>JAXRKN010000044.1:9077500-9792500 GCA_038502055.1 Tanytarsus gracilentus | reverse complement strand
TGTGTGTGTGAAAATAAGTCATTATGAACGGAAATATATCATAAGATCATTGTCGGCAGTGTGAAATTGTAGCACAATTAACTTTTTTGCCATTTCGACTTCCTCCCGCTGCTCAAGGGATAAAATCTCGAAATTTATTTTAATTTCATAATAAATTTGTTGTTAAAAATTAAATTTAAAAAATATTAAAACCTTAATTAAGTCTCACAACCCTTGTCAGTTGTTGTTTTGATTGTTTAACGAGTTCCTGACGTCGTCATTGTACGAATTGAGTTGTATCTTATTTTTTTCATTATCTCTATTTGCTTTTGCGGAATGTGTGCGCTGTGACTGAGAGCCGAGAGATAATTTTACGAGAAAGGCGACTCGATGTAAACTTCATCGACCTTTTGGGCATGTCGGGTGACAATAACAGTGTCATGGAATTTTTTTTCGTGATTTCGAAATTTATTTCAAGATTACTGAGGTTAAAGAGTTTTCCTTTAAATAATTTTTCACACCCCTTCAAGATCAAACTTTATCGCACTCGCTCAATGTTGATTTTATTTTTCACTAAATCTATTTACCGTGCAAAAAAGTCACAGTGCAGTCCAAACAAACTCATTAGTCGCTAATCGTCAAACTAATTATCCATAAATATCATAAACAAGTTACATTGAACTGAGTAGAAAATGATCGACAATGACTCAATAAAAGAAACTTCGTAATTTTTGTATTTTTCTGCGTAAAATCCCCAAATGTGGACTTTATCGGGAGGGAAGTATGAAAATTCCAGAAAGATAAGCAATTTTGTTTTTTTTAGGGGTTAAAAATAGAATTTAATTACATATTGAGGGAAATTTCATCATAAAAAAATATTTTTGTATTAAATATTTTTAGATAAATTTTCCCACTCAAATTTTATTTAATTTTTGACTCTGTTCCACATCGAGATTTTCTTCAAAATTCACACCTATTTTTCAGCTCCCATTACACAACCTAATTTGCCGCAATTTTATTTGTGTTTTTTGCAAATTTCCTCGACAGTAAAAAAGCTTTCAAAATGGGGCCGAATATGAATCCGCGTCACGAGTATTACGTAATATTGTGCACAATATTGTGCGTAATTGTGCGTAATTTTTATGCGTAATTACGCACAATATTATGCACAATTAGGCACAATAACATGCACAATATTATTACACACAATATTATGCACATTAATTAGATAAATAAAAAATAAAATGCACAATATTGTGCGTAATAAATATGCGTAAAATTGTGCACAATAAATACGCATATTTATTACGCACAATTAATATGCACAATATTATGTGTCAAAAAAATTACGCACAATATTGTGCACAATAAATATGCGTAATATTATGCGCAATTATTGTGCGTACTATTGTGCACAATAAATATGCGTAATTATGCGTTATAATTGTGCACAATATGCCAAATTTTACGCAAAATAAATTTAAATAATTTTCATCATGATCATCTTTAAACCACAAAAAGAGATTGATAACAGCTTGGTCACTTCTTAAACCTGGGTTTCCAAAAATTGCTTTTTAAGTAAGTTTTCTAATGATACTAAAACATATTTTCTTACATTTTGAAATTTTTAATACCCAGATTTAACAAGTGAAGCTGTTATCAATCTCTTTTTGTGGTTTAAAGATGATCATGATGAAAATTATTTAAATTTATTTTGCGTAAAATTTGGCATATTGTGCACAATTATAACGCATAATTACGCATATTTATTGTGCACAATAGTACGCACAATAATTGCGCATAATATTACGCATATTTATTGTGCACAATATTGTGCGTAATTTTTTTGACACATAATATTGTGCATATTAATTGTGCGTAATAAATATGCGTATTTATTGTGCACAATATTACGCATATTTATTACGCACAATACTGTGCATTTAATTTTTACGCGTAATAATTATGCGTAATTAATGTGCATAATATTGTGCGTAATAATATTGTGCATGTTATTGTGCGTAATTGTGCATAATATTGTGCGTAATTACGCATAAAAATTACGCACAATTACGCACAATATTGTGCACAATATTACGTAATACTCGTGACGCGCACCCGCCGAATATGCCATAACACACGGAGCGAAAAGCCGAGGAGTATATGAGATTGGAAAAACAAACAAACAAGCATGACATGATCGATATTTTTTGCACTTCTTTTTATTATTTTTTCGCGATATATTTTTCAACCTGTCTCTTTGTGTGTGCAGTTTGGTGAGCGCCACACATTTACTCGAGATAATGACAATAATAATCGAGCATTGTGGCGAAAAAAAAATATTGTAGTACAAAGTCTTCTTCTTCCTTTTAAGCTCTATTTGCGCTCGTCATTTTTATTGTCGCCTCATAATTTTTCATTCTGAGTAAAATTATGTGAGCTATGTGAATTTTTACCAAGGTTTTTTGCTGAACAAATAAATATTGCGAAAATTATTAAATTTTCAAATTACCCTCAAAAAAACCTTACGAGTGTCATTGAAAAATTAAACCAGAAACTAAATCGCAATAATTTCAATTACCCTAAATAACCAAAAGCACAGAAAAAAAATCGTGAAGAAATCATCAGCAGAAGATTAGCTTCGCAATGGTCCAAAAAGTTTTAACGAAAAAAAATTAAATTTTTTTTTGGTAAGATTTTCTTCTTATTTGTTTCACAGATGTGTGTGCGAATGCACATTGAACCGAAGTGTACGAAGTAAATCTAACGAAAAATTATGGCAACGACCTTGTTTTGTAAAATAACATTTGCACGCTTATTCGCTCCATCTCACTCGCTCTCCAAAATAAATTTTTGGCTCTTTTATTTTATTTTTAAAACTCTTTTCTGCGAAAAATTTCTTCTTCATCTTCTAAGCAGCGAATTGTGTGTGCATGAAAATATCTCTTTTAGAAGTGCTGTTTGGCATGTATGAGAATAAACTTTAATAGCGTTGCAAATTATGTTGATGATGGGAATTTATCGTCATTATTGTTATAGTTCAACAATACCATTAAAGCCCTGCTCTCCGTGTTTTGTGTGTGCCTATTTTTAGCAACATTTCGGATTTTCCTCTCTCTCACACAATAGTGCAAAAACCTTCATTACTAATTGTTTTGCTTTGGCTTATGCAAAATAATTTAAATTATTGAAATTTTTAGCTGGAATGAAGTGGATTACAGCAGGAACAAAGTAGAAAATAAAAACATTGAGATTTTTTAAAGATGAAAGTAAAATAAACTTCACCCACTAATTCCTTAGAAAAACCTTCGATTTGATTTAATTTCAATGATTGACATTTAGCTTAAAAAATTATCTACGCAGTTACAATGTCGAAGAAAAAATATTTCATATACACGAAAAAAAATTATATCCGGGTACTGTTCATGCGATCTAATGTTTACAACAAACTCAACGATGGAACAACAACCAGTAAGCACATTCACTAATCGCTGATAGTTGATTATTGTTGTGTCGTTGAGAGAAGAAGAATTCTCCTCGATTTGCATAAATATTTAGAGCCACTGAGAACTTTTTATTTTGTTATGCCGATTTGTTGAGATAACGACAAAATAGTTACGTGTAGTAAGAGAAAATTTATTCTCATGGAAAAGATTTATGCGTTACGCATTTATAACGAAAAAAAAATATTGTGTGAGCGACTGCTGATTTCCATTTCATGTTCAACTTCTTCTTTTTCTTCCAGCTGCTCGAGCTAACTAAATTCGATTTAAATGATTAACTCAGGCAATATTTTTTCGCTGGATGGATTTACTGCAGTTTTCTTTTCCGAAATAAATTAAATAGTTCAAGGACTTTAATAATTTCCACGAAAAACTCATTAAAATCAAGTCAAAATTATATCGCAAATTTTCTCGGAAAAATTAATTTTCCTCTAATCCCCAATCAAATTTAATTTAAATCACCATGGATGAAAAGCTCCTCAAAATTTTCTAATTAACATCCGTTGCCGATTACATCACAATATTTTATTTATCGCATCGAAGCAAAGTATTGTGTAAACACACATGTTTCGTTCCATCATTTTCCATCATCATTCTCAGGTTGTTGTTTTGATATTGTTGTCATATCAACCTTGTGAGGAGAGTCGTCATTGTCTGGTTGGAGGCGCCTATTGTGGAGTGTTGGTGTATGAGATGTGAGGATGGCATTTTTCCGAAAAGCATCATTCAAAGTGTTACTCGAGCTATCCCCAAACGCTCACTTCAGGTTGACTGGTAAATACTTTATGGTTATGTTTTTAACCGGCTCCCCAAACTGAATTCTTGCTCTTCCCTTCCAAACCTTCTTCCTTCGAGCGATTTTTCCCTTTTTGATGCCATTGGGAATTTTCCTCAACTTGAAAGAGAAAGGAAGTGAAAAGTTTTCTTCACTTACTTTGATTTTTTTTTGTGAACCTTCAACTTGATGAAAATTTAAAGTGAATTACTTGAAAATTCGATAGGTCAAAATTTGATTTAATGCGCGTGAAACTGTTCGAAATTTTTTTAAATTTAATTTAAAAATCTTAAAAAAATTATATACATTTTTAAATTTAAAAAGTACGTTAAAATAATTTTTTTTAAATTTAAAAAGTCAGTTAAAATAAAATATTATTTAAGTAATTTAAAGCAAGCTTTGAAGTTATCCATCCCTGGCAATTTTCGACTCCAAACAATAACAGACTAATAAAACAAAGCTCCATTGCAGCAACAGCAAGGAAGTTCAAAACAAATTGTTCCACATGATAGTTTACCTCACTGACTGCTGTTACTATTAATTTTTTTTCGGTGCCAATGTTCCTCGCTCAATTTTCTACCTTCAATTTCTAAAATTGCAATGCGCAAAAAAGTTTTTTTTTTTAATGAAATGTTCAGTTACAAATCCGCTTCAGCTCTCTCGCTATTGGACATGATTGAGGTATGCGAAAATAAGATGAAGGTAAGCACAGTTATCTAATAGACAGTCGAAAAAATTTCATTCATAACAAAAAAAAATACTTTTTGAGTCTCATGTAGTGTTTTGCCCACATCCATCTCTCTTTCTCGCTTGCCCCCGAAATAAAAAACTTTCTCTATCTCTCACACATGCCTTTCAATTGCGAGCAAAAAAATTCATGAAAGGAAAAATTTTAAAAAGCTCTCTCGGCAACGGTATCTGACAAATTATAAGTGTCTTGTGTGCTTCTCTTGCGAAACAATGAAACGAGACACGAAAATATATTTTTTTCTCGATCTTTTTTGCGCGCCGCCTCAGACAACAACAACAACATCATCTCTCGATATGACCTTAATTTTTATGTATATGAAGAAGATCTCTTTCGTTTCTTGTTCTTCTTCCATGGGGGCGAAATATTTATTTTGCTCACTTTTGAGAGAGAGAAAAAATCGCAACTCGGCTGTTGTGCGTGTGTGAGTTTTGCAAAATAATAAAATAATAAAAGAATTCTCAACTCGCCGCGCCGACCGATTATGTCATGATAAATATAGAATTTGCGCTCGCTCTTCTCTGCGCTGCTGCACACACTTTAGAGAATCAACATAATTTGTTGAGGGAGTTTTATTTCGTCTGTGGGAATTTTGTTATACTAAGGAGGTTTAATTAAGTTGCGGCAGAATTTTTTGGGTGGTTTTTAAGTTAATTTCGGTTGAGTGATTAAAAGAGAAGTGAAGTAAATGAAAAAATATCAAATATTATTCAAGGTTCTAATCCCTAAAATTGAGTTAAAGTTTAATGCGGTGTTTAAATTTTAAAATTTATATTTATCACAAAATCCGAAAAAATCTCACATGAAAATGAAAATATGTCATTTATCTTTTTTCGTGTCCACCTTTAAGATTTTTCATGATGACAAATATTTCTCAGAAGAAATCATTCGTCACTCACGAAAATTGCAGCACAAGAAATTCAGAAAATTCTTTTCTTCCGCATATAGTGTGGAAAATGAGAGCCAAGAACTCATGACCTCGTTTTATATTTTTGAAGCTTTGCTAAATTTTCATGATTTGCCAACTCTCTTTTTTCCGTAGGTAATTCATCATTGACACTAATTGCTTTCCATGACCATATGGAATTTTTTGTGGGTTTAAATTTTCACAAAACTTTGGATTCTATTTTTGATTGTAAAAAATATTATTTTCAAATTTGTAGAAGATTATAATTTTTTTTAGTAAAAAATTACATTTTGTAAAAACCCAAGAATTTTAAAACTATTTTTTACAAAACCCCCAAATAAAAAATTCACCGCAAAAATATTTATTTTCTTTCGTTTTGTTTATTTTTTGCTGTTTAGTATTTTTCTGTTGAAGATAAATCGAAAAAAGTGGGCTCGTATAACTATTTTGTGAGTGTATGTCTAGGTAAAGAGCGAATATATTCAAGCAGTTAAATTTAACAATATTTCATCGCATGTAAAACTTCTCGAGAATTTGTTTATTTTTGTCAATTCTGAAGAATTTTATCAGTTGAAGAGATTTTTCTCGTGTAGTTTTTGAGTTGATGGGAAAACCCAAATTTTTCTGGTTTGGTTGAAATTTTTTAAAAAATATTAATTTTTAAATGTAACCGAATTAAAGAAAATTTACTCGAAAACATTTCAAAACTGACTTTTTATCATTAAATTCCACAAATATTTCATATTGGAATTCCCTTCAAAAAATATTTTGTCACTATCTCTGATATTTTGTTTCTTCTAGAAAACGAAACCGTTTGACTTTTTTTAGTCATTATCAGCCGAACATAATCTCAGTCCATAATAGACACAGCAGCATATTTTTTTTCTCACAGCATATCAACGTTTCTTTGTGGTTTACGTGATCGCATCAGCATCCAACCCATTGATTGTGACCACGAGTAAATTCGAAATTATTCGAAACCACAAAATAATAATCAATTAAAAAAACAAAATTATTTCCTCGCCTCGCACAACAATTATTTGAACTTGAACTAAAAACACAATTTTTTTTCAAAAAGCATTTTTGAGAGAGAGAGAAAAAACTTTTTTATTATTGCGTTCGTCTCGCAGAAATTTCCCAAGAAAAACTACGCAGTTTGTTTTCATCCGAGTGATTATTTCGTCAGCTGAAGTCTGAGAGGTTTTTCTGCTTGTACACAAGTCGAGCACACAGAAAAGTAAATAAAAACTTGCTCTTACATCGTTTTTTTTCTCTTGTTCTATCCACGAAGAACTTTTTGTGTTATCTCTCACTTTAATAATTTTTTTGCGATCACCTTACACTCTCGCACTTTTTTCTTTTGCAAATTTTTTATTTTCTGTTTACACTTTAAATTTTTTTATTTATTGAGAATTACGCAATTTTTTTATTCTTTCACTCTTTTTTTATTCCGGGTGTGAAACCACGGTTGAATTTTGAAAAATATCATCCAGAACAAATTTCCCGCGGAAATTTTTCAACAATTTTATTTTGACTTTTTTTATTCTTCTTAACTTTTTTTTTATTCTCACCGACCGTAATAATTTTTTTCTTCTTCGCGATATAAAACTTTTTTTTTATTTCATTTTCCTCTTCGAAAAGTTGAGATTTTTTTATATATATGAGAAAAAAATATTCACGCAACGCAAATTGTCTACGGTGTATATTGTTCGAGCGCTGAACGCAGAGTAAAAACGTTTTTCTGAGCGCGCGAGAGAAAATGTTCAACTTTTCGTATACGTACACGGGATAAAAACAACATAATACAAGCAAGTGAGTGAGAGAGAAGAAAAAACTCGCACACAGAGTGAGTGAGTCGTGTATGAAGTTGTATATAGTAGCGTAAGAGTGAGGAAAAAAATACTACAAAAGGCGCGGCGGATAAGTATGAGCATGAAGCAGACGAGAGACTTTTGTATATGTGAGTCACTCGTGTCCCGACATGTCTGCATATTTTCTACTCTCACTCATACAAAAGTGAAAAATTTTATTAAAAATGAGTGAGTGAGAGAGCATAATAATAAAAACATATAGTTTGAGTGAGTTTGGAATGTTGACCCGAAAAATTGCTTCTCCATGCTCACGATGCTTTTAATTGAATTTTAAAGTTTAAAATTAATTTTAAAATTTTCTCGATTATGCTGGCAATCACTCTCGGTGATAGCAAAAACTATAGCACTGAGCATAGTGACGTTGACAACAACACAGACACACAAATACAATCGCATAAATTTTATTATTTATTTTGACTGAAACTCCGCACTAGAAAATGCTTGCCTAGGCATTCACTTAATACACCTCGATTGACTGACTATCGTGGCGCAAAAAAAATCTGCAATGACTTGAAGCTCACGGGATAAGTATGCGGAGAAATTTGTGCCCGTAATCATGAGATTTCAACTGATTTAAGACGACATAATTTGGAACTACGCAGTTTCTGATAAAACAGAGGGAAAAACTCGTTATGACTGCATGTGAAGGATGAAAAAAAAGTTTTTTTTTGCTGAGATTCTTGTGGACTTTAGAACTTTTAAAATTGAATATCTTCATTCTAAATTTTTAAGATTTAAACCTCCAAGAAATTTAATTTCAAGCTAATAAATTTTTACTGAGAATTCAACTTTAAAAATTTAATAAATTCCCAAATGGTTCATTTTTAATTTTCAAACTTTTCTACTACAGGAAGAGCACACGAAAAGCCTCGTTCTCAATTTTTCAATCAATGTCTGTGTCCTAATTTAAATTCATCATTTTCGCATTGGTCACCAGCAGCATCGTATGCATGCTGCAGCAAAAAAAAGAGAAAAAAAAATTCATCTGGGGTCAAATGCACGCTCGTCGAGTGTGGGAATATTATGATAGTACACTCCGCTAGTGCTCTCCATTATTAAATTATTAAACAAAAGCGAAGGCGATTGAGGACATCCGAGTGGAGTTTGCGCCATGAAAAGCACACCTCGCATATACTCACTATTATGTGGCTTTTTTTGCAAATGATGATGAAAAAAATACTACGAGATTGCACACACTCCACACGTGGTACGATTGTGTTGATGTCTCATGCCGCATGACATTGCTTTATGCCTTCGTCTGGCAAAACATTCAGCAATGACGCGACGACTGGATGTGAAGAAGATGGCTATAGTGCATTCGAGAGTGTTAGTGGATATGTCTATGAAAAATCAACAACACTCAGGTCAATGGAGTCTACATACACAACTCAAGCCTGCCTTCGTCAGTGTTGGTGGAGTTTTACGTTTTGTTTTGATTTTTCCCTCGCTCGACTTTGAATTTTCCTCAAATTTTTAACTTATTGCGTTTTACTTTCCGAACGAGAAAATTTTCCATGAAAAAAAATTTAATTTCAGGTGGGAATTTAGAGAAAATAATGACGCACCAACTCCAACTCCCGCGCCTACGTTATCAAAAGATGAAAAAATCTCATCAAAATGCGCAATAAATCAAATCAAAACGATATTTTTCATTGAAAGCCACAAAACCAACATCATCAAGTGCCTAGGCTAAATTCAATTCAAACAATGACGTAAATTCGGAGCTCAAGCGAACGATCGAGAGAGTAAAAAAATTCATTCAGAAAAACACCGGAAGTTGTGCTCAAAAAAGTAGTTTTAGTCGGACGAGTTGTATTATTCACTCCATTCACAATAATCGCGAGACTCACAATTTTTTGATGATGCGGTGATAGAAATCTATATGATAATAGAATAAAGATTAATGTAACTCAATTTTTATTTTTTTCTGTGACGAGAAGTTGCATGTTTAATTTTTTTTGGTGTCGTTATCTGATCTAGTTTGTCTCTCGAAAAAAAAGAATGATGCGACGTAGAATTTACACTGAGAGGAAATTTTGATATTGAAACTCAATTTATTTATTTTTATTTCAAATTAAAAAATTAAAAAATTAAAATGGCATTAAACACTTTTTTTTATAAATTTTAGGATTCGAACCTTAATATATCGATTTGTTTTTAAACTTAATTTTTAAATCTTGAAGCAAACTCCATAAAAAGTTAATTAAGACCTCTCAAAACTGTCCAACTCATTTATGTTCTAATTTTCATCCGTGTAGAAAATAATCATCGTCATAAAATATATCTACAAAAAATAATTGTGGGTGTCAACAGCAGAGTCAGCATCAGCCGTGTGTTTATTTTACATTGAGAGACATTTGATATTCATCTTTTTTTCCCGATGCGACTCGCGTTCAGATTTTCTTGAATTATTTAAGAAAATATTTCTCATAAAATTTTCCATTATTTTCCCCTCCAGAAAAAACTACAGAAAAAGAAGTAAAACGAGAATCGAAATTGAATACGAAAGAATTAACAATTTTTTATGACTTCTTTTTCTATATTGCTCTAGTTTATTTTGGATTTATTTTTATGATCGATCTCGAAAAAAATCTGTTGTGGGTTGTGTTCGATCTTTAGTGATTTGTGTGTGAGAAATAGAGAAGAGAAAAAAATCAATAGACTTTTTGTTTTTCGGATTCATTTCGTAGGGAAAAAGGAGGAAAAAAAGAAAGAAAAGAAAAAAAAGGAAAAGGACAAATGAACGAGGACAACCATTCAAATTAGTTAGGGTGACACCACATTTGAGATAGTTGATAACAATGAACCAGGGCAAAAGGTAAAAAAAAAAAAGGGAAATTTTTCTCGCTCAGTGATTTTTTTTATTTAAATTCGTTTACAACTTCTTATACATTTAAGCGTGAGTCATTCACTTCAAATGAGAACAAAAAAGGTTGACTTTGTGGATTTTTTACATTCATCAAAAGCAAATTTAGGTCTTGTCTGCACTTTTTTCTGTCTCAAAAATTTCCCACATAGCTAAAATATGGTAAATTTAGTGAGCTTGTAATAACAACAAGAATTTGCCTTTTTTATAACCTCACCAGAGGAAATAATCGTACAAAAAAATGAGGCATAAATTTTTACAAAAAAAACATTATTGAAGTTAGTTAAAAATTATTGAGGTTGATAAAATAAAAAAATTTCACAATTTCTTAGGTGATCCAAATAATTTGTTAAATTCAATATTTTCAATTCCATCCCACAACCTCAAAAAAATTTCTCCATTTTATTCAAAAAAACAAGACAAATTCATTCACCATCATCTCTCAATCAATAAAAATAAAAATCTCATTGATGAAAAAAGGAGACATGAAAATTTTCTCATCTTTTTTCAGGCCTAAATAAAATTATTTCATTGTTTTTTTTTCGTTGACGCACTCAACAAGCATTTTCATAGATTTTTATGTGTTCAGTAAAAAAAGTGCCGACAAAAAAGAGAAGAAAAAAAAATTGAGGGAAATTTATCATTCTTATTGTAAAGATCGGATTTCAATAGATATTACCTATCGACCAGTGAGACAGTGAGAAATGAGGATTGCTTAACGCTGAATAGATTAAGAAAAGAAACTGAAAAAAATTTATTCTCTCACTCGGAATGCAATGTGTCCGATATTTTTCTTCTCGCTCGTTTGTGGCTTAATCAAGCACGAGATTTTTATGAATGTGTGCATGAATGGATGAAGGAAGGAACAAGAAGAAGTTGGTAGTTAATCCTATTTGGCGGTTGACCACTCGAAAATTGAAAAAAATATGCTCACATCTCTTGATGTGCGAAAAAATTAAGATAAAAAGTTGTTTTAGGATTGAATTTTTAGAGAATTTATAAAAATTTCCTGCCCATCGAAATCTTTTCAATTTTACCCTTTTTCTGGTATTTTTCCACTCTTGAATAAATTCCATCCAAAACCGGAGTAGAGGCCATAACAGCAGCAAGAAGAAGTGATAAAAGCCGCTTATTTGAAAGTGTTGACATAATCACATTAGAGCCAATAATTCCTCGCAAATTCTCCTTTCTCTCTTTTTTAATTCACAATTGCCAATTGAGTGCCACATCAGCGAAAAAAAAATGTTGACATGACTCGATGAATGGCGTAAAGCATATTATAAAAAAGTACATTTTTCGACTGCCTACGATGACAATTGTGCAGAACTCATATGGTACAGAAAATTCCAATTTAAGTGAGAGGAAGGCGAAGAAAAATTTCTTTATTAAATTTTATCAGAGACATTGCAGCAGCGACAAGAGCAATATGCTACTTGTACCATTGTTTTCTTCTATATTATTTTGCGCTAGAAGTTTATCTCTTGAGAATGCCCTCAATGACACCCACACTCGCATCCCAGCAGCAGTTGCTTTGTATTGAATTCAAGCATGTTCGCCCACTCGAAAGTTGTGCGTTAAGAAATTTCTCTTTCCTCATGTGTGACACAGCACATGCAGGCGAGAGCAGAATGCCTGAATGAAAAATTGCGTGTTTAGAGCGCCTTTTTGTCTCATTACGCAATAGATGATAAGACAATATGGTAAGAAGAGTGATTGTCGTTAGGACAGTGACGTCAATTGAGAGTGAAAAGGATTGAGTGGGCAGTTGTTGGGCTGTAAACTGTGAAAATGAAGTTGAGCTAAAGTTAAAGAAGAAAACCCACAAAAATTTGATTACATAAATTATTTTTTTTTCTTAAATTTCATGCAATAAATTTTCTTAAAGTCTCTCCCACAGTCCTCGTTAGTTAATGAAGTGTCTTGAGGATCAAAGATTCACTTTGTATCCTTTCTGCAAATTAACTTCCTCCTCACATACATTCACACACGAGCTCCATTTCTTAAGGGTGTTTTATTCATTTCTTTTGCTGCCTTTTCTCTTTAATTTGATGTCACATAAAATAGAGTGAGAGACTCAAGCCTTCCTGCTCTCTATTCATCGGCTTTTGTCTTCGATGTGGAAGGTATAAAAGGGAAAAAGTTCCTTGTTTACACAAATCTCATAGTGTATAATGTCACAATGTGTATCAAATGACATGTGAGGACATTCAGAATTTTTAAATTGTTAATAATTGTGCGGAAAATTTAAAAGTTTTAATGACAGAACAGGATTTAAAAAAAACTAGAAAAAATAGTATCAAAAGACACAGAGAGATGAGATGAAAAAGGAGGGTCGCATTGGCATGTATGAAGGGGTTGTGATACACATCGAGACAGAAAGGCCGGATCATTAATTTACTATGAAAGAATAATTCATTTACGCTCTGATTTTCAATGGACCTCCTCGCCATATAAAAAGGAGAGAGAAAAAATTTTCTAATGCGCAATAAGCGAGATTTTTGCAAACACCGAGCAGATGGATTTTCTTGTTGTTGGTAAGAAACACCTGAGAAGAAAAAAAATGCTTCCAGACATCCTCACACAGCAATGTGTGCATTATTAAAGAGAACAAAAGAGGACGAAGCGAGACGGAAGGGGATGGAAATGTGAATGTCCTTGGTCTACTTTGCAATATTGCGAAAAATAAAATGTGAACCTTCGGTGTTGAGTTACGATTTTAAAGTCTCGTTTTAATTTTCGACCATTTTAATTAAAAATTAATTTCTAAAAAGCAATAAAATGAATTCTCTCGATGACGATAAAAATCTTGCACAACTCAGAATGTTATTCATCAAAATTTTACATAACAATTTCGTCCATAACCGAAATTGAATTTGTTCGTGATTTTCACCCATCAAAATTGAAAGTTTATCCAAAACGTTTCAATAAATAATCTCGAAAAATTGCATCATTACTGTTTTGTGAGTCTCGAAGGAGAAATTTATGTAGAAACATTTTGAGAAGAGAACAACAAGCCAATAACCTATGAGTGCATGAATGGTTATGAAGGATTTTCTTCATACGTATGAAACGTTAGAACAGATGGCAACATCTTGTAAGAATCTCCTCGAAGGAATCAATGATGCTTTGCTTTTATCGTGATTTTTGTGTGTATCCAATTTATGTATTTTTCTTTCTTTCAAGCACATGCGAGTGTGTGTGATAGAAAAATTGAATAAGAACCCTAATAGATGAATTTTTTTATCTTTTGCCGTCACTCTAAAGCACGAAAAGGTCTTGAAATTTTTACCTGAAAATATATATTTCTTGTTAGTTTCTTTTCTGATTAAAATTTTAATTTTCTTCAAATCGTTTCGCTTTTAATTTTTATTTATTTTTAATGAGATCGAAATTGATTGATTTCCTTGTTTTTATTTTAGAAGGTTTGGGATTTGTTTTGTTAGGGTTGAATTAATTTCAATCGAAATTTAGATCGATGTCGAGTGAATAAATTGGAAATTGTATTTATACAAAATCAAAATCAGGAAGTGTTGAGGACTTTTTTTTATTGAAAGGAAATGTTTTTTGGTGTTTTAATTTCAATATTTTAAAAAAATTCTTAAGAAAATAAATCCCAGTCTTTATTTATAATTCACTCAATTGACACTTTGTAAAACTTTCAGCTCTTAACCACAAAACTCATAATTTATTAACCAATTTTTCGCTCCATTTTTTAAATTTTTAATCCGATTGTGTCTATAAATAAATTTTATTGAGCTTAATATGTGACTAACATGTCATTCGGTGACTTCCCCTACCTTTGTGCCTCTCAAACTTGCGTGCCTTAACTCTCCTCAATCAAATCTTATGTTATTATGAAATTTCCGACAAAAATATCTAATTCAATTTCTTATACATTGCGTGTCAAAATTACCTTTCAATTTTGGAATATTTTTAATTCTCAGAGTGGAAACAGAAAAAAGTTTTTAGTTTTTCATTATTTATTCAAACATCAAAAAAAATACTATCGAGAAAAAAAAGAGCACGATTGAAAAAATAAAATCATGGACAGAGAAAAATTTAAGGGAAGAAATTTGTCATGAATTATTTGAGGGTTGACACACATTTTTCTTCGTTTTCTACGCTTTTGTTTTCATTTAGGCGATACAAAAAATGGCTTTAAGAATGGAATATTAAGAATTTAAAATTTTTGTAGGTGTTTAAGCGCAGTTTTTCAGAGTGCATGAAATAAATTTTTATCTTGCTGAAAAAAATACACTTAAAAACTTCTCAAACACCATTAAAATTCTGTGGACTTCCTCATCTTTGCAAAAATACCCCTAAACATCCTCGCAAATCCCATAAAGCCATTTTAGTCGAAATCGAGACACAAAAGATACTGAAATACCTTTTTCTTCTCTCATTCACTCGCAACGATTTCGTTCTCAAACAATCAAATCCCATTTCCTAAAATATATCGAGAGCAAATATATATATATATATATATATAAAGCACATCACACCATTTATAGTGTGTGGAGGAATTTTATGGCAAAATATTTTCGTGATAGTTACTTCGAGAAAAAGAACTATGAAAATTCTCTGCTGTTTGTATCTCGCAATAGCACGCATGGAAAGCATAAATCTCGATTGTAAAATATTTTTATAGCTTTCTCAAAATGAGCCTTTTATGCGCTCTCGCTATTTTATTTTTTTGTGTGTCTCTCCGTATTGTTTTTTGCTAGGGATTCACTATAGTTTTGCTTCGTGCAAAAAAAAGAATCGTAGATTGGTGAAAATGGAATAAAAAATAAGAAGTTTCCATCCCTTGCTTAATTCTAAAATCCAAATCCTCAGCTTCTTTTTTCAAAATACTTCAGCTTCATAAAATTAAGTCATTAAACTTCGCCCGCGAGAGTCAACAGCACCACTTCACCATAAACTCTATACGCAATCAGATTAACATTTCGAAAATCTCGCTGAATGCAGTGAAATGATTTTATGCTCGTGCATGCTCTGAACAACAACCCTTTTTTTCTTGTGATGTACTCTGCGTTATTATTTCATTAAAAATCTCTCCATCATGCGCTACCGCATAGAGAGAAAAATAATAATGAAAAAGGATTTTTAATCCAATTGGCCTCAATGAGAGCTGCCCGTGCTTTTGGATTCTTTTGTCATCTAATAAAATAGCTTTCTATGGGTTAAAGACACAAGTGCTCTTAATTCAAAATTTTTCAACTCTATTTTGAGAGATAAAAAATTACAACGATTTTTTCGTATCAAAAGAAAATTAATTAATTAAAAAATATTTTATACCTTTTTTATTTTTAAGTGCCGATTTTGTAATAAGAGTTGCAAAATATTTTTTTATATATTTTTATAATTATAAATTTCAATTTCCACAATTTAAAAAACTCTTTTTTGCAACCACCCAAAAAAATATGTCACAAAAAATTTCCAACAAAGAGAATCGAGTTTAAAACTTTATTAAATGGAGAAAATTTAAACAAAGAATTTTTCTTCTTTTTCTTTGGAAAATTGTTTTTCAAACACAATGAACGGAATTGGCAATTTTTCAATGGAAACTTAAAATGACATTAATGAAATGAGTCAGAAGAAGTCAAAAGCCATTTTATATGATTTTTATGTTTTTAATAAAGTTTTTTTTATTGTTTTTTACATGCAGATAAATTTTTAAGAATTCTTGATACTTTTCTCATCAAAGGATGTCCAATGGATGTCCAACTTGCTTCACATATAAATCAGACATATCTTTAGCGCACGTAAAAATCTCCCCCTTTTCGTCAAAAATCCTCACCATGAGAACATTCAGTCATGAATGAGCATCCTCATCACACACAATGAGAAAAATTGAACAACATGATTCATAAAAATTTATATATTTGTCTACATGTCTTCTGCTTTATTATTGAATGTCGAGAGATCTTTTTCTCGGAAGAGTTCTCACTTTGTTCGCAAAAATTCAGATAAAGAAAAAAAAGTCTTTTTACCGTTTTTCGTTGGAATCTCGTTGGCTGTTGATGTCGGGTCCATGCACAAAAAAAATTTACGAAGTCACGAGATGACCAGTGTCGTACTTCTTCCTTTAGAGAAATTTTATGACTTTCTGCTTTGTCTAGAGTTGAGCACAGGTCGTCACTTATTCTGTTCAGGTTCAACCTTTTTTTTCTTTCACTAAAATATTTTTTTTGCTAACCTTCCTCGAAGTTTCACGCTTTCATAAATGCTATGTGAAACTTTTCTTTTTGAGCTGATTTTGCAGAAAAATTTATTATGCACAAGCAATTTTCACCACACTATAGAACAACTTCAACTTGTTCTTAATTATAATTTTTTTCATCCTCTTTGAACATTTAAAAAAGTTTCTTCTTCTTTATTTTATTCGCTTGATAAAAGGAACATTAATTGTCATAATGAACACAACAATGTCATTGTACAGCTCACAAAGTTGATAATTGGCAGTTCTTAAAAAATAATCATCAACTTTAATAAACAAGAAAAGCGCAAAAATTTTCTTTCTTTTTTCAGTGAGAAAATATTTTCTCCGAACCACACCAAAAATGCAACAACAACAACGTGGGCTTCGATTTTCCCTCGCTCGCACTCACTCACTCTCACCCACACGCGGGGACACGACGAGAGGAAGGAAAAAAGTTTGTACGGAGCAATTGCGCGCCAAATGATATGGAGAATTGATTCTGGAAGGCTTTACGGCCTTTCTTACGGCACCAACACGATAACTGTTCAATAGTTCAATTCTTGGAATTTTTTTCTCTCTCTCTTTTCACTCCTCTTCTCGAACTAACCAAAAGAATTTCAAACTCAAAACAAAAACACTCTGACTGAGCATTCGAGTAGCACCTTTGGCGCTTCAATCGATTTTAAAACGTTTTTACGGTCAAGTTGTCGACGGTCTAGCTTAAAATGCACTTTTAATTAATGCAATCCACAGTTATGTTCACCTTATGTCCACTTTTGACACTAAGCGGGCGATTTTTGTCTTATAATTTCAATTTTTTCTATGCAATCGAAATTATTTGTGTGTAATTTTTTAAAGATGTCCGCGTTGAATACTTTTGCCGTGCATGTGTTTGTGCGAGTGTAAAACTGCTAGAAAAATCTCACAATGTTGTACTCAACTCGATGTTTATGCTCAAACATTAAAACGTTGCCGAGTGAAAACAAAACAAAAACATCGAAATGCTTTTCTGACCCACATTGAGTTACATCGAGAAATTTTTCCCTCACTCTCTGCTGGGTGTTTTTTTGTAACACATAAAAATTACACTTTTTTTGACGACGATGACACACTGCTGGGTGTTCCTGTGACGTCATGAAAAATATTATTTGGGTGGAAAATGGTCAAAAATTGCATGAATCAACTTTCAAATATTTGCAAATGATTTGCTGGCTAAAAAATTCACCCACCATCTCTGGTTAATGTCGATACCCAATAAAAATTTATAATGACCCACATATGGGTGTTCCTCTGACGTCATTTGACCGAAAAAAAATCCCACCTACATTCGTCGATATCAAAATATTTACTCTCACAATTAATTTAATTAAAAAAAATTTCTCTTCTATTTTTAAACTCAAATTACGGCGTAAAATTCTCTCTGCATTAGATGAATGAAAAAATTCATAATCAATCGATTTTGAGTTCATTGAAAAAAAATTCATTACTGAATGGAGGGGAGAAAAGTTTTCATCATGGCTGAGAAATATTGACTTGAAATTATTAAATAGCTGTCGAAAAAAAAAGTTTGATGGAAGTTTCTTTATCGCTTTAGGGAACTTTTGAAAGTGAATATTATGTAGGGATCCTTAATTCACCGGTGAATGCGATTGCGGTGATCACCGGTGAAAAAATGCCGTCACCGGTGACACCGGACACCGGTGACGACTTTGACCAACATTTCTGAAAGAAAAAAACACTTTTCGGCCATTTTGAAAATTTTGATGGACCAATTTTTAGATACTTTTTTCTTTCCATATAAATTAAAAGTTTAACACTAAAAAAGTAGGTTTCTTGTATTTGAAATTTTTTTTCTTATTAATTATGAACAAACTTCAATCTATCAAAAACCTAAAATTTTTAAGATTTTTACATTTTAAATTTAAAAACAAACAACATCTAATTTTGCTTTAACAAATCTTTAAAATAACCACTACAAAATTTTCACCATTTAAATTTTAGTTCTTGGATAATTTTTATTATTTACAAAATCTAAAAATTAAAAGAAAACTAAGTGCAATTTAACAATTTTGTAGCCATTTAATTTTGATTTAAATAATTTTAAATGATTCAAACTTCTAATTAAAATTTACTAGTAAAAATTTAGCAAAAATCCAAAAAGAAGAAAAATGATCCATTTCGTCACCGGTGTCACCGGACAAAAAATCGGTGACACCGGGACGAAAAGTCACACCGGGACACCGACCGGATCACCGTAGACCAATATTATGATTATTAACCTGTAGTTATTTGAATAAGTGAATTTGAGTCTTTTATCTGAGTTTTTTATGACAATTTATTTTTAACTTAGAAGAATTAATTATTTGTTCTTTGATAATTGTCCAAGTTCTAACTTTGTAATTTTAAACTTACTCACAATCAATTTTTCATCAGCATAACAGAGAGAAATTTTTTCAATTAAATTATGGAAGACTAAAAATACCTGAATTCTATATCGAGTGCTATGAATATTTTATGTGAGAACTGATATGCGGCAACTCACTTTGTATTACTATAATGGCTAAAACTGTTTGTTGTTTCGAACTTCAATTATGGATCATAAATTAAATATAAAATACTTTGTAAGTAGATTTTATAATGTTAGGTAATTCTAAATTTTCTTTATTCCCTTGTGGCACAGAAAAGGAAAAATAAAGGAATTTTGATGGAACTTGCATGGAATCTTTCGGAACTTGCATGGAAAAAAATAACTTGACGGAAATTTGAAGGAATTTAATGGAACTTGACGGAATTTCAATGGAATTTCTGCGACCACTTTACCGGAAATTTGACGGAATTTGATGGAAAAAAAATCCTTCAAAATTCCATTGGATTTTTTAAGGAAAATTTTGGAATTCCATTGAAAAGTAAGGAAATTTTTCATTTCTTTTCCACCAAATTTCTTATGAAATATTTAGAATTTTATCGAAAATATTCCTCAAAATTCTCAAATTCCCTTAAGGAAAGTTGTGAATTTTCAAGGAATTTATTTTCCATCAAAATTCCGCATGTTCCGTTTAGGAAAAGTTGTGGAATTTTAACGAATTGTTTTCCATCAAAATTCCGTCAAGTCCTTAAGAAAAGTTGTGGAATTTTAACGAATTTATTTTCCATCAAAATTCCGTCATGTTCCGTTTATGAACACTGTGGAATTTTAACTGAATTTATTTCCATCAAAATTCCGTCATGTTCCGTTTCGGGAAAAGTTGTGGAATTTTAACGAAATTTATTTTCCATCAAAATTCCGTCATGTTCCGTTTAGGAAAAATGTGGAATTTTAAAGGAATTTATTTCATCAAAATTCCTCATTTCCGTTTAGGGAAAAGTTGGGAATTTTAACGGAATTTATTTTCCATCAAAATTCCGCATGTTCCGTTAAGAAAAGTTGGAATTTGAACGGAATTTATTTTCCATCAAAATTCCGTCATGTTCCGTTTAGGAAAAATGGGAATTTTAACGGAATTTATTTCATCAAAATTCCGTCATGTTCCGTTAAGAAAAGTGTGGAATTTTAAGGAATTTATTTTCCATCAAAATTCCGTCATTTCCGTTTAGGAAAGTTGTGGAATTTTAACGGAATTTATTTTCCATTAAATTTCCGTCAATTTCCGTTTAGAAACAGTTGGATTTTCAGAATTTATTTTCCAACAAAATTCCTTTAAATTTCCAACGAATTTTTTTAGATTTCAACGGAATTCCATTGAAATTTATTCTTAAATATTCTTTTCCAAAAATAATTTAATATATATTTTGCTTCGTGACGGAATGGAAAGCGGCGCAACGTGATAAGGAGTCCTCGGTTCGAATCTCGGTGGAGCAAAAAAGAGAAGAAAAAATAAATAATTCTATAATTTCCAACAGATTTCCAGAACTCAAAATCAGTATGACAACGCTTCAAATTATCTCTTCAGGCCCAGGTAGACCAGAAGTGGGCCCGAGCTGCGAAGGATCCAAAAATTTATTTTTTTCTTATGGATTCCATTATTATTTTTCCATTATTTCCATTATTTCCATCTTTCCATTATTTCCATCGAAATTGTGGTCCGTAAGAATTTTGACGGATTCATCGGAAATTTATAGATTCCATTGAATTTCCGACGGAATCTATCAAATTTCCGATGGATCTATCGAATTTCCGATGATCCTTCGAATTTCCGATGACCTTCAATTTCCGACGGAATCTATCAAATTTCCGATGATTCCATGGGATTTTCAATGTTCCATCGGATTTCTTATGGAATCCATCGGATTCCAATGTCCATGAATTCTTATGATTCCATCGAACCTTTTATTTCCATTAAAATTCATACTAAATATTTACGTACGTTTTTTCATTTCCGATGGAAATTTTGATGGAAGAAATGTACCATTTTGCCCCTTTTTCCGACGGAATTTTTCCGTCAAGTTCCACCAAAATTCCAGTAAAGTTCCTACATTTTTCCTTTTCTGTGCTACAAGGGTTGTTGAAAAAATCTAAAAAATTGTTTTACAAAAATTTGGTGTTTTTTGCAATTTCTTAAATGTTTAAACCTAAAAATGAATTAACTTCTTCGAACAGGTAGTCGAGATCAGCTACTAAATATATTTAAAAAAATTAAATTTTTCAAAAATATTTTTGCAAAGTCATCTTTAAAGTGTTTACGCAATATTTTAAGTACAAAAGGGCAAAAATCATTCATCATCATATCATCATTCGCTTTATTTTGTACAGCGTACATTAAGCACACAAGATTGCCTCCGCACGATATTCATTCACATATTTACCCATTCATCTTCTGACTATCGAAATCTTCTTAGAAAAATTGTATGATCTGACGTATATGCATGAGTGTAAATGTAAATAGAGACCAGAGCAGGAAAAGAAATGCGTATGTGCTATTTTTATCACGAGTTCTCATAATCGTCATCGGCCGACGCCACAATTACGCCATCCCACATCTTTTTTTGCAAAAGTGTAACAATTTTTTTAAAAAAAACTTCAATTACTGCAGTAACTATTTTGCATGCGGTCAAGCCAACCTTGTCATTTACAAAATGGAAAAAGTACTTAAATTGCAATAAATTTTCAGTACATTTTAATAAATTTGTAACTCAAGCCATTACTGTCAAAATGCTTTGGACAAACAAATTTGTTATTACGCGCGAGACCAAGCGATGGGAGAAAGAGAGCTGAAAAGAGCAGCAGCTAATTGAAAACGTTGTGCATGTTTTAAAACTATTAACATAATATAAGGTAATAATTTTTCTGAAGTTTTTTTCTTTCGCTGCATTGCAAAGTCACCCTTTTTAGCACAAAACGGCAGCCGACTATTTTCCGCCATTGAATAATAACAACATTATTAGAGATAAGAATCTCATTCTGTTTCGTACGGCAATCGCTAAAAAATGATAATAAGTATGTACATATTTATACTTTGCACACCGTGCACACCCCCATCATAGCAACTTTCACAACTTCCTCACTAACCATATGGAATTATGCAAAAAATAAAGTATCGTTAAAAGGAGTGGAGGTTTGTATTAAGTATTGACGTCCATTGATATTTTTGAATCTAAAAATCTGGATAAATTAAACAACTTAAAAGATATTTTTTAAAATTTTAAAAAATGGTTGAAAAATCCGTTAAATTTATAATTTTTTAAAATTTCTTCAAAGTCATCCCTAACACCACCAATCACCCTAGACACCCACAACATTTCTCTTTTCCTCCAGTAACATGTTAACATAACAACATAAAAAAGTCTAACAACATTATCGTAATTTAACATAAGTTATTATGCTCATAATAAGAAGTGAGTTTGAGTAGCAGCTAGAGTTGCAGGAGACACACGCTCGTATAGCAAAAATAAAATTTGCAATGTAAATTCGATATTCTCTCTTGAGATAATGACGGCTGATATTCAATATGTGTGTGTGTGTGTGTGTGGGGGAAGATTAAGAAGAAAATTTTTAAATTAGATTTCCATCAATGAGATTATCACCAATCGATGGTGGAAATAAGGGTGGATAGGAAATATTGAAGGTATCAGGCTGATAAATTCGATTGATCATTTTATGGATGAAAAAGAAGAGATCAAGTTTATTTTCAAAAAAATTACTTGCGTTAGAAAAAATGAAAAACTGATTCAAATTTTTCTCTCAAAAAATAAAATCTCACAAAAATTAACAAATTTCATATTCATTAAATTTTTGCACACACACATTTTGAATTGAATCTAAATATTTCGAGCCCCGATGACGACAACGACCCTAAATAAAAAGAGAGCGAAAAAGTCATGATTGTGAAAATAATATTTAGCACAAAATTATGCAAATTCAATCCGAAACACATGTTTTTGCAAGAACTAACTGAAAGAATTATTTTAAAATGCTTTTCGCTGCCTTCTGTTGCGGGAGTGTGGGAGTGCATATTGCGAGAAAATTACAAGAAAAGTAAACTTATTGTTGGCACAGGAGAAAAAGTAAATAAAGTGGAAAATTTATTTGCGTTTAAAAAATAGTAAATTACGTTGTACTCACTTTGCATATCGCATCGAGAATTTTTTTTCGATCCCTTCTGAACACTTTCGTATGACTGCACATACACAAACAGAAAACTCTAACTTTTTTTCGCTTATTTTTATAGCTCCGCTATATATTAATTTTGGATTTTTCCAAAACATGTTTTCGACCCCTAGTGCCAAGACATTACATTGTGCAATACCAAAACATATACTCAAATGATAGGCCTAGTCAAACCCTACAAACTGGCGAAAACAGATTTGAAATCGGTTGCTCCTACGAGGAGTTAGAGCCATTTAAGTCATCTTACTTTCTTACTTTCTTACTTTCTCACGATCTTAGTGAACGCCATATCTCAAGAACGGCTGGTCGGATTTGATTCGGGTTTGTGGCTAAAGATCGGGTTTTGGTTCTAGTTGTGCAAGAAGTATTTTGTTTTGAGGTACGACCCTCCAAGGACCGTCCGTGGGTGCAAAAATGTCCTTTTTCATACAAATTTTCTCTTATATGCCTTCATGGGTATCGTTGAACTCGTAATTTGACCAGGAATCGAATGGAACTGACGATTTTTGAGGAATGTCCATCATGGCCGGCCAGGAGTGCCACTAATGTCCATTTTTTAGAACTATGGCTTCATGTATGTCGTTGAACTCGTAATTTGACCAGGAATCAAATGGAACTGACGATTTTTGAGGAATGTCCATCATGGCCGGCCAGGAGTGCCACTAATGTCCATTTTTCAGAACTTTGGCTTCATGGGTATCGTTGAACTCGTCATTGCATCAGGAATCGATTGACACTGACGATTTTTGAGGAATGTCCATCATGATTAACCAAGAGTGCCACTAATGCCCATTGCAACGGAGTAGGGTACTAATCTATGCGGAGCTATTGGAAATGGCAACGCCGTTTGCAGACCCATCTTGTTCATGATAGAAAATTTTTATCTATAAAAAATTATGCTAACGACGTTTTTACATTCTTTTACAGTGTAGCCTACTAAATTTGGATTTTAAAGTTTAGTTGAAATTTAATATTTTTAAGATTCAAACTTTGAACTTTAAAAAAATTAAATTTATTTTTTCTCATCCCTGTTGATTTCATCATACTTCGCTGATTCCGTAATAATAGTTAAAGGGAGAAAAAGGATGTTATGAATAGCCATTTCTATCTCCATCACAGATTGAACGATAAAATTAGAATTAAAATAATTTTTTAGAACCCTTTTATATTCTCACTCTATCTTCCTCGGGTCATCTTCTCCTTTACATTTTGATAAATTTAAACTCCATTAATTTCTAACGTAAACATAAAATTTATGTATGTCATGAATAGCATCAATGTACATATTTTTTGTTTACTTTGGTCATTTTGTGGAAACTTCCCCCTGAAGAGTCTGCCATGTGATCCTTTTATGGAGATTGAAAGTGTTATCATTTCATTCATGCAGAGATTTTCTTTTATATTTTTTGCTTATTCAGTCATGTGGAGAATTTTCCGAATTTTAATTTATCCTCAAATTATATTTAAACGAACTATTTGTTTATTTTTAGAAAAAAACATATTTGGGATAGAAATTTAATGATTTGGAAAATTAAAGTGGAATTTGAATTTTTTATTTTGTGGGTTTTAAGTAGGCTGAAAATTGTTAGCTAAAAAAACTTTTAAAGTTATGCAAAATTTTCTATTTTGGAGAAATCCCAATTGACTTTCACACAACGTCAATCAAGCACACACTCCACAAAAAGAATTTCTTCTAAGAACGAGCTGCTAAATTTAATTCAAACTCACAACATTCAGTATTTGAAATAAATTTAAAGGGACGAGTTGATTGCATGTAAAATAAAAGTGGACGTTTTTCCATCACTTTCAATCATTCAGGCACATGGGAATATTTTTTCAATTTCCATTTTTACCCCCTTTACTTCTCTCATCCCGGTTCACAAACAATCTTCACTCGTGTCTATTTTAAGGTTGAAATGAGAATTTTTTTGTCTCTCACTTTTCATCGCTTTTGTGACCTTTTTAACTTTTTCATATCTCTTTTCTCGTCCGATTGCTGTTGTGCTAACTTTGATGGCATCCAACAAATTGATAGCTTGTGTTGTACAAATTTCTCATTCTCCTCAACTCAAAATAAATACTAATGTTAAGAAATAAAATTTATTTTCTTGGAGAAAAATGGCAAGATAAGTTAACATGGACATGATTTCAGTTACATGCAAGATTTTAAGATTTGATATGTGTGGGAGGAGAAAAATTCAAACTTTAAGCAATTCAAGAGTGTGCAACTTTTAGCTTTCGGGGGTCAAGAAAATTTTTTTAACAAAAATAAAAAAATTTGCAACATTTATCAAAATTAAGTGAGACAAAGCGATTACAATGATGGTTTGACTTTCAAGGGGTTTCTGTCCTTTCTCATCGCCCTTCTCTCATCCGACATACGACATGTTCTCGATTCAAAAATTACAAATGCTCTCTTTCTCGACTCTATGATGATGTTGTGTAAATCTGTTTACATCTCGCACTGTGTCGAGTGAAAAAACTCTCTTTTTATGATTATTTGTATGCTTTTGTTGCTGAAATAAATTTCTCTCTTTTTTAGCGTAACCCACAAAGTGGTGTAACGCTTATATGCTCGTGATTCCGTCCGTCTGCACAAGCGAGATCTCGGTCCCTGGACCAGCTAGAGACTTCTAGTTTTCGCCAGATGGTAGCTCTTAGGCTCTATATGTGCAGGCACTGACTATTTTTTGAGTCATGACCTATGGTCGTGCCATGGACGGCCATAACGTCCATTTTTCATACAAATTTTCTCTTATATGGCTTCATGGGTATCGTTGAACTCGTGATTGGACCAGAAATCGATTGACATACATGATTTTTCGAGTCGTGACCTATGGTCGTGCCACAGACAGCCAAAATGTCCATTTTTCAGAACTATGGCTTCATGGGTATCGTTGAACTCGTGATTGGACCAGGAATCGATTGATATAGATGATTTTTGAGGAATGTCCATCATGGCCGGCCAGCAGTGCCACGGACAGCCAAAATGTCCATTTTTCAGAACTATGGCTTCATGTATCTCGTTGAACTCGTAATTGGACCAGGAATCGAATGGCATTGATGATTTTTGATGAATGTCCATCAAGGCCGGCCAGTAGTGCCACGGACAGCCAAAATGTTCATTTTTCAGAACTATGACTTCATGGGTATCGTTGAACTCGTAATTGGACCAGGAATCTAATGACATAGACGATTTTTGAGGAATGGTCGAACAGGACTGCCACGGACAGCCAAAGTGTCTGGATTGACTTAAACTCATTTTTTATGCACTTGATTTTCAAACACTGATCTGTTACAAGTGGGTTACGCGGCAACACCCACGTGTGGGTTTTGAAACATTTTTTTTCTTTTTGTGAGTTATTGCCGCACACTTAAGAGGGAAAAGTCCTTTATGTTTGTGACAATGACTCGATTTTTGATAGAAGTTTTAAATAAAATAAAATGAGATTTTTTTGTTAAATTAATCTAAAAAAATGTTTCAAAACCCACACGTGGGTGTTGCCGTGTAACCCACTTGTAACAGATCAGTATTGGCTTCCCCTTCTGGCCTCCCCTTTTGGCTTCCTAAAATGGCTTCCCAAAATGGCTTCCCAAAAATGGCTTCTCAAAAATGGCTTCGCAAAATGGCTTCCCAAAATGGCTTCCCACTGTGTTTCGACTGTGTTTCAATTTCCATTGTGTTTCATTTTCTACTGTGTTCCATTTTCCATTGTGTTCCATTTTCCATTGTGTTTCATTTTCCATTGTGTTTCATTTTCCACTGTGTTCCATTTTCCATTGTGTTTCATTTTCCATTGTGTTTCATTTTCCATTGTGTTCCATTTTCCATTGTGTTCCATTTTCCATTGTGTTCCATTTTCCATTGCGTTCCATTTTCAATTACGAGTTCAATGAGGTACATGAAGCCATACTTCTAAAAAATGGACATTAGAGGCATTCCTTGGACACTCCTGGCCGGCCGTGACGGTCATTCTTCAAAATCATCAATGCTAATCAATTCCTGATGCAATTACGAGTTCAACGAGGTACATGAAGCCATACTTTTAAAAAATGGACATTAGTGGCATTCCTTGGACGGCCGTGATGGACATTGGTGGCACTCTTGGATGGCAATGATAGACATTCCTCAAATATCATCAATGCCTTTCGATTCCTGATGCAAATACGAGTTCAACGACATACATGAAGCCATATAACAGGAAATTTGTATGAAAAATGACATTTAGGGCTGTCCATGGCACGACCTGTGGTCATGACCCTCATAATTCCTAAAATGGCCGAATCTAAATTCATAGACCTACCATTTGGCGAAAACTAGAAGTCTCTAGCTATCTCAGGAGCCGAGATCTCGATGGAACAGACAGACGGACGGACGGACGGACGGACGGAAATAGGCGCATATAAGTGTTACACCACTTCGTGGGTTACACTAAAAAATTGTTGTAATTTTTTGTGACGGCATTTGAGTGATTTATGAGTGAATTTTATTTTATAATTTTTTAGTGGACTTAAAATAAACTTTATAGTCTAAATATTTTAATTTTAAAAAAATCTTTAGAAATTTTTTTCAAACCCCCTTCATAAAATATCAAATTCAAAAGCCACCATCACTACCACCATGTCTCTTCCTCATTCTGTCCCTATATCCCATTTAGTCTGTATTGTATTGCAGAAAAAAAAAATTTTTAATTGACTTCGATTGACTCTAATGCAATTTCTCCTCTCACTCCATGACAGTGCAGAAAAAAATGTATGAATGGGACATAAATTATGACTTTTTTGACTTCTCTCATATGATTTATGTGAGGGCGCGTCGTTTATAGCATTAATTTAGTGCATTTTTACAACTCCATGAACATTTTCTTTTTTCTAGTGCAATTATGCAGAGGAAAAGGAGGAAGAAATTCGATGCCAATTGATTACTCGAGTTCTCTGCTTCTTCTTTTATAAATTAAAATTATGATGAATGGTCTATGAGTGGGATTTATTTCATAGTTTTGGACATTAGCGTGGTGAAATGGGAAATTTATGGTAATTTAGAGAAATTAAGGTGTCGAAAAAAATATTTAAGGAAACGCTCGAAGATTAATGACTTTTTTCATGGTATTAATTAAGAGAATATTTTTTTAAATAAAATTAGAACTAAAATCTATTTTTTGAATTAAAAATATTCTAAAACTTAGTTTTTGTCAAAGATCACGAATAAAAATTTTCAACTTCATTTTTAAATCTCTTTAAAAATCGCATTTTAATCTTCTAAATTAAATTTTTCCCTACTTTCAAACTAATCCCCGAAAAAAGCAATAAGTCATAGACGTGTAGTCCCAGAAAATGTCACGGGCGATGCAGTTGGTACATTCAATTTCAATTGCGGGCAGAACTAGTAAATTTGATACATTTTTTTTGTGAAAAATATAATTTTTGTGTTTAAAAAATAATTTTTTCCCTTGTCGAAAATTGAGGAAATAATTTATTGCAATCTGAGGGTAAAAAGTATCAAAGACATCGACTGACTGCAACATTTTTGACAAAACTTAATTTATCAAAAATCAGAAAGTTAATTTCTTGCTATTCTAAAAATATTGATAAATTTCGTCATCATTTATTTTAATGACGCTTTCCGGTCTGTTTAAAATGAAGATTTTTGTTGTTGTTATTGAAAATTTAATCCCAGAAATTATTTTTCTGGTGTTAAATGTGGGGTAGAGATGTTTATGCTGTGGGCTTGTTATCTTCTGTGTGTTACCGCACATTTTACGCATTTCATCCGAAAATAAATTTCATACTCGGAGATTTTCTCTCTGTCCACTTTCTGGTTATCTGCGTGAATACTGAAAAGCCTCAGGACATTATTTAAACAATGGTTCTTGTTAAGTAAATTGACTCACACCAAGTTTGATAGTCCATAAGGGCATGCCATGGCAATGAATTAATTTCAGCGCTGAAATTTGATATTTAACTATAAAATTAAACCTTAAGGAATTTAAGGAGTTTGGTTATTTTTTTTAAATTCAAAAGCAAACCTTAGATTTATAATTTTATTTTCAAAATTAATTTAAAAAACAAACCAATAATAATTTTGATGTCCAGTTCTTTAAAAAACACCTCGTCAGCCTAACTACACGGGAATTTCAAGTCCGACCAGTTTTTAATCCAAGCACTTGTTCCTTTGTTATAAAACCCTTGTTAAATTGATTTTTTATCCAACCCTTGATTATGAAAATAAAACGCTATTTTTATGGACTTTGTCATAATTCTGTTGAGATTAAATCAAACATAAATTTATTCATGTTTCTAAACTCGTTTTTCGTTGACTCTTGAAAATTATTACAATAATCTAATTTTATTCGTCTAAAAATTATTTTGTAATTTAAACAAGTTCTAGAAATAAAATAATTCGATATTCTTCAATATTTTTTTTGCTGAAATCTTCAATTAAAACTTCAAAGTTTCCCCCTTAACCAAAATCTTTAAAATAATTAAATTATGCATTGTGAAAAGGTAAAAAAGTCCTCTAGGAGCTCTCAGATTACATCAATTTTCTCTCGTTTATTTAATTTTAACTCAACTTCTTTGGTTTCGTCTTTCCTGGCATAATGTTTGCACAAGAGCTCACTATAACACAGCTGAGAAAAAAGGGGTTGAAAGGGAAGAAAATTTGAATTGTTTCGGACATTATGGACTCAAAATTAATTACAGTTAGCAAAAGGTATTTAAATTTAAGAGTTCAGAAATGAGAAGATTCTAATTAGGTCGAAAAAAGGGGGAAAACTTTATCTTGAAGATTTTCCTACAAAATTTAAAGATAAAAATATTTTTTAAGACTCAAAAACCAACTCCAAACCTAACCCAGTAAATGCTAATGACATTACCAAGAAAACTTCGCAGTCGCGATGAAAAAGAATTCGCACAGTTAACGAACGGCGAAGTCGATGACTTTTGTGGAAGTTTCTGTGGAAATTTACATCAACTTATCATCACGTTCGACGCTGAATTCTAATTAAAAATTTAAATGTCTTTAAATGCAATTGAAAAGAATTTCGTGGAAGTTTTTCACTTGAGAATTGAGTTGACTTTTTTGAACTTAAAATATTTTTAAAGCTTTTTATCACCTTAAATTTTCCTATTTCCACATGCACACACTTGAGTGCTATTTTTTGAAGAATTTCAAGAAAACTGTGAAGCATTAAAAATCCAATTTCATACACACAATGCAAGCATCTCCTTAATTTTCAACATATCCTCGGGGAGCATTTTACTCCATTGTTCCATCGCCTTGCATTCATAAATTCTTTCTTAATTTTATGTGACTTTTCCTCGAATGAGAATTTCCCTTCCGAAAATGCTCCGCTTAGAGTTTGTAATAAAAATTAAATTGCTGTTGAAGGCAGTGCCAAGTGTATGTTGAGAAACGCAGCATGGAAATCTTTTTAGCTTTCTCCCTGTTTTTCGCATTTTAATCCAGGTCGAAGTCATTTTCCTTGTTTTATATTTTCATGCGATTTTATGTGTTTGTCGAGATACAACTCTCGGGAGTATTTAGACAATAAAAGGGAAATTAAAGAGGAACATTTTGTTTTTATTTTTGGGCTGATGGCTAAAATAATTTTTGAGGGTTTGTAAGTGATTTTATTTTAAAATTTAATAAGCGGTTAGAAAATATAAAATTTAATGATTTAAAAATGCTAAATTTATTTTTAAAAATAGAACGAATGAAAAATTAAATTTATTGAGCTTTAAAGCACATCAGAGAGCTTTTTTCAAGTCCTCAGTCGCAGAATAAAATCAATTAGAATAATTCAACATTTAATCCAACAACAGCATCAATATTTGCCATTAAAATCCCTTTAACACTTCTCTCTCCTCAATGCATGGTCCAATAATAATATCTAATTCACTTCAACTATCATCATAATATTCATGAGAGTCTCATCATTACACATTTAATCCTCTTCCACTTTCTCACCATCTCTAAAAGAGCAAATATGTGCATATATAGAATGTATGAGTAAAAATCAATTAGAAATTTGTGTTTGCTGGTTTTTGATGGTATTAAGTGGAGAAAGGGGCAATCAGGCGAAAATGTGTTGTTGCTAAAAGCCATCGCAGCACATCCACACACGTTACCCAATCTGTTGATTATTAATGGGAAAATTTTCTGCTACATAAAACTTTAATGCTTTTGTTTTTCGGGTGGTAAACATAGTAAAGTAGTTAGAGGGATGACTGAAAATTTTGACCACTATTTTAAAAATAAGTAAGAGAAATTTTAATTAATTTTTCGTAAAGTAAATTTACTTCAATTGTTTTCTAAACTCATTTTAGAAGAATTTAGTGACGTAACTGTAAAATGAACTCTGTTAGGCCTCAACGAGACTTAAAGGCTCACGAGAGCATCCCTAATGTGGGCGTTGAAACTTTTATGCATGAATATTTTAAGAAATGAATTTTAGTGAGGATGTTTTTGAGGAAATAATTTGACGACCTATTGAAATTAAATTTCAACATCCCGAAAAATTGCCGACAATGTCGTAAAATTTTCTTCCTTTCTCATTGCTGGAGTTGTAAAATTGCTAATTTAAGAGTTTGCTCTTCATGAAATTTCCTCGACAATAAAAGTTCACGAAAAGTACTTTTTTGATGATTTTCCTCTTCCACTTTTTAACGACTCGAGGAGGTGTTTTTTTGTGACTCATTTCACACTTGTTTGTTCATAATTTTATTTTCTGGCATTAAAAAAGTGAAAATAATACAATTCTTAAACTTTCCTCTGCCCTCAATTTAATAAGTACCAAATTTTATTTTGAACCCATCACGAAATTATTTCTAGAACATTTTTAGATCACTTAAAAAAATATTTCAATGTGGGTCTAAAAATATATATTTTTTTATGTAAATAACCACCAGAAACTATTTCTGTTTATCTCTCACTCGGTCGACATTCATTCATCCATTTTTCGACACCATTTGATGACGTGAGTAGAAACACATAAATTTTCACTTTTTCGTGCCTCTCACTGATGCATACGTGAGTTACTGTGCGTTGTCAATGGCGAGGAATAATATTATGTATGTCGTATGCACATGTGTATGCTGAAAGTCAAATAAGGGAAGGTCCACAACATCTGAACAAACAGCCATTATATAATAGAAAGAGACGAGAAGCATTTCATTCATCTGAGTCGGCGATTTTAAAGATGAGTGGCATGAAAAATTAAATTTTTAAATTTTTATTCTCAAAGAACACACAAAAAATATTTCTGAAAAAAAAAATCAATTTATCATTCTCTTTAAGAGAGTTAAATTCTCCACACAAAAAGGGAACAAACAAACATCGAAGCAGCACAAACAGCAATTTTGTTTCGCTTCTGCCTTTTAATTAACTCGTCATATAAGCACTGCTTCTCACTTTTCTCTCTCATATATCCATTTTCATTACAGCCCATAACAACTACCTGGCATGAGACACAACTTCGAGGGCTTTTTTCATCGGACAAGTGTTTTTGAATTTTTTATCTCATTTCTTCGGCTGCATGCGCTGTCAAACTTTTTTTTGCACCTGGCCGTCAAATGTGAGACTTGATGCCATTCGTGCTGCACCTTTACAAAAAAGTGATGGTGATTTTTAAAAAGTTATTCAAAAATTTATTTTAAAAATTTGCAAAATAAATTTTAAATTAAAAAAATTATTTTTAATCTCTAAATTTCCTCACCTTGCACTCTTACCACTAAGCTCTTAAAAATGCGTCGATATTCCACAAAAAAAAATTCATGCACTTAATTTTCGAGCATCTGTTTGTCTCTTTGTTTATCATCTGCTGCTCCTTTTCTAAAACTCGCTCCTGCCTGTCGAATTATACCGTCGGTATTATTTTTTATGAGTTCAAAGACTTTTTGTCTATCCTCCACACACTTAACCATTTGCTCAGACATGGCAGACGCATTTTCACATAAAAATATCAAATTTTACTCGCTCAATGCACTCATTAGCAAAACATCGAGAAACACGACCACCTGACAGTACTCAGAAGTTTTTTACGTTGTTCTTGGACAATCTTGCTCGTGTCTCTTGTTTCTCTTTTGTGGTTAATCTAATAGCTAATTAAGATAATTATCAAATAGCAGGAAAGTTTTTGTAGAAAATAAAAATATCTGGTTTAATAATTTAAAATTTTGAATTTATAAAAAAATATTTTTATTAGAAATTTGTCATTGCAGAAGGTTTCACTTTAATATTTTATTAAAAAATTCTAAAATTTTACACGTGAACTTTTAAAAAACATTCTTTAACGTTGTCGTTGTGAGTTTTACACACATAAAAGCGTAATAGAAATTGTTGTTATTATAGCAAAGTATTATGATGATGATGATGATGTGATATGTTTATATTTGATATTTATTGTGCTTTGTTGAATGCTAACTACATGTAATGACGTGCGTTCAATTTTCTCCTCTTCTCGCTCTTTTTTGGACAAGCGTGAGAAAAACAAGCAACAAAAGGCGAAATAAAAAGTAAAAGAAGAAATTCATCATAGCTAAAAGAAACAATAAATATTGTGAAGGCACGCGGATACTGATGGAGAGGTTGATAAAATCCAGACTTGACCTACTCAAAGAATTTAAATAAAATATTTTAGAGTTAAAGTGAGGTTTAAAATATTTTTTCATCACTCATGCAATGACAAACTTGTTGTCCAATGTTTATATTGAAAATCATCAATGCTGTTGATCAAAAAATGAAAAACTTTAACAAATAAAAAATTATTTTCTTTGTTGTCAAAATTTTTCCAAACAAAATCTCTTCACAAATCTTAATTAAATTTCATCCTTTTGTTAAAATTTTTTACAGCACTGCTTCCATTCAATTTCGAATAAATTTTATCTAACTTACATCATGTCACTTACATGCATCCTGATATCCTATTGAACGAAATCATCCAATTATTTTGAGTTCCGTCAAGTTTCAGAATTGTGAGATTTCGTTATTTTTTATCCAGTTTTTGAGTATACTCAATTTTATACTAACAAAAATCTCAAGGGGTGATAACATTAAAGTAATTGAGTCATTTTAATATCCCAAGCAAGATTTTAAAGATTCTACAATGCTTTAGATTTTTTAAATTATCCGATTCTTTTCAGTTACCTCCAGTTAAAGCATCTCAAAAGTTGTCCATTCAATTTTTAAAAAGTAAGAAAAATATCGCGCAACAAACTATCGAAGCAGAAATTTTTAATGAACTCTTAATCTATTGCGAGTTTACGTTTTTTCACTCTTAAGTTTCAATCTTCTTTTTCAACATTCACTTGATATTTTTTGCAATTGTAATGACCACAGAATGAGTTTCACTCGAGAAGCTAATTAGAAATGCCAAAACATTCATTTTAATTAACTTGGAATATGAAAAGAATTAACTTGAAATGGAAAAGTATTCTTGAGGATATTAAAAAATGTTTAATGTTTAAATAAATTGCACTTGATTTAATTAAGCAATAAAAAATTTACACAAATGCAGAAATCACCTTCCAGGATTTTTTCTCATCAAAATACTGAATTAAAAATGTCGAAAAAAATTGCAACCCTAAACTACACCCCCAACAACCCTAGAAATAAAAATTAAATTGACTTTAACCCTCGAAGGCAGTCCTAAGCAAAGGAGAAAAGGATTTAATTGTTTACATAAAAAAATCTTCAATAAATTAAAAATCGGATATGCCAACCGCAAAATGTGAGTTTGGTCGCAAAAAACAAAAAAAAACACAACAACATCAACACACATAAATATTCTTGAAATTCAAAAATAAACTCGAGTTTCGGAGCAAAAAAAGGGTGAAAACAGAGTGAGAAGAAGCACACAAAACAAAACCTCGAAAGAACATTGAACTTGCCTCGCTTCCTGGACTCAAAAAATGCGCGCGTAAATTTTTATTTCATCTACCTTCTTATGGTTTCATTCTCAAGAAAAAAATATGATGTGTGCCGCAAGAAAAATAATAACAATCACTTGGGTGCTTAAAGAATGTTTGAGTGTCAAAATGTCCGATGCGTAATATCTTGAAAGAGATTTTTTTTCGAGGGATTGAGTAATCACATGCTTTGCATGTTGAGCTTTTGCCATGCTGTGGAGTTATTTTTAAGTGTCAATTCACTTCACAAAAAAATATTATTGTGAGGTAAAATTTTGAAATCCAGGAAATTTTAAAATTCGCTGTCTAGTTCCTAGCAACTCACCTCAGTTATTATTTTTCGGCGGTTGTTTGTTTCAAAAACAAATCAATTTACATTTTTAACAAATCCATTTCAAACTTCTCCTTTCTAATTTATTTTTATTGTGTGGTGTTTAATAAAAAAAATTCTAATGAAGCAGACAGAGTCTATCACTAATACACACACACCGCAAATATCGACATACACACGCGATGGGGTCGTCGATTGAATTCTTTACCGAACCAGCCATCCACGGCATAGGTTCTTTTTCGTATTTTTACGCGTTCTTGGCCTTAAAAGTTCATTCAACTGAAAGGCTTTAAATTTTCGAATCGCGCCACATGTGTGTGTATGTATGTACGGCCACTTCATGCCCCGGACTATGTTAGAACAGCACATTAGACGAAAAAAAAGAGTTCTCGAGTTGAGGCTCACATTCAAGGTCAATAAACAAAACATATAAAGAAGAGAGAAAAAAATCGGCGTGGTTTTTAGAATGGACACAACATTTGACGACGGTTATAGAAAAAAGAGAGAAAAAAATTTATGGAAATTAATTCTATTCACAACTCATATCTCTTTATTTATTACTTCAATACAGCGTTATTACGCGTTAATGCTGTAAAATTACCCTACATGGCGGACATGAGCACATAATTTACGATGAAAAATGGAAAGAGGATATTTGAACTGTTTTTGAGAATAATTTTCAGCTAATTGGGTGTAATAAGTTGTTGAAATCTATTAAGGAGATGTTGATGGGTCAAATTAAAAAAGAGATTAAGGATTTTTATTTTTTTTTGGTCAAGGAAATGAAAATTGATTTGAATATTTTACTTTTTCAAAATCAATGCTTTTAAAATTAATTTCTCATAAAATTTTAAATTTTACATCCAGGAAATAAAATTTGTTGACTTTTGTTCAAATCATAAAAAAAGTTTAAATTTTTTTTAACCAATTTTTTAATCCAGGAAAAAACTCGTTGACTTTAAAAATTAATATTTCAAATAATTTCAAACTACTCCAATTAACTTGATCCCAATTTCCTACGCAACAACTCATTTTTCGACTCTATCACGCAAGCTCTCAGATTAATTACCTCTGGAAGAATAATTGCGCAGTTTTTTAACTCACCACTTCTCTAATATTGTATTATTCAAAGTGTGGCCAATGAACGACTTCAAGGCCAAAAAATGCCTTCGACTGCTGAGCAATATAATTTTTTTCGTCTAATCAAGCACCTGCCATATTGAATAGCATCTTCTTTTCGAAAACAACACAATTTATTCATATTCTCTCGAAATGCTCGTCTCGCACATATGTGAAGCGAAAAAATAAGAACTCTCAGCTTATGCTGCAAGTGGAGGTTCTCGAGACAATTTTTCCTCGATCTCTTTCACTCACTCGTTAAGACGCTCACGATGCGAGACAATGAACTTAAATCAATTTCTTCCTCTCTCTCTAGCACACAACAGTCTCTCACTCACTCTCCATTCCATTCTATCCTCGACGAAAAAAAAAGAAAGATATAAAATTCTTATATTTTGATGAATGTGTGTGCATAATATGAAATATGTGTATAGAATGAGTCTTGAAAAGAGAAATGAGGAAAACGAAAAAATGTTGAACTCGAAAAAATAAAAGAGAGGGAAAAAGAAGAATTTTTTATACACGCCGCGCTGTGATCAAGGCAATATGAGCGTGGAATTCTTTCCGTAGAATTTCGAGAGCATTTTTTCCTTTCGTCCATTGCCATATAATGCCATGGTGCTACATCAAAAAATTTATATTTTCTTGCTTCCAGTTGATATTTTTTTTTGATTTAAGACTTTTAAAATGAATTAAAAAAAGTTCTGTTCCACTTTCAGGCTTGTTCCGAAATAATTTCTCAGGAATTATCATCGAAATTTATTGCCACTGGGCATCATCAAGAATATTCACATGCAAAAAAAGAGGAGAGGGTTTACAGCACAGACTTGTTTGCCTGCTTTGACTTCTTATTATTATGACTGGAGTACCATTCCGTTTTCTCGCTATAGAATATATATATATAGCATTCCACTTCTTACTCGACATCGTCGTTCGACGATGTGTTTCCTTGCAAATAAATCCTGTTCTCGATTTATGTGAAAATTTTCTTGTTATTACTCGCTTGCTATCTCTATTGCGAACTACTTGCTGCTACCATAATGTATACACACATAAAAAAGAAGCACCGCTCTTGCTTACTTCCACTCTCCGTGTACTCTGTCTGGCGGAAAATATTTGCGTACTTGAGAGGATGATTTGAAGAAGGTACTTCTCCATTCATCGTCTTGAAAAGGAAGGAAAATGGGATTGCGAGATTTCTTGGGTCAACAATATATGAATGCGAGTGTGTATGTGAAGAGATTAGAAAATGATGAAGAGGAAAACAGTTTGAGAAGCACTGACGTGAATAAAATGTTTGTTTTCGTAAACAGCGATGTGAGAGGTGGATTTGATTTTTTTGTGAGTTTTAGGATTTAGCAAAAATTATTGCCAACTTTTTATCATGAATTTGAGGAATATATTTTTAAATTTTTTAAACTAAATTTCAGCAGAGAAAAATAAATGAACAAGAATAAATCCAGGAAATATTACTTCGCCACCTTTTTAACCACCTAACTATCAAACTCAGATTAAATAAACCGTAAGTAAAAATTCTTAATCGAAAAGTTCGTGTTGGGTCATTGTTTTCTTTTCTGCGGTGTGTAAAGTAACTTTTCGATTCCTAAAACTTTTATTTTTGGCGCATTTCAGAATAAAAGCAGAAGAGAGAAAACGAAAAATGTTCTCGGTAAAAACCACACGCCCGCTTTCGAAAAAAAAGTTTTTAAAAGAAATTCTTACGCGCCAAGCGAGCTCGAGTGAGTAAGAGAAAAAACAAATATAACCAAGCGCATTCACATTTTTTTTCGGCGTTCTCTGCTTCATAAACAAAACAATAAAATTATTATTATTTTCTGTATCCTCTTCTTCTTACATCCATCATATAATCTCAGCATTTTTTGATGTTCTTGTTGTTGTTGTGAGTGAGCGTTACACGCTCACAAAAAGGCCTCGATGATGATAAAAAAGAATCAGAAATTGATGTTCAGCGAGCATGTCTAATTGACGGAAGAGAAGGCGAAAGAGAAAAATTGGCGCAATCTCGAGCAATTTATTTCATTCAAAAGCAGGCACTTGAAGCGCCTTTCAAAGAGTTGTTGATTCGTAAAAAAACATAAGAGAGTGAGAGCGAAAAATTTATAAATAAAATATTTTTTTAACATGCAGATTAATTATTCAACTCGACGGCGGCGCTTCTTTCCGCATTGAAGATGCTGTTTGATGTTTATTTTTGTCTGTTTGTCGATTGTGGTGATGCACCGAGATCAAAAATAAGTGAAAAAAATTAATTTAGGCGACAATAAGTAAATTAAGTCTTTTTCATTCACAAAAATTCTTTGTGTCACCCACAAATGATTTCTTCGGAAAGGCTTTGTTGAAAATGTCAACGAATCATGAAGCTAAAGTTCAACATTCAGAGATCAAAGACGTAACATTTTGTCAATGGAAAAAGTGTCAAGCCCACATTTCACTCTCATTCCTTTACTTCCTTATGAATGAAAAAGCTCTGGCGATGATTGAGGAGAAAATTGCTAAATTTGCTTTTTTGATTGAGATGGAAGAATTTATTTGATCCCATTTCAATCTTAAAGAGGTTCTGGATGAAAATATTGACGGAAATCTGGAGAAATTTATTCATGCTCCATTTAAAACATTTACAAGAAAATTGGTTCTCATTAAGATGATAAAGACTCAAGTAGAATAGAAAATGATACTTCAATTAAGGATCGTTAATTAAATTGGCAATTTTTTAATAAATTAAAGGATAAGAAAAAATTACAAGTTAAAATTTTATTCTTCAATTTTTTAAAAAAGTTTTTTTTATAAAATTAAGTTCAATGTCTTCCTAAAAAAGTAAGAAACAAAGAAAAAAATTGATGTACATTCTTGAGCGTAGCATTCGGTTATAAAATTCTTAGTTTACGAGCCTAACTGAGTCACGCAAAAAATAGAAAGCTACACGCACATTGAAATTCCAGTTAAAGTTATAAATTCTTTGAATTCCACTCAATAACTTGCATGAATCAATAAGCAATCACATTAAATCAGCGATGTTCACTCGAGGATAATGTCAGAAATATGTTGTTGATTGCAAACTTTTTCCTTTTTTTTTGGCATAAACAACGCGAGAAAGATTTTGTAATGCTTTGAAATTTACAACAACAAAAACAAAAATTTCAAGGGATGGAACATTAAAAATAAATTTTTATGAATGCATAAAATTATTTATTTTTTTCAAACTCTTTAAAAATTTTAATTTCGTACCCACCCCTTTTGAAAACCGCAACCACTTCGAGCACTATTTTTTATTCGACGAGGAAAATTGATAAGAAGAGAAAAAAGCAAATTTGCTTGTTTGCTAAGGAAAAACTTTTTGCTTCTTATAATAAGCTGCTTGTGTGTGTGTACAACCGTGACAAAATTTATGTCTGTAAAGTATTTTTTCCACGAAAAGAAAAAGTTTGTTTGGCTTGGAAAAGAAAAATTTCTCGCAAATTTAATCAAAAATCATTTTGTAAAAATGAGGGAAAAATCCAAAAGTGATTTTGTTATCGAGAAGAAAATAGTTTTTTATGTGCATTTGATGTTTATTGATAGCGAAATGTTTTGGATGAAATTTAAGATGAGCGAAAACATTTTGCTGCAAAGTTTTTTTGAGGTAAAATTAAATTGATTAAAATTCAACAAAATTTTCAAGTTTTAGTAATTTCAAAAAAATTCTTGAACATTTTTTTATATTCCTTATTTTTATTCTCACTATCAAATATATTTTTTAAACCGCATGGAAACAAAACAATTAAAATTCATAGTTTCTTCGCCTCCTCCTCCTCTGTGTGGCCAATTAAAAATTATTCATTCAAATCGCGCAACGGTGTGTGTGTACTGATGAGTAGCGGAAGATAGCACACGCGCTTAATTCACACACAAAACTCAACAATGAAAAATTTTCTTGTTAATGATAGAAAAAAAATAATACAAATCGAATGACAACCGATTCATTTGTATCTAGACCTAGAAGGAAAATCTTAGCGCCGACTGAAAATTAAGCTTTCAATTGTTATTTTTGTAATTTACACCAACATTCGTAGTGCTCTGAATACATAAGCGAGAGTCGAGAGAATATTCAATTGCATTTTGTACTCATTGCACGCGGCGCCAGAATTGTATTATAATGGTCAATGGCATTGAGCCGCATTGTGTGTTTGTCTCCAATTACAACATCAATTATTAGCATTCAACGACTCTTTTTTTTGTTTATGATGTCGTCAAGGAAGTATTAAATGGATGAGTAATTTTTCATGTTTTACATGGATTGTGATGGAATAAATTTGTGAATATTGAATTCATGACTTACGATCGCGAATCCCAGTCGAATAAAATTTAAATATAAGGTCAAGCATGGTGTCAAGGGTTCAAAACTAAGTGATTGCTTCTTGGAATAAATTTTAATTTAAAGTTAGTCAAAATAAATTCTCGAAATTACAAAACATTTAGTCAACATTAAATTCCAAACATTCTTCAGCTCCAGCAGGTTTTCGCTCCTAAGACCAATCGCCGATCAGCATGCCTTCAACTTTTTGCAATCTCAAAGCATACCTTCAAGATTTATTTTTATGATCTCGTAATCTCATTGGAATGTTTAAAAATAATACAATTCCTCAATTTATGTTGAAGTTTCGCATTTTCGAGCGTCGCTTCTCATCGCCCTTCCCTCTTTCTCTTTGCTCTGTGGCTTTTTATGTGTCTGATGGTTCAATAAACTCGAAAACCTCGAGTGTGTGTTTTTTTCCAGGGATGAGAACTAGTAAAATTTAAGTGAACTGACGTACACTGACGTACACCCACGTACACTGACGTACACCCACGACACACACGACACTCACTACACTACACATCCGCACACTACGACACCCACACACTACGACACTCGCGCATACTCTTTAAAATCATCTCCCCCTAGTTTTTTTTGCGAACAGCAGCAATTAAAGCATAAGAATTCTTTCGTGTTGAGTGAGTATGTGAGGAGTAAAGTAGTGAATGAAGTGGAATGAAAGAGAATGACGATGCGCGCGGGAAAATCATGAAAGGCTTCACGGTTAAAATTTTTCTTCTTACTTTCTGTTGTTTCAATTCCATGCGAGTGCATTGGAACTTTTTATGCATTAATGGGATTTCATTTTGCTCTCCCCTTGTCGCCGCACTCATTAACAACTAAAATAGCACCAATAAGGGTTTGAAAACAGTGCGGTTATGTTGAAATTCAACTTTTGAGTAGGCAAGAGTTTTAAGGAAAGAACGCGATGAAAAGTGAAACAAATTTGCAAGATTAAAAATTTGTGAAAATGAAACAATCAAATTTTCTTACGTTACACTTCTTTCACACTTTCTCAATCTAGAATACGACATTGTTGCCTCAAACAAGCAACTTGAGAAACTGCACATGTACTTTGTGCAGAAAAAAATGATTTGTGAGGTTTGCAAGTATTGATGTCTTGAATATTCACTTTGAGCGATGATGATGATGTTAAGGAGTTAAGTGTGCATTCAGGCAGGTCGTAACTTTGTTGCAACACTGTTGCGGATTATTACACTTCCGAGTGACTTGCAACTTACCTTTTTAAAGGGAACTCTTGCATGCCGAAGAGATAATTATCATTATTACATTCTCATTTTTATAAGAGAAGAAAATTTAATTTCACGTTCGGTGGGAACGGAGCAAAAAACAATAAAAAAAAATATCGATATTGTGGTCTTGCATCTGGAGGGCGTGAAAAAACTGCAGGTGAGTTTCGTGTCTTTGAGTCTGAGTTGTGGTTTACTTCAACACTGAATAATGTTGTACTTTATTTTTTGCCCTTACAACAAAAAAAGTATTCACTCCAATTTAAAATTATTAACATTTTTCATTCATCAAAACAAGTAGCGAATAAATTAAATTAGCACACAACATTTATTAAAAATCTCAGCCGCACATTTAATTTCCATATAATTATTTTTTTAATGTATTTTTTTTTCTCATTCATCACACACGAGTCAATGAATGAATGAATGAAAAATGCCACTGGAGAAGCCGCATAAAAAATTTAAATAATTTTTTAAACTTCCCATTGTTGTCATTAGAATTGCTTTTAAAGAATTATTTAAATCTTTTAAAAATGAACTGAAGAAGAAAAATCATTAATTTTCTTTTTAAAAATTAAGGCTCACGAAAACTCGCACGTACAAAACTAAATCACATCTGGTCTTTATTAAATCTTAAATTTTATTAGACTCTCTGTCAGACACTGTCCATCACCCAATTTTCATTTTAATTTTCCACATTTTCAAATTCACGAGCGATAGCGAAGAAAAAATATTCAAACACTTTTAAGCGTTCCTCACTCAATAAATTCGCATTAATTATAATTTGTGTGTAATTATGCGTGGCAAATCAAAGTGAATCCTCACACAAAAATGTAAATGTTAAAATGGGATTTACCCATTAAGTCGAATGACAACGACGAGAGTGAAAAAATGGAAATAGTAGGGAATTTTTATGTTTTTGATAATCCTCGAGTTTAACTCAAATTTCGTCTCATTTTTGTCACAAAATGAGACGAAACAAGCCGGAGGAAAAATGTTTTACGAGGGTTGGTAACTTTATAAATTTATAACAGATTTTTTAGAAAATATAACTAAGAAAAATTTGTGTCCTAAATATGTTTCTATCCCTCGACCTCATCGTTTTGAAGTTGGTCTTAAAATTTCTATAACAAAATTAAATCGAAATGATGATTTACACTAAAATCAGTTCCACATCATTTTAGTGAGTCTCGGAATATTTTTTCTCATTTATTCCCCTCCCTCAAAGATTCCCACATCACATCTAGCCGATGACAGTGATGGATATCGATTGAGAACGAGAGACAAGAGATGACAAAAAAATGTCGAAAAGAAGAGGAGGAAAAAACAACAAATAAAGAATTATTGCTTAATTATCAGATCACTTCGTTTACTAGTGCGTCTTTTTCAAGACGTGTGTTGCAGCTCCCGAGGTGGACGATTCCTGAGGGGACGTCCATTGTTGAGGGGGAAAAAAGGGGTATTTATACTCTATTCTTAAGAGAAATCTTAAGAGTTCTGCAAGGTTTGCGTCTATCCTGATTAAGTTCTGTGTCGCTACCCATCAGCAATCAATCAATCAATCAATCAATCAATCAATTATCAGATCACTTCGTTTCGTGACTGGAGTGACAAAAATTTTTCCCTTCTGCTTTACGTGTCCCCGAAAGTTCATTACACTCAGCAACTATTTTTATGTAAAATTAGAATTCGAGAAAATTCAATAAGTTTGTGGTGCGAGAAAACTTGTAAATTATCAAACATTTGATGTGAACATTAGAATTGAAATAATTTACAATGCCCGCACACACCGCAGAAAAAAAACACATTAGCAGCAAATTTATGATGGGCAAGGTAGTTAAGACTTTGAAGAAATGGAAAAATTTTAGCAAGAAGATAAAAAAAATTTTTAAGGGCTATAATAAATTGAGTAATAGATTTAGTCACATGGTGATAAGTTTTTTGAATTTTTTTGAAGAAAATGTTAGCGTCAAAAATCTAAAGTCCTTCAAAATTTGTTTATGATCACATCATTTAGAATAAAATGTTTGAGAAATTGAATATAAAATATTTAAAAGGTTTTTGTAAAGTTTGGATTTTTTAAAAGTCATTTTTATAAAAGTATTAACTTCATATTATTTAATTTTTTTTAATCAATTTTAAAAGTTCTAATTTTAATTTCAAACTATCAATATTTTATTCAATATGTTTCCAAAATTAAAATATTTTTTTCGGATATTTTGAGAAAAATCCCATCATAAAAACAGTTATCGCCCCATCATCATGTGATTGACTTTTACACAAAATGCGTCATTTCATCATCAAAAAAAGAGAAAAAGAATAATAAAAAAATAACAAGCTCGTGTTTGTCATTATTATAGGCCCGCATATATAGAGAAGGTTCAACAGAATTTTAATTAAATTCCGCGCACCGAGTTGAGATTCTTTCTTTCTCGTTTCTGTGGCCACACACCAGCTAAATATGATAAAAACGTGAATTCGAAAGAGAATTTTAATAATTCTCGTTTTTTTGGTGTTCTTGCGATGGCGATGATAAGTGGTGGCAGGTATCGTGTATGAGTAAGCTAACAGAGAAAAACTTCCGGTAAGTAATTTTTTCTATGAATTTAATTATTTAAAGTAATTAATTTTAATTATTTAAAATTTCCTAAAAATATATAAAAAAGTTCAATCCCTTGGATTTATTTCATAAAATTTACTATCAATTACATCATCGATTGCATGCCATCAATTCTGTGATTTATCACACCCCGAAAAATTTTCAATAATAAATTTAATTATATTTTATCAGTTCTGATAAGAAGAAAAAGTTTTACGTAATCGATGCAGCGCATTTTCAGCATAAAACGCAATAAAATTTTCTCGAAGCGAGGGAAAAAATCAAAACAAAACGTAAAACTCCACCAACACTGACGAAGGCAGGCTTGAGTTGTGTATGTAGACTCCATTGACCTGAGTGTTGTTGATTTTTCATAGACATATCCACTAACACTCTCGAATGCACTATAGCCATCTTCTTCACATCCAGTCGTCGCGTCATTGCTGAATGTTTTGCCAGACACAACATTAACACACTCGCAAGTGGCTCGATGGAAAATTTTCTCTCTACTGCGCACGCACTTCAGTCAAAACAAAAAAAAAACTTTTCTTTCTCACAGACAAAAAGAAAATTTTTCCCTCCAAATTGCGTCGAAATATTTTTTCCCTCTCTATGTGTGCAATGCCGAACGTCTTCGCGCTCTTCCCAGACACAACATAAAAATATTTTTTCGGGAAGACGCGCACAATCCCCAAAATGTGATTTTCATGCTCGCTCGACTCCTACACAGCAAGGGCGAGCCGAGAAAATTTGCGCCAAAACCTAAAGTTGTGTGAAAGATTTTTCCTTTTTCTCCCTCAGTCAAAATAAATAATAAAATTTATGTGATTGTGTTTGTGAGAGAGAGGAGCAAAAAAATCTATATGGGATAAAAAAATTCTTGATAAAGAAAATGCGGATGAAAATTTTCCTCAAACTCGGCAGGATTTGCTTTCTCACATCTATCAATGAATTAAATATGGCATTTTTGGGCGATACACACAGGAGTGAGTGAGAGAGAGATAAACGAGTCATGCCAAAGTAAGCAAAAGAGAGCTTCATAGTAAAAAGCACAAGTGGCGCCAAAAGAGATAAGCGGTATGAATGATGTCGTAGGCGCATACGATGCAATTCTGCACTACTATACGGCATATTTTGCGAGTCGATCGATTTTTAATTAGGTCACCCCACCTTATGTCACATTGAGAGGATTGCGAAGCCAAATAAAGGTCCCGATGGCGCTTGAGAGCAAATTGAAATTGAACTCAATTGTTTGAAATCAATGAAAATTTTTTTTATTTTAACGGTTTTTTAATTTTTTAAATTTAAAATATTAATTTAAGGTAATAGATTTAATATTTTAGACCTAACTCTTTCGAAAATCAAGTGAATGAAAACCGAGTCAGAAAAGAATGCATGACTGCTCGCTTCTTTGCTCTTTTTGTTTTTATTTCCTTATTTTGATAATAAATTCACGTCAATTTATTTATGTTCGAGCTGGAATGTCATTTGATTATAATAATTTTCTTTTGACTTTCACAACAACAGTTTTGAGCATTTCGTGTCAATATTTTGATAGCGGAAAAAAGATTTTTCGGGTTTTGAGTGAAATTTTTGTGTTCCCTTGATAATAAAAGAAAATTCTGATTGATGACGGCCATAAATAAAACTTTGAATTTTTTCCCTTCTTTGCTCATCCATCAATTTTACACTCACATTACTTCCTACCACACGCAGTTTTTTTTGCTAGAAGATCGTAAATTATTCAAGAAAATTATCGTTGACTTCACGTGATAGTCACAATTATGAGTATATCAAATTTAATTTGGGGTTTAAGGGGAAAATAATTCAATTTCGATTTGACATTAAAAATTTCACGTTTAGACACAAAATTTTTAAAATTTAAGTGAAGAACTTTTTATGAAAAATTTAAAATCTGAGTTTAAAGAATAAAAAATTTAAATTTTAACGTTTTTTTTTCTATAAATCTAAGTGTGATGTTGAAAATTTTAAGTAAGTTTGAAGAAATTTGCATAAATTTCAATTATTTTGATAAATTACGTTAAAAAAATTAGGATGAACATTTGTGTCGTCTAATTCAATAAACTTCCTTGTTTCAAAGTAATGGAGTAAAATAGCAGGAACTGTATAAACAACGTCCCGAGCAATTATCATCAATACATAAGAGTACGGCACAGCTAGCTATTAAAAACGCTCAGTTTTAATTGTCCGCCCACTCTCAAAAATTTTCCCACCCCCAGCCATGCCACAGCTTGATTGTATTATTACGATGCCTCAATTAAATTTTAATTCGATTTTAATCATTCATCATAAAGGCGATTGTCATGCGTACACTCAAGCTATCGTAATAATTTTCATTTTCAGAATTGATATTGAGAAAAATTAAAATTTTAAAAATATATTTAATATTTTTGGGATAAAAGTGCGGGAAATTTAAAATTCATAAAATATTAAATTTAATTTTATCTCCCATAAAATAAAATTTAATATTTTATGGTCATCCAACCATAGCTCAAGAAACAACTCTCTCATGAATAAATTCGAACAATTTTATCGCCATCGTGACATCGCAATTGCAATGCGCGTAATTCTCCACACACCATATTGAAATTTTTACGCTACGTCGAGTGCTCTAATAGCAAAGAGCTTACACGATATAATTGCTGTTTTTGATGATGTCAATCTCCCTCATCACATTACTCATGTTAATACCTCTCGAAATTCTAACAAACAGAAAAAATACTCATTTTTTTACATAAAGAATTAAATTAAAAAAATATTTTTTGTTACATTTTCACGCGAGGTTTGCGCGATAAAAAATTGTTCGGGTGTTAAACATTTCCGATCTCTCGGTTGAGTTGAAGAATTTAAATTATGCATGAAATGAATTTGCAGAGATTTAATTGTGGAAATTCCAGTGGGTATTTCTGAATTTCGGTAATGTTACATTTTTTTTGAGTTCATGGACTAGTGAATTTTAATAGGTGAAAGCTTAAAATTTAATAATAAAACTTAAACGTTTCATTTTTATTTCAGAGACTTTTATCAGATGTCAGAAAAAATAACTTATTTTCAATTTAATTGTTCACACACGATCCATAAGTCAATTTCAATCAACATGCAATGATTTTTAAGCGTTCGTGCCACGTGTTGCAGCTCGTGTGCAGTTTAAACTCTCACGAGAGAGCACAAAAGCCCTCCGAGAATGATTTACAATGTTTTATGATGATATAAATAATATCAAAGAGTTATGGTTGACGCTTCTGGAGTACTATGGGTGCTGCTGTGGTTTCACAGTAATTTATCTCGTAGCAGAACTTTCAACTGTTGCACATTTTCAACTCTGCATGCGAGCGAGAGCGAGGAAGGTTGAAAACTTACGACAACGAGGAAGAGAAAATTAGTTAAATTTACATCACGATTCTCATAAATAAGGCTTTAAGCTTTACGTGCCTTGTAAAAAAAGAGAAAAAGTTGCAACTCAAATGAATGGGTGGAAAATAAACTGAGGGTTCGGACACTTTCGTAAAGCTGATAAAAATATATTTTTAACTGCCGAATTTTATCAGATTTAAATTTTAAAAAAATTCTCACCCCTGCACTAGATTTTAATGCTGTTGGCGTGCGACAATTTATGGAAGTTTAAATTAGTTGCTGGCCGAAAACTAAATTTTCGTTGGGTGTGCTTTGAGTTGAAATTAATTATTCCGAAATTGCATTTAAAGCTCTTCATGGGTATTTAAGAGAAGACTTTATAGTTTATTTTGCTTCTCTTTTTGGCAAAATATCCTAGGTTGCAGTTTAAAATTACAACGCAATGCCACACAAATTGTCTCTCGCTTTCATCCACTCATTTTATGGTGCCTTTATACACCCATGCATGTGCCATGAATGTAAAATAATCTTTACAACCCTATGTATGCAGTTTTGAATGGTGATTTGAAAAAAACTTAAACTCTCACAATTTTATGGACTTTTTAATTTTATTTTTATTAAAAAATTTTGTTACAAATAACTCTTCAAATCCATCCATCGTCAATGTAATATATCCGAGTGCATTGTAAGGTCAATTTCTCTTCTCTTCTTTTTTTCTAATTTGCAGCAAAATGAGAAAATGTGTCCAGAGTCTATAAATTTTTGCAATTGTATAGCGATAACTGACGCCATTGCGATTAAAACGAGGCAACAATGTAAAATGTTCTTCTTCAAAATGAATTTTTTTTATGATTTAATTTTCACATTTGTCGTCCTTAGACATAAAATTCTGTCGAAATGGGCAGTTGCTGATGGGGTGGCGGCGAAACTATAACAATAATATACATTACATGCCATAAATCTTACACTTAGTATCCTCTCATGCCATCCTCGATTCTCTCACTCTTAAATTCCATTTTAATTTCATTGCTTCCGCTATAACGCGCCACGATGCTGACAAAGATTGGCAAATGGAATTTTCATTCCTCGTTGCGTCAAATCGTTCTCAACCATTGCAATCTCCATACATCATATTCTTTTGTTTGACGCAACGAGAAAAACTTTTTCTCTTTCTCTCTTTTATGTGAATTATGTGAGCTGACTTTGTGAGCGAGTATAAAGCTCTCGACTTTACCCCTCCCGGAATATAAGGAAATGGACGACAACGACATTGCAAAAAAAATGTCATTAAACTATGCGATGTGATGATGGATTCATTCTAGATACTTTAACGATATTTTCTTTGTTTTGTTTTTAAGGAGAGAATTTGCATGTTTAATGTTAGGTCATTGTCTGACTGATGGCTTGAAGTTAATTTGAAAATTTCTTTGTTCTTAAAAGAAAAAATACAGGTTGCTCCTGAAATTTGATTATTTTTCAATTTTTCAAGTTTAATCAACATGTTTTTGGGAATCATAAAAACATCATCGAAATATGTTTTCCCTTCATTTTATTTTTTTATTAACATTCCAACATCCAGAGTATCCTGGGAGAGGGCGATCAATTTCATGCCAGCATTTTTTTGACTCAATAAAAATTGAGAAAAATGTAAAACAAGTTAGAACCCGAATTGACAGCGTAAAAACTTCTTTTCTTCCTTTTCCTGCTGCTACATGTTTTCATCCCAAAAGTCATTTTCACAAATTGGCTTATTTCGGATTAGTTGTGGATGAATGAACAATGAATGTTTTAAAACGAACTAAACTAAGAGACACTGGGTAATGTGCTAAAATTTTTAAAAGATTTTTCAGAATTTATTTAAACTGAAAACTGCGTCATTATGAAGAAAAAATATTTTAATTTAATTTTATGCTTAAGCAATTCTCGATCATTTTTAAAAGTACAAAATGAAACTAGAAAATAAATTTTGCTTAAAATCATATGAAATATTTTAATTATCTTTGGGATTCTTGAAGATTTTTCTATTCACATATGATTTTGAGTAGAAATCACCAAACAAGGCAATCAAAAACAAACAATCAAATGCTGAAATAAAGTTCACATAAGATTCTCCACAATGAATGGCTACGACACACTGACCAAATAATAAGATGAGTTGCATCAGTTGAATTGAGGTCATAAAAGGCTTGATCAATCGCGTAAAATATTGAAATGACTTAAAAGAGCTAAAGAAGTAGTAGAGGTACATAACTATGTGCACACAGTTGTTGACAGAGGCTGCATACACGTCCATTAAGCCTTAAAATAAAAATTGAATTTAAAAACTTGAATAAAATATGTGTTTACTTACTAGCCGAGTATCGATTCATCATGTACAACACAATCAGTGTACTGACGTGGTGATAAACATGTAGAAATGAAATTTGTGTTTTCTTTTTTCGTAGTATGAAAAATAACGTTTCCAATAGTTCGATTGATCGAAACAACATGAATAACCAATTAAATGAAAAAAAATTAATTAAAGAATCTCGAGAAATTTTTTCTTCTTCAAAACTTCGACATTTCCACGTTGAACTGATTGTGTCATAACCAAGCACAGTTTTATAGTAAACTGCAAATCCAGTGCATGTTAGAACTTGAAAAATATTGTAAGCTCGAATGATGAAAGTAAGTTCAAAAGCTTTTCGATTTTTCATGTAAGAATTTCCCAACTTAATGGCACAAAAATAAAGGCACAAGATTATGATAAGATAACAAGGTGATCCAATAATACTCCATGATTCAATAAAATCCACTAAAATTTAAAACTAAAATTATTCTTTTAATTATTATAAAATTACTTACACTTTGCTGGTGGTAAAAAAACCATATTGTTAAAATTTTAAAATTATTTTTAACTTTTGAAATAAAAATACACTTAAGTAAATTCAGCTCCAAATCGATGATCGGTTAAAAGCGAAATGAGAAGAATGAAAAAAATTAAATGAGATCTAAACAATTGTTTTTGAACATGAATAAAACTATTTACTCTCAAAATAAATATGAGTACAATGAGTTTAATTTTTGTGAATATGAGAAGAATGGTGAAGATCTCACTTCATTCTATTGAACCTATACATTAATTATTATTCAGTCGTCTCGTGATAAACAGCAGTTGAAAAATTTGTACGATGAAGTTTTTTAGGGAAATTTTTTACGAAAAGGCCGATCCAAGAATCCGAGACTACCCACTCATGGGAAATCCTTTGTCTGTTTGTTTTCTTGTTGGACTTTATATTTTGTCTATTTGTCTCTTGAGAAAGTTTATGAAAAATCGCAAACCGATTAGATCGTTTACTGCAAGTTTGATTGAGAAAATTTTGTTGTGTGCAATTTCACTTTGTTTTTCATTAAAATTTGTAAAATATATTTTAATAAGCGAAAATTTACGCTGGAATTGTTTTCCAATGGATAAATTGAATTCGCCAAAAGGAATTTGGGTGAGTCAAAAAATTACAGAATTTAATTGTGGAATTTTAACGTTAATTTTAGATTGCCCATGAATCATGGTCGTTTTTAATGTCTAAATTTGCTTACATCTTGGAAAGTGTCTTGATCAGTTTTAACAAAAAAAATGACAATATCCAAAACTTTGCGCTACTGCATCACTCTTCTGTTATTATTTATATATGGTGTATCAGCAATTTTTATCCTGGTAAAATTTGTAATTTATAATTTTTCAATCTTAAAAAATTTAATTCTCACAGGTGGAAATTTTATTCTTCATTCGTTTATCTGCTCATTTTCACATGGAATTTTCTACGGATATCGTGTGTTACTTTTGAATAATTTTTTGAAGAAAAGAATTTTCAAATATAGAAATTTTTTTGATAGGTTCCTCCTAGTAAGTGTAAAATTTTTCAATGAACTACAAATATTTTAACTCGTTTTTTAGGGTGGAAGTTTTGTAATGCTTTTTCTTAGCATTTACGGATTAATATCGAATAATTGTGACTTTCCTAAATCTTGTGCACTCGGATCATGTATCTATGAATTAAGTCTCGCAATGTGTTCTATCAAACTTAACCGTTTTAAAAATAAATAGAATTTCTTCACAGCATGTTGTCATTTTTTTTAAATTTTGTGAGTACGAGTTACAAAATATTTTTAGAGTGAATGTTTGCGTTGTTTTGTTTGGTTGACAAAATTTGTTTGAGTATATAGAAAAATGGAGATGAAAACTTCAAGCTGAAACCAATTGTTTAAACAAGTGAGGGATTAACGGTGCGCCGCGTTCTCAGTTTCACTGTTCTCTTTGCAAAAAGCTCCGCAGAACTCCGCCTTTTCCGTATGGCTACGCATTTGAATTATTTTAGTTAATACAGTTCGCTTTTTTCCGCTGGTAAAATTAATTAAATAATTTTCTACTAACTCTTTAAACGAATATGTACTTTCTCTATTCAAATCTACTCAAAAATATGATTTTATTATAAAAAACCATCCAAATGCGCTTATTTCCCCCTGGTTAAGTTAATTAAGTTTTCTCTTTCAACTTTCTGACTAAATCCACGATTCCTCTATTCAAATCAAGTCAAAAATGAAATTTTAATGAAAACCCATCCGAGTGCGCTTATTTCCCCCTGATTAAGTTAATTAAGTTTTCTCTTTCGACTCTCTGACTAAATCCATGCTTCCTCTATTCAAATCAAGACAAAAATGAAATTTTTATGAAAAACCATACAAATGCGCTTATTTTCCCCTGGTTACGTTAATTAAGTTTTCTCTATCGACTCTCTGACTAAATCCATGCTTCCTCTATTCAAATCTACTCAAAAATGTAATTTTTATGAAAAACCATCCAAATGCGCTTATTTCCCCCTGGTTAAGTTAATTAAGTTTTCTCTTTCAACTCTCTGACTAAATACACGCTTCCTCTATTCAAATCAAGTCAAAAATGAAATTTTTATGAAAAACCATCCAAATGCGCTTATTTCCCCCTGGTTAAGTTAATTAAGTTTTCTCTTTCAACTCTCTGACTAAATCCACGCTTCCTCTATTCAAATCAAGTCAAAAATGAAATTTTTATGAAAAACCATCCAAATGCGCTTATTTCCCCCTGTTTAAGTTAATTAAGTTTTCTCTTTCAACTCTCTGACTAAATCCACACTTCCTCTATTCAAATCAAGTCAAAAATGAAATTTTTATGAAAAACCATTCAAATGCGCTTATTTCCCCCTGGTTAAATTAATTAAGTTTTCTCTTTCAACTCTCTGACTAAATCCACGCTTTCTCTATTCAAATCAAATCAAAAATGAAATTTTTATGAAAAACCATCCGAATGCGCTTATTTCTCCCTGGTGAAGTTAATTAAGTTTTCTCTATCGACTCTCTGACTAAATCCATGCTTCCTCTATTCAAATCTACTCAAAAATGTAATTTTTATGAAAAACCATCCGAATGCGCTTATTTCCCCCTGGTGTAGTTAATTAAGTTTTCTCCATCAACTCTCTGACTAAATCCATGCTTCCTCTATTCAAATCAAGTCAAAAATGAAATTTTTATAAAAAACCATCCAAATTAGAGTTTCTCAAATGCCCGGGTAATGAGATTTTGTCCTACCCGGGTAAAAAAATTTACTACCCGGGTAGCCCGGGCATGCCCGGGTAAGAATTTTTTTAAAAAAATATACCTATTTTTACTCAAATTTTCGGCTAATCTTTACATAGAGCATTTTTAGTAACAGAATTAAAAGTTTTTTAAACAGAAAATGAAAAGATTAAAAGAAATATAAAAAGTTTAATGGAAATAGTTATTAAGGAACATTACACAGTGAAGGTCTGACATACGATTTCTAGCCTTTGTTACAATATCTCCAGCCTCTAAAAATGCCCTCTATGAAGAAACTGATGTTGCCTGAATCGTTAGTAAAGCTTTAAACAATCGGTCCAAAATTGGAGATCTTTGTTTGAGTCTTCTCATGTCATCTCATGGCTATTTTTTTGTTGCACTTGCACTTGATGTTTCAAAATACTTTTTTGAATTAAAAAATTTCACAAACGAATCTAAATTTATAAAGGTAAACTACCTTCTTAAGTCATGTAGTTTTGATAAGTGATAAAATTCATTGTTAACAAAAATTTTCAGGATTGGTTTACACAAAACTTATAAAAAGAGTTATGGAGGAAGATTTTTAAAAAAAATAAGAAAATTTTCTTCGAATTTTTTAATTTTTACCCGGGTAAGGGTAGAGCAATTTTCCGGGTATACCCGGGTAGTAAAATTGACGGGCATACCCGGGTATACCCGTACCCGGGTTACCCGTGAGAAACTCTAATCCAAATGCGCTTATTTCCCCCTGGTGAAGTTAATTAAGTTTTCTTATCCTCGAAATATCATTGACTCATATAAAAATGCACTCTCAAAAAATTTCTCATTTTTTCTCCCTTTAAAATTTCTTACGCTCACCACGTGTTTATCTCACCACGTGTTTCTCTCTCCCATATAAACTTATTTATTTAATTTAACTAACTTTAATGCGTCTGCGAGAATTTTCTAGTAACACAAAAGTTAAGTCAAGAGTAGCAGAATCAAATAAAAAAAATTCGAAGGCAATCCGTTGATCCGTGTGGCCTGTAGGCCTGCGACAAAAAACGTCACCCGGATCCCGGATCCGAGATCCCGGATCCCGGATCCGAGAAAGTAACAGCTCTCTTTTAACGATCCTGCCCTACCTGGCCAGTGGATCGTCCAAGCATGTATCCTTCATAGATCAGAAATTCGATGGACTTGCATGTGGCAAAAGTTCTAAATCGAAATAAGGCTTTTTGAGGGCAGCAGGTGACAAAGAGAGTTTTCTCTCCAGATCGAAAACAATATATGGCGTAGCCATAACATTCAACGATAACTAACACAATTTTTTTTGTTTCATTAAAATCTAATGAATAAAGTAATGAAAAATTATTTTAGTCAAACTCTGTGCATCACAGAACTTAAAAATGTTTCTCATTTATTTTTTATCAATCTTCACAGTGGTGCAAAGTGCAAATATTTTAGTTATTCTAAATATTCCTGTTTTTAGTCATTTTAACTTTCATGAAGAAATTATGGAAATTCTTCTCGAAAGAGGCCACAATTTGACTATTTTTACGGCAAGAGAAAAAATTTACGAAAATGGAAACGCAACTCAGATAATTTTTGAAGAAGTCAACGATTTAAAAATGATGAAGTACAAACAGAATAAAATGTCATTAACAAAAATTTTGTTATTGCATGATCTTCCTAAATGTTTTGAAAGCGCTCAAAAGCAAATGAAGCATACAGAAATTCAGAAATTGATTCGTGAACATAAAAATTATAAATTTGATTTGATCATTACCGAGTGCATTTTTTGTTCGACTGCATTTTTGGCGGATGTCTATGACTGTCCTATAGTTTGGATTATAGCCTTTGACGGAATTTTAACTGGACATTTAATAATGGGAAATCACATTAATCCTTTCATTTATCCAAACGCTGCACTTCCTTTCACAATCAATCAACTCAACTTCTTTGAAATGATTCAAGCAACTTTATTTTATATCAGTGAATGTTTGATATTCTATTTAATCAAATTTTTTACACTTTTCATCGCCTATGGAAATTTTGAAAAGCTCAATTATGAAAGTATACTCGAAAGAAGTTCTCTGCTTTTAATGAATTCAAATGAAGCTTTTGGACATCAATATCCAACAATGTTTAACACCGTAAAACTAGGATTCATACATGTCAAGCCTCCAAAGGAACTGCCTGAAAATGAGCTGAAAAAATTTATTGAAAAGTCAAAAAAAGATGTGATTGTGATGACTTTTGGATCATCTGATTATATGAAAGAAATGACAATGGACAAGAAAATTAAATTCATGAACGTTTTCGCTCAAACTGAATTTTCCGTCATTTGGAAGTTTGAGTGTGATCATGAAGGACTCGAGAAAGCTGAAAATGTTTATTTCGCTAAATGGCTGCCACTCGCTGACGTTTTAGCTCATCCAAAAGTTAAAATTTTCATTACACATGGCGGATTAAATTCAGCATTCGAATCAATCGACAGAGAAGTTCCAATGATCGTTTTTCCACTTTTCTATGATCAAATTCAAAATGCCAAATTGATGGTTAGAAATGAAATTGCAATTGAACTCGATTTAAATGAATTTAGTGAAAATCAACTTTCAGAGGCGATCCACAAAATTTCATCGAATTCTACTTACAAGGAAAATGTGAAAAATTTAAAGAAACTTGCAAACGATCAACCTACAAGCTTACGTGAACTTGCAGCGTGGCACATCGAGCGTGTTTTGAGACTTGGAAAAGTTTCTTACGCTGATTATCCTGGCAAAAATTTGCCATTTTGGAAGCAACATTTTATGCTCACTTTTTTCTTATGGATTGTTGGAACTTTTCTTCTTGTAAAATTCATCGCAAAATCAATTAAAAAATATTTTTTCAACTAGTTTGAGTTCAATAAATAAAATTGAAAATCATCAAAACTTTTTAAAATTTAATGGTTAAAATATAAGAATCGAATCAAGTCAATTAGATTAAAATACGCTCCATTAAAATCTCATATGACTTCCTCTTATAAAAAATAATCCATTCGGGAGGAGATAAAATGATTTTCTATTGATTCATGAGCGCAAATTCAAATTCAATATGATAATGTGTGTGTCTCGATAATAATCGACAAATTATGCAGTGAGTGCTGGATTTATGAAGCATCACACAAAATTTCCGCATAAAACTCTTTCGCTTCAATATCCACGGACGCCATTAAACTTACGCAAATGCCACATTTATCAAAAAAAATGTTCTTCGCTCATTTCGAATGCTCGACATACAAATTGTTATTTGATAAAAATTGCAAAATCATTCCATATGTGACTGCTTTTTTCTAGTTATGCGTCGCCACCAAAGAAGCGATTTTGAGGGAAAGAAGTCCCGGTGAAACTTTATATCAAAACTTCACATTCGGAAAAACAGATCCCTAAATCATATTATTTTTTAGTTATGCGTCGCCACCAAAGAAGCGATTTTGAGGGAAAGAAGTCCCGGTGAATATGCTTTATGATCTAGAAAGTCATCTTTCAATGCATTATTTCCGCATATTAACATGATCGATAGTGAGCAATTCCAATAACGAAAAATGAAGTTTATTGAGCAGAAACTGATTATGTTTTTTTTGGGGACGTACCTGGCGGTTGAAATTGTGGTGAAAGAAATTTCACAACATGAATTTTCAAATTTCTTAACTTTTTATGCCAAAATATTTTATTTGACTCTTCAAATTTTTATTTTCTTCAATTTTATTTTATTTTCACGTTTCCACCCACCACACATATATCCAATTTTGATCTATTTACATATTAAAGTCATAAAAACATATTTCAATTGAGAAAACTGCAAGCATAAATTTTATTTTATTCCTGCAAAAAAAAATTCTTCCTTCATTTCCATCACATTGAGCACCACTTTTATTAAATTGCATCCAGTTATGCGAAAGAAGGAGGGAAGTACATTCAACTTATGCTGTACTCAAGGTAATGAGAAAAATTTACTGTAAAAATAATTTCGTAACATATTTCCATAAATTTAATTTAAAAATTTACAATTTAAAAAAAATCCTAATAAACTCATAAAATGGAGCAGCAAAAAAAATTATCCTCAACAATCAAACTTACATCCGTTTCTGTCCAGTAATTGCACACAATTTTATTCATCATTATTATTATGGTGATGATTATTTCGCTTTCATTTCATTCCCACTGTGAGTTGTGCGGGGAAATTGGCAGTTTGATCCAATATTGGCGGTATAGGAGAATATTTACTGCCACCATGTCCCAGACCACGTAATCATCGCATCCCTCCACCAATTTCGCTCATACATATATTTGTGTTATATGTTATTGACTGCAATCGTGTATCATTTAATGTACATCACATTGTATAGCTCCAATATTGCTCGCTGATAATATTGAAACGTTAAAGCTCATGCTGTGAAAATTGAAATTTAATGTCATCATTGTGCGAGCAAAATGCTGTGATTTCAACAACTTTTTAACCTTTAGTTCATGCTGCCAATGAAACGCTTCGAAAGTGCTGTTGAATTCACTCGCAGAGATTTTTGAGCGGAAAATTTTTAGGTTAAAATTTAGAGAAGTTTGTAATTGATGAAAAAAATTCATTGAATTTTTTCAGTTAAAAAAATAACTGAAACACATATCAAACTTTTATTTGTTTTAATGACATTTGTGAATTTCTCAATAAAATTTTATTTGTACTTTAGAGTATAAACAGTAGCTTTTTTAGGATGAAATAATGATGAATGATTTTTACCTTAAATATATTTAAAATACAGTTGAAAACTGTCGAAAACTCAATCTAAGAAATTTCATGAAAAAGTCACCGGAAAATATTTTTCTGATTGGAAACTAAATTAAAACTTTAAGATTTCTAAAAAAATATTCAAACTTCAGTCAAAAATATTTCTGTCATTATCGATTTACAAAGTTTTAACCATTTAAATTTAATTTCAATCCAAAATTTTCCGCAATATCAATTTGCAACATTTTTTTCGCTTTGTGCATGCAGCGCAAATTTAAACTGTAAAAAGTTCTTTGTCCGCTCGATTGGAATGAGATTAAAGGGCAATTAGGGTTTGAAGCTCTTTCACTGGATTTTTATGTATATTCGATACATACACACAAACCTCCCCTCGATTTTTCCCATGATTTATGTTTGCCAGTGAAGACATATTACAAAACTTTCGAGAACTCAAACTTTTTTCCACATTGCTATTTATGCACACGAGAAGTTTTATGGAGAAAAAAATTATTCTTTGTTTTCAATTCAAAAAAGGATTTTTATTATTTTTCGTGTGGATGTGGTGGATTAATTTCGAAAGGATTTTCCTCGATGTCTTTGAGCTGCTAAAATGGATTAAAATGTTTTATGAAAAAGTTGAGTTAACATGTAAAGGGATGCAAACTTATTAAAATTATTTAAAACTTTTATTTTAAAAAGTTCTATGCCATATTTTTAATACTTCGAGGATAATAATAAATCGACACGCTCACATGCGGAAGGATCAACTTCGCATATAAAAAACACGACAAAGAATAAAAAAAGTTATGAATAATTTTTACTCGCTGTTACTATTTTTTGTACTTTGTAAATTTTATGTTTTTTGTCCTGAAATATGAACAAAGAAATTGCGCATGAAAACATTTCGCATCTTGCACTATTTCTTCATTCAACGCTGACGGCATGAAAAAATTTCTTCTTCTTACATTGCACATGAAAAATAAAATTTTCTGGTATGAAAAAGTTTACCAAACATGAAATATTAAATTCAAATTTTTATTCAACAATTTTTCTCATGAATATTAATTCAGCTTTAATCTCTGCATGCGTAAACACTGAATGTTCTATCAAAGGCAGTGAATTAATCATTTTTCCATTAATATTTTTTTTCGCATGCTCAAACACTCGAGTTGAAATATTTTTCCATCCTTTTTAAAATACACTAATTGGATTAATTGTAATTTACATGTTGGTATGCGATAGATTGAGGGTAAAAATTCCATTGCAGTGGATTTGTTTTCCAGATTAAAATTGTAACTTTTTCATCATCGTGCGCAGCAGGATGTGTGTGGATTGTGGGTATTAAAACATTCATCATTTATTCAGATATGATTAAAATTTGAGTTTTTTTCATGCTCGAGAAAAATTTCTTGGAAATGTAACATGAAAAATTATTTTATGCAAAATCCAAAAGACAAATAATGATAATAAAATTCATCTCCACTCTCGTCATAACCATCAACCAAAACGTTATTATCATAATGCACAAAATTTAGAGATATATGAACGACGCGTGATTTAAGAGTCGCTCCTTCAAATATTTATGAGACGAATGCGAGGAAGTTAAAAAAAGGGGAGTGCAGAAAATTCATATCCGAACGTATGTGACATGATCATTTTTCATCAATATCCTGTCAAATATTCCAGACTTTCTTTTGACATCGCATAATAGATAAAAATTAAATGAGATTTTTTCATAGTTAAAAAGTGCAATATCCTTTGAAAGTTTAAAAAAATTTATTGCAATTGAATTTTTTTAAAATGTCAAATTAGTTTTGATAATTTGAAAAAGTTTTGCCCCATATTTTATGACTGACATACATCCAAAATAAATCAACTTCAACCCCATTAGATTGACTTACTAAAAAATCACGCTTGACATCAATGCGAATGGAAATAAAAAATATCGCAATAAAAATGTTTGTGTGAAAGCTCGCTATGCTTAGGATGATGACAAAAGTAATTGTTTATAAAGGATCACATTTCCATTGGCATTTTTATTGCATCCATTTTGTATTATATAGTTCTGCAGTGCTTGAGAAAATTTTGTTTAATGGGCTTTCAGTTGAGAAATTTTGACAAGAAATTTGTTAAGTTCTAAAAAAATATTTTAAGGTTAAGTTTTCATCCTTAACAAAACGTTAGAAAAGTCCTGAATTAGTTCCATCTCATTTCCACCACCGAATGACTCAATTTCTTCCACAACAGTCGAAATAAAAATTTCTCCTAAATACCACAATTTTCCCTTAAATGAAGAGCATTAATGTGTCATAAAAATATTTTCTTTCACTCGTAGTCAATACTTAAACTCAAGTGTGCTATAAATGTGGTGCGTGTACAAGTGTGTGAGCGCCGTTCTTTGATAGTCAACAGTAATAATATACGATTTCAAGTATAAATGCTTTCTCTATTTTTTTCGGGTTGAGTGAATAATGTAATTATTTACGACAGAATTTTTACAGCTCTATTTATGGAGGAGAGAGAAATGTTTTTCCTTATTTCTCTTCTCGGCTTACATGTCAAAGAAATATTTTACCTTGTTGTTATCGCTTTCAAATCATGATATCATGGAAATGTCAAACATATTACTCTACCTTTATTTTCGTCTTTTATTTCAATTCCATTTCTTTTTTGATCAGATGAATTATTTTCAGAAATAATCCAAGGGTTGGAAAGTTATGTTTTAAAATCATCTTTCAGTAATACTTGATACAATATCATAACCATCAAAATATCTAAGAAATATCAAATTTGAACATTGAGAGTTTTTCACACTCTGACTTGATATCAATCATATAAATTTGATGTTAGCTACTTGATGCTTGATTTTTAGCGTATGTGTACAAAATTTCCACCCAATATGCAACACAAAGAAAAATTGTTTCCTTTCACTTCCTGGCATTTTACTTCCGGCTTTTCAATGATTTTTTTTGAAGCCAAACAAATTTAATTTCTTGCTGAATTTTTTATTTTTTTTGATGTTGTATAGAAAAGATTTGTTTAAAAGAGAAAACTCACTAGTTTAAATCTAAAATGGAATTAGTAAAAAAATTAAGTTTTCATTCTTAAAAATTCTAAAAATTTTTGCTAATAAAAATTAAACAAATTCAAATTTTCAATGTTTTTTAAATCACTTTGGGGTCACAAAAAAATCAATCCAATCTAGTCAAAAATTATTCAGTTATTCATGAGCATCAACTCCAACTTCCTAAATCTCTTTCGCATCACACCACAATTTTGCCCGTATGCATAAAACGACACCCGATATGCCATGAGTGAAAAAAATGTATGGCATGAGCGGTTGAAAAGATAAAAGGGAAAATCCCGGTTTAGAGTCATGTATAAAGAGGATAACGAGTATTTCTGATAGGATATGTTGCCACGAGCGACCTTTGTTGCTCTCTCTCATGCTTTCCCGATCATTACATGACGTCGATTATTTATGTGTTACTCTCAACTGAATATTTTTCGCTCCATATACAGATTTTCAATCGATTCTTTTTTTGTCGACTTCAATCAAAATTGATTTACAAGGAACCAAAAAAACTTTTATGATTTCTGAGTAAATAATTTCAAAAAACTTGATGTCGATAATATTTTTTTATCTTCAATCTGTCGTAAAAAATTTTAAAGCAACAATTGGCACAAAAAGAAAGTTCATGTAATTTTCAGAATCTCACTGCTTTAAGCTTAAAACGTTTCTACGAAAGCCAAAAATATACACTCGAGGTTTCCATAAAATAAAAAAAGGGCGCAACATATCTTTTCGCTCTCGAAGCGATTACAAATATTTGATGTACACACAATTTCATTCACTCGACACTTGAACTCGTTCATGAATTCCAATCGATGATCGTAAAATATTTTTCGTGATGGAGTTGAAAGGAGAGAAAATTTTATGGGTCGTAAAAAACTCGCAAAAAAAAGTTCTTCTTGTCGACTTTTTATTATCCGCCTTATAAAATTAATGGCCAGTCAATTAAAATTCATCGTAAAGCGTTCAGCTCATTAATGATTCATCGCAAAGTGACAAGGATGAACTTTTTGAGCGCAAACAGAAAAAAAAGTTAATTCAAATATTTGATCTTGCATTTTTTTATCAATTAGAATAAACAAAAAGACAAGAAATTTTTTATTCACGAGATGTTCTTTTTTTCGTGCCATTTCTAAGGGTTTCAACATTTGGAATTTATAAACTTTACAAACAAAATTAAACATATTCATTAGGCCTGATGAAATCTTTATAAAAATTAATTCACCACCCCTTGAAGATAGCCTCGCGGAGTTTTTTTGTTCCTTAATTAAAATTTGATCAAGCTGAACAAAGAAAAGTTTTTTTCTCTTCAGTAAACGAAAATAAATTCAACGACGATGATGGCGACCACATGGGAGAATGAGGAAGTTAATTACGTCTAATTACTTATCAGGTGGGCCATCGTGTATTGAGGTGAGGGATGAGGAAATACGAATATGAATTGAGGCTAATTCAAGGCTAATTGTTCTGGGGGGAGGCACTGTTTGGAAATTTGTTCACACGACACGGAAAAAGTTCAATAATATTACTCGTATTCAAAGTAATTTATTGATTATTAATTAAAAATAAAATTAGAAGTGAGAATTTTTTAACCATCTAATTTTATTTTGAGAACTCAAATCAATCACAAAATATTTAACAATCATAAATCCCATGACCTTTTCACATTTCTTGCACTCTCCCCTCAACACGCAATTATTCATCATTATTGCCATCAATATCGCTCCTTATCATCGTAGCGCAGTTCGAAAAACATTATCGCATCATTTATTTTAATTCGCTCTTTCTTAAAAGATGAAAATTTACATCCGGAGTCATCGTTCTTTTTATTTAAATGGCATCCGAAAATTATTCACTCCATTAAAGAATGCCGACAACATTGACAAATATGCTTGCGAAAGGTCTCGCTTGTAATAGTCGCGATAACGTCAATGACGAGCGAAGAAAGAGAATTTGTGTGGTGATTTTTCCAGAAAATTTGCTACTCATACAAATTTTAACGTACATCGTACGAGACGACAATGATGAGATGATAATGAAATGCAAATCCTTATCAGGTTTCACTTACTTTATTCGCGAAGATGTTTAATAGTCAGTAAATCTCGCTCAATACACGAGCGAGAAAGCATTAAGTGATCTCGAGCACACGCAATTTACGTCTCACTCTACTCGTTTCACCTTCTCTCTTTTTTTGAATAAATTTTCCGCGACACGAAAAATATTGAACTTTCTATTTTTATATTCCTTGTGTGTGTGTGTGTGAAAATCTCAACAACAATTCAGAGAGGATGAAATGAAAAATATGCTACACAAGGGCGCTTTGTTATCTGTAAAAGCATTTATACCAATGATGGTTGACATTCAAGAGTGGATTCAGAAAAAACGAGAGTTGGAATTGTCTCAATTGAACATAAAAAGAAACCGTTAAAACTTTAAAATTTAGGTCACGACTAGTCACATTTATTTGTCACTTGAAGGTTTTAATTTTTATTACCGATTTTTTGAGTAAATTCTTCAAAAAACCCCATATTGTAATCACAATCATCCTCCAATTCTTTTCCGCACCATTCACCATCAACGATGGTATTAATAAAGTGATCTAAAATATACACTGCGAGAAAATCTCGAGTACAATCTCTCGTTACAAGACAATATCGCTACTTTTCACAATAAGAGGAAAAAAAGGTTTTTTGTTTCCACCAACGCAACTTTTATCCCTTTTAAGATGATTAATTTTTCATTTTATCTTCCCTTTATTCACTTACGAACAATCTAATGCTCTCGTGTCTCTCGAATAATGCAATTCCGTTGCTTTTCTTTTGTTCATCCTGTTTTATATTTCATTGTTTTCGTTTACAATTCCAGCGAGTGAAATCACCTTTGTACCTCAAAACCTAGGTGAGGGTGGTTTTTCTTTTTTTCGTATTTATTAAGAGAGTACTTCATTTTGTTGTTTGTTAACAATGACGGCAACTTGGAGAATTTAAAGGAAAATTTTGATACATCAACAAAATTAATGATGACACGTCACATAATCAGGTCGATGAACTTCCTTTGTTTGAGAGTGAGTTCATGAAGTTTGTGAGTGTGAACTTAATAATTCAACACTTGAATGATTTTAGGCTTTTAGGGGTAGGTTGAAGAATTTAGACTTAAATAATTGAGAAAATTATTTTTAAAAAATTCAACTTCAAAAAAATTCTCTTTTTAACGCTCATATAAACCACAAGCATGTCCCGATCAATCTGTGTTCCCAATAATTCCGTCATGAATTTTTAATCGCTCATAAACAATTCAGGAAGCGGTATATAGTAAACGTATATCACTTCGGTAGTAAAATTAAATATTCTCATAAAATCAATTAAACATAACGAAAAAAAAATAATAAATAAGGCCGATATTAATAACAGAAACAAGAAGGATAAGTGAGAAGCGAAAGGGGTGAAAAATTACCGCGCTATATGAAAGTCATACCACGTGTTTTTCATAAATAATTGATAAGACGACAACGATGACGACGCCGATGTCCTCTTGAGCGCGAGAGAGAAAGGTTGAATTGCGTTTCATGATTGAAATGCGCCATAAAACGATAAGCACTGTTGGCGCAAAATGAATGGGCGAGAAAGCGAATGAGTAAAGTGATATAAACATGAAATTACAATTCCCCTTTTCCTTCCTCCTCCTAAGTGGCTTAACCAAATGAACAGCTAATGACGAATTATTGTCGCAAAAAGCAATTATGAAAGGTATTTTTTTATTGGTGGATTAAAGCGCATTTTTTTAATAAATTTATTTTAAACTGCAAGTGTTTTTAAGTTTTTTGATAATTATGAAATTAGGTTTATTTGTCACCGAAATTAATTTTCACTACCCCAAAATTAAAATCGAATGGCCATAAAAGTTCGACAAAGGTTCATTTTCAAATAACTTAATTAAAACTTGAATTTATTTCCTTCAAAACTTGCCACAAGCCTTTAACGACACCTTGCGTGCTGCCTCTATTTACTTTTTTATCAACTCATTCCCCTTTTCTGTGATAATTAATTAATGAAATTTATGAGGTGTGCAAGTGCCTAACTATTACATAGCCAACAAAATGTCTAGCCATAAGCCATTCTTGGAATTTAATATAAATCCAGCCTTTTTGTACTGGCACTCCATTATTCATCATGTGCTATATTTATAAAGTTAGAAGGAGTGAGGTTAAAAAATTGAAGAGACGCCGACAGAAGTCAGCATGGCAATAATTGAGGCGAGAGTTGTGGGGGAGTTTTGCACTTAATATCAATTATACACAACAATGTCATTCTTCTGTTTATTTAACCACAAATATACTTGATGTTTCTCGAAAGAAAGAGAGTACTGGCACTCATTAGTCGAGAAAACTCGTCTAATTGCTCCTTTATTTTATTTTATTTTTTGGCAAGGGTTGGTAATTGCATAAAGTATAAGTGAATGAAGACAATTGAGGCTCTTGAAAATTTTCTCCTCTCTTTGAGTATTTGCCATTTTCATAATGGCAGCGAAAGAACTGTATAAACACACTCTAAGGAGAAATTAATTAAAATTCGTGGTAATTCATACAAATTGCCTTCAAGTGCCTTTTCAATTATATTTTCATCGTCGCTGTATTTTTTTTCTTCTCTTGAAGGCATGGCGAAAGCATGAAAACTTTCGAGGTTGGATCGTTCAACGTTAATTATTTCTCGAGAGTACTCTTTTTCATAGTGAAAGGCACTCGTGTACGCTACAATGTGCAGAAAAGATGTTTTTGTGTGTTTTCTCGAGTGACAATTATAGAAAACTAACAATAATAGAATTTCAAAGCGAAAAGTTTTCAATCGCTTTATAAAAATTCGAGAGTTGAACTTTAAATGAGATGAAAATTGTGAAGAGAACAAAAGTGAATGCTCGCTTTGAGTTCCATTGAATTCCTGTGTTTTCATTTGAGAGGGACAAATTAATTGTTTACACAACAACAAAGAGGTAAAAAGTTTCATTTTCATATGTGGAAAAATAACTTTTTTTGATAAATAAAATAAAAAATTAACTCAAAATTATAATTCCTGGATTTTCTGGACTATCCATCTAGAGCACTCCTTTCATTTTTCCTTGTAAATTTTTATCGATTCTTACGAAATTACCTTAAGTCCCTCAAGTAAACATTTTCAATCATTATCCGCTCGTAAAGCACATTTTTAGTGCACTCAATTATTTTTTAACTCTCCTCTTCTTCTTGAGCAATATGCACAAATAAATGCAGCATAAAGGAAGGAAAGCAAAAGTGGCAAAGTCCAATTAAAATAGCATTTTGAGTGTAAGAAGGAAGGAAGCTTGGAAAAAGCTGTGGAAATTGGTTGTAATTTGATATAATTACTCTCGATATGACTTCCTTTTCGGTTGTGGAGCTCATAAATTTTTCACTCGATCGTAAAAATTATTTTTTGTGTTTTCAAATTTTTTTAAATGAAAATTGAATTTTAAATCATAGTAACAATAATTAAAGCATTTCATTAAAATTATTTAAGGTGCATCTTGAATTATAAAAAATTGTCCTAATTAGATCTCGATGGATTTTCATAAAATTTTCTATTTCTCCAATTAATTTTAGAAAATTTATTTCTTCATGAAGTTTCCTTATCGCATAAACAACCCTCAAAGCTGGAAAATGAGCTACGGCGTAATAAATTTCGATGACGCAATACTCTCACAACAAACCCAATTTTGACGTAGGCGAAGAGAAAATTTTTCATGCTCACAAAGAGAGAAAACTTCCCTCTTTTCCACCCGCCGAACAACAACAACAGACAGGCATGAAAACCACATTGCTTCGAAGCTTTTATACGTTATGTAATTGCGTACTTTTCTCACTCCACACAAACCCGATTGATTTTTAATTCATTTATTTCAAAACACCCAAATATTAGTTGTGTGCACTCAAACCTTAATTAAAAGCATCGAACAAAAAAGAGAAAATAATTTCATTATCGGCTGGTGAGAGGGAAAAAATAACATTTATGGCGCAATTTATTGAATTTCGCAAATGGATGAATAAGAAAAACTTTTTTTCCCTCACGAATGTGGAAAATGCCGAAGTTGAAGTTTATTGTTTGTGTGTGGAGGCGACAGTGAGCTTTGCGCAGAAGCTGATGAGAATTTACTAGAAAATTGGAACTGCTAGAATTGCCCAAGTCCTGCTAAAGCTGTGTGAATGCTTTGTCTACTGTTTTTATAGCCTCCGTCGGCAAAGCATTATAGAAAGTTGCGCCTTGAAAAGCTCAACTAAAACATCATTGTTCTCGCCCTCGCAAATGCATTATGAGATTGACACAAGTATGGATTTTTTATACTCGTATAGCTTTTTGCGCACTTTTTCAGTATTCAATGATTGTACACATTATTTATTCTCATAAATTCTGATCATTAAATTTTTTCATGTTTTAAGCTCCACAAAGCAAACTGAATCCACAAACAATTTCCTCCCATTGTTTAAATATTTTTTTTCCACCCTCTCAAGGCTTTTTTGTATTGCGACTTAAAAAAATCTCATCGTACACCTGAATTGAGTGTGCAACAACAAAATACTTTTGTACATACTACGCCGCAATGCACCGTGAGAGAAAATTCTACACCGATTACGTCACAAACATTGTGACCCACTTCCTTTCACCTATTTTTCTCTCGTTGTTGTTGTCGGACTGAATCATCGTCGTCATTTTATGTATTTTGCGCTTTATTTTCAAGCTCTTTAGAAAATAAAATAATAATAGCGGAGAAAGAGCGTTTTGATGTGTTGTGAGAAAAATCGATTAATCATTTTTGGAAGGGAAAGAAAAGAAGAAGATTAAAGAATGATTTTGCATGATATGGAACTTAAATATGGATGTAGGCCATTCTTCTTCTTTTGCGTCGTTGTAAATATTTTTCGGAGGCCTTCGAGATGGGGCGGAACACTTTTATTGAAATATTTTCATAGCTTAAAATTTTCCATGAACTTTTTATTTAAGTTTTAAATTAACCTCAATGTATCATCCATAAAAGCTTCTCTATCATGAAAATTTCTGTTTACATTTTGAACGATGATGGCACTATGACCTACAAAATATGTGTGTTACATACGTTCTCCATGAAATATTGCGTATGAAATCCTCATGTTCAACTGAAAAGGCTTCCCCTGCGTGCTTCACCTCATTTCCATCACCGCTTAATTACATTTTTGCGTTTTTACGATTTTCAACAACAAGAAATTGCACATTGTGGTGGTCATGGATGCACACATAAAACAGTTCTGTGATTGATGACTCGAGAGTTAACTTTTGGAATTTTATTCATTCTTAGGTGAAAATTTGCAGAAGAAAATCAGTTTTCAAAAAGATAATTTCAATTGAGAAAATCAACTTAAATTTTCTGTTTGAAAAAATTCATTTAAAATTTCTTCAAATATTCATCGGCATTCCACAAGTACATAAAGCGCTTCTTTAAATAACCTACCTTCAAAAAATATTCGATAAAGTAAAAAAGATTTAAAGAGCGTACACCGGTGTGCGAAAAAAATAATGAAAGAGTGAGGGAAGAAAAAGAAATCAACAACAGAAGAGTTCATTGATATTTTTTCGGGTGAATCTAAAGAATAAAAAAAATAATTTTTAACCGAAACTAAATGAGATTTTCTGTTCGCTCATTGACAGTTGAGCAGAACACTCGATAATTTAGGCTAAAAATAATAAAAATTAATTTTTTAAAGTAAAATCGATCAATCATTTTGACTTGTTTTGATAAATTAATTAAAATATTTAATCAAAATAAATTGTCAAAATTTTGAGAAGTTTTTAATTTTTAAGATTGTTTTTTTCACTTCGCACTTCACTTCAAAGATTTAAGGAGCAACTGTAGTTCATCAAATCCCGTCCTACTTTTTTTTGCGCCATCACATGTGTGGAATTTATAATACCTCGCTATGTACGTATACAACAAAAGAGTCCATCCACCAATAACCTGAAAAAAAAGTTCTTTGAGAGCATCTAAAAATGCCAGCTCTTGACTCAGTCGGTGTTTGGAAGTCAACGACGATATAATAATGCCGTTAAGACGAGTGAGAATCAGTTTTAATTTCATTATATTTACATGTGTTCTACATCGTGTTTACAGTGAAAAATACCGACCGATTTTACTGTGGCATTCTGCTGGTAATGACCCAAATCTTTTTTTTCTCGCTATCAATTCTGATTTAAATTTAGCGACTCTTTATTGAAGGTGAAACATGCTGTGATAAAGAGGGAAAATTGTACCACGATTTTCTCATGTCAGAGCTAGACAATGATGTCTACGTCAGGTCAGCTAAGATTGGAAATTCGACCCGCGATGATTTCACGTTTAGTCTCACGTGGCATCCGTTTCATCAGGTGAGTTTTATCGCGTGTAGCATTTAATACTTTTTATGGTTCTGATATTCAAAAACCTGAAAAGAACAAGTTTCGTTCTTGTGAGGTTTTTTTGATGAAATTGAAGATAAATTTTTGTGAAAATCGAATAATATTACAGGGGTGGAAAAATAAACAATTTGGAAATTTTGAATTTCTACCCTTAATTATTTTTTAAAAATTAAAAATTCTTAAAACGAATCGACTAAAACTTACATCGCAACAGCAAATAAAATCAAATCACCTTCCCCTAGATTGAATATGTCTGCAACAAACTTCAGCATTATGAAAAATTCAAAAACGGCTATAATGCTGTTGGCTTTTCGCAAGGTGCATTATTTTTGTGAGTTGATCAATTTTCTTAAAATTCAATCAATTTCAATGTCAAATTTTTTATTAAATAAGGAGAGGACTCGCTGAGTCGTGTCCATCACCACCGATGCTTAATTTGATATCTCTTGGTGGTCCTCATCAGGGTGTTTATCAGTATCCAAGATGCACTCAACTTTATGGTCAGCAGAAGTGTCAGAGATTAAAGTTAAAAGTTGGTCTGCTTGTCTACGACAGGTGAGATTTAAATCAGCATAAAATTCCACTTTACGACTAAAAAATCTCCTCAAATATTTACAATAGAATTTTCCAAAACGCTCTTGCTCCATCAACATACTGGCACGATGAATTTAACGAAATCCGCTATAGACGCAGTAGCACCTTCCTCGCCGTTATCAACAATGAGATCCATTATAATAAAAATTATGTAAAGAATTTGCAAGCGTTAAAGAGATTTGTCCTCGTAAAATATGCAAATGATATCTCAATTATACCAAATGAGTCAACGCATTTTGGATTTCGCGATAGCGGTGGCAGGAGCTTGAAAATGGAAGAGACAGAATTGTTTCAACGAGATTGTCTGGGTTTAAAGAAGATGAAGGAGGATGGAAAGCTTATCATGCTTGAAGCGCCGATGGAACATTTAGAATTAGATAAAAACTGGTTTAGAGAGAACATTTTACCGGTGTTGAGAGAGACTTAAGATGAGATGAGACAAACTTGAATTTAAAGTGTCGCGGCAAGGTGTGAAAAGTGAATAATTCATTTTTGTCAAGAATTTAAATTAAATTCTGTAGTCAAATAAAATAGTTTTAACTTTAAAAATCAAAAATTTAAATCCCTTGCAAATGTTTCAGACCCTAAATTTTTCATTAACTTTCACTTTTTTACCTCAAATAAAAACTTACAAACCCATCCCGACCATGATCTTGCTACATAAACTTTCAATTTTAAAAGCAAACAAGATTTTTTTGAGGTGAGAGCGTTGACCGAATTTTTACTTCATGGACCTTTTCAGCATCGAGCTGGTTTCATACAAATTTCTTCATTAAGATTTCGGTTCGTTTTGAATTCAGATGTGTGCCGTGTTGAGCATGCTAAAATTCATTCTGATTTTTATCGTCGCTTTGTGTCGCACAAAAGTTGTGGTAGAATGCGATGAGATTTTACCAATTCTATTTTGGCATTCAGCGGGTGAGTGATTTTTAAATGCGAATTCTTGTAGAACTACACAAAAGAGTGGAAAATTTTCGAGGTTCGTTGCATTTGAGTCATCATGATCTGAACTGTTGGTTCATTTTTAACTTTGTTCTATTTCATTTTCAATGATGTTTCAAGTTTGTTTCATTTGATTAATTAATTAATGTTTATGATTAATTGTGTTCCAATTTCCACCATATTTCACCTTTAAATACCTCTAAAAAAAATTCTTTGCATTTTTTAAAATTCTTCTTCCTTCATTAGGAGAAAGCTGCTGCGAATCTGAATTTAAACTTTATGAACGTGTTATTCGCAAGCACGTGGGCGAAGGTGTTCACATTAAAACTGTTCAAATCGGTGACTCTCCTCTTCTAGATCGCTTTAGAAGTCTTACAACACATCCTTTCCAACAAATCAAGCTCGTTTGTGAGGAGCTAAAAAATGATACAAAATTCAAAAATGGTTACAATGGAATTGGACTTAGTCAAGGAGGATTATTGATGTGAGATTGAACTTAAATGAGAATTAAAATTTATTTTAATAAATGTTAATAGGCGAGGTCTTGCGCAATCGTGTGCAATTCCAAAAATGAGAAATTTAATATCACTCGGTGGACCTCAAAACGGAGTTTATCTTTATCCTAGATGCGGTCAAATTAGTCCAATAATGTGTACGACATTGAGATATCAAATGAATCTCCTGATTTATCTAAGGTAACAATTGTGAAATAGCTAAACTGTTAATTGATACTAAAGAGTGCACATGTGGTTGATCTTATGGGGTTAATTGAGTGGAATTTAATTTAATGGAACGGAAAATTGCTCGGAGAGTAAAGAAGAAAATTGAAAGGTGAAAACTACACGAGCGGAAAAAACGTTGAAAGATGAAATTAATTTTTAATCAAAAATATTAATCTAATAAAATTTTCACAATTTTTAATAGACCACTCCAGGACATTCTCACCCCAGCGACCTACTGGCATCCACTGTCTGAGAAACAATTTCGCAAAATCAGCACTTTCCTTGCCAACATAAACAATGTAAATGAAATTACTCAACCTTACATTAACAACCTTAAAGCCCTCGAGAAATTTATTCTCGTCAAATACGAAAAGGATCAAACAATTATTCCAAATGAGTCAACTCACTTCGGATATTGGGATGCAAAAAAGAAACCAATTCGATTAGAAGACATGGAACTTTACACACAGGATCGACTCGGTTTAAAAGAAATGAATGAAAATGGAAAATTAATTTTCTTAACTGCTCCTAATGCGAGTCACTTAGAAATTAATGAGAAATGGTTTGTGGAAAATGTTTTAATTTATTTAAAGTGAATTTAAAATTATTATATTTTTTTATTAAATTATTGCAAAAAAAAATAAAATAATTCGAGATAAAAAACAGTACTACACGCCATTACCATTTCTTTAAAATGAAGGATTCGAACCTTTTATAATTTAAATTTCTCAAATTATTTTTTCTCTCATTTACAATTTCTCTCATGATTTGCACAATTGTTTAATTGCACACCTTTCATTCATCATCATCATCATCATCATACCTCATCGCTGTGCTTTTACAATCAATTTTAAAAAATCATAATTATATTGCACTTTTTCTTAAATGTCGACATCAATTAAATGCCTCTAATTATCATTAAATCAAGTTAATGTGAGTGAGAGACGTGCAAAAGTGTTTGAACGAATGTTATGGGAATTATTGTCACACACGCGGATTGTGAATACACAGACGTTTAATAGAAATGAAGATGGGACACTAAACTTTTTTTTAAAAATTTATTATTAAAATTTTCAAAATTTAAAAACGTTAAAATTTAAGAAATATTTAAATTCTGAGTGTCTTCTCCTTGTTCACTGTGCTCGCCATATGTTTCACTCGTTTTTATTTTTAATAAACATACACCTCATCGTCACTAGTCACTTCTAGCTCCGACAGAAGCTGAGATAGTTAAGTTAAAGTTACAGTTAAGTTTAAGATCCGTGCAGTGCTTCTTAGAGTCAACAAAAAAATATGAAACATTTAATTTTAATTACAATCACATTCAATATCGCACTGTCAAGTGAAATTTTGCCAATTTTAATTTGGCACTCGGCTTTGGAGCACTGCTGTGGAGATGAAATTAATTCTTATAGCAACATAATAAAATCGCAATTAGGAAGTGACATTTACATTAAGTCAGTTCAAGTTGGCAATACAGCAGAGCAAGATCGTGTTAACAGCTTAACTCGTCATCCGTTTAAACAAATTGATGAAGTTTGCAGAGAAATTCGAAATGATGAGAGATTTAAGAATGGCTACAATGGACTCGGGTTGAGTCAGGGTGGACTTTTTATGAGGGGCTTAGTACAGCGGTGTCCTTATCCGCCAATGAAGAATTTAATTACACTCGCATCGCCTCATCAGGGCGTTTACAGCTATCCTCAATGTAATAAATATTTTGGACCACTTTGCGATGCAATTCAATTCACACTTAAACATTTCCTGTACACGTCGTGAGTATATTAACGTTATATATAAAAGTGTTCATCTTTTAAATTAACCCCCTTTCCCCCCCCCCTTTTTTTTTTTTTTTTTTTTTTTTTTTTTTTTTTTTTTTTTTTTTTTTTTTTTTTTTTTTCTTTCTTTCTCCCCCCCCCCCCCCCCCACCCCCCCCCCCCCCCCCCCCCCCCCCCCCCCCCCCCCCCCCCCCCTCCCCCCCCCCCCCCCCCCCCACCCCGGCCCCCCCACCCCCTTTTTCTCTAAATACTTTTTGCTCAAATCTAATTGACTTTAACTTGGAAATGAAACAAAAAGCTCAAAATTTTCCCACGTTTGCACAAAGCTTTAACTTCCTTACTCTTTTGACCTATCAAAGTCACACTTTTTTTTTAAATTTATTTTTGCATACCGCTAAATTGTTTGTTTACATTCACCTTGATTAAATTATACACATTGCACTTTCTTGCATATTGTGAGTGATTCAACGTCTAGTTATGCATGTTCGTGTTACACGGAAGTAAATTCCATGAATTATGCTTAGTTTTAAATGCAAAAAAGAGCGAGAGAAATGAAAGCGTGAAAATTTCATTGATTGTTGAAATTAAAAATTCCTTGGGATAAAATTTATATTTTTGTTGTTAATATTTTATGTTTTAGGAATCAGCCCTTTATTTTCTCAACACGTTTTTCTATTAATTTTTTTTTTTTTTTTCCCCCCCTTTTTTTTTTTTTTTTTTTATTTTTTTTTTTTTTTTTTTTTTTTTTTTTTTTTTTTTTATTTTTTTTTTTTTTTTTTTTTTTTTTTTTTTTTTTTTTGGGAAGAAAAAAAAAAAAAAAAAAAAAAAAAAAAAAAAAAAAAAAAGGGTGGGAGGGGGAAGGAAAAAAAAAAAAAAAGGAAAAAGGAAAAGAAAAAAGAAAAAAAAATGAAAGAAAAAAAAAAAGGAAAAAAAAAAAAAATTTTCTTTTTTAAAAAATTTTTTTTTTTTTTTAACCACCCCCCAAAATCCCAAATTTAAACCATCTTTTAATGGGTTACGCGGCAACACCCACGAGTGGGTTTTGAAACATTTTTTGATTCTGTTAAACATTTATTGAAAAAGTTTAAATTAATTTTCTTCATATCTAGTTTCGCTCAAGAGCAGGTAGCTCCGGCAACATTTTGGCACGATCCACACGACGAAGCCAAATATCTCAAAAGTAGCACTTTTCTCGCTTATATCAACAATGAGATAGAAAACAATTCCGAGTACATCGAAAATCTCGCAAGTCTAAAAAAGTTTGTACTTGTAAAATATGTCGATGATAAATCAATCATTCCGAATGAATCTGTGCATTTTGGATATCTTGTGGATGGAAAACCTATTGAGATGGAAGAAACGTCGAATTTCATCGAAGATCGATTGGGTTTGCGAGCATTGAAGGAAAGAGGAGATTTGATTTTGCTTTCAACTCATGGCGCTCACCTGGAGCTAAATCCAAACTGGTTCGTGGAAAATATCGTTCCATATTTTATGGAGGAGTAGAAATTATTTTCTAACTCATCAAAGCAAGCATTTTGTAAAAATATTTTTGTTTTAATTTTTTGTGACATCAAGAGAATGTCGAAAATAAAAGGCACTGCTAGAGGTATTAAAACTTTAAAAATTCTTTAAAATATTTTCATAATTTTTAAATTTACAGTTGGTTTTAAGAGAACTAAAAAAGCAGTTCCAAATTTATTGCCGATTCCCAATCATATTTGCTTTCGAAATTACGATGAGGGTGAAACAGTTAAAGAACTTATTGAGATCACAAACCAAGACTTGGTAAATTCTGTTTCATTTTTAATTTGTTCTCTTTTTTAAATTAAATTACCACCCCTAGAAATGCTATCACCTCTCCATCGAATTTGATAATACCGACGACCTCAAGCTCTCAATCATCGGCGACGTAACGAAGACATTTTTGGATTACAACGAAACTCTCGTTCTCGAGCTTGAATTCACGCCGAAAGTCTCTTTCAAAAAATCCACACTTGACACTCGACACGACATTTCCGTTAACGTTATCAATGGAAGCTCAAACGTTCACATTCCTATTCTGATTCTCTCTTCGAATCCCGTCGTAAATTTCCCAAAAGAAATCAGACTTCCAGACATTGCCATCAACACACCGGCGTACTCAAACATTTTCGTTCTCAACTACACAAATCATTTCTATAAATTTTCATTCGAGTGCCGAAATGAAGTTAAACTCATACCTGATTGTAAGGTGATTGCACTCAAGCCATCGGATGGTGTCATTTACACGATGGAATTCATACCGAAGCTTCTTGGACCGTTTAGGGAGAAAATTCACATTTGCTTCGATGGTGGAAAAAAAATTCCAATTGTGATCAAGTGCAATGTGGTTCCGTTGAATATTTTTCTGAGTGAGTTTTAAAATTAATTTTAGTCAAATCAAAAAAAATGTTAACATAAGAGAAACATTTTCTTTCAAGATTTTAAGGAATCGAACCTAATAGTTTTCAATTTAATTCCTTATTAATTTATTTTCTATCAACAGGTGATGAAAATATTGAATTTTGTCCGACTTACATTGGCATGACAGACACAAAATCGATAAATGTCATCAACAACAGCGAGGAGATGACACTCTTTGAGTTAGTTCCAATCGAATGTCTTCACAATAATCAATGTGAAGTTAATCATCCTTCGAAGAAATTCTTGCAGTTTTTACCTCAGGTGGGTTTCAATTCAAGGGGTGGACACTAAAAAATTTAAAAATTCTTATTATCAATAATTTAAAATTTATTTTAACAGAACGGCGAACTTCTCCCAAACACCATCACAAAAGTCTATATTGTGGTGAAACCCATCGATGCGTCTGAAGAGGACATGGAAAGTGAAATGCCGAAAGAAATTTCCTTCACCTTCGCCCTAAAGCTGTCGTTCGACATCAACTACCATCCCACATTTCAAATTCATGGAAAAATTCTTGGACCCACATTTCATTTAGATTCTCGACACATTGACATCAATACACTTTATTTGGGTGAATCGAGGTATCTGGAAGTTAAGGTCATCAATGCGGGCGTGATAGGTGGACAAGTTTTCTTCTTAAAAACCCCAAGGTGAGTTTTTATCATTAAATTTATTAATTTTTAAATCATAATAATTTAATTCCAGTCCAACCGACGGCATCGTGAAAATTTCCTCAAAAAGCGAATACATCCCGATCAACGAGTCAAAGACATTCAAGCTTAAATTTCTCGCTAAAAGAGTTGGAAAATTTATCGAGCAAGCCTTCTTTAAAGTCAAAAATGGTGATCGTCTATCGTTTGCCATTGAGGGTTTAATAAGACCACTCGAGATCGATTTTTATCCACGCACAATAGACTTTCCAGTGTCGTCAATTTGCGTGCCTCAAGTTTGCACTCTTCACCTCAAAAATGAACTTCCATTCGATGTGAAAATAAATATTGAGAGTGAAAACGATGGATGCGAAAATCCACTGGAGTTTGTTGAATTCTTTAAATCTCAAGTAGACTCGGTCGATGAATCTTCGAGTGGCGAGTTGTCACCCACAATCGAGAGTCAAAAGTCATCGTCATCGCACTTGACACGCACATCAGTCAAAAGTCTTTTGGATCAATGTGAAAAATCGGAGCAATTGCGTGACTTAACATCCGATGGCATTGCGGCAATCTTCAATAAGGTCAATGACTATATGGCGAGCAAGGAAATTGCGGGGGAAATTATTCAGAATTTATTTGTGGGCGAGGATTTTAATTATGACGTTGAAAAAAGATTTGTGGCCGAGACAATGTTGGAAGTTATCATGGAGAAGGTCAGAGAGGCCGACTATACGGCGTGTGGGTTCGAGAGGTTTAACAAGAAGGAATGGACCTTTCCAGCAAAACCACGACAAATTGAGTGCGACAAAAATTCTTTTCAAATTATGCCAAAAGCGTCCACTCAAGTGAAAATTTTCCTCACTCCAAATTTCCTCGGAAAATTCACCCGAAATTTGAAGCTCTTTGTGGAGATGTCAGATGCAAAATGTAATGTCGAAAAGACAATTGTCAACATTCCAATAGCCACATGCACTCAAGCTGGTCATTTGAAAATTCAAGAGCAAACAATTCAAATTGAAGGCTACGCTGAAAATGAAATTTCACTTGAAATATTAGTTGAAAATGTCGCGCTTGTCGATGGATTTTTTACAACTGAAAAAATTCACGACGACGAAATGGAAATTCGATGCGAAGAAGAGAAATTTCACGTTCCAGCGACATCAAAGAAAATCCTAAAATTCCTAATTACGCCCCTCAAGTCGGGCGAAATTCTCAAGCATGTTCACATTGTTGCCTTGGGAAGCAATAAGAAATTTCCGATTTACATTGACTGCAAGTCACTTCCGCCGAATGTCGTCATTAAACCCGGACGAATATGTGAACAAGAGCTGTATGTTCTAGTTAGACATGACACGAGGATTTTCATCGAAAACCGCAGCTCGACCAAAGCACGCTTCTTTATAAAATTGGAACATGACAGAGAGTGCTTTAGTGTAAATCCTCGTGGCGGTATTTTGTCGAGTAATCAGTGTGTCATGGTCATGTTGGAGAAGCTCTTTCATGATCCCGGAGATTATCGTGATGTATTGATTGTGGAAGTGCTTAATTGCAAGATTTTCGTGAGTTATCTTTGAAATATTTTTGATATAAATTTAACTTTTTAATCTTAACAGAAAATCCCCATCAAATGTATAGCAAGAAAGCTTCCGATTATAATTGAACCATCTTTCGCTTCGACCATTGATTTTGGTTCACTTTATGTGTCCAAAACGCCATACTTTTTAGAGTACAAATTGACCAATGCTGGCAAGCGAAGTTATGTTATTTTTATAATCCTCAAAAATTGGCGAAATCGACAGGAAACTCGTTACTCAATCGAGCCAAATCGTTTTGAGTTGACATCGAATGAGAGTCGAGTTGTTAAATTTTTACTAAACTCTGAGCATCCGATGACTATTGAAGAGGAATTTACGATCGAAGGATGTTCGAGTCAATTTCCATTGCGCGATGTCATCTGGGAATCGCGATTGAAAGTCAATGTTATCAAGCCGAGCATAAATTTTACGAGAAATGAATTGATTTTCAATTGCTTTTATGGGTTTGATGGAGATTTAAGTGGTGAGTTCATTTAAATCTTTAGCTTAAGATTTGAAATTTGTTTTAAATCTTTATTTAATTTTTTTAAATTCCCAAACCAAATTTTTTTTGAATTCTATATTTTTTTAAAAACTAGACAAAATTTACAGTTCGATTTAAAAAATTTATTAATCCTTAGATTAAATTTAAATCAGGGATTTATATTATTATAATTTATTCAAGACTTTAATTTTTGTTCAATTCAAAATTTCAATATTTTCCCAGAATCTGTTGAGATCGTCAACAAATCATCGCTCCCACTTTCAATTACCCTCAAAATTGAAGGAGAATTTTTCACCGACGAAAACGATAAAATAAAGCTCGATTTAGATTCAAAAGAAAGTCACGAAATTCCCATAAAATTTTCCTCTAAATTACTCTCGACTTCAAACATTTTCTGCACATTCCTCGGCAAACTTAAAGCTTATGCACTTGGAAGACTGCAATGCTCCATAAATCTCATAGCGAATTTGATTTATCCCGAGATTGAAATTTCCACTCGAGAGATTCACGTGACAAATAATTTGCTACCACTTGCCATCACTTTCACCCTCTACAATCCAAGTGACATTCTCGCATCATCGTTTGAGCTTAAATTCAAGGAAAATTCAACGCACATCACACCGATTGAGGAGAAACGTCAATCGAGTCTCATGAACATTGTTCAGTGTCTGATGAAGCAAAAGTTTAACTTGAAAGAGAAATTTTTCTATCCCGATAAAAGTGAAGATGAAGAAGCGAATTTTGTTGAAGAGATTGAAGAAAATCAAAATGTCGAGCGTAAATCGAGGAAACTTAAATCTCGAGTTTCACAAATTGAAGATCAAAAAGTTTCATCAACCTCGTCAGTCACCGAGAATATTCAAGAAATCATCGCTAAAAATTACAATATCGAAGCGACATCAAAGGACATTCAGAAATGTTTTAAGGCACTCATGCGAACTCGCTCAGAAACGCAGTTTAGTAACAATGATGAAATTGTCAAGGTGAAATTGTCGTCAGCCGCATCTTTTGTAAGTCATGAATGCCAGCAAAATTTCTTGTCGCTAAGTCAATTGAAAGGAACACTGAGAGAGGGCGAAAGCCGATTAATATCTGTTTACTTTAGTGGAAGTCAAAAAGGTAAAAACATTAAATCACTTCAAAGTTGGTGAATTTTTTTTGAACACACCTCTTATGTTAAATCGGTCAAGCGAGTTTAACATTTTAAATTCATTATCTTCATAAAGCTTTTTATCATCATCCAATTATCAAAATGTTCACGCCGGCTTGACGTAAAAAAATATTAACTCACTTGTTACGAACTCACGACTGCATAATTTCTCGATTCTTAAAAGTGTCGGAGGCTCTTTTATTATTCCATGAATGGATTTCGCGTAAAAATTCACAACTCCAACTTCCTCTATCAAAATCATTTTTATTATCATGTTTTTGGACTCTCTTTTTACGGAATTGCCGACACGTGGAGTCAATCATAGAACGTGCAAATAATCACGTAGTTCTCTGAAAGCTAAATAAATTTTTAAATTAGAAAAAATCTTTAAATGTCATAATGAGTTGAAGAGAATAATATTAAATTTAATTTTGAAGTCCCTTCTTGAAAAGATGATAATTAGGTCAAAGATACTTGGCTAATTGATTAATTTTAATTAAGACAAAAACTTATACGTGCGAGCAAATTAAAATTAGTTCAGCAAGAATATTAAACTGGAACGAAGACAGACACGTGATCTTAATTAAAACTCATTTTAATTTTAGCATTCAACCTCTCAACAACCCTCACTTGCACCACTCTCGGCGGCACTTTCCAAGAAATCTCTCTAAATTTACTCAACTGCAATCCAAATGTACTCGTCACAAAGACATACTTTGAAATGAAGCAGTTGTGGCATGAAATTGCCACAAACAATGTAACAATCTCAACAATAAGTCCATCTTCGATCAACGTTAAACTAATTGGAGCAGAAACGAGTGACGTCGAAGTGGCAGAATTGATGGAAGGATATGTGAAGCACAGCAGCAAAAGTCCAATGGAATTCGTTCTCGACCCTGAGAGAAATTTCTGTGGAAATTTAAAGTTTTCAATTTTCTGCGGCTGTGAAGCGATTTTTCGCAATGAGTTTGGCATTCAACTCAACGATAAGCCGCCAATTCCAGTCAGCTTCTACGCTCAAAATTCAATGCCAATGGCGACATTTCTCGATATCGATCGCAGGTCTCTGTACAACATACAAAAGTCATTTGAATATGATTGCATGCGTGTGATGTTCATAAAAATTGTCGATCGTATTCGTGTACACGACGAGGAAATAAATGTCGATGAAATGCTAAAGGCGAAGGCTAAACTTATGGCAGAAGCGACTTCCAATGATGTGACAACAGCGAGCGCAAAGTTGAAAAGGCGAATGAGTGTGAGGCGAGATAAGAAGAAGTCGCTGATGAAATCTGATGGATTTGACAATTTGTCGGGTGGAGATAGTGGCATGACGATGGCGAAAGAGTTTGGATTGTTTTATGGTGAGTTGAAGATTTATTTAATTTTTTCCTGGATCTTTTATTTTTCCTGAAATCATTTAAAAAAACAGCTGAAAACGGTCAAGTCCAGTGGCGTGAAAAACCGCAAAATAAACTTCATCACTGTGCCAAAATGCTTCATCTACTCGACAAAGAGCTCGAGGAATGTGACTTTACTGTGCTCGACTATCCCGTCGAATTTCCACAATCAACTGAGATTACTCACTTCATTGCACAACAAGGCTTTGTACAATCTCTCGATGCCGATGATGAAATTTTTATCGCATATAAAAATCTCTACAATCGTCATGTGGTTGAGAGATTTCGGCAGACACGAAAGTCAATTGCTGTGAATTTTGAGGATTGTTTTATAGCGGCATTGCCGTTAGTTGTGCAGGCATACCGACTCGACATGGGACGAATTGAAATTGATGAAGAGTATGAGAGGATTATTGAAATTTATCACCATGGTGAGCGGTTGATGGCGGCGGTAAGAAGTGAGACAAAAATTCCAGATTTCAGCGTGAAATTTCTGCAAAGTTCAGAGCTCAATTGCTACTCGATTACTAATTATGAGAAAGAAGTAATTTGCAAATATAAAAATCGCCACGAGCGAAATAATTCGGGACAAGATTCTTCTGAGTTTACCGTTAAAAGATGTCACTCGTTTGATTTTACCACCGGAAAGGTTCATGGACGTGAAATCAATGTCGATCGTAATGAGATAAATCGAATTTATAACGAGAAAATGGCAACGCGTATTAAGCATGAAGAAAAAAGTCCATTCATACTCTCTGAGATATTTCAACAGACCAAATCAAAAGCGGGCGAGTGCAAAGAGTCGAAAATAATCGAAATTAAAATCAAATTTACACCAAAGATTGAGAATTATGATGATGAGACGGAGTTTGATGAGAAAATTTATTTGGATGTGAGTTTAATCAATTTATTTTATTTTTATTAACAAATTGGGTGAATTTTGATTAAAAATTACGGCATAAGTTTTTTTTCTAAAATATTCAAACAAAACTTAAGTGGCTTTAGTATTGATTGCTCATATTTTTGAAATTAAAATCACGTAAAAAATTTAATTCACTGCTTTTAAACTGTTTTAGATGTTTTTTTAAATGAAACTTTCAATTAGATTGAAACACTCAATCTTGTTTGAATTCTTTTCATTGTGTAATGGTCTTATAATTTTGTACAGCTCCATCTTGGTCCTCAAATTCCTCTTCACATCACTGGAAAAATAACCCACGGCATGGAATAATTCAAAAAACTTTGAAGAAAGCGAAATTTTTATTCACATGTTTTCTTCTAAACGACGATTACATCTCAAATCACTTTGTATATATTTCTCTGTTCGGTTACACTGAAAGTTTTTTTCTCTAAATTTTCCTTTATTTTTTTGGGGGAGTTTCTTTATTGTTAATTTTTTGATTTAATAAAAATATTTCCTTTCTCCTCTTTCATTTGTTGAATTAACGTCAAGTTTTACAGTAAATTTTAAAATTTTACAAAATAGTTTAAATTTTAAAAATATTGCGGTTGAAAAATCAAAACGATCTCAATTACTTTAATTCAAAAAAAAATTACCTCATTCAACAAAATTAATCAATTTTATGAATTTTTATCACTTTTTATTTTCTAGATTTGAATAATTTTATTAATACAAATTTACTGTTGCCTTCTCTATTTAAAAATTTTTTTGTGCTAATTTCAACTAAAAGCTGAATAAAAAATCTCAAAAAATAAATTGCACTTTTTGGAGGGAGAAAAAAAAATTCTTCTTTTTGCAAAAAAATAAAAAAGTTAACAAGAATTCTTTTCAGATCGTCTTATATAAATATTTTTACATCTTAAAAAAGTTTTTGAAGCTTTCAAAGGGTTTTTATATTTTTTTATATTCGCACAATTGACGTTTATACAAAAATGTTTCAACTTAACTTTAACATTTTTGCATAAAAATCGCCATTTTTAATTTCTGAGGAATGACCAAATTTTAAAAGCAAATTAAAGAAAAGTTTGATATTCTTACAAATTTTTTACTTCTTATTCTTTGATTCGTATTCCAAAAGTTCGTTAAAGTTTTCAAGATCAACTTCGAGAATTGCTTTTCCGCCAAATTCAGCGAACTTAGCATGATCATCTTTGATTTCGATTGAGCGCTTGAAAACACCACTAACGAATGGCTCAAGTTTATAGATTCTCATGCCACTACAAATTGCTTTAGTTCTGAGTGAAAGGTATTCGTCATCAAGTTCCAACTCGGGTGTAACGACGCGCATCTTCTTACGCAAGACATTTGTGTCAGGGAAATAATATCCAGTTTGCATTTTAACAATGGCATCCAACATTGAACTTGGTGGAAGTGTGGTGGTGTAATCTAATGGATAAACAAAACATCTGCGTGCATCTTCATCAACAATTGACGTTTGATTATTCTTATAATCGTGAACAAATCGACCACGACGTCCGTCACGGAAATCTGGAATTTTAATATCAGCATAGCTTTCCTCCTCATCGTCCTTGATCTCGATAGCCTCGCGGAAGAAACGATTACGAATAGCGTCCACATCTGAATCGGATTCCATGCGACGAATCTCTCTCATTGGATCTTCCATCTCGCGATTAAACTGTGCCAAAAGTTGCTTGAGGAAATTTTGAACGGCATCGAATTCGCTAAAAAAATTAAGAGGAGGATTTTAATTGAATTGTAGTTAAAACTTTAAAGAGGAGTAAAACGAGAGAGCTTTTTTGATATTTTATAAATTTTTAACGTTTTTTAAAATGGCTCAAAAATTTGAAACCCTAAATTACGTTACAAAAATTTAACATTCAAAAATTTTTGGTACGTTAATTTGCTAAAAAAAACTTTTAGTTTTTAAAACTGAGATTTAACAATTAAAAAATTACTCATGTCCAACTCCTCTACAGTGTAAATTATTATCAGCTCAAGTTCGAAATTATCTCGAAACTTCTCAATTTATAAATATGCAAAAAAAATCATTTGACTTACTCATCGTCATCATCATCATCATCGCTTGACTCAGCACTCTTATCATCATTGAATGACTCAGCTGGATTGAAAGGTCCATCATGCCATTTTGAGTTCAACAACAATTGATCTTTGGAATTAAAATCTTCTGACTCGTATGGCATGTAGAAGTTAATTCTTTGAACTTTCTCGCGGAGATATTGGCGATAGAAGCAGATACCTGCGAGAACTCCCATGATCAAAACTAAAACTCCCAAAAGACACACGAGGAGGGTTGCGGTACGGGTTCGCACACGTGCGTAGGCAACAGCTGCTTCCTCATCTGTTTGTTGCGATGTAGGAGGCTAAAATGTGACAAATGGTTTTGGTGAAAAAAATGTGATAAAAAGTTTTGTTTAGCGTCATTTAAAGCTGATTCGAATTGTTTGGAAATATAATTATTAAAAATTGCTTGTTTTTATATCTCTCGCTTGCAAGCAAAATGAGTTTTTACTGTTAGGGGTCAAGAGAATGGAAATAAAATATTTAAAATTTAAAACAGAATTTTTCTTCATCGTAATAAAAAATTCCCAAAGATTCAAACTTCCCCAACAATCTCCACTTGATTAACGTCGAAAAATTTTCATAACAGCCGCAAAAGTTCTCGCATTCATGCATATTTAATGGACACACAAACAAGTTGTATTTTCTTCTCAATGGCGCACATTATGGCGACACTTTGAATGCTTCAATTTAAATTGACAGCACCTTAATTACGTCACATACACACACACATTCCACATAATCAACAATGATTGCAACTGCGATAAAAAAGATTAAAGTTTTTGATGCTCTGATGAACTTTTCTTTCTTTCTTTGAGATATGAATCATTAAACCAGTTGAAAGCGAAACTCGATGGCGAAATCGATTTTGAAGTTGAAGATAATACATTTCGAATTTTATTAAAGAACATTTTTATATCTTTGACAAAAACTTCAAAACATTCTCGATAATTTTTTTTTGTTTTTGTTTTTATATTTTGCGACTCAAAATGGAAGAAAGCAAATAAAAGAAAATCTCTTAGTTTCTAATTTCACTTACAGCCAATGGAGCCGTTGGAATCGGCAAAAGTTTCTTTTTATCCGATAACTTTGTGATAATTGTCATGATTGTGTTGACCTTGCGTCACTTTGATAATTTTTTTAATGAAATAAAAATTCTCTCAAACTTTTTTTCTCGAAAATTTTCCACTTAATGATTTGGATTGAGTTTATGATGGATATGGGTGCGTTCAGCGTTCGAATAATGATTTGTTCAGCTAATGTTGATTTTGAATTGTCAGGGCGTCGGAGAACCGTTAAAAATATTATTTGCAGGTAAATTTTGCATATAAGAAAACTTTTCAAAACTTGCTTGAATTATTTTGATTTAATTTTTATGCTGAAGTACGAAAAAGTTAAGACAAGATAAAAAAACATTAATTAAATTAAATTTTTATATTCAATAATTTTATGTAATATTTCTATATATTTAAAAAGATATTTTTCAAATTAAAACTAAAAATTTTTTATTTCAACCCAACCCTACTCAAAATGATCACAAAACATTCATCGCTACCCTACATTATTCAGCTATCTTCATCACACACACAATTTATGTGTTAGTCTTATTTTTCGATTTTAAAGTGATTTCGGAAACTGACGAGAGAGAAAAAAAATTATTAAAATTTAATCATCAACACACTTTGCCGATAAAAAATCTTATCAGTGTTGTGGTTAAGTGAAACAGCCATCGAAAAAACATGGATTAGTGCTATAGAAGTGAGTGAATTTCTCATAAAATAACTCGCAAGATTTTTTTGCTCAACTCTCGAGGCGAGTGAAAAAGTTAAAACTTCTTTCCGTGTCTCGCGTCAATAAATTTTGCAAAAATCAATAAAAAATAACATTTTGTTCTCTAAATGATTCTAAATGTCGCGGTATTTCAAAGCCGAAATGAGTGAGTGAGACTGGGACAAAATTAGTGAGAAAAAAAATTCATGGGTGTCACACACATCACATTTATGACAAAATTTTCCAATTTTCACCGTGATTTAACTTGCGTGATGGATATTTAAAGATCACGTCTGTCACAATATCCAAATTAATGCTACCGCAAAGCTATATTTATCATCAAAAATCTCGCAAAAAGTCCTCAGATTGATTAAAACGGGGTGGAAAAGCGCCTCTCTGATTATCGATTTTTTCTCGCTTTCCTTTTTCCTCTTCTTCATATTGCACATTGACTGTACTGTGTGTATATTCATCACTCCCTTCAGCAACCAAACTCCGGCTTCGTCTTCTCCGCTCTCTTTGGGAAAAACATATCGCACTCAATGTGAAAACAATTTCAATGACCTTTTTCCCATGCCTTACTCTCCCTCACTTCATAGTATCTGGTGTGCATCTAAATTAATGTGTGCTCATCATAAAAAATTATTAATGTTAAAAACAATTGTATTTCGAGTGAAACAGTTTAAAAATTAATCTGAGAGTGAAATAAAAAAAATTGTCTGGACTTAATTAAGATTTTGATCCTGATGAAAATTCATGTTGTGAAAATTAAAAGTGTGATTATGTTTAATTTTATTTTAAGATATGAAGAAGTTGTAAAATATAGAAAACTGTCTAATTCTTTTTTAATTTTAATTTTTTTTGTTGCCAAACTTCGCGTAATCAAATTAATTTTTTGACGCTCGAAGTTTTAAAAACAATATCACAAAAATGTGATTTATATTTTGTCGCATGACAATTTTTTTGTTTTCTGGCATTAGACGATTGTTAAATTATTATTTCATACCTCAGAGACAACCACATAATGAAAATAAAAATTAATGATAGTGAAATAAAAGTTTTCACTTTATGAATTCTTAGGAAGTGAAATTTAAGTTTATAAAAATCTCAAGTGTATAAAAATATAAAATTTTCTTATCTTGAATCCGATGACCTTAAGCACAATAAATTCCGCTTAATTACCACAAAGATTAACTGAGTATTTGCGGTTTAATTAAAACTGCATAAATTAGTTTTCAAGTTCTAATTATCAACTCTAAATTTCTGAAAAAATTAAAAAACCTCACAAAAAATTCAAATTATTTTAAATTTAACTTTTCATTTCCAGCTTCACTTTCTTTTTCATCACAACTCGTTGCAAATTAGATTGCAAATTTAATGACCCTAAATTGAAATACTTTAAACAAGTAAAGAAAGTCGAAGAGTTCGACTGATTTATAAGCTGATAAAAAAAGACGAAATTAAGAACGAAAACTTTTATAGAGTGCTACAGAATAGAGACATTAAGTCACTCTCCGCATAGACATATACATCAAATGGCAGGAACGGGAAACATGAGACAAGGTAAACAGCTTTTATTGTTTTTTCTCTCTCCTCGCTTACCCAAAATTCAAATCAATTCTCTTTCATCGCCTTAAATAGAAGACACAACAACTTACGTGGTCGCGAAATACGACTATTCCGCACAAGGTGCACAAGAATTAGACTTAAGAAAAAATGAGCGCTATTTGCTCCTCGACGACAGCAAGCATTGGTGGCGAGTGCAAGATGCACACAGTCGATCCGGCTATGTGCCGAGCAACTATGTGAAAAAGGAGAAAAAGTCAGTGTCGCTCTTTGACAGCTTCAAGAAGAAGGTGAAAAAGGGAACTAACCCGCGAACCTTACCGAACTCATCGCCATCGCGTCAAGTTGACTCACCGACGCCGACAATGGGAAGAAAATTGCCACCAGATCCCTCGGAAGCGATCGGAAGTGCCACCGTAAAATATAATTATCAGGCACAGCAGGCAGACGAGATGTCGCTGACTAAAGGCACACGGATATTGATTGTCGAGAAGAGTAATGATGGTGAGTTGAAGCTTCATTTTTTAGTTTGTTTCAAAAGGAACGTACTGGAAATTTTTTAATGAAACACTAAAATTTATTTTTGTTTTAGGCTGGTGGCGAGGTCAATACGATGGACGTACCGGATGGTTTCCGAGCAATTACACAACCGAGGAAAATGACAATGATGAACTTCATACTTATGCCATGGCCGAGAGTGTCCTCGACATTGTAGTCGCTCTCTATTCCTTCAACTCAAATAATGACACGGAATTGTCCTTTGAGAAAGGCGATCGACTAGAAATTATCGATCGACCGCCATCCGATCCCGAGTGGTTTAAAGCCCGCAATCAGAAAGGTCAAATCGGTCTTGTGCCAAGGAATTACCTTCAAGAGCTTCAAGAGTATCTCAATACACCTTACCGAGGCGGTCCCGATTCGATCGATCGACGAAACGATATTGCACCAATTCCTCATGGCAATGGAACGGTTAAGCCGATGGAGCGACCCGTGTTGAGCGGAAAAAGTTGGTATTATGGAGCTATAACGAGAAGTCAGTGTGACACTGTGCTCAACTCACATGGCCATGACGGAGATTTTCTCATTCGTGATTCAGAGACTAATGTGAGTTTTTTAAATTTTTAACGTAAATTTTTAAAAGTCTAATGTCAATTTTCATTTCTAGGCGGGCGATTTTTCGGTCTCCCTCAAAGCACCAGGACGTAATAAACATTTTCGAGTGCATGTCGAAGCGAGCATGTATTGCATAGGTCAAAGAAAATTCCACACACTCGATCAGCTAGTAGACCATTACCAAAGAGCACCGATTTATACGAATAAGCAGGGTGAGAAGTTATATTTAGTGCGGCCCCTTCCGAAGGCCAATGGCACATAAAGAATGTTTAATTTATAAAAAAAAAATATTTTAAAAAATTTCCTCCTTCAATGCATGAGTGTGAGATCCCCAAGATGTGTAATTTTATAATCTGAGGCAATTCCGGCCAATAATTAAGGAAAATTCTTGAGCAATTGAATATGAAGATTGGATGTTGCATGACTAAAGTTTAAAGTATTAAAAACGCTTCACCATGATTCATATTCGCACTCAAGATGACTCAGTTAGAAGAAAAAAAGTCAAAAATAAAGTTAATCACTGCTAAAATGAAAATGATTGGATGCAAGGGATGAAAATGTTCAAAAAATTAATAAACAAAATATTTTCATCCCTTATAACTTTCTCATTAGATAACAAATAAAAAATTCACATAATCGAAAAAGGCGCTGATGGAAAAAGAACTTAATTAATAAAAAACCTTTATACAGTTCGGTTAAATCCCACGAAAGGCACTAAGTCGTCACTAAATAAAGTAATTAATTTTTAATATAAAAAAAATATTAATGATACTCTAGTGATAAGAATAAGAGATACAAAAAATGCGATTGATTGTAAAACTTTTTTTTGTGAAATTTGAGATTTAAATTTTGAGACGTGAAGTTGAGTCGAGACATAAATTACACTTGATTTCACATCTCAAAATTAAATTAGTCGTGAAACGTTTTTTAAAAAATATTTTTTCTCTCATGTGTAAAACTTCACATAATGCCCTAAATTAATTCAACAAAACTAAATTCTCATATTTCATTTCGCATGATCAAAAAACAATGCATCTCGTTTCATAACTAATCAACACTCAGTTCTTCATCGTGTGAGAGCAGCATTAATTCATAAAAAAAATATTTTTTCCATCACACGCAAATTAATTTCAAGTTGTGTGAAAAATTTAAAATCAATTTTGGATGTGTCTAAAAATAGAAATTTTTATCAAAAAACAGCTTTGACATGTTAAACATTAGCTACAAAGAAAATTCAAGGGATGGAAGATTGGGATATAAATTTATATACTTTATATACCTGACGTGTATAATTTAATACACTTTAAAGATATATAAAGTTTTTAAAATTAATAAACTAGTCTCCTGCCCTTTGAATAAATGAAACGAAAAAATTATCTATAAAAAAGCATTTAACGACAGTCAGTTATTGAGAGATAATGTTGAAAGATTTGTAGCATTGAAAAAAATACATAAGCATGAATGTAGTCATAAACAAGTGAAAATATTTCGGCATAATATCGACGGTGATTGAGTTAAGTAATTCTCTAAATTTACACAATCTCTATCACTTTCAAAGACCCCTTTAGAAAATTGTGTGAAAAACTATCGGAAAGTGATAATCAGCTATCGAAAGAAAATAAAATCGGTGTAAACTTGATGTAGATTTCAAAATTATTCTTCTCCCCTGCATTCACATTAAATATCGCATTTTATTAACCCAATCAACAACATTTTATAATTCATATAATTAATTACCTGTAACAATACTTTAAATGCCATAATTAATTCTTTGTAGTTCCCAAAAAAAAGAAATGAAATTGAAATAAGAAAAAAATAAGTCGAATTGTGATAAACTTTAAAATTATTGAGCGAGATTTGTGTCGGAAAAAATTGGGAAAATTCAAAAAATTAATATTTCGAATTGTAGACAGAGAAAAAATCTTAGTGTAATTTTATATCATATTTTTTCTTTTGCATAAATTAAGACTCACTTTTGTGCTTTTTCTAACTTTTTTAATAAAAAAAATTTACGCGCGACTTTTATCAAAAGTTAAATGCGTGGGTTTATAGATGAAAAAATGTTTTTTGATATTCAAATGATTTTAAAAAAGTATAATCGTAGTGCTTTCTTCATTTTCCGCCCATCAAAAAATGCTTTTAACTTTTACTAAAAACATTTTTCTTCTTCGTTTGCTTTTTACTTAATTTTGAACTGAATTTAACTTTTAAAAAAATTATCCTAATTTTTTCTATCAACTGTCAAATTTCTCAAATGAACGAATCATGAGCACTTCCAACTACTAATTTATAAATTAAAATTTTCATAAATTCGACGTCGATGTAGGAAGGGAAAAGCAGTGAATTTTCATAGTGAATTGTAGCGGAAGTAAGAAAGTAAATTGTGAAAATCAATCCATGAAGAAGTAAAATAATTAATTTATACACATTTTGTAACAAAAAAAAATGAAACGAGAGGAAAGATATGAAACATTCAAATAAATTAAGTGAAGAAAAAAATTGAATTATTTTTTTATTGCCTGATTAATTTATAATTTAACACATTTAAGTAGTTTTTAATTAAATAGTTTTTGACTAGCAGTTCAATTAAGGTGGGGGTGTGATAAATATTTTGGAGATCTTCACGAAAATAATTTTATTCAGCATCAGGATCCATGATCGTGTCGCTTCTAAACAATGCAACGTCAGCCTGCGAGTCTTGCTGCACCAATTTACCCTTCATGGTGGGTTTAGGGAACATTAGAACGAATGGAAGTTCAGCGGTAACTTCTCCGCCCAATGCACCCAGGAAGAGTTTAACTTTCACAGCATATGAGACGATAATTCCAAAGGCATCACGTTGATCGGGCGAGGCGAGTCTAATTTAGAAGAAATAAAATTTTAATTATTTTTATATGCTTGAAAATAATAAAATCCAACTCACAAAGTTGTCGATGCCAAATTAGTATCTTCCTTCTTCAACTGTCCGTCGAGCGCTATTCCACGCTTGCTTGGCACAGATGCGAGTAACGGAGTAAGGTAGATGACTTTTTGTAATGAACTGCCCGGCTGCAATGGACAACCTTCCGCAGTCTCTATACTCGCAATTGTATTTCTATATTGTCCATTTTGGAATAAAACCACATCCACGCCCTGTTGAACCATCGCTTTAATCTTTTTCACAGTTTTATTTGAATGATTTCGGATGCAAATATTGACTGCAACTTTCTCGCCATGATGATACAATTGCTTATCGAGTGTCACTTCCATTTCAAGCTCTCCAGGTGAAAGCATGAAATCCTTACGGACGACAGTGCATGGTTGATTGCCCTGTTTACTTGGCGCATATTGCACCTTACGAATTCCAAGTGACACTGTCGAGCGACGATGTGACCGATCAGTTTCAGATTCACCCGCATAAATTTTCACATAGTATTGGACACCGCATGGTTCTCCATTTTCCTCCTTTCCCTGCTGCAATGTAATCGAAGCCGGAGCCGATGGTGGAATGTTAAAAGTGAATGGAACAGCATTCGGACCGAGTTTCTTCAACAAACGTTCTTGAGTTTTTGAGAGATCTGATTTTAGTGGATCAGTTTTTGAGTTTGGCGGATAGAGTTGCTCGGATGCAAGGAAAAGTTCCTTTTGGAAATTTAATCCCATAACTTCGTCCTCCTCGCGACCATACCGGAAGCTACAAATGAGCTGACCGAAAATCTTACGACGTTCATTGACATATTCCTCATCTAAGACGACAACTCCATCGACAGGCTCAACTGCACTGATATGATCGACAAAGTCACGCTTGCCCTGGAGAGAAGAAATTTAATTATGAATTTAACATCTTTTATTGAAATTTTGAAATTAATTTAAGCTTTAAGTGAGCTTTTTTAATTGAATTTATTTAATTCTTTGAGCTTTAACTTTTTAGTGTTTTTCTTACAATTTTTAGTTTAAAAAATCTTTTGAATTTTTTTATATTCACAATTTTTATCACAATTTCTCCTCGAAAATTAATCAAGCCATTTTTTTTAATTAATCACATTTTCATTCTCAATTAACTCACCATGTACAAGTGAACCTTGTTGTTTGGTGAGCTCTTCTTATACACTTTAAAGTTGACAACCATTTTTATTTCTTTACGATTTTTTTCTCTTCGCTTTGTTACACTTTCAACGTTCAATTATCGACTGAAGATGTTCGGTAAGAAATTTATTTTATATATTGGTCAAGCAACAACGACATAATAAATCACATTTATCCAATTACCAATTCAGATCGATTCTGCTTTTGACAATGTGAAAGAAGTGTAATAGAAATTAGATTGGGGGGCAAGTTAATGTGATTATGAGTGAAGATGTCATTCACTTTGCCGAAATTACGCATAAAAATATTTTTACGTCATAGCCTCATGTAAACATTTGGGTAAAATTTCAGGAACAATTAAAGCCTCAGACCACCCCTGAGTTCGTTCGTATGGCTTTCCTTTTCACATGCTGCTCTTCCTTTAGTTACGCAAGGTCAAAAAATTATTGCGGCGACAAATCTTTTTTATGTTGACGAAAGAAGAAAATTGTCCATTGACGATGACGATAATAACTGTAGAGGTAAGCAAAAAAAATTTACGTCAAAAAATTGTCATTTTTAAATAATGTATTGAAGAGGTTCAAGGGCACACGTGAGTGAAGTGATATTGATTTTAAGCTTTTCATTACTAAAAGGATGATCGAGTGCTTTAAATTGTTGCTTGTGCTTGTAAAAGTTCAAAAAGATTTAAAAACTTCAGCACTGTAAATGAAAATCAAAAAAACATAAAATTACAAAAAAAAATTTTCTTAATTAAATTTCACAATTTTTTCAAATTAAATGGAAAATTCCCACCGAGGAAGTTGAACGAAATTTTTTGTCCTAATTTCTTGTTAAAACGTTTCTGACGCACTTCTCGTTAAATTGGACATCTTTAAGGTGCTAAAATTTTTTAAGTCACGACAAATATGAATGCTTATGATGTTTCCAATGAAAAAAAAATCGATCTCAATTTCCCCCGATTGTGCAATTTGTCCATAATGATTAATCATGCAACAATGATTCACGTTTAAGTAACAAAGAAATTTGAATACGTAACAATTTTCCGCATGATTATCATCTGATCACGTTGCGAGCTTTCGTGAAAATTACTTCGATTGTTTAAACATATTGTGAAGGTTTAAGAAAATTTATTTCAAAATTTTATAGGAAAAATAATAAAATATTTTGTACTCAAATTCTAAAAATATAAATGACTGAAAAAACTTTTTTGTAAGTGGGTATATTTTGAAAGATTTCTTCAAAAGACAACAAATTAACATGTTAATTTGATTTTGACGTTTCACGTTTTTAGGAACACTTTTATTGGTGATAAAATAATTTTTATTAAAAATTAGGATGCAGAATTTTACAGAAATTCTGTGATATGGCTGACCCACATGAATCCGTAATCATTTATCGATCAATTTTAAATCCCTTAAAAAAAATAAGTGAAAGAAACTTTAAAGTCAAAAGAAATTAAAAATTTTAATTTTTGGTAAAAATCATATTTATTTTTGTTAACATTTTTAACATACATTAAAAATTGATTACATTGTGTAAAAATGTCATTGTAATAAAGGGTTGCATAATATTTTAAAATTACAGGCAAGAAAATTATCAATTTCAAAAATACCAAAAAAGTTTCATACACCAAAAAGTCAAATTTATACTCCCTTGATTTTAAACCAAATTTCCCATAAGCTTGAGAAACGATTTTTAAATAAAATTGATAATTACAGTCATTGGCACTTTTTTTTGGTGTCATTCTTAATTCTCGGGAGACTAACAAATAAAAAAATTATCACACACATGATTTAAAAATTATAATAGCTTGATTGTATATAAAGTTGTGATGTTTATATTGCAAGAAAGGCATTTAAAAATTTTAATTTCGATACTTCAAAAAAAACAATAAAATTGATTGCAGAAATTCTAAATCTTTAAATGCCCACACATGATTACTGGAATTGAAATGTTTAGGTTTTCATTCTTCATCCACGCGATCAACAATTGGTTGATCTTGTCCGTCGGTTTCTTCAATTTGTCTAAATCGAAATACAAAACATAAAGCTGTGATAACTGCAATTAAAATCCCGACGCCAAGAAGACTGTAAGCTAGCCAAACACCAATCGATGGTAGATTGACAGCAATTCTAGCTTGATCCGCAAGATCTGGCGTAAGTTCAGCCCATTGTTTGAACCACAGCATCGGCACGAACATCGTTGGAATGTCTTTGAATTCAGATAATCCTTGATAGGGTCGAATGAGAAGATTAATTTGTAGCGCAGCACTTATCGATAAGGGAATTCCAGTTCTTGGTTCCAGTGCCATGTAAAATTCATGCTTCGTTTTGTTCGGTTTCATTCCTTCAATGTCTTTCCTATAAATTTCATCACCAAGATAAAAATGAGGAAAACTGATGAAAGCCGGTGAGCTCCACTTGCATGCGGAGGCATTAAAAACACCAGATGCTAAGTCAGGACATGATTCGGGAGCCGCATTACAATAACAACCCATGTCAGGATATTTTTTACCATTATCAAAAACAGAGTCATCGACTGTCCACTTGTAACCATTAATGCCTAACTTTGAATATTTTTCAGTGTACTTTAGGTCAATGGTTCGACAAACGTCGGGCACAAAAATTGAAATATCTGGTTTTTGATTCTCCTCAATTGGCGGCCAAAGCTCACCGGTTGTTCCTCTAACAGCGCCACAATCTCCTCTGTACATTTCAGTTCTTGGTCTTCCATTCCATTGTTGAACATTTCCAAGCTTAAAAATATCATCAACTCCTGTGAACATTCTAAACTTTCCATCATATGTATACGAGTTATTTCTCTCAACAAACCATCCCATTTTATCGAATGGTGGTTTTGGAAATGCTGGATTTCCGTTAGCTTTTAGCACCCTTAAAAGTGGATCGTCATATCCATCGAATAAAAGCTCTCCTACATTTCGTTTTATGAACAATGGCCCACGACCCAAACCCATCATTTGATTAATCAGAGATTTGAGAATATTACTAAGATATCGTGACGTATAACCGCAAGCCTATGAATTACATCAAAAATTTGCGAATTAGTCATTAGTTTTAAGGAAATTCCTTAAACAATTCTAAAATAAATACTCACAGCTGCAATTGGATTAATGTTAACTATTTCATCGCTCAACTTTCCTTTGGACATTTCTGGTTGAAAATGCCATTCACGTCTTTGAAAAAAGTCCACTGTCGTCTCATCTTTACTCCAAGACACATTTGTTCTGATATGTTTTTCTAAAAACACATAAGGACCCATTTCTTCAAACTTCGGCTTCACATGAGCATAATTTTGTATATCTTCAGGATTTGTCCAATTCCAGAAATAAATTTCAAGATACATTGGAATTGGCGTTTCTTTCCAATTGTCATAATTTAGGCTTCCATTTTTAAGCTCTAATTGAGGCCGCAATAAGTACCTGATCGATATTGTTGGCCATAATAAGCCAATTATGAGCGCGAGAAGAAGTGTGACCGTACATGATGTAACGAGCCAATATTTTTGAGCTGTCATACTACAACAATTCACCGTCATATTGCTTAGTTTAATTTCTATGAGGGTATCACTGGCATGTAAAAGGGTGTGAGTAAATGAAGAATTTTATCTGGAATTAGAAACAATTAAATTAATTGATAAAAATTTATTTTGATGGCCAATTTATCAAAGCGTTTAATTAAGATAACAAATTTTGATTGATAAATATGAAAGAATTAGAGGTGAGGTTATTGAAAAATTTTCCCGCGCAAAATAATTAAATTTTCAATACACACTTTTTAAGTACTTAAAAATTAGAAAATTGAATTTTTAAATGCCCTCACTTGTGACTCTAAACCCACAAAAAAGATCACCATCATCATCACACTGATAAAAACTTAATAACGTCTGCCATAAAATTTTCTTATCGCGCATTAAAACTAAAATCATAATTCATGCAAAATTTACGGCATTTTCAAACCACTGACTCGAGCTAGAAAAATTATCAAGCCATATGTCAGAAAAGTGGATCAAAGGTTGTTTACACTTATTCAGAAAAACCTCATTTCGAATATAATCGCCGCTGTCTTGTGCACATAAAATGCTCGCTTATCAATCAACAACGCCATGACTAATGCGCGAGTCTATAATGTCATTCCTGTGTTTGTTGATTGGAGTCGGCATCGAATTTTTGTGAAAAAAGGTTATTTTGAGAGGGATTTGAGGCGAGCGAAAAGTGAATCATGCGCGAAAGTAATAACACGAGGATTAAAAGCAAATTTACTCGCTGAGTTTTTTGAAAAAAGATAAAATTTAATTACGCATAATTGTGAGAATCTGTCATCACTTTTTTGGAGTTTTAAATTACTGAGCAATTTTTTATGTGAGTATTTTTACCTTCACAATTAAAACTCAACTGACGTTCGAAAAAATAAATTGTTTTGCTAAAAAAAACTCCAAAGTCATCGAGGCATTTGATACAGAAGAAGAAGTTTGAGGATCGCGAGTGAGTAAAAACAAATAAATACACAAAAATTGAGTGGTAACGTTAACCTTAACCTTGATGTGTCTGGTTGAAAAGTCTCTCATGTGATAATTATCTCACTTTTTCTCTTAAACTTAAAATAAGAATTCTCTGCTGAAATTTTGCTCTCCCACAGCCACTCTCTTTTATATTCTTTATGTTACTGAAAATAACCGAGGCAGAAAGTCAATTTTGTTTCTTCATTTCTCATTCGCTCAGCGATTGAATTTTTGTTGAGTCGAGAGTTCCATTCTCATTCAGAGAGCGACCGCAACAACATTCGCGTGTACTCATAATTGGTTTTACAACTCTAACAGCGAGCTTTGTTATCAGACGTGTAGTTTTTCCGTAAAAAAATTTAAATAACTTTAATGTCATCAAAAAAAGCCGAAATTACGTAATTTTGCTTAAAAACCCAGTGAAAATTAAAAATCGCATTGACAAACGATGACATTGTTGTCGATGATGTAAAATTTATTGCATGATTCTAATCGGTCACATGCGATGATGAGAGAAAATGTGATGAACAATAAATAAATGTCGAGTGAAGAACTTTTCTCAGTTGAGAATCGAAAATCGCGTAGTTAAACGGTATTTTTTTGCGCTCTCTTTAAATATTTACAAAAAAGAACACGAGGTTGAAAGATATAATTTATGTGAGTAGCTGACATGTAAAATAAAACTTTGAAGAGAGTCATGTGAACTTTTTTAAATTTGTGAATTAAAAAATTAACGTATGTTTTTGTGCAAATGATTAAAGTGTGAGACCTAAAAAACTTAAAAAACCGCAAATTAAATTAAATCATCCAGCAAACCAGAAAATCACGACGTCATTATCACGTTCGAGAGTTTCGACAAATTTTGCTTCAACCAAAAATCCAGAATCGAACAAAATTAGGTTTTTTATTGTCGACAAAAGTCAAGGCCACAAAATATTTAAAACTAAAATTGGTTAAAAGTAAAAAAGAGCTGTAATAAAATGATTAAAATCGATAAGGGTTTTTGAAAAAATTAAATTGATTAAAATTAAACTTTGATCCTAACTCAAATGATTTTAAATAACAAAAAATTCCTTCATAAATGCTACGCATTTTTATAAGATTTAGAAAATATTTGAAAACATATTTATTGAATTTCTCTAAAGTTTGTTGCTCTAAAACACAATTTTTACCAATCAGGAATTTATTTAAAATTTATTATTGATTTTTAATAAAATAAAATGACCAATTCAATGGTTTCAATGAACTTTGACAAGACGAATAATATTAAAAATTCTTCTGACGTCATGACGTTTTTTTAAAGAGAATTCTCTCATGAGAACTTATTAAGCGTGCCAAAGTCGAGACATCATAAAAACTTCTTCTCTTTTTCTTATGACAACGTTTATGCAAATTAAGAAATGGCATTTAACAAAAGAGTAAATGTGTCAATAAAACGGGTTAAAAAGTTTTTAAACCGAAACTTGATGAAAAAATTTTGAGAAGTAAAATTTGTATTTTAAAATGTTGCAATAAATTTTTTTGTAAAATAAACATTTTGATATTGAAAAAAATTAATTAAATTTTTTAAAATTCCTTAAATCCTTACCTTATGTTTTATGATTCATTTAATTAATTTTTAACGAGATTGCTGATTTGAAACTTATGCGATAATATCAATGATGGATGGTAGGGTTCAAATCCCAAATAAAACCACTATATTGATCGATTTTTAATCGCTTTGAATTAGTTATATATTTTAAATTTTTGTAACACAAAATGTTCCCTTTTTTATTTTTCGCGAGCACATAACTCACGTGTACGTGTGAAAATTATATTAATTAATTAATGCTTAAAATGCACAATTGACATAAAGAATTTTAATTGATGTGAGTCATTAATTTCACTTCGTCATATTCACAGAAGCTTCCGTCAAAATCGCGATAACTGCACGGTTTGCAACTAAGTGATTTCAAAGAAACAACAACAAAATTCAAGAACCGTGTTCAACATTAATTTTTTTTCGGGTAAAAAACTGTGATTGATCATCATTTCGATTAAAGTGCCATTTTCAAATATTGAAGTGAAAAGCAGAGAGAATTGGAGCGACAGTCATAAACGAGAGTTCAAATGGAAAACACACGCGAAATTATCGACAATCAGACTTTGATATTTCCAATCGACTGCATAAATGGCGTTCCATCGGCAGAAGAATTTTTCTCATCCCTCAAATGGATACACAAGTGGATTCTCGTGATGCCGGTTGGCTTTTGGTTCATGACACTTTCGGTGTTTATTGTAAATTTGAGAAGAGTCATTAAACATGAGACGAAAGAAACAAAGTCCAACGTACTGATTCTTCTTGTTCTATACCCCGTGAGTATATTTTTTATATGAGCGGTACTAATTGGTCAATAAACACACTTTGTTTGTTTGTATGGAGGTAATATCGGAAATTAGTTCCATGTGTATTATTGACCGCTCGCATTTTATTAGCGTAAAATGTTTACACAATTTTCTAAAAATATTTCATTCTTCTTTTTTGAGAACTGAAATTTTTTTATCAAAAAAAATTATTTTAACGTTTTTAATTTTTTTGAATTTTAAAAATTTTTTGTACTTTTAATTGATTCAGATCGTGGCCTGCACCTCATTGATCTCAATTTTCATGCCGCGAACATATTTCTTTTGTGATACAGTCGCGCACATATGCTTTGTATTAACGTCATATCAATTTTATCGGTACTGCATTAATTGTATCGAGGGTGAAAGTAATTTTATTGCCGTCTCCACAAAAGAATCATTTACGCTTCAAGCTCCACCTTTATGCTGTTGTTGCATGTGCTTTGGAAAATCAAATATTACTAAGTGAGTAAAATGACGATCGTGACATAGTAAAATAATTATTTGTGAGGTTAAATTATTGCACATAAAAATTAGCCTCAATTTGAAAGTTGAAAAATTTCCCACAAAATTACTGAAATTATTTTATTTTTTCACAGAGAAAAATTCCTATGGATTCGAATTCTTGTGCTGCAAATGGCAATTGTGCACATAATAATTTTCTCAATCCTCAATCTCATCTACATCGAGAGCAATGAGCTTCTCGATGACGTCATGATTTATTTCATTCCGTTCATTGTCTCGACTATTCTTCTCGCAGTTTGGGGCTTTCAGATCACCGTTCGAATGCTCGTGCCTTACTACTCGAATTTAAATTTATTGAAGAAATTTATCGCCTTTCAACTAGTGCTTGTGTTCTGTAAATTACAGCCGACGCTACTGAATTTAATGTTGAAGCCATTAATCACAAGCTGTGAAGATTCAATCACCGCAATCGTTAAAATTCGAAGTGAGTAAAATTTTATAAATTGTTTTAAAGACGTTTTAATGACTTAAAAATGATCACAACATGATTTTTACTTTGCAGCAATCACGCAAATATTAATACAACTCGAAATGATAATATTATCGCTTTGGTCACATTTTCTGTACACTGGCAACTACAACTCAATGTAACAACACACAAAAATACTATAAATCGTGTATTTATGTTATGTTGTCGTCGTTAAGATTGATCATTGATGTCTCGTGAAATCGGAATTCACATTTTCTCCCAATCGAGAGGAGTTTTGTAAATAAGGTATGTATTGTACATTGTACACTACTTTTTATTTAATTTTATTTCAAAGCGTACTTTTAAAAAATCATGAGAATTCAAATTAACTTGCATTTTTTCAATGCATTTAATTTTAGACATTTTGTGCATCACCACGTGCGTAAAAATTAACTAAAAGTTTGAGGTATATAATTATAAAAAATTTAAGTAATGAACCCTCTTTTAAATTTTCAATATTTTTCAATCACTTGGCACTCAAAAATAAATCGTAGATTAGATAATTTTGGAATTTATTTTTTTAGTATTGACTTTTTGGCTACTCTTAATATTTTCATAATCATTGTGTTATTTTTTATTTATTTTCAGATGTATTCCGGACTGTATTTAGTTTTATTATCAGCTCTTTGTAAAATGTCACCACGATGTATTTGATAATTTATTTATTATTAGTCACATCTGCACCAAGATGTATGCAAAAATATCATATAATTTTATAAGTACATAACACACCAAGGCAGCTTAAGAAAAAATAACTATATTGACCTTCAATTTTTCGCCTCGCGTAATGCCCGTTTTTTTAGTTATTGGGTAAAAGCGTTTTTACACTTGCTATCACAATGAATTTAATTAAAATTAAAAAATTTCTTATAAGCTCTCATCAGAGAGAGTGAAACAAAGCGACTGAAATGTACATGCGATGTGAGCACACACAAACAAGTGAACTTAACTGGCTGATAAGTCACAAGATATTTGATATGATTGACTTTCTGCTTTTGTGGATTTTATCAAAGAGTGCACTTGAAAACTTTTCATTTATTTTCACTTGAACGAGTGAAGCCATAAGAATGTCAAAGGCAAAAAATAAATTTTATGTACCGGAACAGGATTCGAACTAGTAATCATTTGCGACCTTGAGCTGAAGACAGTTTGACAGGATGATCTGCCACTTTTGCAATCACAATGAGCTCAAATTTTAGACAAAAATCACTTCACAAATACTTTAAAACTCTTAAAAATAGCGATAAAAATGTACAAAAAATGTAGAATAAAATTTTAATTTTGATATGAGCTCACCTGCTTTTAATTCATACTAATTTCAGGCGTCGATGATTAACAAATTAAATCTCTGAACGTCAACAAGGTCTGATTGCATTAAAACTCTTTAGAAACTGCACAAAAAACAATTTTTACTATCGAGATTTGTGATCGAGACTTGATTTCTATGGAGATGTGAGTAAACAAATAATTAAATTTTTCAATAATTGTTGAGGTTACCCTATGTAAGAAGTTGTGAGGCCATTTTGAATTTTTTAATCTGAAATATTTTTGTTGAAAAACTTAAAAACTTTAAAATTTATTAGAATATTTTTTATAGAAATTAAATTATTTTTCTATAGCATGCTTGAATATCAATGAATTGATCAAATTTGCAAATCGTTTGTTCCCGCATTTTTTTGAATTTTCCTATAAATTGCTATAAAAATTTTCTCTCTCACGAACCCTTTTTTTTATAGTCTGCCGTTTTTTGCTCAGAATTAAAATTTCTTTCGTGCGAAAATCATCTCGCTTTAAATTAATTAAGTTTAACAAATTCGGTGCAGTTCTAAATTGTAAGTAAATTATTTAAAAAAATTTTATGTGCAGGAAAAGTTCAAGTGCAGTATGGATTTGGTAAAGAAATATCGAGAAAATTAATTAAAAATGAGGGAAATTTTTCGTCCTAATTTTCATATAATTCGCGGATTTAATATCACTTTATTAATAACTATCTTTAATTTGAACTTAATTTCCCTTAAAAATTCATTTTTTAGACGTCTCAAGGGAATTTCCATTTATTTTCATCATTACTGAATGCTGATTACATCACATCCAGTTCTTAGAAATAAATTTTTTCCTGGGCTTTCCAAGCCTTAGTTACCTGATTTAAAACTTTAATTTTACTCCACACAACTACCTTCAATCATGCATAAAATTGATAAGAAATAAAAAGGACAAAATAAAGGTTACGTAACTTCCTTCATGACGGCCTTGTGGTGGGAAATTGAAAATTTCTCCATTCATCACGTACACAAAAGTATTCTTTTTGAATTTTTCAAAATAACCAAAGTTCAAGCTCGACTAAAGACGGCAGCGTGGTTCCAAAAAATTCAACACGTGATAATCTTATTCACGTCACATTTCGTATGAACGCATGAGTGTGTTAGTGAAAGAAATTAACGTACATTCATATATGAACATGGAAAAATATTCCATGTGTTGACTTACGCGATATTTTTCCTCGTTGACCTCATTAAGATCGAATTTCAAGGCCATTAAAACTGCACTTGGAACTCCTTAACAAATTTTTCATATGATGACAATTGTATAGGGACAAATGAAGTCACTAAGTGACACATGATTATTTATCTTTTAACTGATTAAAAAAATTCGCAAGCTTTTATAAAAGCTCTACAAAAATATTCGCACTAAAGCAATCTAATCTAAATTTTAGGTGAGCAATAATGGGTGTTCCAGCTGGAGATGTTGAAAAGGGCAAGAAAATTTTTGTTCAAAGATGCGCGCAGTGCCACACCGTTGAGGCTGGTGGCAAGCACAAGGTCGGACCAAACTTAAACGGATTCTGGGGTAGAAAAACTGGACAAGCTCCGGGCTTCACATACTCCGATGGCAACAAAGCTAAGGGAATTACCTGGGGCGAGGACACCTTATTCGAATATCTTGAAAACCCAAAGAAATACATCCCCGGCACCAAGATGGTGTTTGCTGGAATCAAGAAGCCACAAGAACGCGCTGATCTCATCGCATATCTCAAAGAATCAACAAAATAGAAAGTTCTATTGAGATAAAAAAATCATTAAAAGATGTTCAGCTCCCCGACGATTATCACGTTCCAAGATGATCGAAACTTGATGACATTTAGTAAAAAATTATTATCTGAATTGCATTTTTCATAGACGAATTGAAATTCTGTGTAACACCTTTACTTTTCTTGCATTTCTATAACATGTGAACATATATAGAAAATTTATATTTTTCTGCTCTTTATTTTTCTTGAGAAAATCCCAAACACCTATTGTAGCAAATTATCTCCTTAACATTTATTTTTGCCTAATAGAAAATTAATTCTTTATTTATTCAATTATTCGATAACTTATTGATGAATTAATCGTTTAAGATAGCTGAACGTTTGTGAGAAAAACACAAAAAACTTTAAATTTAATGAGTAATAAAAAACAGTTATTAGACAAAGTTGGATTGAAGTTGAATTTTATTTTCTTTTTTTTAATTTACAGAGGAACCCCCTTAAATTTTCAACCTCTTACTCTTCGTTTAATTTGATTTAAAATTTATCGTGATTATTTTTAATTTAACTCGGACGCACAAGTCTAAAATTTCACTGCCACTACGATTTTATTCGTAAGCTTTTTAACGCTTTTTGATTTAAAAAAGTTGGAATTCAGAAGTGTCGAGAATAAGAGCAGGGACCGTTAATTTTAAAGTTTAACATTCAATAACGTAATTTTTGCTGAAAAAATTAAAATTCTCACTAATAAGATGTTGGTGGAAGTCTCAGTCCGTTTTCCTTTTGTATAACTTCTGATATACTCATGCTCGGTAGCCAGCAGCTTTCTTTTGAAGCAGTAGCGATAATATTTCGATTGGGCTCTGCGTCGTAGGCTTTTGTCTCGACTCCAAATTGTTCACCAAGATCATGAACCACGTGACGCTTATCGCGATTCATAACTGGAAAGCTAACTGATCGATAGGGTGCCTTACTCTCCTTAGATAGCTTAACCAATTCAGTGAGCTTTTCATGAACCATATTTACAAAGGCCGAATCTTTTTTGTAGAAATTTCTCACATGCTGACTGTAGTTCGGAACAAATTTAGGCAGAGTCACAAGTGTTGGATTGATGAGCTTAAATCCAATTTCTAATCGTCGATTTCGCTCTAAAGTTTTGCAGTCATTGTTACACTCCAATATTTTCGTGGTTTTTTTAAAATTTCCAATTAAATCTCCCAAATTTGTTGCATTTTCATCGTTCATATCGTGCATTGTCATTTGAACACGTTGAAGCTTTCGGTTTTCATACTCGACCTGCTCGCATGATCGTTGAGCTTTTAAATTTCCACATGAGCAAGTGACTTCAACTTTCTCTCGACACGCTGCATCTGGACAGTCGCCGTCGTGACATTTTGCATTACAGTTATGCGAACAATCTTCTCGCTTCTTAGTACATTTTTGAGTACAAACGTCTTTTGATTTCTCACAATCTCCAATGTGGCAATTTTTAATGCAAGAGTGACGTCCACATTTGAGTGGTTTCTTGCAAGGCAATCCGCAGCCGAATGATTCTTGATTGCATGGGATTGTGTTGAGGAAATCGTGCTTCCCATAGCAAAATTTCTTAGTTAAGAACACACATGGTGGACATGTTGGCTCTGAATGACAGTTATGCTTCACTGGATGATCGCAGACATGTTTTCGCTTACAAGGATTCATGCATTCTCTAATCTTTGTGCCGCAAGGTATTGGCGGATAAATTACCGTCAATCCACACTCACATCTCATTTCATCGAAAGAGACACGATGGCATGGCCTGCAATTTCCGATATGACACGACTTTTGACAGCGATGCTTTTTACAATCGAGAAGTTTGTTGCAGTTTTGAGGACAAACATGCTCGAGTTCGATGCAGCATTCTGTGTTACATTTGTGTTTGCCACAGGTTTTGTATTTTAGGCACTTCTTCTTACATCGAATATCGCTATTTGTGAGGTCCTTGCATGGAATTGTTTCCTCTTTACGTCCACACCGACATCGAACCTGAATAAATTTTAAATTATTAAAATCTCAAAAGATACACACAAAAATATTCTTACCTTGCTGGTTTGAGTGCACGGTGGACACTCTAGGTTGTGACAATTAGCCATGCATTTGTGAGGACTCGAAAGAGGTCCACATTTCAATGGCTTTGAACATTTGCTCGTACAAGTTTTAACGTCATCGAGACACGAAATTCTTTCACCCTCTTTAATCGATGTTTTGCCACATGGACAGTTTTTGATGAACTTTGGCATCAACGAGCACTCTTTGCATGGACCATCATGACATTTCTGTATGCACTTGTGATTCTCGCATGAAAGATTTTTACCACAAATTGTTTCGCATGCATACGAAGTCACTCCTAGATTTTCAGCTATACAGTTAATTTCCTTCTTGTCACTTCCGCAATAACAAGTGCATGAAATCGTCTCCTGACACTCGCCGCAATCGCCTTGATGACAGGTTTTAGCGCATCGATGTATTGTACAATTCAAAACCTTATCACATATCTCCTCACAGTCAAATTGAGCTTTCATCGAGCACTGATACGGTTTCGATGACTTGCCACAGCCACAATTTACTTTAACTAACGCTTGACACGTCTCGTGAGGTCCTAAAAAAGTTATTATTAGCTTTGATTAAATTTTAATAAGTGATTAATTACCTGGATGACATCTCAGCTGACACGGATGTGGACAACTGGAAGTGCTCAAACACATATCTCCACAAGAGTGTGCAAGGTCGTTTCGATTAACGGGTGGATTTTTTAGTTTGCCACAAAAGCACATATACTCGCCGGGCTTATTAATCGATATTTGATTGCATGCTGGACATCGCCACTCACCAGCATCATTTTTGCTATTTTTTACCCATGTCTTGATGCATCCCAAATGCTGAATGTGATAGCAATTCTTACAGCTAAATGTCGGTTGAAAGGCTTTAACTTTTTCACAACAAATCATGCACTCGAGATTGTTTGTTTCGAGTTCCTTAATGAGTCGCTCGCGTTGTGAAATTTGAGCCTCATTCGGTTTCTTGCTGGATCTCGCTGGATTTCGATGATTATTATTGTTGCTGGTGTGACTATTCGGACGTTTAAAGCGATTCCTATCATTATAGTTGTTTTTATAAAACTTTCTTTCGCTACTCTCTCCGCTTTCGTCGACATTTTCCTTCTGGATCTCTTTCACTTCTCGATTTTCTTCTCTATTTCGCCAGCCACCACTCGCTGAACTCCTCCAATTGCGTCTATTGTCCTCATAGTATCTGTTAGGGCGTCGATTATTGTTTTTCGGCACCGCTCCAGTGTTCCGACGTGGCTGACCTCCACTTCTAGTTGCTTCTGGATCTTGATTGTTTTCAACTTTCATCGTTGGCACGAAAGAAATCGCATTAACGTTCAATCCGGTGGATGACGATGAATTAGAATCAATTAGAGGCATTCCACGCAGTCTTGTGTTACTCTTCGAAATGAATTTAATTTCAAAATTGACGAGGATTTTAAGGGAAATTTAAAATATTATGAAATTCACAGTTTTAAAAATCGCAAGAGTACGAAATGAAATGTGGGTGAAAATGGAAATTTTGACACACAAAAAAGTATATTTTCTAGTGCGGTGAATCTAGCTATAATTTTTTAGTTTTGACACTTTATAAAAGCAAAGATAATTTAAATCGATCAATCAATTAAATAAGTAAACCAATGAGTGATTCAAAAAAATTATAAAACTGAGTTGCACAATTTGTAAAATTTAACTTTAACGGTAATTAGAAATTTAAATTTTTCAAGGGGCTCTTCAACGCGAGTAAAAAGTCGTGCAGAGAAAGAATTTTTTTTTGTGAAACAAATCGAGAGAAATAAATTTTATTAATTTTTAGTGTCTTTTATTATTCCTTTGATTATTTAATTATGGATATAAGTTTGACGGACGCGGAGAGAAACTTCTACGAAAAATTATTTACTCTCGTCGATGTCGAGAAGATTGGAAAATTATCAAAATTAAAGAGCGACGAATTTCTTCGCTCGACAGAGATAGACGATGATATTTTGATGAAAGTAAGTGAATCACAATGTAATCAAGTTAATGGCGCAAATGTTTAAGATTAAAAATTGATAATTAATATGCGCACTTGCCTAATTTAAATTGTCCGAGAATGAAACTTTTTTTTTTCGGGAAGGTCAACATGTTTTCGCATATAATTTAATTGCTTGTAATTTATTCCAATTCATCTGATCTGTATGTAGACCGCGATAGGGAATGGATTAAAGTGTGATAAGAGTGACAAATCACATCCGGCTGGATTTTGACTAATTTTGACTGGATTTTTTTATTTGCCACTTTCAGATCTACCAGCTAGCGAGTGTCAGCTCAAATTCCTTCTATCTCACACGCATACAATTCTATTCGTGCTTAAAGCTTATCGGTGCTTATCAATCAAATCTTCAGCTACGCGAGGAGATTCTCACATCGAGTACAATTCTAGTACCTTTACCGAAATTCAGTTGGAAGCTGGAACTCGAGCCACCACGGGAGGTTGTAGATCCGACACTAAACAGTCAACCAAACCCACAAACGCCCAATGGGCTATCGCCTGATCTTATAGAGCTATCAATGAAGGAATCTCATCGCTTGAAAGTGGAAGTGGTCAATTCTGATCTTCCGTCGACCGATTCGGAAGTGGAACAAACCGATACTGAACGTGAAATCATTCGAAATAAGAAGCCCGGTGTCAATCAATCGACGTCAAAGAGCAAAACAAAACGTAGTGGCTCACCCACGTGGTCGACGGCCAGCGAAAGTCCAACTCCAACGAATTCCACACACAACTCAGTTGATCCAGAACGACCATGGGCTAGCAATTCGCAGAGTTGGCAAGGACTTCTTTGCGAGGAGCAGCGACAACTTTTAGGAACCGAAGAAGAGTCATCGGATAAGCACAGCAGTGACGAGGACGATGACGATTTAGATCTCGAGGCTTTGTATCAAATTACGTCCGAACAAAAGGAATATTATCTGAAGCAGTTTAGAACTGTGCAGCCGGACGTCTCGGGCCTTCTCTCGGGCGTCGTAGCAAAAGTATTCTTTGAGAAATCACGCATTCCCGTCGATGAGCTTCGACGCATTTGGCAATTGTGTGATGTGACACGTGATGGCGCCTTAGATGTTGCTGAATTTACGGCCGCCATGCATTTGGTTGTATTAAGAAGAAATAATATCCCAATTCCATCGGTATTACCCACATGTCTGCAGCCACCGGTTCTATGCAAGACATTGGGCCTCCCTCAACCGCCTGCCGAAGCGGATTTGCTTCATCTCGAAAGTGATAACGACAATCAGGAGCAATCGAGTCACGAAGAGCAGCCGCATAATATCAATAAGAAAGATTATCAACGAATGATTTCATCGACATACGACGATTATCGAACGAATGCGGCTGGTGGAAAGTCAATTTCTAGTAATAAATCATCGACGTTGCCAAAAAATCATTTTTCATCGCGAAATGAACTTCATCATCGAGGCGAGGGCGATGGATCGTCGGTGAATAACAACACTAGTAATAATAATAATTTGAATCTAAATCTTAACAACAATAAGCAAATGAGTAAGTCACTTTTAATCCATATTTTAATATTTAATACTTAAAATTTTCCCACTTAGATTTGAATAAAAATGTGATACCAATCCGCTCGGGTTCAAACTCACCCTCGATTCCGACAGTGGTCGATGGAAGTGGCTCAAATGATGCTCTTAATTCCAACAATAAAGAGTGGACAAAGTTCACCGAATCTCCAACTTCGAATGTCTCGAGTCCCGGCGGTCCTAAGCCAGTCAATGTCACGCAAGCTATTGTCAGTGATCCATCGCATGTCATTCATCCAGTTCCTTTGCGTGTTACGCCCGTCGGCACCGAGATAGCGGAGGAAGAAGCTCTCCGAACATTCCGAAAGGCAGACACATTAGTCTATGAAAGTGGCGTGATTAAAGCTCAAAATGTCATTCTCGAGCGTGACGAGTCGAGTCCGAAGCAGATTCAACAGCATTTTAAAAAGCAAACAGCGTCTTCGTATCAGCGAGACTCACTGCCGAATGATTTGCGTGCAATTCAAAGGCCCCATCCTAAAAAACCGGCATCGAAAAATATCGGAGCGATTCCGTTGCCGCCAACACTCGCTGATAATTCTGTCAATACGACAATTAATCACAACAATCAAGTCACTATAACTGGCAGTAGTGGAAATTCAATTGTGCTTAGCAGTAAAAAGGAAGTTCCTCCATTGCCGCCACCAAGGTAAGAAATAAATATACTTTTTATTTTTAAATAGATTGTTATCACATTTTATTTTCAATAGACCGCATCGACACACTCGAAGTTCAAGCTTGGATCTGCAGAGAATCAAATTGTCACAAAATGGCGCACAACAGCCGCCACCGACTTATGTAAACACAGAAGCAAGCTCCTCACAGCCACCTGAACTTCCTCCCCCACGAATTTCCGAGAAAAGCTTTAAAATGCCATCTGTTGATAGCTATGTCGTCATTGATCCGAAACAGCGTAAGAATGACGAATCATTTGCTGATTTCAATGCACAATTTCCTGATTCGAAAGTAAGCTATTTTAAACTTTGCATGTGCTTGATAATAACTTGAGTACTTTGTATTAGAAAAATGACCAGTTTGTGACGACAATTCGATTGGACAACAATCCGCCAATTCCACAGCCTCGCTTGACGCTAACTAATACGCAAATTGGAACATCAAACGGAACAACTCAACGAAGTGCATTTGAAGTTTATAGAAAGCCATCGCGATCTCCACCGACCACGACCACGACGACGCAAGTGCAGGTTGTACAAAATGAGGCAAAAATTCAAGAGTATGAAAAGCAAGTTCAGGCCATAAGTGAAAATCTCAAACAAGTTAAATTCCCACGCGGTGAACAGTCACCGCAAGACGTTCTAAAGTATTTAAAGGAACAAAATTCCTTGCTCATTCGCTTGTGTAATGATCTGAGCGAGGAGTTGGTGGGCGTACAGAGAAAGAGGGAAGACATAAAGGGAAAAATACAAGAGTAATGAGTCTACACTCTAAAGTAGAATGTTTTACCGTAAAAGGGATGCTTTTAAAGTTTGAAAAATGTTTTAAAGAGAAAAAGCGCGAAAGATCCTCAATTTTTTATTTTAAACTTAACGTGTGCGATAAAAAATTATTGCATGCACCCTCTAACTATAAACCTTAACTAACTCCTATTAATATCTACCTTTTTAAAACAAACAATCTTAATTCTTAAGAGAAGTGAAAAACATTTTAAAGATTTTGTTAAATCTTGGCAGCTCGAGCTCTATATGATTGTGAAAATGGCAAAATTCACGTTTTATAAAAAAGAAATTACTCGAATGGAATTTTTCACATTGAATAGATACAATTTTTGCATATGTAATGAAATCAATCAAAAGTCGCCTCGAATTGTTGCCAAAAAAAGAGAGAATCATTTTTTTTAGTTTTGAAAGTTGTAACTGTTGAATGATGAAACCAATCGTTGATATCCACTGCACATATTAAACTTGAAAATATATCTTGATGTAAATAATATGCAAGGATAAAAGTAAATATTTTATCGCTATTTTTATAAAAATGAAAATCTTTCCTCTTTAAACCTTACCGAAAAATATTTGCTGAGGATGTGCTTTCCTCAATAATCGAATTGGAAAATATGAAATTCATATAATATATTACTATAGAAATTTTATTAATCGCTAAAATTGTTTATTATTGCCCCCCTCTAAAAAAATATTATATATTCCCCGAAAAAAAAATTCCTTTATTTTTAAATAAAAAATTTTTTTTTTTTTTTGTTTTTTTTTTTTTTTTTTTTTTTTTTTCTTTTTTTTTTTTTTTTTTTTTTTTTTTTTTTTTTTTTTTTTTTTTTTTTTTTTTTTTTTTTTTTTTTTTTTTTTTTTTTTTTTTTTTTTTTTTTTTTTTTTTTTTTTTTTTTTTTTTTTTTTTTTTTTTTTTTTTTTTTTTTTTTCTTCTTTTTTTTTCTTTTTGTGTTTTTTTTTTTTTTTTGTGTTTTTTTTTTTTTTTTTTTTTTTTTTTTTTTTTTTTTTTTTTTTTATTTTTTTTTTTTTTTTGTTTTATAATTTTTTTTTTTTTTTTTTTTTTTTCCTTTTTTTTTTTTTTTTTTTTTTTTTATTTCTTTTAATTCCAATCATTTCTTTTCTTATTTTTTTTAAAAAATTTTTTTTTAAAAAAATTATTTTTTTTTTTTGTTTTTTTTTTTTTTAATTATTATTTTTTTTTTTTTTTTTATTTTTTTTTATTTTTAAAAAAAAATTTTTTCTTTTTTCCAATTTTTTTCTTTTTTTTCTTTAAAATAAAATTAAAAAAAAAAAAAACAATTAAAAAAAAATTTTTTTTAAAAATGCATTTAGGCTTCATACACCTTGTCATACCTCATAATTCTAAAATGGCCAATCAACAGAAAGAAAATAAATGTTACACCACTTCTGGGTTACACAAAAATTATAGTGATGTCCGCATGATAAAAAAACCTGAGATAAAGAAGTCTATTTAAATAATTATTATCACCGCATGTGTGCAAATGTAGGAAAGAAGAAGAAAATAATTAAACCCTCACACATTTGTTGCATATAAAAAAGATTATTATTATCACAAAAAAAACTGACGATAGAAACTGAAGATCATAATAATTTATCAAAATCATTAATGTACGAAAAATTATTAAAAATAAAAATTGCAAGAAAAAGTGTCATCACTAAACCCCAATTTTTTTGAACTATTTTAATGTTTAGAACCTGGTGAGAATATTAAACAGTTGAAAAATCCGTTAAATACTTCTTAATCTTTATAATTTATTTTTCCTCAAATATCATAGTTTTTCAACATCATCAATTGATTCCAACTTTTACAATTATGAAATTCATCCAATAAATTTTTAAGTCGTGTGATCATAGCGCATGACAATTTAGTACGTGACAGGAGAGAGCGAGAGGAAATTTAGGCATTTGACAATGCAGCAACACCTGGGAGTGTCTTTCCTTCGAGAAGTTCCAAGCTAGCGCCGCCGCCTGTTGAGACGTGTGAGACGAGTGATTCAGTTCCCCACTTTGCGCAGCAAGATGCTGTATCTCCACCTCCGATAATCGTAATCGCTCCATTCTTTGTGGTTGCAACGACTCCGTCCATCAATGTCTTTGTTCCAGCGGCAAAAGCGGGGAATTCAAAGACTCCACATGGTCCATTCCAAACAATGACTTTAGCACGTGCAACGGGAGCAGCAAAGAGTTCACGTGTCTTGGGGCCGACATCAAGTCCCATCCAACCAGCAGGAATTCCCTGCTCAACAGTTGCAGCTCCAACTTCAGCATCTTCAGCGAATTTCGAGCCAGTAACAAAGTCAACTGGAAGATGCAACTGTACCTTATTCTTTTCAGCCTTTTCAACGAGATTTTGAACGATTTTAGCGCCCTCAGCATCAAAGAGTGATCCACCAATTTCCATGCCCTTAAGGACTTTGAGGAAAGTGAAAGCCATGCCACCGCCAATAATCATCTCATTAACTTTATCGAGAAGATTTTCAATGAGCTGAATTTTGTCAGCGACTTTAGCGCCACCGAGAATGGCCAAGAAAGGACGTGCTGGGTTGTCTAATGCCTTTGAGAAGTATGTGAGTTCCTTGTTCATGAGAAAACCGGCAGCACGTTGAGCATATCCTTCGCCCATCATCGATGAGTGAGCACGATGAGCAGTTCCAAATGCATCATTTACATAGACGTCGCCAAGCTTAGCGAGGCTCTCCCGGAAAGCCTTAACTTTGGCGGCATCAGCCTTAACTTTAGCTCCATTTGCATCGACGCCCTTTCCCTCCTCCTCTACGTAGAATCGAAGATTTTCGAGAAGAATGACACTTCCTGTTGGTGGATCAGCGCAAGCAGCTTCAACCTCGGCACCGCAGCAATCGTTAAGGAATTTAACGTCCTTGCCGAGTAACTTCTTCAACTCATCAACAACTGGTGCCATTGTGAACTTTGGATTCTTGTTTCCATCGGGACGACCCAAGTGAGAGCACAAGACCTTGAAGGAAAAATCAAAAAAAATTATTTATAAAGGACACTGACCTTGAAAAACAGGATTGCATAATTTTGAGTTTTTTTTTGATACACTTACGACTGACTTGGCACCTTTGTCCAATGCATATTTGATGGACTCAATAGCAGCTACAATACGCTGGTTGCTTGTAATTTTACCTTCCTTGATGGGAACGTTGAAATCAACACTAGAGAAAAAATAAGAAAATATTTTTTTTTCTCTTCGACAACCGGACAATTGAAATATTACCGCATAAGGACACGCTTTCCAGCCAAATCCAATTTTTCAATGCTAAGTTTATTGAGAGCCATCGTATTTAAGTGGAATGAACGTCTGATAGTTGGATTATGATTAAGAAATTTAATTAATTTGCGACTTGTTCTGCTAGTCCTTCTTTTGACCTTCTCGAAATGCTAAGGGGTACGCGAGTAAGCAAAAAATTTGCTATAAAAACAAAAATTTGAAAAAGTCGTTAAAAATATTTTATTAAAATTAAAACTTTGAAGAAAAATTAACATGAGGTTTTTGATAAATTTCAACACACGCTTGAAAGCTTTCAATTAAGCTACAAATTTCAAGAGATGGAAAATTTCCATTATATTTTTGAATTAATTCGCTGATTTCATTAATTTTAAATTTCGCTCGCTTTTGATTCAAACTCGATAGTTCTTGACTAATTTTTTTTGCTAATTTTAAGCAAATTCTATCAATAATTTTTAATGACGAAAGTATGGGAAAATTTTTCTCGCAAGCTTCACAATCGCATTGAAATTGAAATTGTTCTGAAAGTTGGAGCTGCCGATATTTTTTGTCAATGTTCGTAAAACTATACCCATAGTTATCGAAAATTTGACTTCCGGCTTCGATTGAACGTTGAACAATTAAAATTAATTTTCCATCGATGAAAATTTTGTGAACATTTGGAGCACACGAGTGGTTAAAGAGGGACGCAAGTGGATAAACGGCAGTTCCATAGGGTTCCGTTGACTTTTGATACGCCATCGAATTATTTTCTTCCTGTTTAATTTTCTTAATTTGCCATCCCGACACTTCGTGAGAATTTTTATTTGCAATCGAAATTTGAGTGTTTAAAATTTTTTTCACAAAGTCGCCATGTGTTTTCCAAATTTTCGCTAGTCTTTCATCTTCTGCAAAAAGGTACGAAACAATCTCATCGTTGATTGAAATTTCATCATTTCCAATTAGCGAACAAATTGCAGACAATTTTAAGATTTCATCACTTGATGAGCTGCCAAAAATTGTTGTTGGCTGAAAATCATTCATAAAATTATGAAAAAATTCTATTGAATTGTCAAATGTTGAAAGTGCTTTAAAAAATGTTCTCAACGCCATTTGAAAATTGTCGGTTAGTGATGTGATGAGATCCATGATCGGACATTCATAGAGGTGATAATTTTTGGCTGCTTCATCACGACATTCGACCGAGCAGAACATCACTAAAAAAATGAAAAATTAAATATCACTCCAAAGAACTTTTTTCATACTTAATTTAAGGAACCGAATGCTTTTTTAATTTTTAATAAGCACTCTAAAATTTTTATCAAAGAATTTTACCTTTTGTGCATCCTTCACAAGGAATCAAATTTAATAAATTCGTCTTAAAGCAATTGGTGCATCTTTGTAATAAGAATTCATTTTTCAAGACTCTGCAATAAGGCTCGTCATTGACAATCACATCGCCAACTTTCAGTGCTTTATTTGTCACAATATATCTTCCATATTTTTTGCTCGTCTTCATCTCCAAGCAGTCAGCGATCGATGAAACTTTTTTATTTGGCTCGTGAGAAAGTTTAAAAAATTCTAAAATGTCTTCACTCTTTTTGTTCAAATTTTTCATCATTTTTTGACATTTTTCTTCTCGCTTTTTAAGAACCTCATAATTTTTTTCCGGATAATTGTGTCGAAAAGCCTCTTGAATATTTCTCAAGCATTCATCAAAGAGTTTCATTTCAAGGAAGATCGCTGAACGATTTGCAAAGGCATGACCTGCACTTTCACTGCCAATCTCAGCATAGCACAAACTCTCGTTATATTTCAGAAGTGCGTCAAAAAAATTTCGCTGCTTATAAAATTCATTTCCATCCGCACGAAGTGAATTTGATTTTGCATTAGATTTTACCGAATCCATTTTTAATCGTAATTTATTTTTGGGATGTTCTTTTTATTGCGCAATCACTTCACAAGAAGATTTTTTCTAGTTCTCGCAAAATTTTCTGATTTGAAGTTTTCAAGTTTGTCGTTTTCAAATACAAGTCACTTGTTTTACTCACAGAGTCTGTCACTCGATTATTAGATTTCCGCTTACAATGTTGCAATTGATCGGGAAAATCACTAAAAATAAGAAACATGTAAAAGAGTAAATGTGTGAAGATTTAAAATGAAACACCTGGACGAGAATTTTTTTCTTAAATGACAGTTTTTGATGTGGAGAAAATTTGTCTAATTGATTTTTTTCCTCTTTATGACGATAGAAATATGAATGAGATTTTACGCACACGAGATGTAGACACGATGACAGAAAATTTTCTTCTTCTTTATTTTTAGGAGATTTTTTCTTTTCGTACATTTTCTATTTGAAATCACGCTAGACCACGTGGCAAACGAATTTTTGATTTTGTTAAGAAAAAGTTTATTCAAAAATTTCGATGCACAAAAATAAAAAAAAACTTAAAATTTCGATTAATTTTTTAAACTAAAATTCAAAATTAAAATTCATAAAAAAATCGATGCTTAGGTGGATAAAAAATCATTTCTACTAAAAATTTAATAGATTTTTGATAAATAAAATTAAAATACAATTTATTGGAATAAAAAACTAATTAAAATTCATCTTTTAATGAAATTGAATATTTTTGACTAAATTTATCATTTTTTTTGACAAAAAGAAAAATCAATTGTTCGACCAAATTTTTGGCTTGGCAAACTTTTTTTTTCTTTTTCTTTACTATCGCAGTTGAACATGCTCGCTGAAAAATTTAAAACGAAAAAAATCTAGTCTCAGTCTCATTTCGGCTAGTTTTCCTGCAACATTGTGAGCGAATTTTTGTGTGAGATATTTCCATTAATTATTGGACGTTTAAAAATTGATAAATAAAAATTAATTCGTTGAAAGAGTTTTAAAGAATTTAATTAAGTGAATTCAAACAAAATAAATCCGCGCATTATTTCAATTGCACAACGATTTTTTTGACATTCTCAATTAGAGAGGCTAAAAATAATTTAGGGAAAAATTCACCGAGTCTCATTGTACATGAATGTTTTACATGATGTTAGTATCTTTTGATACCTCGTCAACTAAAGTCGTTAATTGCCTCGTTGAGTGCCTCTAATTAGTTTAGTATTATATTTTTAAAAAAATAATTATTTAAAATTTGGTTCATAAAATTTTTGAAATTCGAAGAAAATATTAAAGTTAAAATTTTAAAAAAGCGTTCATCCCTCGAAATATTTTCTCCAAACAAAATTTCTCACCCACAATCTTTATTTTTCTTTTTAGATAATTTTCACAAATTTCATAATCTAAAACCCACAGAAATGAAGTCGTCAATGAAATCAAATTCACTTCGTGCGGATGGAAATGAATTTTATAAGCAGCGAAATTTTTTTGACGCACTTCTGAAATATAACGAGAGTTTGTGCTATGCTGAGATTGGCAGTGAAAGTGCAGGTCATGCCTTTGCAAATCGTTCAGCGATCTTCCTTGAAATGAAACTCTTTGATGAATGCTTGAGAAATATTCAAGAGGCTTTTCGACACAATTATCCGGAAAAAAATTATGAGGTTCTTAAAAAGCGAGAAGAAAAATGTCAAAAAATGATGAAAAATTTGAACAAAAAGAATGAAGAAATTTTAGAATTTTTTAAACTTTCTCACGAGCCAAATAAAAAAATTTCATCGATCGCTGACTGTTTGCAGATGAAGACGAGCAAAAAATATGGAAGATATATTGTGACAAATAAAGCACTGAAAGTTGGCGATGTGATTGCTATCGATGAACCTGCATTTAGTGTAATTAAAGCTGATTCCCGTTATGACACATGTCATGCAAATAATCTTTATCAAAGATGCGGAAATTGCCTTAAAGAAAATAATTTTGATTTAATTTCTTGCGATAAATGCACAAAAGTCATGTTTTGCTCGACAGAATGCAAAAATTATGCAACTAAAAATTATCACAAATTTGAGTGTGAAATTATGGAGGATTTATTAAAATCTGGAATCAAACACATCGTTTTGAGAATATTTTTTGAAGCAGTTTCATTTTTTGATGGCGATTTGAGTGCACTTGAAAAATTTGTTGATGAAAATCGAGATAAAAATTTTAATATTTTCAACATTCAATCGAGTGGAATTCAAAAGAGAAAAGAAATATTTTTGGCGATTCTTTCGTTAGCGTCTGATGACACTCAAAATGTGAATTATTTTAACTTTCTTCCGTCATCATGGTGCTCACATAAAAAGTTCATTGAAAGTCTCCTCAATAAATTGACGTCAGTTGGAAACAGAGATGTGCATGGCATCGGAACGTGGTCACTTAAAAGTCAAGAAAATTCAATTCCTTCTCAAAATCAGCAACTCATCGGCAACGCCTGTTACCTTTTCTCATCTTTACTCAATCACTCATGCGCGCCTAATGTTCGAAGATTAAATGTTGGCAGTAAAATTGTCCTTTTCTGTCTTCGACCAATTAAAGCTGGCGATCAACTTTTTGATTCTTATCGACAGAATTTTAATATGCAAGCAAAAGAAATTCGTCAGCAGAATTTACTAAAAGATTATGGATTCGATTGTGACTGTGAAGCGTGCTTTAATAATTTTCCGCTTAATAAAGATTTAAAAACTTTCGAAGACTCAGTTCTTGAGTATGCTTGGGATTCTTTTGAAGAAATTCCACATTTAACGCAAGAAGAAGCAAAAATAAGATTGAAAGAATTTTTTGAGATTTTCACACAATTCCATAAAAATTTTCCATCATCAGAGCTTGTGGTGTTGCAAGAGTGCATAAATAATTGCATGATTGCCATCACAAAGCCGAAAGTGATGTTTTAGGAAATTTTCTCACCCCTTAAAAAAATATAAAATTTTATTACACCCTCAGCCGTGACGTCATCAATTCTCTCACTTTTCTTTCAACTGTATTTTATTTAATAACGAAATAAAATCGTATGCCAAGAAAAATCTCTGAAAATTGTATTTTCTTTCTCTCGTTTCAGCTCAGTTGTTAATTCATTGCGAAAGTGATCGTAACGAAAAACCTCAGCGAGGTGTGTAAATATTTTTCTCAATTTTTCACATTTAAAGTGGAAGTAAATTATCCAGTTAGATTATTTTAAATCTGTGTTTATTAAAGCAGGAAGTTAATGAAGATTTCAAATGTGGTTGATGATTGAGAGATCATAAAAAATTAGAGAACTTTCCTTGAAGTGGTTGAAAGAAAATTAAATTGGAAAACCTTCAAAATTAATTTAGGGTAAAAATTAAAACAAACAAGATGGGTCTGCAAACGGCGTTGCCATTTCCAATAGCTCCGCATAGATTAGTACCCTACTCCGTTGCAATGGGCATTAGTGGCACTCCTGGCCGGCCATGAAGGACATTCTTCAAAAATCAATGAAATGACGAGAATAAGACTTCAAGAAAAGAAGGAGGAAGCGGCAAAAATCGTAAAGATTAAAAGAAAAAAGAAGAAAAAAAAAGGAAAAAAAAAAAACAAGATAAAAAATAAAGAAAAAAAAAAAAGGAAAAAAAAAAGAAGAGAAAAGGAAAGGAAAAACAAAACCACAGAACACCCGAGATATCCCATAAATCAAAAATAAAAAGTGAGAAATAAAAGAAAGACAAACAACAACCACACCAGTTAGGTTTACAGCCATCATTTAGAAATTAACAATAAGCGGCACAGCAAGAAATAAAAAGAGAAATAATCAGTAAAAATATGAAAAATCCATTCTAAAAATTCAAATTATCATTTTGATAAATTTTTACAAAATAAACTTAAGCATTAAAATAATTTAATAAAGTTTTTGATTTTGTCACAAAAAGACCTTTCAAATATTCCCCAACAATTTCTCTCGACCTTGAATTCTCATTAAATTTTCTTTTTCCTCTCTCTTGCACAAAAATAACTCACTTAAATTTTTTTTGTTCATGTTTTCATCCCACATGCGTTTACACGTGAAAATTGATGATCATTCAACCCACATGTTGATGTTTATTTTATTTCTTTTAGAATGATCGGAAAGAAATCGGACAAGACTGCGGACATGATGCGTCGAAAGGCTTTGAACTTGATCGGCAAGGGCGAACTTCACGAGAGTTTAATTTTACTCAACAAAAGTCTCTGTCTCGCTGAGTCAAAATCAAAAATTACCTCGGAAATTTTTAAAAATCGGGCAGAAGTTTTTTATGAGCTGAATTTTTTTGATAAATGTCTCAACGACATTTCATTAGCACGCAGTTGTCGGTTTATTTCTATCAATGACGAATTAAAAGAACTTGAACAAAACTGTTGTGAAAATCTCGACCAACAAGTTGAGGAGAAAAACCCGTGGGAATTTTTTAAATTATCGTATCCATCACACTCGCATGTGCCGTTTGTCGCTGAGTGTCTCGAGGTGCGAAGAGATAAACATTTTGGTCGTCATGTCGTGACGACTCGAGATTTAGCTGCTGGCGAAATTTTAGCGATTGAAGAACCATTTTTTAGATATCTAAAAACAGATCCAGATGATTTAGAATATCCCGAAACAAATGCATTTAATTACTGCTCAAACTGCCTCGCTGACAATTATCTCAATTTATTGCCCTGTCCTGGATGTACAAAAACAATGTTTTGCTCTCAAGAATGCCTCGATGAAGGCTTAAAAAACTTTCATCAATACGAATGTGGATTGAGTGACGAATTAATTGAAATTGGTAATTGGAGGATGCCATTGAGGTCATTCTTCGTTTCGCTGTCGATTTGTGATGGATCAATTACGAGACTGAAAGATTTGATGAGAATAAGTGATTTAAAAAATCCAACGGTATTCGATTATGACTTGAGAGAAGAACAAGAAAATGAAATGAAAAATTTTTCGAATAAAAATGACTGTGAAAATTTTCAAACTGATGAAAATTGTCCAAAAATAGAAAGTGAGAAAAATTTAAGAATCTTTAACGGAAGATCTCAAATAATTTCTGAAAGTTATCTCAAGTGCATGATTGCACTCGCTCACAACACCAACGTGCCAGTTATCAAAGATTTCACTTCAATTTTCAACAATCATCCGTTCCTCAAAGATCTCTGGAGCACCCACAAGGACTTCATTAATGAATTTATAATCAGAATGCATCAAATTGAAATTCTCAATTTTCATGGCATCAAGGGAAGATCACTTAAGAGAAAAGATAGCTGTCGGAGATGTGTTGGCGATGGTTCTTATGCATTTTGTTCACTTTTAAATCATTCCTGTTGTCCAAATGTGATGAGGATTGTCGTTGAAAGTCGAATGGTTTTGATTGTTGAGCGACCGATAAAAGCGTTTGAGCAGATTTTCGATTGCTACATCGGTGACAGTTATTACTTCAAGGGGAAAAAATTTAGACAAGAAGAACTTGAAGATTATAATTTTAATTGTGAGTGTCTTGCTTGCATTAATCAATATCCGGATTTGATTTCTGGAATGCTTAAAATTAGTGACATAAATCTACTCAAAGACGCTCAAAAGGAATACAACAAACTTCAAGATCCGCGGCGAATTTTGACGCCCGAAGAAGCAAAAGAGCTTTCAAAAGTTTACTCAAAAATTTTCAATAAAAATTATGATAGCCAAACTTATCCATCGAGAGAGATAGTTTTGATGCAATTATGCATTATAAAATGTCTTTTGACTGCCGCTAAATCATCAATTTTATTTCCTTAAATTTTGTAAAATAAAATTATTTTAAACTTTTAGTTTTTCTCAATTCTCATTAATGCGTCGAAATCATTTTTTTCCTTCACAACTTTTAAACCTGCGAAGCTTGCAAAACATTTGTCATTGATAAGTTTTCCAGGCACTTTCGATGTTCCAATTAAAACGCGACAAATGTTAAAAGTTTCTCCTGATTTTGTTTTTCCACCTAAAATTAAATTATTTTGCAATTTATTTGCTGCCGCGGTCCATTTAAGATTTTTTCCGGATAAAATCTAAAATAAATAAATTTAACAACATTTAAAAAATTTATAAATTAAATAAATTTACTTCAAACTCTGTCACACTGCCAACACTTTGATCGTCTTGAGAGATAAAAGCTTGTTGCAATTCTGGACTAAATTTTCCGGGTGAAGTTTCACCATCTTTTGACACTCGAATGACGTAATAAGAACCAGAAATATCGTTCGACACAATCACGCTATTTTTGGGTACACTCGTTCTGTTCGCACTCCATGTAATCCACTCTTCACATTCAATTGAGCAAATTAATAAACCGAAAGTTAAAAGAAGAAGAATTGTTCTTGACATTTTGACGCGCAGAACTCACTTTATGAACTAAAAAACATCTCTGTTAGTTTTAATCTTTTATAGACTTAAGTTGATGTTTTTGTGTGGTTGGTGAGTCAACTATATTGACCCTAAAAATTAACATGTTTTATAAATATTTTAAATTCTGTCACACAGAAAATTTTAAAATTAGAGGAAAGTTTGCAAAATATTAATAAATAATTTTTGTAAAACTTTAAATTTTATATTTTTATCGTGACTTAATTTAAGAACTCATCCCATGTAAGAACGAAAATTAGAATCGCTTAATACTCTGAGCGGTCGTTCATAAATTAATAAATCTTGATGAAGTTTTTAATCAAACGATTTATTTTATTCATTTAATTAATTTCTGACACAAGTTCATAAGTCAAATGATTAATTTTAAGCAATTTCTGGATTTGTATTTAACTTTTCGAAATCCTTTTTATAACGCACGTTTTAGAAAAAAATAAAAATTTTATACAAAATTATCAAATAAATTTAGTTGAATCTGAATTTTAAAGTTGCCCAATCGGTAGAGCTATGTTCTCTACCGTAATGTGGAACATAGCAAAGATTATTGTGAATTTTTCCAGGAACCAATGCCAACAAAACATCAAAACGACAAATATGTAAAACTTCGCCATCTGCACTTATTCCACCAGCAACAAGTTTTCTACCAGTGTCCGGAATTTCCCATGTCAGCTCATCATCAGTCGCTATTAGAATCTATTCAAAATATTAAGGAATGAAATATATTCTTGATGGTTATTTACTTACTTCAAAATTGCGAATTTCAATTTCACGGCCATCAAATGACACGTATGCAAAGTCGTCTTCGGGTGAATATTTTCCGGGTAAAATACCATTGGCATGCAGTCCTCTGATGACAAAATAAGTACGAGTTGGAGTTCTTCCTCCTACAAAAGCACCGGACGGAACGGCCTTAACACTGTAATTCCATGACTGCCATTTAAGACGGTCATCTAAAAAAAGAAAGCAAATCAAAATATCAACGTAAAAAATCAAGAGCAAGTGTGAAATTGTAACTTTCGAACAAAATAATTAGCAAAATTCTTAAACAATTTAAAAGGTGATTAACCTCCAACTGTGGTAGAAACTTGTGTAGATGTCAGCTCTGTGGTTTGTTCCTCGTCTGTAGTGCTGTGTAAATTACCACTAGTTGAGGTTAAGTCAGTAGTAAAGTCTTCAGTTAAAGATAAAGTAGAAGAGGTAAGTGAAATTGTTGTTTCACCTGTCTTTGTTGTTTCTTTCTCTTCTGTAGTACTTGATAAAAAACTAATGGTTGAAGTGATAGGAGTTGACGAACCTTCAGGTTTTGTTGTCGTTGAGTCTTCGGTAGAAGTTGTTAACTCTTCTGTGCTTGTGGTTGTTGTTATGCCATCCGGTTGAGTTGTTTTCTCATCTTGAGAATTTCCACTTTTATTAATCGTCAAAGTTACAGTGAGTGTGACAATTCCTGCCAACACCACCAAAAAAGCAATTACGATGAAAATTAAATTTTTCTTTAAAATTAACAGGTAATAATTGGGTTCACGTATCGGAGGAAATGGCTCATAGCTTGGCGGAGCTGTTGAATTTACACTTTCAGGCCTTTCATTAAAATTTAAATTTTTTATATTTGACATTTTTTATTAAAATCTTCCGTTCTTCACAAAAGATCAAACTGAACTACTTCTCGCAAAGTACCAACCTAATTTTTTATTATCGAATAAACTAATAAATCATTGATTTTTATCCAATTCGACTGAACAAGACCATAAATAATTGGCGGCAAGAAAATTAAAGTTAATCTTATCGAATCTAAAAAAAGCCATAAATAAGTATTTAGAAAAATTCATTATCACTGCTAAATATTTTATTTATAAAATAATAGTACATTCACGAAGAGATAAAATGTCAAGATTTAATCAGTTCTTTTGAGATAATGACCCCTGACAGTAAATCTAGAGTCTTTGGTTTTTGCTGTAAAATAAAAATATTTTTTCATCACCAAGATTTCTTCAAAGTGCAAAATTCAATTTTTAAATTATTTTCATTTAAATTATAACACATAAGTGTGAGTTTTCAAAAAAAAAAAGTTGTATTTTAAACCAATTTATTATTTTATCAATATTTAAAATTTATTTATTTATAGACCAATAATTAGTTATATCTGAATTTTAAAGTTGCCCAATCGGTAGAGCTATGTTCTCTACCGCCATGTGGAACATAGCAAAGATTATTGTGAATTTTTCCAGGAACCAATGCCAACAAAACATCAAATCGACAAATATGTAAAATTTCGCCATCTGCACTTATTCCACCAGCAACAAGTTTTCTACCAGTGTCCGGAATTTCCCATGTCAGCTCATCATCAGTCGCTATTAGAATCTTTTTCAAAATATTTAGTGATGAAATATTTTTTTGATGGTTATTTACTTACTTCAAAATTTCGAATTTCAATTTCATGGCCATTAAACGATACGTATGCATTGTCTTCATCGGGTGAATATTTTCCGGGTAAAATACCATTGGCATGCGGTCCTCTGATGACAAAATAAGTACGAGTTGGAGTTCTTCCTCCTACAAAAGCACCGGGTGGAATGGCTCTAAAGCTAGAATTCCATGACTGCCATTCGAGACCGTCATCTAGAACAAAAGAAAGAAAATCCAAAGAAAATCAAAATATCAACGTAAAAAATCAAGAGCAAGTGTGAAATTGTAACTTTCGAACAAAATAATTAGCAAAATTCTTAAACAATTTAAAAGATGATTAACCTCCAACTGTGGTAGAAACTTGTGTAGATGTCAGCTCTGTGGTTTGTTCCTCGTCTGTTGTGCTGTGTAAATTACCACTTGTTGAGGTTAAATCAGTAGTAAAATCTTCAGTTAAAGATAAAGTAGAAGAGGTAAGTGAAATTGTTGTTTCATCTGTCTTTGTTGTTTCTTTCTCTCCTGTAGTACTTGATAAAAAACTAATGGTTGATGTAAGAGGAGTTGACGAACCTTCAGGTTTTGTTGTCGTTGAGTCCTCAGTAGAAGTTGTTAACTCTTCTGTGCTTGAGGTTGTTGGTATGCCATCCGGTTGAGTTGTTTTCTCATCTTGAGAATTTCCACTTTTATTAATCGTCAAAGTTACAGTGAGTGTGACAATTCCTGCCAACACCACCAAAAAAGCAATTACGATGAAAATTAAATTTTTCTTTAAAATTAACAGGCAATAATTGGGTTCACGTATCGGAGGAAATGGCTCATAGCTTGACGGAGCTGGTGAATTTACACTTTCTGGCCTTCCGTTAAAATTTAAATTTTTTATATTTGACATTTTTTATTAAAATCTTCCGTTCTTCACAAAAGATCAAACTGAACTACTTCTCGCAAAGTACCAACCTAATTTTTTATTACCGAATAAACTAATAAATCATTGATTTTTATCCAATTCGACTGAACAAGACCATAAATAATTGGCGGCAAGAAAATTAAAGTTAATCTTATCGAAACTAAAAAAAGCCATAAATAAGTATTTAGAAAAATTCATTATCACTGCTAAATATTTTATTTATAAAATAATAAAACATTCACGAAGAGATAAAATGTCAAGATTTAATCAGTTCTTTTGAGATAATGACCCCTGACAGTAAATCTAGAGTCTTTGGTTTTTGCTGTAAAATAAAAATATTTTTTCATCACCAAGTTTTTCTTCAAAGTGCAAAATTCAATTTTTAAATTATTTTCATTTAAATTATAACACATAAGTGTGAGTTTTCAAAAAAAAAGATCTTAAATTTTAAACCATTTAAATTTATTATTTTTATCAAAATTTAAAATTTATTTATTTATAGACCAATAGTTAGCTATATCTAAATTTAAGTGTTGCCCAGTTGCCGGAGCTATGTTCTTTACCGCCTTGTGGGACATAGCATCTGGAGTTGTGAAGCTTTCCAGGAACCAATGCAGATCCAACATCAAATCGACAAATGTGTAAAGTATCGCCATTTCCGCTTGTTCCGCCGACCACTAATTTTCTACCCGTGTTTGCATTCTCCCATGTGAGCTCATCATCAGTCGCTATTAAAATCTTAATGAAAATTTTTAAAATTAAATTAAAACCCGATTTAAGAATTTATTCTTGTTTACTTGAAAATCGCGAAGGTTAATTTCGTGACCATTATAAGAAACATAAGCAAAATCTTCATCAGGTGAATATTTTCCGGGCAATAGGCCTCCGCTGTGTGATCCTCTGATCACATAGTAAGTACGGCCGCTACTCCAGCCACCTCTAAAAGCACCTGCTGGAACGGAATGAGAGCCAGAATTCCATGTTCTCCATGAAGCGCTCTCAACACAAGCAATTGCAATTAAAATAGAAATTAAAACTTTAAACATTTTTATCAGTTAATTTTGTTTTGGACTTTTCGAGTTGTTAGGCTTGACTTGAATGTGTCTGATTGCAATTTTCTTTCACCTTTTATACCAAAAATTTCTTATCTTAGCTACGCATGACGTCGAATCTGGGTTGACTCTTGTCTTTTCTTCCTGTCACAGAAACAATTTCGATTATATTAGGTTATCGAAAAAATTGCCAGCAATTAAAAGATTATGATAAAAATAGAAATAGAAAAGAAACAAAAACTAGATCTGAAATTTAAAAAGGTCACATATTACGACTTAAGATTTATAAAATTCATTTAAGTTTTGAAAAAAAATTTATTATTTATTTATTTCCAAACACAAAGCAAAATGTAACAAAAAACTTATCATGCATTGAAATTCAATCATTTAGCTGAATTTAAGTGTTGCCCAGTTGTTGCTGCTTCTTTCGCGACCACCATGAGGGACATGGCACTGTCCATTATGGAGCTTTCCTGGAACTAATGCCGGTCCCACATCAAATCTACAAATGTAGACGCCACTGCTTCCACCGGGCACGAAGCTGCGTCCAGAATTTGCATTTTCCCATGTGAGCTCATCTCTGTATGCAATCGTTAAAATCTGAAAGAAAAAGTTTTTATCCGGATATATCCCTTAATGTTATTTTTTTTGTTGTAAATTTTGAAAGTACCTCAAAATCTCTAACGGGAATTTCTTTTCCACCATAAGAAATGTACCCATAGTTTTGTTGGTCAGAATATTTTCCAGGTAATTGCATTCCGTTGTACCAAGCACGAATAACATAATAAGTGTAACCTCTGTCACGTCCTCCAACAAAAGCACCACCAGGAAGATCACTTCGACTTGAGCTCCAATTAACCCATTGAGCGCAACTTCCAAGTGAAACAATCGTGAATATCAAAAAAACTGTTTTAAACATCTTTAAATTTTCTCTTTTTACTTCAAGATATTAGTCTGAATCGCAACTGATGAACACTTCAATAAGAGTTCTGCTTTTATATACGAAATTTGTATTACTTTTATAAAAAAAAATTATTCCTAAAATTTCAAGATTTTACTGGCATGTCCCAAAAAAAGTATTACTGCCGGACTTGTTTGAATGTCAAAAATCAGCATTGATGGTGAAATTCTTTTTTATTTCATCTCATCAAAGCTAGCTCAATTTATTTTTTAATAAATCCATTGATCTTAATGACGAACAGTTCTATTGAATTTCGCACTCTTGGAAGTTTCCCCAAAATTTTTATGTCCAACAAAAATTTTAAGTCGTCTCTCATAAAGTACAGAGGAATACTTTCAGAATTCAATGTGTAGCTCATGATGTGATAATCGCCCTAAAATAAAATTCATAGCATAAAGTAAATTTGATTAAATTTGTGTTGAACCTTTTTAAATGGACACTTCACTTCAAAGTCGACATACTTGACAACATTTTCGACAAACATTTTAGCGAGAAAATTTCCTGAATACTTTTCAGTAATTTTACATAAATTTATGTTGGTTTTTAAATCATTCTTGTATACAGCAGAGTTTATGTCACCATTGCGTAAGAAAAATTGCAGGACTCCACTTTGAAAGTCAGAAAACAGCGTAAAATTTACGTTTGCCATAAAAAACCCATTTTCATCTTTCACTGCTGACACAGAAATATTTGCAAAGCTTGAATTTGATATCGCGGAGTAAGAAATTATGTTGATTTTGGTTCCCTTAAATTAAATATGTTAAAATATTTTAACCCTTAAATAATAATTAATTACTTTTGCATAAAAAATGTATAAAATTCCGGATAAAATTATTAACAAAAGTTTTACGCTTTCCATCTTGAATGATTTTGGCAACTAATGTTAAATTAAAAACTTTTAAAAATGATTTTTAATTGTGATTACTTTAGTGGATAATTGACTTTTTACAAATGTAATTTTTTAAATATTTAATTGAGCTAAAAATTTCAATTTATTCACTGAAAATAAAAATTAACTTGCAAATGTCATAAACAAACGAGCGCAAGAGCTGGAGATCATTGGAGCTTTTTTATTTAAAAAGTTTAATTATTTCTGAATTTCTCCGAACGTTTTCACACTAAATAAATGAACAAGACTTTTTGATGTTGGAATTTTTCCAGTGATTCTGGACACAAGACAAAATTTAATTTTTCTCCCCAGCAAAAATGTTGGAAGATATTTGTCGTTCATAGAAAAGTTGAAAAGATGATGCGAGCCCTAAAATTATTTCATTAATTTTAAGGTGATAAAATTTTTCAACTCACTTTTGGCAAAGGACATTTCAGCTCAAAATCAGCGAAATTTCTAAAATCTTCCATAATCATTTTTGTTAAAAAATCCCCCTGAATTCCATTTACCATTCGACAAGCATTGACGCTCGACTTAATTAGAATTTTCTCGTAGTTTTTATCATTTTTATCTTTAGGAATTGAGAAGACCAAATAAAGCATCATTTTTGACACTTCATAAGCCAAATCCATCGTAATATTCATGGCTGAAATTCCATTCGAGCTTTTGGTGATAATTGATGAAAAATTAGCTATTTCTGGGTCGGAAGTTGAAACTAAATTCTCAAAAATTATTTTAGCGTCCTGAAAAAAAATTTGAAACATTAAAAGCTACACAAAAATAATTTAACTGAAGTTACAGCAAAATAAAACGAAGATAAAAAAATTAGAAAAAAAATTTCTAAGTTCATTCTTTAAATTGTCAAAACAAACTAAATTAAAGCATCAAAACTTTTTTTAATACATTAAAATTTGTGAAAAAGATTAACTCATTAAAATGTCATTAAAAATTGTTAAGTGACAATCGAATGAATTTTGTTTTCAATTCCCCATTCAACTTCCAAAAGTCGATAGCATAAATTAACACTTTTTTCATTATCCAATCACTTTCAGTATTTATTTCAAATTTTTTCTTTCATCACTTTCTTCCGTTAATTTAAATTTAAAGGTGCGGTTGAGTAAAAAATTCTAATAATAAATTGACAAAACAAAAATATTTTGTCAACAACTTAATTAGCTGAACATTTTTCAGAATCATCTGGAACCTTAAACTTTAACTTAAAACGAGTCATAGTTATTATCACTACAGTCGGGATTAAATGATCCATTCTCACAACAATATGGGGAAACGGCGTTGTTTTCACCTTTAAATAATTAAGAAAAAAAATTAATTAATTAAAAAATTTCTAATGAAACTTTGAACTCACAGCAGTATGGACTTTTACTCGCGCTATGACAACAGTAAGGTGGACGTCCTCCATTATCGCATTTCTGTGATTTAACGAAAAGCAGTCCAACAACCACTAGCCAAACTAAAATTAAAATCTTCATTTTTTATTTTTCGAAGTTTATCAACGGAAAGATAAAACAGTTCTGTGTGTTATTTGTTATTTGCTTGGCTTTTAGAGTTTAAAGGCTTTTTATATGTTTTCTGAAGCTATTTAATATGAATCTGTATGCGTGTGCAGTCGATTATCAGCCAGTTTTGATGTCATAACTCAAAGCATTCGAAAACACAAACATCCGAAACTGTTTTGGTAAAAATTTAACAGCAATTAATTAAAATTTTTGAAAGGGTGACAATTCAAGAAAGAAAGCCGTTAATAATTTGAATTTTCGGTGGGTTTACAGTACAGATAACTTCATTGATAAAATTTTTAATTCTACATAGGAACTACATTGGAAATTAATTTAAATATCTAAATTATTTTGAGTTAATTCCAGTTCAGTTAATTCAAAAACTTTTTCATTCGTTGAAGAATTGCACAACATTTTGTTACAGCATAGCTTTTATCACCAAAAAATCTTCAACCACAGTCAATTCAAATGGAGTTATTGAAACTTGTTAATTAAGTACTGTAAGATCTAAAAGAACATTCTATGTATTGTAGAAAAAAAATAAAAAGAATATAAATAAATATATTTATTAAATAAAAAAGGAGTTATTTGGTTTTTTGGGGGGGGGGGCCCTTTTTTTTTTTTTTTTTTTTTTCCTTATTTTTGGGTGGGGAAAAAAAAATTTTATTTATAATTTTTTATTTTTTTTTTTTTTATAAAGAATTTTTTTTTCTTTTTTTTCCCCCCCCGATCCCCCCCGTAAAAATTTTTTTTTAAAAAAATGATAAAAAAAAAAACCCCCTCCTTTTTTAAAAAAAAAATTTTTAAATATAAAAAAATAAAATGTTTTTTCCAAAAAAAAAAAAAAAATTTTTAAAATTTTTTTTTTTTTCTTTTGTTTTTTTCAATAAAAAACCCAAATTAATTTTTTCATTTCAATTGAAAAAAAAAAAAATAATTTAAAAGTTGTTTTTACGGCATTTTATAAAAGTTTCCACTACAACCTTTCTCAGCCCTGACAAGCTGTTAGGAACTGGCCCACCCACATTACAAAAATAAAAAAAAATTTCCCTCCCCACAACAATTAGAGACAGTAATAAGCTAATATACTCTTCCTCAACTGGTCACTAAGATTAACAGTATAGTTTTGTTGGATACCAACGAAACTATATCAAAATGTCATTAACTTGATTCAAATAAAATATAAAGAAAAAACATCATTTATGTAAAACCCAATTCCCCCTGTTCAAGTTAATTAAATTTTTCTATCAACTCTTTCCTACTTTCCATTATAGAAACAACTCAAAAATGAATGTTACGAAAATTTGCTTCATTATCAAATATTAAAATAATAACAATAACAATAAAAATAAAATAATTATAGAATAATAAAAAATACCTACCCTGAAATGTCAACCACATTTCAAAAGAAAAAATAGGAAAAATCAACTACAAAAAACATTTAAAAAATGGGAAATATTGGGGAAACAAATTTTGGGTCATCTTTACCGACCCCTCTTTAAAAAAATTCCCAATTTATTTTCACTCATTTTCCCTTTCTTACCTGAATTATGAAACCATACTAAATTTAAACATTAAAACTTAAACACTACACACTAAAACAAATAAACACACTAATAAAAAAATACCCAACACTTAACAAACTCACCCCAATACCCTAAAAAGGTTTTGCACGGATAAATTTAACACTTTTTTAATAAAATTTTTAACACTCTGGCGCTCTTAATAATTAACGTGATGTCTCAATGCACTTGTGAGGTGCCAATGAATCAAGTAAACATGTGCAAAGTGTGCACATTTTTAAGCAATTATCTCTTCAATTTCAAAAAGATAAAAAGATTTTTTTCTTTAACAACTATTTTGACCTTTCCGCATTTTGCATCAATTTCAAGAGAGCCAGACAAAACTTTTGTACATGTGGAGAAAAAAAATTAAATTTATAGACGAGTGCATGCGATTTTATGTAGACGCTACCGCAATTAAAGAGAAAACCCTGGTCGAGTGGTTGCCAATGATATGTCAAAAAAATCTCATTATTATATAGCTTTTAAAAAAATTAATTTAACTAATAGAAAAATATTTTAAAAAATAAATTTTTACCATCCCTTGCAAGTACACCAACAATTTCGTGCTATATGATTTTTACATTGAAATTATAATTTATTTTGTTTCTTTTCTCTTCTGCTGCCGCTCGCTCTCTTCTTTGGCACCACTCTCCGTTCATGTACGAGCGTGTTTGTATGATGAAGAATTACCGCAGCTAAAAATCGGTCGCTCGGATTAGTTTCGTAAATCACATTGGAGCTTCCACAAGCAATTTTTTTGTGCCTCTTTAGTGATTAAATTTTTTTTATAATCCAATCGCGGACGGTTGATGTGTGTGTGGTTTTGTTCTATACCAAAGCATTAAAATTTAAAGTTAAATCTAGTCATGTACATAGAAAACACTCGAATGGATTCACTGTCAAGTTTAAAGTCTATCAAGCGACACTATAAAAAGGATTCGCGATATGTAAATGACCTATACACACTCACGTATGATAACCACGAGTCGTTGGACACTGTAGAGTTAATTTCGTCACTTTACTTCAGAACGGATATAACTGACGATGTGAGGATATGTGAATTGAATAATGTGTTATTAAAAAAAGGGGGATGTTTGTAAATTAAGTCACTTTTTATCAATTAATTAAAATTTTCTATTTCAAAAAAAAATTATTTTGATAAATTTTGAAAAATTGACATCAAACCCACAAAATGTCATTACATAACTTTCAAACACACCCTTTTTATTCAGAATAATGTAATAAAATATATTTGATTTTGAGAAATTGCTTATAATGGGCGTAAATTGCAAAAAATAAGCAGAAACTTATGCGATGATTTCTCTTTTAAGCTCACTCAATGGTGTATGAAGAAGTTAATTTAACGAAAGAGATAAAAGAGAAAAACACGTGAATTAGCAGTTTTTATATGGGTTTAATTTCTATCGCAATCTGTTTTCGCTATTTAACAAAGCATCAAATATGTAGCGAGGTGTGAGGCTCGCTATAAGAAACCCGAACATTTTATGTACTAAAATATATTTTTAAAAATTTCGAGAAAATTGAGTTTCAAGACATTTAAAAGTTATAAATTTTTTTAAAGGGGTTCGAAGTTTTTTCTCTCTTATGATTCCACACCATAATTATCTCAAATGATCGTTAAGAGTTCATCGCTCACATTTGAGCAATTTTGCGTGAAAAAATTTCAATTAACTTAATTTAAATAAATTGCAAAACAACTCCGAATACACAGAGCGATAAATTTTTTTCTTAATTGGAAATTATAGAAATCAATCGATAATCAACGGTATGTGGGTCGAAGACTGACGATGGGATACACAGATCGCTTGATACGAAATGCAAATTTACATTATCGATTAGCACACGCCAAAGATGCAGCTCTACGTCAGTTTGAGGTGAGTCCTCTGAAAATTTAAAATTATTTGGAATTTTAACAAGGGTTGGAAACTTATAAAATTTTGCGCTCTATAAATTTTGAAGTTTTCAACCCTTGACCTTTACCGGCTTTTTATGCCCACATAGCACGATTTTCTACCGAACCACATTATTCAACACTTTTAATTTTAGCTCGAAAGAAAACTTCAGGGTGCGACTCAAATAGCTGTTTTCATAAACACAACACTGAAAAAAGTAAAAAAGGAGCAACCGCAGTTAGTTTCACAGTTGACACGCGAAATATTGATGAGCATGAACATTACTCAACTTCAAATTGTCATCAACGAAATTCACACATTCATCGAGACATTAAATGAGGCGCTCATGAAGAATCTAGTTGAACGTGATGAACTGTTGTCGAAGCGAGATGCGATGCTGATCACAATTGAAAAGTCTTCAAGAGATAAAAAAATAATTGAGAGAGGATGTTTTTAAAAAAATGTATAGAATTGAATTATTTTAAAATAAATTGTGATTTAAAACTACAAAAATTTATTTTATAATTGTTGTAGTTTTGAATAATTAATAAATCATGAATTATTGATATTTTTCAGTAAATAATTTTTTAACACTTAAATTACATTTACTTAATTACGATCCAACTTTAATGCTCTCTTGAAACATTTTTAAATCATTTATCATCACATTTTGATTTTCATTCACACTCTCGCTTTTGTTTCTTCCACTTAATAATCCATTGCTTAGCTGCTCGCTATTGCCAATAATTTGAATCGATAATTTCCTCACACTTGTTTGGGCAATGAAAATTTCTTGATAAAAATTGGAAATTTCTTGCTTTGTGATGCTTTTGATTTCCAAAGCTTCGCGCTCATTTCGATTGAAAATTATTTCAGAATTTCTCAGCTCTTCAAAATTTCGATTTGTTTCGACTTCAAGGTCAGTTTTTTGCGATAATCTTGATGATAAAAAGCAAAGCTTTGCAGCTGAAAAATCTTTTTCACTAGTTAAGTTTAATTTATTTTGGAATTCTCCCAAAAACTCTTCAATTTTTTCATCAATTACAGTTGAAGAATTTTTATTTTCTTGATATTCGACTGTAATTGTTACACCGAGAGTTCCATGATTTTTTCTACATGAACAACTTATGCCATAACCGAGTTGCTCGTGAGTTCTTAGAATGTCAAAAAGTGGCTCGGTCAGCAAACTAACAAGAAACTCCGCAAGACACTCAGCTCTGATTGATTTTTGTCCAATTTGATAATAATTTTTAATCACTGAATTGTGATCGTTGTTTCGCATGGAATTTAATTTAATTTTACTTGCGCCAAGTGGCAATTGATAGATTTGGGGACTATCAACATTTTCATCAATTTTCTCGAGCTTTAAATTATTTAAAATCATAGTTGTGATGTATTGAGCTCTCGACTCAACGATATTGCCTTGAATTAAAATTTTGAGTTTAAATTTAGTGCGAAAGTTTTCGACAAACGCTTTAAAATCATTGAATTTAATTAAATCAATGTTTTTAAACCGTTCAAGGAATGATCGATGGTTCTGTTTGATGACACTTAATCGGCAGTCACTGTGAATAAAAAAGAGAAAAAATTTTAAAGTCAATCGTCTGTCATCAATTTTTTAAAACTCTCACTCATTCAGCATGTTTAAATTCATCAAGCAGTTATGACAAGTTGACTTCCTCAGCTCCTTTTTGAATGTTTCAAAAACATTTTTGTTAATTGCTCTTGACATTTCTTTGGTTATGATATCGATGAGCAATGGAAGTTTTTCATTAAATCCACCCAATCTCAACACCAGTCCATCGTCAACTGAATTAAGTTTGTATGAATATCCAACAAGAGTCGCCTGATATAATTTCTCAGCAAGGAAATTTTTTATGCACATCGAGTAGATTGAAGTCATGTTGAGATTTTCAACACATCTTTGAGTTTGTGATGATACGAAATAAATGTAAATGTAGCCATAGGGCAATTTGTATGTTTTATCCATTTTAAAATAACATCGACATGAATCGTTCTCGAAAATCTTTCGAGGATATTTTTCGTTATTCTCTGATGGGTTGTTGAATATTCCAAAGTTTTTACAAATAAATTCATTTTTCTCTGGAAGATAAAGTTCATTTCTTAACCATCTCTCGTTCCATAATTTTTTATATTTTTGAGGAAAATTAATAGTTGAGTATTCAGTGCCAAACCACTCTTCGGTCTTTTCATATTTCATGTAATTTTTATCGGATAAAATTACCATGTTGAATTTGAAATCATTTAGATGAGAAATTAATTTCTGCATGACCGAAGGATTGAAGTTTTCACATAAATCGTTTCCTTTAAATAAAATTTTAAAACCGGTTAAGCTTCAAATAAATTTTAAATTTAAATTTTTCCTCACCTATCAAAATTTCTTTGTCATCGAAATATTTCATATTGACTGCAAGCTCTTGAACATTTTGGATCGCTAACTTTTCCTTCTTGTATCTAAATAAAATTTCTTTAATTTCTTTAAATTCTTTGTACCTCACTTCATGTTCTTCAATTTTGGTTGATTTAAGCAGTAATAAATATGCAAAGATTGCTTCAAGCACAAGGTCAAAATCCTCAAATCCTTTTGTTGTTAAATTCACGTCAATCGTAAAGAAAGTGAAGTAAGAATTCCCCTCAAAATTTTGGCATCCAACACGTGATTTAATTTTTAAAGCAAGCGCTTCGTCTATAAAATAGTCTGAGAGACTTCCTGCACCTTCATCTTGAATCAAACCCGCGAGATATTCCAAATGTTTTCGCTCACGAGTGACGGGTGGAAATAAAAATGTCATCAGTAGTTTGCATTTTTCATGTGTTGATTTAACAAAGTAAATTTTCTCATAAAAATCAGGTTTGAAAATTTCAAACGGATCTTTTGGTGGTGATGGAATGTTTGTCCCTTCATAAGATGGAATTTTAGAAAAATAATTCACAATCGTTCTCTCAATTCTGCTAATTTCGATGCTTGATTGAACGCATAAGAACATTCTGTCGGGTCTGTAATTTTTCTCACGAAACTCATGAAGTCTCTTATTCAGCTCATCACGTCTTATTCCATCTCTCAGCGTCCTTAAATTTCCCCAAATAAAATTCGACGCCGCATGTCGATCAGAAATCATTTGCGTGTAAATTTGAGTCATTCGCACATCATCATCGTTAATATTATTTTGAAATTCAGACTCGATTGCGATTATTTCCCGCTGCATGCTCGATATTGACATCAATGGCGTTATAAATAAATTGGAAAATCGATCGAAAGCTCCCGCGAGATGTTTCTCGATAATGTCAAAGTGAAATAAAGTGTATTCTGATTCTGTATATGCATTGCCTTCATAGCCTCCGTGTGTTGAGCAATACTGATCGAACTCATTTTCTTTCGGATATTTTTCAGAGCCCATAAATATCTGGGTGGAAAATTAATAAATTTGAGTTATACAAAATTCAAATAAATCTTACCATGTGCTCCAAAAAGTGACTCAACCCTTGCACATCGTGTGGATTATTAAAACACCCAACCCCCACACATAAAGCGACCGCCGCGAGACTCGATACACACTTTTTATTTTCATCATCATCATCACTCTTCTTATCGTGTTTAACAATTAATACTTTCAATCCATTTCTTAACTTTATCAATTTATATTCTTTTTCGTCACTTTGCGATCTGATTGGACTTTTAAGTACCTCAAAGTTTTCATCGGTCGACATTCTAACTCACAACTCGGAGCAATACTGAAGCAATGTGTGAGGCAAACACAGTTTTTTATTTTAATTATCTTCATCAGAGCATTTTTTTGGGGAGAGAGTTTCAGTCGAGTGTTAATACAAATTATAAATAAGTCGCAGCTGCTTGTTGTGTTTTTGATTTTTCAAATACAATCGAGATATAAAATAATAATAATAAACAATTTCTGTAAAGGAGTTGAGGAAATGAATGAAAAATTGAGTGGGATGATGTGAGATTAAAAATGGGCAAAAAAATATTATAATTAATTAAGAAGTGTTTTTTTAATTCATCATCGTAAATTTTAAGTATTAATTTTTGGCCATATTTTTATAAAAATCACCCCATTTCTTTTTCTCAACGAAAATCTTTTAAATCGAGAGTGAAAGTGATGCAATGCGACGACGATCATGTGTGTGTGAAGATTAAAAAAATACGAATTGTTATAAATCAAAACTTGGCTAATTTTATTCATCAAGCAATAAAAATAATTTCTTTAATTTATCATCTGATGGTGTGATAAAATGTGACACACGCGACTCATCTCGTGAATGCCTCGAGGGATTTTTTAAATTTCGTTAAATCACTCACGATATTTTGCGTGTCATCATCGTTAACGAGATTGAGGTGAATGTATCCATGATGTAGCAATGAGTCATCGTCACCGGCATTCGCCAAAATCTGAACTGACAATTTTCTTCGATTTTCGCTCAAGAAATTTTCACGGAAGAAAACTGAGAGTGAATTTTTATTTAAAATCTCCAACTGTCGAGCTTCAATCTCATTTCGCTCGAAATTGTATTTTTTCTCACGCACTTCACACCAGTTACGATTGACTTCAGTTTCAAGATCAATGTCATGCGAACGCCTTTGATTAATTATCGAAGTTTTCATTGTATCAAAATCGCCGTCGCACATTTCCGACAACAATGTGGCGAAGTCCCAAAGAAATTTTTCTATTCGGGCGTCAACGAGTCTCGCGGAATTTCTCTTCTCTTGCGACTCGACAACCACCGAAAGACCGTAGATTTCTTCGTCGTTTTTCATCGCACAACAAACTGAATAACCGAGTTGTTCTCGCGTTCTGAGTGTATTGAAAAGTGGCTCTCGCATAATCTTAATGATAAGCTCGAGAAGGCACTGGGACTCGATGCCGTTGCTGTTAATTTGATAATAATTTTTTACAATTGAATTTTTATCGTTTGGAAGCATCGATTTGACTTTTAAGTAAGTGCATCCAGTTGGAATTTTCATAATAGTCTGTTGAACTTTTTTGGTGTTTTTAATTTTACTAATTTCAAAATTATTTGTAAAATTTTCACATATTTCCAAAGCTTGATTGGTTTTTAAATTTCCCTGCATTAAAATTTTAAACTTCAAACTTGTCAAAAATTTCATTAAAAATTCCTTAAAGCAATTAAAATTTATTTTGTCCACCGACTTAAAGCGATCGAGATAAAATTTATGGGTTGACTTGATTGTATGCAGGCGAAGTTCTCTGAAAAAAAAGTTTTAAAGTCAAAAGGAAATTTAAAAATTGTTAAATACTCACTCAACAAATTGATTTGAATTAATCAAAAAATTGTAGCAATTCTTTCTCAAATCTTTTTTAAAATCTTCAAACTTGTGTTTGTCAACGATTTCTGTGATATTTTTCATTGCATTTGTCACAGTTTCAAGTATCAAGGGTAATTTTTCATTGAAACCACTCAATTTTAACACCAAACCATCTTCAACGGAATTAAGTTTGAAGGAATATCCAACAAGTGTCGCCGGGTATAATTTTTCAGCGAGGAAACTCTTCACACACATCGAGTAGACTGATGTCATGTTGAGATTTTCAACCGAGGCATGTGTCAGAGGAGACATAAAGTGGATATAAATGAATGCATGTGGCAGTGAAAATTTTAAATCTGGTTTAAAGAAACATTTGCAGATTTCATTCTTAAAAAACACTCGAGGTGTGTCGAATTCTTCTTCATCGACGATAAGATCAAAACTTTTAGGAATGAAACGATTTTTGAATGGAAGTGGAAGTGAGAAATCTTTTCGAATCCATCGTTCATTCCAGAGTCGACTTAATTTGTTGGGAAAGTCTGAAAAATTAAAAATAATAAAAGTTAAAGCTATAAAAATGTGATGAAGTTGAATGGAATTTTATACGCATAGGAATGGTTGGATCATACAGAGAGAAATTAACGACCGAATTAATTCAACTTCTAGATGATTGTATCAAGGTTGTGGACAACATCAAATCTAGTTTTAGCTACAAATTTGATTAAAACTTTTTTGAGTTGTAGGCATACATACATAATGTGTTTATGATATTAGCACTCAGTTAATATTTTTTATTACTTTTCGTAATTGTTAACTCACACATATTAAATAATTTTTTTTTTTTTTTTTTCTTTTTTTTTTTTTTTTTTTTTTTTTTTTTTTTATTTTTTTTTTCAAAATTCTTTTTAAATTTCCACATGTCTTAATCCCTTTGAGGGAGATTGAAAGGCAACGCCGTTTGCAGACCCATCTTGTTACTTTTCGTAATTGTTAACTCACACATATTAAATAATATTGTCATAGCTTATCGCTGCTTTTAGATAAGGGTCGTAAATATTGGTAAGAATATTTTCAAATCATCTTAAAATTCTGGCTGCCTTTTTATGATTTTTTTCAATGCTTTTAATAATAAATTTTCATCTTTTGCGCATCAACATCCACAAATGGGGTTTTGATAAATTTTTTTCTAATCCAGCACAACTTACAAAAATATCATTAGTTGTTTGCTGATTGTCAAAATGTTCAGAGTTGAAGAGGAAAAAAGTGAATTAACGCAAAAAATAACATGCAAAATTTTCGGAAAATTTGTAAAAGTTGTTGATTGTGAAGATCCGAATAACTTTTGCATCTTGCCCGAGAAAATCACGGGTCTCTTGGAAAAAATCAAGTCCATGAAAGTTTACGAAGATGACATTTGGATTGTCACTAATCCCAAGAGTGGCACAACTTGGACTCAGGAAATGGTAAAGTTTTTAAAAATTCCTGGATTTTATTTTAAAATCACTTTTTAAGGTTTGGCTCCTTGCAAATGATTTAAATTATGAAAAAGCTTTGAAAGCTGAAGGAATTGCGCGCGTGCCATTTTTAGAGTTAGTTAAATGAATTTTAAAATTCCTGGATTTCAAGGAAGAAATTTTCAGGTTAGATGGAATCATGGCAGGTCTTTCTCTTGTTACCGAGTGCTTTGAGAAAGCTCAGATTATGGAACGTCCTCGCATAATGAAAACCCATTTGCCGGCATTTCTTTTACCCTACGAAATTTGGACTGTAAAACCGAAGGTAATTTCAGCTATTTTTAAAAAATATTTTTTAAAAGGTCAATTTTAGATAGTTTACACTATCCGCAATCCAAAAGACGCGGCTGTCTCTTGGTTTCATCATCATTTTAATTTTCATGGATGGCAAGATGGAAACATGGAAACTTTCATTCAAGCTTTCGTTGATGACAAAATGTTTTATTCGCCTTTCAACGATCACGCACTAAAATTTTGGGAAATTCGCGACGATTTAAATATTTTGTTTCTTCACTTTGAGGATATGAAACGAGATTTGAAATCAGTTCTGCAAGAAACATCAAAATTTTTGGGCAAATCTTATTCAGTGGATGAAATTGAAAAACTTTGCGATTATCTTTCGTTTGATAAAATGAAAAATAATAAAGCAGCAAATCAAGCTGAAATTGTCGGACATATAAGAGACCAGCAAGGACTTGCTAAATGTGAATGGACTTTTTTGCGCAAAGGAAAGGTTGGATCACACAAAGAGGAATTGACGTCTGAATTAATTCAGTTGTTAGACGATTATGTGAAGCAAATTGATGAAAAAACTGGATTCAATTATAAATTTGAATAAATTTCTCACCTTCAGCAGCAAATCGAGTTCCGAACCATGGCTCGATTTTATCATACTTTTCATATCGATCAGACAAAATTAACAAATTAAATCGTTTATCATTTATTAAGTCGATAAATCTTTTCAGCGATCCCTCATCAAATTCATCAAAAATTTCTTTTCCAACGACAATATCTTCGTCTTTATAGTGCATCATATTAAGCACTAATTCCTGCACATTTTCCAGTTGCTGTTTTTCTGGACGATATTTAAAAAGAATTTCTCTAATTTCTCGAAATTCCGCAAAAATTTCACGATGCTCCTCCATTGGTGTCATTTTGATTATAAGAAGATATGAAAAAATTGCATCGAGGACACTCGAAATATTTTCGTATCCATCTCGAGTGAGTCCAACCTCGATTGTAAAAAATGTGAATAAAGAATTTCCCTCGAAATTTCTCGCTCCAATTTTTGCGATGACATTAAGTGCAAGTGATTTATTTCGCAGGTAGGAATTGAGACTATGACGACCCTCAAAGTTGATGAGATAAGCGAGATATTCGAGAGATTTATTTTTGTACATTTTCTCAATTGACGGAAGTAAAAATGTCATAAACAGTTTCCGCTTTTTTGAAGTAGATTTAACGAAGAAAATTTTCTGATAAAATTCAGGTTTGAAAGTGTCCTTAAACGGGTCAATTGATATCGTTTTCATTATTGTGCCGAAAGCTGGTTGAATGTCACTAAAATATCTGTTGACCATTGATTGTAAAATGTCCAGGTTTAAACTCGATTGAATGCACAATTTCATGTGATTTGACTTGTAATATTTTTTGAGAAAGTCATGTAGAGCTTTGTGAAGAATTTCTCCCTTTACGTCATGCTTATTTAATGTCTTTAGATTTCCCCATGTAAAATTACCAACAGGATTTTTATTAAGTGCCATCGAGGCATAAATTTGTACAATCCGATAAGTGTCGTTGTTGATGTTATTTTGATATTCAGATTCAACCGCTTCCATTTCTCTTTCCATGCTGTCGACTTGCATTAGAGGATTGATGAAAAATTGCGAAAAACGATCGAGAGCGCCAGATAGTGCATCGTCATTAATGCGAAAATAGAAAATTGTGTGCTCAACCTCAGTCATGGCATTATCGAAGCCATTCCGGTTTTTGATGTATTGATCGAACTCATTTTCTTTCGGGTATCGACTTGAACCCATAAAAACCTAAATAATTATTTGATTAAAAAAAATTATTTTTTATAACTAAAAGCACTGACCATGTGCTCCAAAAAATGACTCAATCCTTGGATTTCAAGAGGATCAGCAAAGCTTCCCACATCGATAGACAAAGCAACCGCCGCATTATTTCGACTATTTCCACTAATTAACTCGGCATTTCTAACTAGTAAAGACTTTAATCCATTCGATAACTTTATTAATCGATAATCCTTTTTATCGTTTGGTGATTTTAAAGGGCTCTCGAGAATATCAATTTTACTTGACACCACCATAATCAATAAATTTAATACTGCCGCGTCTTAATCTGTCGCCAGTCGATTAAAAACTATTTTATAAATAGCTAGAAATGTGAAATTTTTGATTGAAAGTGCAACAGATGCGGAATGAGTGGCAAAGTATGAGGAGACAATTAAAAATTAATGAGAGATGCATCTCTGGTGAACCTTGACAATGACCAAGAAATTATTAGTTCATAGATGAGAAATAACTTTGTGACTATCGTCGGAGTCACGTTTTTTAATATCCATTTATTCAAAAAAATGACCGTTAAATTTCGCTTTAAACTTTCTTTTATTTCTTTCAACTTTTATAAAGTTCAAATGATAGCAAAATTATAGAAACGTATGAAAATTTCAGTCTTCCTTCATAGATGCATTGTTGGAAGCGATTTCAGCTTGAGTGTCCATTTCAATGGGCTTTTGAAGTAGTCCTCGAATTGTGAGATCATAAACAATTTCCTCGATTTTCTTGACATCATACTTTAAGCTATCGAAGCGCTTTCTCAGAGCATCGTTCTTCAAGTTGAGTAAGCGAAAGCCGGAATTGATGTTGCCAACGAATGATTGGAGTGAAAGGACACGATTGTAGTCACCGAGAGTAACCGAATTGATTGCAAATCGAGACAGTTCTGAAACCATCTGAAGTACCCCCATGAGATACATTTCCAGATCGAGATGAAAGCCTTCTGATGGTTGAGACTTAAGGCCGAGTATCTCAGCGCAAGTATCACGCGAAACCATTAAGTGTCCTGTTTCCAAATACACCACCAAGCCAATAAGACTGATGATTCTTTGTGTCGTCCAATTCCAATGGTCAGAGAAGCGATAATAGTTCGATTTTGGAACGAGAAGTGCAAGATCAGAATAGAATTGCCGGCATTTTGCAAAAATTTCACGAGCCTTTAAGCAAGCCGGATTTATTTGCTCTAAATCTGTGTGGATAGCCTGAAGAACTGCTGCTGCTTCCTTTGATTCCGTATCGAGTTGTCTAAAATATTAAAATTCTTTATTTTTAATAACTTTAGAAATATTTTTTTAATTTAATTTTTACCTGACAATTTCCCGAATCTTTTCGCGTATATTCTGCTCATCTTCGAGATAAGCATTAAACTTTTGAAACATTTCCATGATTTTGTTGGGTTTTAAATGTTTGAGTTAAATTTGAGATAAATCTTTGATTTGTTTACGTTTTCAATTTTTTTAACCTCGCAGAAAATTTGAGCGCGATTTTCTCTGATGAAAAATTTAAAAAAAATAACTTATTTTTTGGAGTTTCTTTGATTCTTTTATTAGCTTTAACTTTATGGCATAATCAATTTTGCTACTTTAAATATAAATGGCATTTTATGGAATTTTAAAATGAAACTTTATAAAAATAAATTAACTTTTAATAAAGCAAAAATTCGAAAGCATTACTTTTAAGGAGTTCATTTAACAAATGAGTAAAAAACCAATCGCAAAAAGTAATTAAAAAATGTAATTCCTATTCAAGCATTTTTGCCAACTGTCCATTCTCGTACAATTTTTTAACATCAGTTCCGCCTCCAATGAATTTTCCATCAACAAACACTCGTGGAACTGATCTAGCACCAGTCAGTTCAAACATTGCGTCTTGAATATCATTCATGTCAGGGCGGTCTTCTATTTCGATAGCGAGGAATTCAATTTTAAGCTTTTGAAATTGCTAGAAATAAACGAATTAATATACAAATTTTTTTTCTAACCCGCTGATTTTCTATGAATCATTTTTTTCACCATTTTCTCAGAAATTCTTACCTCTTTCGCCATAACACAGTACGGACAATAAGTCTTGCTGAATATGACGACGCGTTGCTTACCAATTGAATCGTTAATGAATTTTTGAGCCATTTTTAATAGGAGATTCAGTTTTTTGTTTTGATTGAAATGAAATGAGAATTTTCTGGGCACACAACTTTCAAATTTTATTTACCCCAAAAAGCATTTTAAAAATAAATTTAAACCGTTAATAAAAATTCAATAATTTTTAATGATTTTTTTTCTCATATATTTTGGCAGTGAATTCACAAAAACCATTTCTTGAAAAATTGTCTAAAACAAATTGTTAAAATCATTAACTTCGGTTGATTCGACTGAGAAAATCACATTCAGGTGCAACATTCAGTACCCACTCGGGATCGATTTGAGTGACAGTTTTCAAATATATCTTCGATGTTTGTACAATTTCACTGAAGATTATATGACTTGGCTTTTGATTTGGATCTCGCATTTTGCCGACACCAGCGACAACTCCATTGCCATTGGAATTACTCACACCATTCTGACCTGAATGGTGATAGCCACTGAGGACACTCGACGGATGAATATGAGCACGTTGCCGACTTGCCAGAACCATGTAGCAATTTTCACGTGGTTGATATTCAGCAATGTTATTGAAGAGACCAGTTATAAGGCATTTACCGACCTAAAAATGAAATAAAGAAATGATTGTTTAGAAAGTGATAATGAGTTTTAAGTTACTTCTTCTGTATCCATCTGCTTAGAGGGTTTTGTCACTGAAATATTAAGTGCCGCACAAATTTCACCCAGCTGCTGTCGAACCTCTCTTGCGAAAAATAAATTTCTCGTGTTCAAAAAGTGGTCTTGGCACCACTGAAAATTAAATTTTTAAGTTGATAAAAAATATCTTGATTTTAATTAAACTCACCTTCTTTTGATTTTGACTATTTTCGAATTGATGGTAAGCATTTAATAGAGTCAAGTGATCGCCGTACTTTACAGTGAATTTTGCGTGTTGCACAACAGCTTGATCTCTTAAACTCACTCCAGGTTCACAGAAAATATTTTCAGCTGACAAAATAGATATCAGATCTAAAATTTCAGCGACACACTCGTATCTAATGGCAGAGACTATGCACTTGCTGTACATTGGATCGATAGGGAAGTGGGCCATTTTACGACCAGTTTCTGTGAGAACTGGATTTTGAATTGACTTAACTGCACCCAGTTGCTTGAGATGCTTAAAAGCGGAAGTGATTGTTTCCGCTGGCGGCTTGTCCATAAAATCAAAGTTCTCTATGTTAATACCGATTGCGAGTAGCTGGAGAATTGTCGCAGATAAGTTACATCTTAAAATTTCAGGTTTAGAGGTTTTTTCAAAATTATTCAGCTCATTGAGTGTATAAGTTCGATAGCAAGTTCCTGGGAATTCACGACCAGCACGTCCCGATCGCTGCCACGCTTGTGCTTGTGAAATTTTTTGTACTTTTAACGTTTCCATTCCAGTAATTGGATCATACTTTTTCACTTTAACCACACCGGTGTCAATCACATATTTTATACCCGGCAATGTGATTGACGTTTCAGCAATATTAGTAGCCACCACTACTCTCCGATGGCCTGGGCAGGATTTTGTAAAAGCATCCATTTGCCTAGTTTGTGGTAATTGCGAGTGAAGTGGAAAAGCTTTGAGAGGAATTTTACCCTCCAGATCGTGTGATTTTGCTATATTCCGAATTTGCTTGCACATTGACTCAATCTCATCTTTTCCCGTGAGAAACATTAAAACGTCTTCTTGAGGTTCAGCGTTGAGGTGAATTTGAAGGAGTGTAGAGATAGCGGCAAACATGTAATCTTCCTGCACCTGCTTCACATGATTTATCGTCACTGGATGTGTCCGACCGGGAAGATATAGCACAGGACAGTTATCGAAGTACTTTGAGAAATGATCTACATCCATAGTGGCTGACATGACAATCACTTTAAGTTCCGGTAATCGACACGTTTTTCTCTCACGTTGAACCTTTTTGACAATTCCAAAAAGAACGTCGGTATTGACTGATCGCTCGTGGGCTTCATCGAGAATTATTACTTGATATCGTTTAAGAAGTCGGTCAGTTATTGCCTCACGTAGTAAAATTCCATCGGTCATGTACTTGATTTTCGTCCTGTCTGATGTCGCGTTCTCGAAGCGAATGGCATAACTAAAAGATGATTTTTTATAGATACTTTGACTCAATGAATAGTTTTAAGCATACCCGACAAGATCACCGATCCTTTCAATGCCCTTTTCCTTCGTCACTCTGCTGGCTAACGTAATACAGGCAACTCGTCGAGGTTGTGTGATTGCCACAATTCCATTTCGCAACAATCCACTCTCAAGAATAAATTGAGGTATCTGTGTAGACTTGCCACTGCCTGTTTCTCCAATCAAACATAATGTCGAATGCTCATGTATGCAGTTAATTATGCTAAAATAGAAATTATAAAAAAATAGTCAAATGTGGTCGAAGTGTGAAAAAAGTAATTAACTCACTGTTGACGATAGAGATGAGCTGGAAGTCGCTTTCTCTGCTCCTCATACGAATCTGGAACTTTGTTCGTCATTTTGCAGCTCACTCACAGCCAATATGCTCTAAATCATACGATTCTGATGGGGAAAAGTTAAAATCGCAATTATTTGTTTTTTAAAAGCTGTGCGTTCTTTAAATAAGAAGAAGGGACTCACAGCTTTGAGAAGGGTACGAAATAGCACAAATTTGAAATTTGAACTTAACGGAAAAAATTAAAATCACATGCAACAGATGTCAATCACAAAAAGTCATTAATTTTCAATCATCCCGCAGGACATTAAAATTATGTTTGATGAATCTCATATTCCCCCGATAAGATAGATTTAAATTTCAGTTAAATGTCAACAATTCAAAAAGTGTGAAAAGTTCTCTCTTGATTTTGCGTGCTTACGTGAATACGAGTGAATTGTGCAAACAGAAAAAAAATGTTTGTGCTAGTTTGATGAGGTATTGAGAATTGCAATTTTTTGTCTCGAAATGATCTGATAATTATTTAATTTAAAAATATTACAATTTTTTTTTGAAAATAAATTAAATGTACTAACTTTAAAATTCCGATACAAAAGCTCAACAGGTCATCAACACCTCATGCAAAAAAAAACAAAATATTTTTTCACCCTCGTTAGCCTTTCTCAAATTTAATCGCTCCGCTCCGCGAGATTTTTTTCAGTACATCGAGAGACTTTAATTGGATCGGATCTGAAATGAAATTAGTGAAAAAATAATTCTGACAATCATTAAAAGTTTCAGTTCATCTTAAGCTCTTGAATTGTTCACGTCATGATGTTTCTAATTGCTATTTTAATGCTATCATCGACTGTGTCGGGTGAAAAAATAAAAAAATGTTGTCCGGTCAATGATGTTGTGGCGACTGATGTCTACGATGAAAATTTAATTTTAACCGGTGAACTTTTTAATTGTGTGCCAAGTAATGATACAAAAAATTTTACCGAGTTTTCCCATCAAAAATTCATCGGCTTTAATATACTTGTTGATTATGACTCTCATTGGCCTCCATGTGGTGATCAATCGTTAATTTCAAAGCATCTAGATGGACCCACCAAAGTGAGTCACTCAGCGAGCTGTGTCGATATGATGGACGGAAAATATTTTACATTTACATGCGATGAAAAGTTGGACACAGTGAATGATTTTTTGGAGATTGTGAAGTTGAAAAAATGCTGTGCATCCGGAATGTCTTATGATATATTTCAGAGAAGATGCATCGAAAATTTCAATGAAAGTAATTTTTCTGAACTGCTAAGTGACAAAACTGTTTTATTTGATCATGAAGTGTTAAAATGTCAAGAGAATGAGGCATTCGTTGAGTATCATTCGCTCGTTCATGGACTTAAAATTCGTGGAAGTTCTTTAATTTTAACTAAGACCCGCCCTTTGGGTCCTGAAGTTATTAGAAATTCTTTTTGCATCGAGGCGACATTAAATTCAGAAATTGAGAACATTTCCTCGGCTCAAGAACATTTCGGTAAAAAATCACGATCAAAATTTATTGCTAAAACTTGTCGTGACAAATCAGTTTGTGAGACAATGCCATGCCTCCAAAAGTGCTGTCCTCATGGCGAAAGATTTTATCATGATGGAGATAAAACTGTTTGTGAGCCTCATCATACAGACGTCGCTATAAAATTTCACGATTTTAACATAGATCAATCGCATTTAGAACCAGCAGCGTTGGAGCCATCGGGTGAGTTTGTGTATTTATTTTGAACAGCGGATTCAAATTATAATGTATCAAATTAAAACATTCCTAATTATTCCTAATTATTCCAAATTATTCTAATTATTCTAATTATTCCTAATTATTTCTAATTATCCTAATTATTTTCTTAATTTTTTGGATAATTAGGAATAATTAGGAAACTTTCTAACTTAGTATTTCACCTAAAATTAAAGGTCTGCGAAGCGAGATCCAATGACACCAAATCCAGTGCTAGAAGTGAAATTGAATTTCAGTTCAGGCCTGTAATTTAGTTCTAATTGATCTTATATCAATAGAATTATTCTAATTATCAAAAAAAATTAAGAAAATTTAAAAAATTAAAAAAATAATTAGGATAATTAGGAATAATTAGGATAATTAGGAATAATTAGGAATGTTTTAATTTGTAGAATTGCTGGGTAATCGATTGTATGAAAAACAAATAACGGAAACGTCGTCGCATAAAATAATCGAATCGTGTGTGTGTTTGAAAATGAATGCAATAAATTCCGCGAAAGTGTGTTGATGCTTTACACCTGGAGGAAGACTTTTGATGTGTAAAGGCTTTTCATGCTAAATACACGCGCATGAGAAATTACCGCGAAATTAAAACAAATTGAAATTTATTGATTTCTATGATTTTATTTTTATTGAATTTTTTATCAAAAATTATTTAAAATGACAAATTTCACCTTAATTTTCCTCCAACATGTTTTTCCATCGTAGACAATCGATTCAAGTTTCTATTATTAGAAAAACTTACAATAAAGATTATCGTGAGCTTCTAAAGAGCTCTTTATGTTTACACATATATGTGTTCGAAATCTCAACAAAAAAAATTAAAATAGCTTCGAACATGTGAGTTTTATATATCTTCACATTATATTTCACACTCACTCCTTCTTTTCAATTTTTTCCTATATTGCATTTCTCACGAAATAAACAAACAATTACAATGATTTTAAAGTGGATACTTTTACTTGAATGTATTTAATGAGAGTTTCAACAAGACGAGGATACAAAAATAAATGGCATGATCGAGTAACAGATGGAGGGAATATTTATAAATTATGCATATCAATGTCGTGTGCAAAGATGGTTGATTGATGAGTTCGAGAGAAGTTTGACGACATGATTGGAAAAGATTTTTCATCAAGATGGAAAATTAGGAAAAAAATTGAGAAAAAAATTTGTCAAATGTTTGAATGAAGATGAAAAAATTGAAAAATATTTAATGAATTAAGCTTTTCAAATTAAATTTTTAAGAGTATTTTAAGTGAATATATTTAAGTTTAATTGCCAGTCATTGAATACCAGTTAGAATCTTTATCAAATAGAAAATAAATTGACGCAAAATTATTGTGCAATTTTTCCATCTAAAACCCATAAAACAGTCAAATCAGTAAATCATTCGCCAAAAATTTATTTGAACTTAGTGTATTAACTTGTTTACAATGCATTGCGTGTATTTGACAAAAAAGCTATAAAAATTGATAAATATTCAATGGACACTTCTTTCACAGAGTTTGGACTATTAAGGCATAAAAATTGCGCAAAATATGTACTGGACGTGGAAGAGGATGGAAATTACTTTCACAGTGGTATCGATGGCAGTCTTTTTACACCAAAATATGAGAAATTTTACACAAGCGATGAATATTGCATTGATTATTTTTCGTATCATGATGACGAAGGTCCACCTCAGGTTTGTGAAAGAAAAAATTTAAATATTTTAATTTAAATTTATTTAAATTCACACATTTAATTTAAATCAAATATTTTAACTCTTGCAGATGCACACATTCGTCTGTTTTAGTGACGACACGCCACAACAAGTTCAATTTCAAATTTATGCCACGCTCTTAGCAATCTCTGCATTCTTTTTAGCTCTAACATTTTTCGTCTATATTTTCCTTCCCAAATTACTTAACCTTCATGGAAAAACTGTGGTCTGTCATGTAATTAGTCTACTTTTGGGATATACATTCTTATCAGCTGTACAGTTTGCAACTGATGTCAGGCTTCCGTTTTGTCTGCTTATTGGTATGTATAGACGGATTACATTAGTTTTTCATGCTGTATCTTGCTTAGATTGAGAATTCAAACGTGATGGGAGTAAAAGGGATGAAAAAATATTTATTTAGATATAAATTTATACATTTTTTTATAAAAATAATTTTCCATCCCTTGATCCCATCGAATTCCGAATTGACATGAAAAAGGATGAAATTTTAATGAAATTAAATTTCTTAAATTTTTTCTCTAGCATTCATCGTTTATTTCGGTCTTCTATCAGGTGAGTTTGATATTTTATTTGAGCTCGTTTCCCTCTTTTTCACAATGATCCCAATCAGATTAAAGTGCTCGAAAATTTATGATGTTGGGGATGAAAGTTAATGGTCTCCTCCTCCACAAAGCATAGAAAGCAATAAATTTTCATCTTTACACACACTTTTTTTCTGAATATTCTCTCAAGTCTCAACAATGCTCCACAAACCTAATCTCGATTGAGAGAAATAAAAAAAATTTATCATTTCTCTTGCAGCATTCTCATGGTTGAATGTCATGTGTCTTGACATCTACTGGACCTTCGGGTGAGTTGCTTTCATTTAATAAATATTGACATCAGACACTCTTTAGATATATTCACTCGACCTAAACTTTCTCATTCGCTTCTGTTGATGCTCGATGATGATGCTTATCGTGATGCCAAATATTTAAGTTTATGTAAAGCTCGACAGAAGGTCACTTTTCATGAAAAAAAAGTTTAATAAGACAGAGATGGCATGCCCACGAGTTGATTTTTGTGGTAAAAGTTTGAAAAATCATCGTTTAGAAGTTTTTTAAGGAAAAACAATTGTCACATAAAAATATACGTTAGGTTAATAGTTTTAAAATTCTGTGTGTTCGTCCCTTGGAATTTTATTAAATGTTTAAAAAATTAAGTCAACCCAATTAATTTAATTTTAATCGAAATTCAATTCCAAAAATTACCTTAATAAAGTCGTCAACAAATTTTGCGTTTGGTTCTCTAAAAATAATTTTTACCTCGCTAATAACTCTCAGCCTTTCCCTCCAACTTTTGGGATCTAATTAATTGAAATGTTGTTTAATGAGTGACACTATCACATTGCCCTCCCTCTCTCTTGTGTGCTCAACCTTTATCAAAAGCTAATTAGCGGCACAAAAATCTAAATGACGAGATTAGCGCTACAAGTCGAGCATGCAATAACAAAACATTACTCAACAAGGAGCGATAAATATTAAATGAGCATTTCGACCCCACAATAATTTTCCACTTCACTGGAAATCAAATATAGATTTTTTTCGGGTGCTTGTATTTCCTGCAGATATTAAGCATATTGCTCGTTTATTGAAATCCAATTTTTTATGACGCAGCTGTGCTAAATTGCGAATGCAACTTCTTATCAATAAAATATACAGAACAGTCAAACTGACGACACGCCACGGTCAAGAGCAAAATATGCAAATACATATAATTTATTGATTCAGATAAGAATAGGGCTGCCATAAGAGTTTTTTTAAAATCCGGGATATAAAAAATTTGGTACCAAGAAATGATAAATTTTATATACTTTTTGAAGTTAATGAACTTTTTTTAACTACCAAAATTTATTCTACTATATTTCAATTGACAAAATCCGGACAAATTCGTAAAAATCCGGTACTGTCCCGGCAAATTAATAGCAGATTGTTGGCCAAGATAAGAAAGAACAAAAGTGATTACAAAAATCATAAAATTTAGCAAATTATATGCGACTATTTTTGTACATCTCATGGCAGTTTGCGTGACGAAAAAAAAGACATTATCAATTATCACTTTTTGTTATCAAAAATTATACAAAAAGTATTACGCAAATTCTGACGGGGTTTATGATATTTCATAATATCTGATTTAGTGATCAATCACTATTTTTACGTAATCAATGAATCATCCTCCTTCTTAAGTGAATTTTCATAGCCATTCTTCCCACCTTTGTTGTCACACACAAAATACAAATTTTCACAAAATTTGCTCACTTATTTAATTCAATATTTGGAGGCGAGATTCTCTTTATCGTTTAGTGTAAATGGAAAATTAAATCGTATGAAGTGGGAAAATTTTCTCAAAAGAATTTTATTCTGCTTACAATAACACGATGACAGACATAAATTTCTCAACAGCGAGGAGAATGGGAATAAAATAAAGAAGACATGAAGCGTTAATTAATTAATCACAAAAGGAGATTTTGTGTCTTTCAACTTGATTTCCAAGACGAGTCGAGATGAAGATTTCTTTTAAAACAAAAGATCTGTAATTTTCAAAATTCCTTTTAGCCTCAAACTTGATCAAAATTTAAGTATTTTAAATTTAACATTTCACTTTTGATCACATGCTGCTTTAACCTCGCTGAAAATGAAATAAAAAATCAAAAGAACTAAGTTGCAAGTAAACAGAAGCTAAAATCAACTCGAGAGTATGTTTAATGTTTGTAGAGCGATAAAACGAAGCGAATATATTCGGCAAAAATAAGTACACAAAGAGAGCTGTTGAAGTTTACTTTAGTGAAAAGACATTTTCATTTTGGGCGAAGGCACAATTGTGCTTAAAATAATGACAATGGCACACTCTCAGTCTATGGACGAATGTAATGACTCGGACAAAAGTTTGCGAGGGAAAATTGATAATTTTCTCTGTGTCATTAAACGGAAATATGATATTCCAAAAATATATTTCGCTTTGGTCCATCAACGAGGAAGCTCTTTTTTATAGCTCAAGCCATCATCAATTATCGTTGAATGCGCTGAAACAAAATGTTTATGGAGTGAAGAGAAAGAACGATCATTTATCAATTTCTCTCACTACATGGGGATGAAATGTTAAGATTTAAATTTATCTCTTTGAGGTTTGCTTTAAATTACTTCAGATTTAAATCTGCAAAGATTTTACAAAGTTTTAAATCTTTCTGAACTTTAGAAATTATTTAAAATATAAATCCGATTCTAGATTACTCAACATTTCATCCCTTGCATCCCTTCGCGAAGTTTATTGTGTATAAAACCAATGAACTATGTATGATGAATTTATGGTGCTCGCATATTGCCTGCTTCATGACAACGAACAAAAGAAAGCTATTAAAAATTAATTAGACCCGGCCATAATTTTTAGAATGAGGCAAAAGTGGGGTGTAAACCAAGCACAAGCTGCCGCTTCCAATTTTCCCCTTAACAATCCTAAATCAACAGTTTTTTTGGGCCGCTCTCGATGACCGCCGAAATAAACATCATTATCGTCGTCATTAACTTCAGTTTCACTCTCTTTTCATTAAATTTTAGCGAGCTTTGCGTCATGTTGCGTGAAGTAATTTAGAACTATAGTTGGGCAGTTTTGGGAGCAATTAAAGTTAAAAGTTTTTAATGAAACAATAGTTTATATATTTACACTTTTGTTCCATTTTCCATTCTTTTTCTAAGATGTCTTTTATGTGTCATCATAATTCAAACACTTCTTCTTCTTCAATCCACCCCCAAAACGACATTTGATGAAATGATTTTTATCGATTTCACTTTCATCACATTTTTTATATCTTTCTTGTTACAAAGAAAAGGAAGCTCAGTGTAAAAAAGCTTTTCCGTCTCAAATATGTTTAAGAAGATGCCCTCGTTGTTGTTGGAGCTAAAAGAAAACTTTTTCAGTAATGAAATCGAGCGAAAAGTTATTTTCCGTGGACTTGAGATTAAATGCATTAGAGCAATTTAATTTAAGAAACTGCATGGAAATAAAAGTCATCAGCGAAAATGAAATTAAAAATGTGGATATGAAGATGTTCGTGATAGATCTGCTAACGAAATGTGGAGTGAAATGTAACGTGAATATAATTGATAAAGCGTACAAAAAGATTATTCGCACCGCTAAGCTTCCAATAGTTTTAGTTATTGTTTGGTTTGTCAATGAGGATGAAAAGGTCAGAGTGATGCGCGAAAAGTTTGAATGCGATAAGAAAAACAACTTGAAGAGTGAAATTTACTTAAATCATGCGCTGACAAACTACAATCGGGCTCTTCACATCAAGGTTTTGAGCGTCAAATCGCAACTTGGCATGCCAATTGTGTTTATCAGAAATGGAAAAATCATAATGAAAAAGAATAAAGAGTCAAAGCCGACGATTGTGAGTTCCTTTGAGATCATCGATCAAATGCTACTAGCTGGAAACTTTCAGCCCAACGGAAATATGGAACCGTCTCAAACCATCACAGCCTCTTATCAACTCAAAGCAGCAAGACTGTAAAATGCTACTATTACATCGAATTTACAGTTAAATTTCAATGCTAGCATCTTAAATGCTATCAAAATAGAAAAATTACAGCAAAAAATTCTAGCTATGATGATCCTTTAAGGAGTACAACTCGCTGGGTCATCCAATTTTATTCTCATCTTACCAACAGCAAAATTGAATTGGATTAATTAATCGCTTTTCACATTAATTCGTAAAATTTATTGTAATTCACTTATAAAAGAAAGGAAAAATTTCCAATTTGTACATTCAAAATACAAAAAAAAAAAAAACGAGCAAAGTAAATAAATTTTCCCTTGAAAATGTTTTTTTTTTCACTCAAAAATTGAAATGTGGAATACATAGCGGAAGAAATGTGCACAGAGATTTAATACGAAAAAGCGGAAAATAAAACAGCACAAATAACATCGGTTCCGGAGTTGAGAGCATAAAATATCAAATTGATATGTTAATAGATATAAAAATTTGAGAAAATGTGTCTCTTGTTTGAAAACATAGGAGAGGATGAATGTAACGCCTATATGAACGTATGAATGAGAGAAAAGTTGGAAAGTGTTGAAAATTTTACAAGCTTATAGAAATTAATTGTACTCGAGGGATTCTTGGAAACAACACCATAAGCATGTATTTCATAATCAACTTGAATCATCGTAAAAAAATTCTTGATAGCATTGGCACAGTTTATGAAAAAAAAAGTAGAAATTATTAAAAATTGAAAGATTTAGAGGAAAGATATAAAAATACAAAAAGTTCAATTCATTAAATAAAAAATTAATAAAATTAGTTTTATGTTCTTCTTCTTCAATATTTTTTATCAACTCTGTGCTTTGTTTGAAGCATTAACGATTTAAAAAACAGCAATATGTTGGTATCCCAGGACATTCGAGGTCATGCCCTTGTTTATTTTAGTAACACAACGCTCATTTGTCATATATGAGACTTTAACGTCCTTTGAAATATGCTTACGAAGAAGATCATTGGAGCTGTCTTAAAATTTAATTCATGGCGCCAATCTGTGTTTATTTCCACACCCACGCTTTAAACTCTATATTTAATGCCATTCAAACAAGAAAAACTAATTATGACGGTTGTAGCGACAAATTACATCGCATAAAATCGCTTAAAAGCTTTAGCAATAAAATCATTGAGCTAAAAGGGGTTTTTGTGATGTTGAATAAAATGATTTCCTCCACCTAGACGGGTGTTTGAAGTCGACGACAAACAAAAGCGATGAGAATGTTTTTCGTTCGAAATTTATTTGCTGCCTCATCCCTTTTGACGTAAAATTATTTTTACTGGCTGATAAAGTAGCGAAAATGTAGAATTTTCAAGAAATGGAAACTTGAAATTTTGCAAAAAATTAAATTACTTTTGATGTTTCAAAATTCCTTCTCTTGAACACAAAATCAGCATTTCGATAAAAATCACATTTATATTTGAGAAATTTAATCTTTGTTGTACTTTTTGATGTCATCATCAACTTTCTTCTCTTTACAGTTCGGTGCGGACACACCATGGAATTCGACGTACGAAGGAAATGAAGCGATTCATGTACTATTCACTCTACGCCTGGGGCTTTCCGTTTGTGCTGGTAAACTCACTCAATTAGCCGCTCAAACATGTTATTTTGAGGAGAAAAATGTTCATTTCTTTTTGCTCTTTTCTCTTGATAGACAATATTTACATTCATGATTGATTTTTATGACATCTTGCCAAAAGAATTGAAGCCAAACATCGGAAGATCGAAATGCTGGTTTGAGAGTAAGTTTGGAATTCTTAAAGTGCGACAAGCCATCAAACTGTCACCGATACCTCAAAAAACCCATTAAATCTCACATAAAATGTTTTCAATGGTTTTAACACTTAATGCCGTTATCATCCTTCACCCACAAGTGCCATGTAATTTGTGAACATGAATGATTTATGACATTTACATTTTTAACGACGATAAACATCGCATACATCATCATTTTTATCGCCATTATTGTCTATTGTACTATTTTTTCTCCAATTTTTCATTCTTTTTATAGAACAATCATCTCCGGGACATTTGATTTTCTTCTTGCTCCCAATCGGAATACAAATCTCTGTCAATTGTGTCCTCTTCGTGCTCACAGCGATCCATTGCAATCGCATTAAGGCAGAAATCCATCGAATGCAAGCAAGTGACTGCAGCGACCAGCAAAGGAAGAAAATTTTTATAGCTGACAAAGCGATGTGAGTGTAAAATCCCATTTACATTATTGCATTTGATAGCTTATACTTACTTCGAAACTCTCTCCATAATCTATAACTTCTCAGCAATATTTTATTGATGGGGATTTATTTGAAAATTGCGTCGCATCACAAAAATATTTTCACTTTTAATATTAAACATTTAAAACCCCACTTTAAGTGATATGAAAGTCTAATAAAAATGAAACAGTTTGGTTGTCGTTTAGTCGTTGCAAAGTGCTTGAAAAGAGAAATTGAAATTTTTATGCTTTCTGAAATGAAACTTTTACTATTATGGCGCATCATGGTGGGAAGTAAATTCTGAAATTTTATGATTGAGATGTGATGTAATAAATCGAGAACTATTATAATTTGAGGTGAATTTTAATGCTCGTGGCTTCTTCACAATTTTTCTCTTGGTTATTTTGGATTTTTGCTGCTTCCACTGTTAAGTTCAGCTCGGACACATAAATTTTCTGACCAAATAAAATTAGTGAGCAAAAAACATGCTTCCAACTTCATCCTGACAAGAGAAACTTTTTTATATCGTAAAATGCAATGTTGTATAAATTTTTTTACAAAACCAAACACATAAAAACATGTTTGTCGATATTTTGCTAACCTAATTGCAATTTTTCTCTTTCTATCTTTTCCTCACATATAGATTTATGATGAACATTAAGCTATTTAGTGTTATGGGGATATCGTGGCTGTTAGAAATCATGGCGACCCTCTACAATCAAAGTTCCATGTGGTGGGGAATCAGTGACGTCTTCAACTGTCTTCAGGGTGTTTTGGTTTTCTTCGTTTTTGTCTTCAAAAGAAAAGTGCTCGTGGCATTCCAGAAGAAGTTGGGTAAGCATAAAAAAAAATTATTAAATCGATGTCATTTCCTTTCAAGCTTAATTAAATTTATTAATAAGTTAAATGTCCGCACTTGCTTTAATATTGTTAACGACTCACTACCGAATATCAATTCACTTTATATGGTCACCATACTACTCAAGAAATTCATGTCACATTCAATATGCCTGAAAGTCTCCGCACACATCTCATTTGGGAAAAAAATATTAAGCTTTCAAAAGAGTTGTCGAAAAGTTGTGATGCATGACATGCACAACCTACAGATATCACATTTTTTCTCTCACCTTCTTCTTTCACTCACATAAATTAGATTGATTAAATGCGACAAGTTTTTTTTGCTCTCCCTTTTTTGTTTGGTTGTCAATTTATGAAATTTATGCTTCTCAGGCATGAAGGAGCCAGTCTGGCTTGAATATGACGATGAAAAGGATGAATTTAGACAATATGCGGAAGATGTTATGCAGCTACGACCATGGCTACCCATTTAGGAAAAAACTTAATTTTCCTAAATAAAATTCAACTTTTGAAAGTTTTATAAAATTGTATTTATTTTGTAATAAAACTTTTTATAGCAAAATTATAAATTAAAATCTCATTTCTATTTTTTTTCTCCAAACCATTTTAGGAATTCGAAAGATGGGCTTACGAGCAAAAACACCGACGACACTCTCAACGCTGGATCTTAATTCAACCTCAGTAAGTCGACACAATGGTCGGATGATGACAAAGAGCTCAAGTGCTGCAACATTGAATACCACATTAATAAAGAATTGAGATGGTCAAGAGAGTTGAAAGAAAAAAATATGTCCATCATCATTGTTGCCGACAGACCTTTTTCATCCTTAATATGAGACACACAGTCGAAAAAATAACATCTGTAGATAGTAAAGCAACAGAGTTTGTGGGCGGAACGTGAGGAATTCATATGTAATCATCCAATATATATCATGTCTCTTTCTTTCGCTTCTCGTGTATAAACACACACTGAATAAGAATGCGTTTTCCGTATAAGTCAGCATATGAATGAAAAATTAATGCCATGAAAAGCCGGCTTGTGTGTAAAGTTTTTCTGTGGGTGGGACACTAGGATTTATATGTTCATTCAGACACATTTTACTATTAAATTGTGAAAAAATAGAAAATTTCCCAACCCTTCACTACTTATACAAAAATAATAAAAGTTCCTTAATGTGATCTCATCTCGTATATATATATCTCCCTCTTTTACTCAAACATGCATTATTGTGTCTATGTTAACAATATCCAAGGCTTTTACACAACACATTTGAATATTTGTGTCTTATTCTACCTCAAAATAAGCAAAGCATTTACATTTTCTTACGTACGACTTTTACGGGTTGGAGGTTAAATTTGTTGAGCAAATGAAGCTGAAAGAAGAGCCCTGAAAACATTATTAAATATTTAAAAGCTTTTTTTGGGGGTCAGATGAATGAAGTAAAATAAATTTTAACATTTTCTAAGTGAGTCAAAAACTTGAGAGGAAACCCTTACCCTTAAAATAGCTGAGCTGTTGGCAAAAATCAAAATTTACAAGATGAACTTTTGAGAAAATTTTTAATTTCCGTATTTTGTTAAATTTTCTCAAATTTTCCTTGAGTTTTGAAAATTTTCTACCATCACTTAATTCTAAGAAAATAAAATATCTCCTCTTAATGCACTTTTATATCGTATAATAAATCTTATGAATAATTGACCTGCAAATCTCTATGCACAGCAGAAGCTCATCATCTTATACATTTATTTTATAAAATTATTGCATGCAAAATTTCATTACTGTAAGAGCATACTTTACTGTACATACTTGATCATTATAAATCCAATTCCTTCGTCGACCTTGAAGGGAAAAAATATGGAGAACGTGTATTAGCCATAAAGCTCTTCTTTCTTATGCTTTATGGACATATCTCAGTTATATCATATTTTTTTTCGAGACGATCTAAAAATAGGAAGAAAATTAGAATTCATTATAAATGAGCTCACCCAGCCGTAACATGTTTTCTTATTTTTCTCTTCTTGGCATTCTCCTTGTGCTATATGGAATTTTTTTCGTTATAAAAACTTGACTGGAACAAAATAAACAAAAGTGTATGGAAGAGAAGGAAAAAGGTTATGTTTAGATTTTCTTCAGTTTCTTTTCTTGAATTTTCTTCGAAGATCCTTATCATATTAAATATAAGAGTCAAGTTAGAAGGAATTACAAGAAAAAATATTTTCTAAGGAGCTTTAATTTTAAATCTTTCATATTTTTAACTTTATTATTTTCGAGTTAAAAATCACTAACTTCACCTTAGTACTTTTATCCAATTTTTAAAAAAGCTTTTCCACCTTTCTCTTCCCTAAAAATAAAATAACTTTCTATGCATGTCTTTTTTCCACTCAATGTACTTATTATTGATTGAAAAATAAAAAATTTCATGTGCTTTTCTTCTCATTTTAAAGTGATTTGATTGCAGATTTTTATTATTCTCTTCTTTCTTCATATACACCTATAATAACATTATGGTACGAGGATAAAGTTTTGTATTTCTTTTGTTTATTCTATATAATTTATTTTATTTCCCTCGCAGGTCATGTGAGAGCATTTATCATGTCCCGCTCTTAATTCTAAAATATTTGCAAATAATGCTTTTGACATTCTTCTGGTGATTGTGACGAAATTTTTATGAAATAATTTCCTACATTTATACAATTTTTTTTATATCACATTCAGTGTTATATTCTCAATATAATAATCCATGTATTAATGTATGAATGTCATATATAATATTCTATACTGAACTTTTTATTCTGTGAGTTAAAGAGAGCTTAAATGTTGAATAAATAAAGGAGAAAAATGTTTCAGGCAACTTTTATTCTGAGAGAAGATTCAAGTTTTCGAGATATGCTTTCATAAGCTTTTTTTACAGACAATTTATAGAAAAATTATTCATATTTCAGTTGAATTGATCATGTGAGAGAGAGAAGATTTTTGTCATCATCATCATCGGATGAGAATAAATTTTGAACACGAGGATTTTTTATGTTCATGCAAAAATATTTTGCCAAGAATTTCAGAGTTGATAATTTGATAAAAATGAATATTACTCGGATGAGAATTCAACTTTTAAATTTGGAGCACCGAAAAAGTTTGATTCAATAATTTAAACTTCAACGATTTTTAATCAATTTCTAATTCCATGATGAAATTTTCATCAAATTAAATTCAATTTCTCAACTCCTGTTCAATTATAAATCAACTTAAGTAAGAAGAAGAAAATTATTGAATTTCCTTCAACAAACAATTTTCCTCTCGTGTGCTCGTTCCCATCGCTGCTTTACAGAGTAATATTTTCTCTTTGTTCCATCATTAAATATTAATAATTGAGAATATTCGAGAGAAAAAAAGCGTTCAACTATAACTCGTTAAATTACTTTTTGACATTTTATTTATGACGTTTGAAATAATTTTTATTAACTTTAGCAACTCGATGAGAGGAAAAACACAAAATTAGCATTCCGTTGTTGTACTCAACAACCATCCTCGATTGTGAAGTAATGACTTAATGGGAATTTTCCTCTCTCATTTTATTTACTTCATTCAGCTCATTTTCCTTCGATTGTTTGTCTTTTAATTACTTTCTTCTTATACCACTTCGACTTTTATCTATCTGACTTAATTCTTGAATTATCCTTTCAAGCGTAAAAACGAGAGAAATTGGAGTGAAATAACAAAAGTTTTATCTACGAGACTAATTTTATGCAATAAGAATGTACAAACTTTTGTTGAGATAAATTTGCAAGATTTTAGTAAAATATTTTTGAAAAGAAATAAAAACGTTAAAGATTTAAAAATTTCAAAAAATTGCTATCAATTTTTTATAAACGATCAATTAATGAGAAAATTTAAAATTTCTAACACTTTTTTTGTGCACTGAGGAAATTCTCAATAAATTTTAATGAAAGTTTTTAAAACTATTTTAGAAAATTATTTAAAAAATCTTTCACACAAAAATATTTCACTAAAACTTTCTCAACTTTACTTTTTAATCGCTTTCAATAATTTTTTTCAAAATTTACATTTTTTAATTACCTTTTTTTACTTTATCTACTCATAATATATGAAGTTGCAAATTTATTCAATTTTCTCACGAAAATAAAGCGTTTCTATCGCTCATACGACGATTTCTTTACCTTTGAAATATTTTTTATCCTCATTTTTCTCGAAATAGGATGATGAAAGCATATTTTTCATTTATAATATCATTAAAGTTAATCTTCATTGGTCATTTTGTGTAAATTTTTATTTTTCGTATTTTTCTCATTCATATTTTTTTAACTCTTTATCATGCCCTCTTTATGCGTCTGGTTTATTGCAATAAATCACATAAATTAAGATTCAAACAAAAGGGAAAAATTTAAGTTCATATAAGCTCATACTCGTACAATATCCACAGGTGTTTTTCACATCGAGAAACGCAATAGAAAAATAATTTTCGCAACATTTTCTTGAACATCATCATCGTTCAGTCTTTTGGGAGATGATGGTGAGTGTGAGTTGAAGTAATTCTGTGAATTTGTGCCAATTTATGAACGCCATAAATTTTTTGTATGTGTCTAAAGTACTTGAAGCTGTTTTCATTTCACTGATTTTCATGTGCCAATAAATGATATTTTTACTATCGGCTAACAGCAGCGGAGACTTTCGACAAGCAAATTCTATCCACACGTGAACGTTTTCACATTGAAAGTACCTTCATAGTGCATTAATCAACTATGTGCTCAATAATCAGAATCACATAAATGGATTAACACCGGTTACGTGACTGCCTCTATTTTTATCGTCCATATGCGACAGTGTCAATGAGGGAAGCTGTGAGTGTGGGACGTTAAAGGCCCATTAAGCTCTCATATATTTTGCATTCAATAAAGACCTTAATATGATCTCACAATGTCGATGGTGTCGTTATGGAAAATGAATATGAGATTATTGGTAAAATGTGGGCTTTAAAAATTATCAGAGCTTTCATAAACTTCACTTGACCTCATTCAATTTCGACTCAGCCCACTCACACTCACGTACACGAACGACACCACATTGGCAGTCAATTATCGAGACACAGAATAACGGAACAAATGACGAATGAAAACGTGCGAAATTAAGCGTCTACATTGCGGAATAAGAATCAAATAAAAATTGGATCCTGAATGAGGGACATGATAAAGAGCGAGGTTTATGCCATCTGCTCGTATTTAGCCTTATTGATAGTCTTTGCCAATGCAATTGATAAAATGCAGCCCACGAGGGGAAAGAGTGCAAAGCCGAGTGTTGAGAATGATATTCGCCCGAGACTTTTGTCGAGATACTTTGTAACTATCAGATAGCAGCCTTGAGTGTAAATTTGCTTCTCATCCTGCGCGTCGCAGCGATTGCCACCTTGAGTGACACGACAGCACGATCGTGGAATTGATTGACGGTTTAAACTGTACCAGTCACGATAGTCTTGATTTCCGCAGCAGCCGAGCTATTTTTGGAGAGAATTTAAAATTAAAGTTTTAAAGTTGGATGCAAATTTTAAAACATTTATGACCTCATTTAAAAAAATTAAATTTAGATCTCAAAATTTGAAAAATAAATTTGACAAATTAAAAAAATTATTAAGGCATAAAGACACTCACGTTTTCCTGCATGGCATCAAAGTCAGCCGATTGCATGACTGCAGACGGTCCGTAGTTCTGCAAGCTCTGATTCAACCCCTTTTTCAACCCGCTCGTAAGGTGATCTTTATATGTGTACAAAGTTACAGCTAAAGTTACTTCTACAATCAAAATAACGGCCAAAAATCCCGAATACTTGCGAGGTGGAGATAATGATGATAATGTTGATGACATCATAAAAAGAGAATTAGAAGATGCATAATTAATTTCTCTATATTCATCCCCGCCACCTTAGTGAGTCGTAAAGGGAAATGACATGTGAGAGATAGGAAAGAATTTTTATTCTTACCACGTATAATAAACTTGATTGTGCTTTCACTGTACAACAGCAGGCGATTGTGCCCACGAACAATATGAGCAATCCCGTTCCGACGAGGATTATTTGAAATGTGTTTGTATAGTACGTTGACAGTTCCATGTAGCGATGAAGTGCAATTTGTACCCATATGCCCGATATCAACATCGCCAAGCCTGAAACCTGCAATCGCATCATCCAGATATTGCACAGGAAAATAATCATCACCGCACAAGACAATTGAGCAGAAGGAAGTTGAGAAAAAAGTCATTAAAATTTCATAAAAGGAATGACGATGATGGTGGATACGTGTTCATGTTTGTGTGCATGTGTATCTAACTAACTCATGTCAAAGTGCTAAAAGCACATCAATAAACTCTCTGAATCGATTTACTAGCAGAGATTTTGGCAAAAAATTATTTAATTAAGGAATGGACACTAAATTTGATTTTTTAATTTGAAACTTTAAAAATATCAAAAATTTGATCATTTTGAGAATGTTTTATTTTGTATTTTAAAAGTTTCACAACCTTGTTTGTATTCGATAAATTTTTCATGATGCGAAGTCACCGAGATTTGATTATAGATTTATGGCAGAGGCACTTTTCGGACAAATAGCAGCAGTATATATAAAATTGAAACATGAGAGAGTCATATTGAGGTTAAATATTGTTATTTATTATGATTTATGCTTGCAAATAATTTTTCGAACTCTCGAAAAACCATACGAGAGTAGTTTTTGATGTAAAAAACCACAAAAGTAAAACTTTCGGAATTGGGAGTTCAGCATGTGGTCGTTGTGGAAAAACATGAATAAAAAATGTTTTGAGATAAAAATATTTTTTAAAAAAAATCGATTTTAATTTAATTAAATTGCAGCTCTTTAAAAAATACCCAGAAGCAATTTATTTCTGTAGAGAATTTAATTTTACATGGTGTGAACATGAAACGTAAAAGATTCATTTAATTTTACGGAAGTTTCCAGTCCCCGAGCAAAACCACATTACCCAAAAAATTAATTACAAAATTCAAATTGAAAAGGTGGAAAATTATTTTTTCTACATCGGAAACTCTATCGCAAAATTTGTGTTCATGCTCGAAATTTTTCATTTTTCGCCGAATTGCGATGAATATAAATTTACATTTTTGCAACATAATATATTCCATGTGAAAATTGTCATATTTTCGTCGTCGTGCAAAATTTTTCCATATTTTTTCTCCGCTCCATGAATTCAACGTTAAATCATTATCGTTTTATTTCATTTCATGTCAGCTTCGCAATACTTTTTTTCCGAGTGAAAGATTAAATTTTTTGTGTCATTTTTATTCTCGGTGAGGAAAGTTTATTACTTCTTTTTGAAACATTTCACTCCATTCACATTTATTCATCACTCTTTTATTTTCTCATTTCTTCTTTTTTCGAAGCCCCGCGGAGCTTTTTCATTAACAAAAGATAATTTTTTGAGCCTTATAAAAGTGATAAGCGAGGGTGAATTTAGGTGTTAAAAAATTTATGCAAAATAAAAGAGGAAAAAAATTTGAAATTTAGTTTTTGTTAATTTCAACGGTTTTTAAAAAATTTGATTTTTAGACTTGTCAAAAAAAATCCACTGCAACATTTTCACATACTTGAGCTTTCAATCAAAAAATTTCCATCTTTCTATCTCACGACCTTGTCGGTTTCTGTAATCTCTTACTTCTTCCATATTTTTCCTTGAATCAACAGCAAAAAATATGAGAAAAATCCTCGAGATATGAAAATGTAATTTTTCTTGACAAGTATAAAGACTCATTTATCCTTTTCTCCACAGTGGATGTGCAGTGACAAAAGCATTAGGTTACAACATTCAACAGGAGTGAGAGAGATGTCATGAAAATTGGATTCGCTCGTGCGAAATTGAGGTTATCGTGTTGCAATTTCACATAAACATATAACACTCAAATTCTCCAATGTACATCAATATGAGTGATGTGCATATTGAGAATTAAAAAGAAACATGTGTGCCAACTTTTTTAAATACTCATTCAGGGGTTGCACACTTTTTAGCGTAACCCACAAAGTGGTGTAACGCTTATATGCTCGTGATTCCGTCCGTCCGTCCGTCCGTCCGTCCGTCCGTCCGTCCGTCTGCACAAGCGAGATCTCGGTCCCTGGACCAGCTAGAGACTTCTAGTTTTCGCCAGATGGTAGCTCTTAGGGTCTATATGTGCAGGCACTGACTATTTTTTGAGTCATGACCTATGGTCGTGCCATGGACGGCCATAATGTCCATTTTTCATACAAATTTTCTCTTATATGGCTTCATGGGTATCGTTGAACTCGTGATTGGACCAGAAATCGATTGGCATTGATTCGTAACTTGACCAGGAATCGATTGACATACATGATTTTTCGAGTCGTGACCTATGGTCGTGCCACAGACAGTCAAAATGTCCATTTTTCAGAACTATGGCTTCATGGGTATCGTTGAACTCGTGATTGGACCAGGAATCGATTGATATAGATGATTTTTGAGGAATGTCCATCATGGCCGGCCAGCAGTGCCACGGACAGCCAAAATGTCCATTTTTCAGAACTATGGCTTCATGGGTATCGTTGAACTCGTGATTGGACCAGGAATCTATTGACATAGATGATTTTTGATGAATGTCCATCATGGACGGCCAGTAGTGCCACGGACAGCCAAAATATCCATTTTTCAGAACTTTGACTTCATGGGTATCGTTGAACTCGTAATTGGACCAGGAATCTATTGACATAGACGATTTTTGAGGAATGGTCGAACAGGACTGCCACGGACAGCCAAAGTGTCCGGATTGACTTAAACTCATTTTTTATGCACTTGATTTTCAAACACTGATCTGTTACAAGTGGGTTACGCGGCAACACCCACGTGTGGGTTTTGAAACATTTTTTTGTATATTTTTTATTTTAAATTTCTTAGCATAAAATTTTAAGTTTTCAACTCTTAAATTTATAAGATGAATAAAAATATCTAACATGTCCTCCCATCTCCGCACTCGAATGAACATTTTAAATTTTTAATGAGCTTTTACTGCCGTTCATTCACATCCATGTGAAGTGAGAATGATGTATGTGATTTTAATAATGCCGAGGTTAATTGAAATTTTCCTCTCGGTGGAGTTTATGCAGAAAATGAAAATATAAACTTCGACGGTACATCATCACCAGGGAAAATATGCAAATTTTCTTCCTCTCTCTCTTTTCATCTTTTTTTCAACTTTACAAAGCTCGCGCTTTTTCACTCGCTGCATGCTTAGAAAATTTAATTTAAATTCATTGAATTTCAACAATGAGTTTTTCTCTCTCTCACTAATTGTGTCGAAAAATAACAATTTAAGTGGTGATAAAAATAAAAAGGAGGTGGTGCGATGATTTTTGAGATGAATTCATTAAATCCACTTGAACTGCTCGATGAGTAAGTAAGCGATAAAATTGTCAGAGATTGAAGAATTATTTGTAATGTTTTCACGATCCAAAGGTAAACTTTCAGCGAAATACTTAAACAGTCCAATAACATTCAAGGACTTTTTATCACCATCAAACTTCTGTGAGCAAGTTTAACGACATTTCTTCATAATTACCACTTATTCACATCTTCATCGTGCTAACTGCTGCTGATAAAAAAGAACTCATCTCTCGCATACGCTTTGTGTGTGCAATGCGAAAAAATTGTATGGAGGATGATATCATCATTAATTATAAAATGACTTTGTAAATGTTTCGAGACTAATTGACTCTCACGAGAGTGATGCAAAGAGGTTTTGGTCCCTTCATCATCATCACATCTCTACTACGACACTTTATTCGTTACTCCTGCTTCCCGCATGCCATAATTAATTTAATAACCGAAACATATTGTGCATGCGCATCACATCACTCTTTTAGAGTTATTCTATATTTAATGCAAAATCGATTTAAGAAAATTCGTGTCTTTGAATGCTTGAAATTGACGCAAAAGATAAAAATTCTCGTCGGTCCATTGAAAATTCTTATAAATTGTTTAAGGATGAAAAAAAGCTTCAAGGGATGCAACACTCAAAATTATGTATAAAATCTACAGAATAAAAATATTTAAATTGCTTATCTTGAGTGTCCATCCCTTGATTAAATGTTACCGGTTAAGAAAAGGTGAAAGTCTCAAAAGATTTTTTAACCCTCTCTCTTCAATGGCTTTAAATAATGTTGAATTTCCTTTCTTTTTTTCTCGAACTCCATGGCTGCTTCATTCGGAAGGTACAGAACTAAAAAGTTAAAGCACGTCATCGAGAGAGTGAGGGATTCAAGTTTTCCGTTATTGTTGCTTTTCATTGAATAAAAAGAGCTTTTGAGGAGGAAAAATCCGATTTGCTCCCTCCCACGATTGATGCTTATCTTTTTACACAACTTAATCCCAAACATAAAGAAAGTTATGTTTGAAAATCATTTCTTATCCCTTTTTTTGCTGTAAAACATGTATGAAATGTTTGATTATGAAATACAAGGGGGAGGGAAATTCACAAATTTGATATTTTTTTGCTAAGAAATTCTGTATATTGTTGCCTTCTGTTTTAAATTTTTTAAAGCCAAGTTCACATTTTACAGTTCTAAAAAATTTTGATATTTATTTTACTTTAATTATTTCACAAACAACTTAATTATTATAATTGCTACAATCGGCTACAATCAAATAATTTCACGGTAGCGCAAATCATTTTACTGATCTTTCAACCTTTAATTTTAAATTATAACAATTGTTATCAAAATTCAGAGAGAATTTTTTAAAAGTTGAAAATATTTTATTCGTTTTTATTTTATCTCAACTTCCATAAATTTTCTCAATCATTTTAATCTCAAAACCAAACGTAACCGCAATTCGTTCATTCGCAATTCTCCAACGCACAACAAAGAATTTTCATCAGTGTTTGCATGCCGATTAAACATTTTAATTCTCTATTGAGAAATTTTTGACTCTCGTTGCCTCTTTTAAATTCGTTTCGTATATTAAGTGACGTGCTCGAGAGCAAATGCAGCCACCAGATAACAATAATAATAAAACGTGACACATACGAGAGAGCATTTGATAAGAATTTGGCAGATAGCATGAAGCCCCCTCGACACATGTTCCCGTCTTCTCTCTTTATCATCAGAATTCAGATGAGAGACAATGTTCAATTAGTTGTTACTCGTGGACGTTTTAAATCGCACGCTGAAAATGTTTGAAAATATCGAAGCAATTTTAAATTCAGTAAATCATTCATTTATCGCCATTACAAGCTGCTATCTAACCTGGTATTGCCTCAACACGGGATTCAATGAGCCAACAGTATTCCACGCATGGTTTGCAGCAACCGGCTATCAATTGCTCATGGCAGAAGGAATTCTAGCAATGTACGAAAATGTATATATTGAAAATTTAATTTTCTGTCACGGCAGATGGTGCTTTAAAAGGGGTTTATTTGTGAATTATGCCGATCTTACATTTTTAAATTTATTGATTGGGATTTTACTAACATGAATTTTAATAATTTAATTAAAATTATTCAGAAAGTTTTTAATTTTCTTTGCATTTTATTAAAAGTCATAATTTTTTATTATCATAATTTACAATCAACCCTTTAATACTTAAAAATAATTTCAACCTCTTTTAGGTATTCAAAAAACATTTTTACGAACTCTTTATCGAGAAGCGAGAAGACAAAATTACACTGGATTTTACAAGCTTGCGGTGGTGGATTTGCGCTTATTGGCGTCTTAACTCAAATTATATCACGTGCCACTCTCGGAAAGGTTCATTTTGGCACCATACATTCAATTTTTGGTGGGTAAAAGAATTTCATATATATTTTATTTAATTAAATTCTTCAAATTTATCAATTCGTTAAAGTTGTTAAAAAAAGTTTAACGTTACTAAATTTTAAGGATCAAGTCAAGTTTTAGAACATTTTTTTAAACTCAAATTCAATTATTCAATTTCCACAATTTTGGCCAATTTCCTTCAAATACCCCTCGACACGCGTCAATGGTCAAGAATATCTCTAAAGTTATTTAATAATTCTCTCTCTCTTTTTCCACTTCAATAGGTTTAATTTCAACAATTTTCCTACTTTTCACAACAATCTCAGGATGTACGGCTCTCTTTTCATTCGAACTGAGGCGGTATTTAAAGCCGATATTTACCAAATATTTTCATGATCTCATTGGTTTGGTGACTTTTGTTTGTGGGTTAACGACACTCATCATAGCATATAAGACAAAACCATTGCTTGAGGTGAACGATCCAGGAGAAATGAGAACTGTCATGATTTTGCTAATTTCCATAGTCATTATCTTAACGCTAATTGGGACAATTAGGACGACTTTATGGTGCCACACCAAGACAATAATACTGAGTCGTCATTTATATGAAACTTTTTAGAAACTTTTACGGCGCGCATTTTCATTTTCTGAGTGAATTTAGATGCTAATAAGAAGAGACGATAATTGATGATAATGGAAATAAATTGCTCGAATTTGAATAATTTACAAAACTTTCTTATTTGTTTACACAGATTTTAGGGAGTGTAAAACTGAGGGTTGGAAATTTTGATTAAATTAAAAGCTAATTATTTAAAAAAGTTTAGGGATCCAAATTAGAAATTATTTTTAGGCTTTTAATTTCATAAATTACAAAGTGTCTCATCATTAGTTTTGAAAGTTATTTGCATTAATGTAAAAAGGATCTGCGGTTTTTTTGGTGCGCATCATCGCACTTATTATGAAAAGCTTCTTTTGCGGGTCAGATTTATGTCATGAATAAATTTGTTTGCATAATTTTTCTTCTCTTTGCAAAATTAAATCATGAATATGATTTTTATTTCAAATTTACTTTTGCCTACAAATTAACATGGCAATGATGATGACAAGTCACACACCAAGCATAATAGCTACTTGTTACAAGGTTGACATTATCATTTTGCTTCCAAGTGTCTTCTTGCTATCATCTCTTCATAAGCCTCACTGAAGTGTTTCACTTAGAACTGTACGTGCCTTCTTGCAGGTAAGCAAAAGACAGATGAAGGGAAATTTTTTGATGCATTGGTGTGAATTATGAGTGAGTAGACCATTAAAGAAGAAATATTTCAAGTATTTTTATGCGAAGGTTCTCAAAGGGCATGCAATTATGAGAAAAGGAGCTGACAACTGAGTTTGTTAATATTTAAGTTGCACGATTTTTTATCCCATGCTAAAAGCCCTTCACCCCTCATATTTTATTCAAATATAAAACATCTTCAGCTTCTCAATGAATCAATAAGAGAAAAAGTGAGTTCAATTCACATTTATATGCGCTATAAGAAAGTGAAATTGCCATTTCAAGTGTAGTAAATCACTTTTGCCTGATCGAAAGTGTAACATTGACTTTCCTACGGAATTGCCGATAAGCCATTTCAATTCACGCATGTGACGTCAGTGCTGCTCAAAAAAAAAGAAATTTTATGCAAACGACGGGAAATGCGGAAAAAATCCAAAATCGTCAATTCGCTAGCTTTAGCAATCATTTGGATGATTAATGTAACTCAACTGATTGCTATCATAATTGAGGCGAAAGCTTAATGTGGGTGTTGAGAAAAAAATGACGTAAAATCCCAAGCTATTATTGACTTTGGTTTTTATCATAGGCAACAGGTTTAATCTTTATGGAAGTGTGTCCAATAATCTCACGCTGTCCTGATTTGTTAGGGTCAAAAATTGGGTGGCCAGAACAATTCCAAGATATTCAAATTTTAATCCAGTAAAATAAAATTATTTTTCTCTCTGTGAATTAACATTTAAAAAAATGCTTATTAATTTATCCTTTTTTTGTCCTAGACAAATGTTGACCATAATGCTGACTTTTCAAAGAAGGCATAGCCTTCAGCTATTGTCAGTTTGCATTATCTTCCGGTATCAGATAACCTTGCTACTCGTTTTTTAAACAACCGATTCTCGAGAGCAAGACAACAAGTGCTTACAAAAATTACATGAAAAATTTTCAAGTGATATCGCTTACACTTGAGATAAAACTCGACGCTAAATCATTAAATTTGTGAGCAGAGGTTAAAATCCTTTTTTCTGACTCATATGTGGAGAGAAGAGATTTTTTATATATTTGTGTGTAGTTTCGTACGTGACTCTTTATCCTTTCAACATAAAAATTATGATTGGGGAATTGATGAAGCAGATGATAAAAGCCTTCATTGAAATTCTGGGGAAGCTTTTCGATTTAAATTTATTGGTAAACAAAATCAGGGAATTTGAGGTTGTTTTTAAACTAAATAAATAAATTGAGAAAGAATGGTGCCGTAAAATGTGAAGAATATCAAAAATAAATTTAGATTTTTTTATAAAAAAGTTCTCGCGGGATTTTTACTTTCTGCTTTTATATTTTTTTTCGGTCAAATTTCTAAAAGTTTATTAAACCAAAAAAATAAAAAATTTCCTTATTGACTTCGAAAAAGCTTTGAAAGAAGAATCCAAACTTTTCTCAAATGACAAAAAAATTCACCTGAATTTCCCATTCCTGATTGATAAATGAACAAATCACTCTAGATATGTTCGACGATGTACACAATATTTTTCCTCTCATGAGAAAAACTTTTGCCGTTTTTTGTTTTCTTCTTATTTTCAACTAGATTACGGAGGAAAATGAATGGTTTGACTCGCAGCTCGTGAGAGAGATAGAGAAAACTTCATGTGAGATAAGAAGAAAACGTGACAACTAAAAGGTGGTTTGATAAATATATTTTGCTGTGTTTTCTTCAAAAAAAGTTCTTTATAAAAATTCAGGCCGTAATGAAAGTATCGCAGTAGAAAATTTTGTGCAATGAAAAATCGAAGTTTATGGGAAAAGTTTGAAGTTTGCTTAAATACACTAAATCATGCATTTATCGGCATTTGCATGTTTTATAATTTTTGGTATTGCATAAATTATGGGTTCGATGGGCCGCATACATGGCATGAGATGTGTTGCTCACTTGGGTTTAATTTGTTGATGGCTGAAGGAATTTTAGCAATGTACAGTGGAAACAGTTTTACGTTGTTTGAAACTCGAACGAGTAAAAAGTGGCTGCATGGAATTTTGCAGACTGCTGGAGGTGGGTTCGGGTTGGCTGGATTATTTCTAGAGGTGATTAAACGTATGCAACAAAATAAACCATTGTTTGTTATATGGCATGCGAAATTGGGTAAGATTTAATTTTAAAAACTGAAACTTTTAATATCATTTCTTTCTTCAGGTCTCGCCGCATCGATTTTACTCGCACTCTCAATGTTTTCTGGCATAGCTGCTCTTTTTCCGATGCGACTAAAAAATCTTATCAAACCAATTTTCTCTAAATTCTTCCACAATCTCGTCGCAATTGGTGCATTTGTGCTTGGCATGATTTCGATTATCATCGCTTACAATACGAGAAAGCCTAGCAGAAGTATCGACCCGGGATTCATGAATCACGCTATCATTGGACTTGTGACAGCGACGTTGGTTTTAACATTGATTGGACCTATGAAAACATTTTATGGACATTTGAAAGTTTTTAGAAATTCTTTGACTGTAAAAACTTATGAAAAAGCTTGAAATTTTTAGGAGTAGGAATGAGAGCTTTTTGAAAGTCCATCACATACGTTAATTTTTGAGACTGTCCACATAAATGGAACCATAATAAAATAAATTCTACTGTCAATGATTAATGAAGGTATTCAATAAATTAATTTGTCAAGCTTGTCATGATAATTAGTTTTTTGTCCCAATTATTCAAAATTTTCTCATTTTGACAAAAAGCTCTTTTTATCTAATAATAAGTTTTTCTACGCACTCAACGCTTTTTGATTGATTAATTTTCATTTTTCGTCTGGACAGTTCATTCATGTTTTATTCAACGCGATAATTTTTCTATCAACACTCATTCGAGCGCACATTAAATTTTCGAGAAAATAGTTTCATACTAGACGTGATTATTTTTAGTGCCGTGTCAAAAATGGAAACGAGAAGCTGGTGGGAAACTTTGGAAGTTTGTTTAAACACTTTAAATCATGCATTTATCGGTATTTGCATGTTCTATAATTTTTACTATTGGACATTGATCGGCTATGATATTTACACGTGGCATGAAATTTGCTGTTCAATTGGATTTCATTTATTGATGGCTGAAGGTATTTTAACCATGTACGATGGCAATACTTTTACACTGTTTGTGACACGAACAAAGAAGAAATGGATTCACGCGTTTTTGCAAGCTACTGGTGGTGCTTTTGGATTGACCGGATTTTTCATTGAAATTTACAAGCAATTGGAGTATAATAAACCATTGTTTGACATCTGGCATGGAATTTTTGGTGAGTTTAAAATTCTAAATTGAGTAAAATTCCTATTTTTATCCTTTCATTAGGTCTCGTCGCTTCAATTTTTCTGGCGCTCTCAATGTTTTCAGGTCTGGCTGCTTTTTTCCCCATGCAACTTAAAAATTACGTCCGACCAATTTTCTCAAAATTCCTCCACAATCTTTTTGCTATCACTGCGTTTGTATTCGGTATGATTTCGATAATCATCGCTTATTACACGAGGAAACCAGTTAACAATATCGATATGGGAAAAATGGATTTAGTAATTGTTGGATTTGTTGCTGCCACTTTGGCATTAACATTGATTGGACCTTTGAAATCAATTTATAGAAATGGAAAGACAATTTATGATTGGATTGGAGGCAGTGGTTCGTGGGCGGAAAGAAATGGAAATAAATAAAAATAAAAGTTTATCAAGAAACGAAAAATTTTCTATTTTAAAATCAATTTTTACTTCTCACGTTGCCGAGTGCCACCGTTAAGATAATGACGAGAGATAATCAAAAACGTGAGAATTGAAAGGTAAAACGATAACTCGAAGTGACAAGAAACTCATAAAATCAGCTACACTTAATTGTTTTCAGTTTAGTCGTTGAATGAATTCGATACAGTTAAAATGGGCGAATCGAGAAGTTTTCTTCAAAAAATAGAAATCATCCTCAACACACTCAACCATGTGTTCATTGGCATTTGTGCATTCTACAATATTTGGTATTGCATAAATTGGGGGTTGGATAAGGACCACACATGGCATGCATTCTGCTGCTCAATTGGTTTTCAGTTGTTAATGACCGAAGGAATTTTAGCAATGTACAGTGGAAATACTTTGACATTGTTTTCGGGTCGAGGTACGAAAAAGTGGTTCCATGCTCTCCTTCAAGCAGTCGGTGGAACTTTAGGCTTGATTGGATTCTTCATTGAAGTTTATTCAAGATATCGAGATGGAAAAGCTCTTTTTCATATTTGGCATGCCAGAATGGGTGAGTTAAAGTTTTAAAAAATCAAATTAAAAATTATTTTAAAAATTTAATTTAGGTCTCGTTGCTGCAATTTTCTTAGCACTCTCAATGCTATCCGGGTGCATCGCTCTCTTCCCTAAAAATTTAAGAAATCTCATCAAACCAATTTTCTCAAAATTCTTCCACAATCTCTTCGCGCTCACTTCCTTTGTCTTTGGATTTATCGCCATGATAATAGCATACAATACGAGAAAATTTGCACGTAATATCGATCCAGGTAACATGCGCTACTGCATGATTGGATTTCTTTCGGCAATTCTAGTGATAACTTTAATTGGACCTCTAAAAGCTTTCTTCCGGCACGTGGGCGTGTTCATGAATTCATCAGCAGAAGTTAAAGAAGAGAAAGATACATCAAAGACAGCTGAGAATGGCAATGCTTAATAATAAAGTTTAGTGATTTTGTGTTTGTTTCTTAATTAACGAGAAATCTCACTTCTTTGTGATTTACAGAGCAAAACTGCTTTTCCAGCTTTTTCACAGTAATTACAGTCCATAAATTATACTTTACACTGTCTCAAACTTGCAGTGAGGGTAGTGTTTAAAGTGGTTGAGTTCGAGTTAAAAATTTAAAGCAGCTTTTTTTTTGTTAAAAAAGCTATTAAGTGTTGAACTTTTCAAAAGAGCACTAAAAGACTTGTCAAATTTACTTAAGCACGACAAAACTCCTTAGAGCTGTTTAAACAAGGAATTACCACATTTGCACTCGTAATCAAACAAATCTCTCTATGAAAATTCCATAAATCCTTTCTCGCACTCTCTAAAGCTTAAAAATCTCTCGGCAGGCTTTCAACTTTTCACATTCATGCGGCATGAGAGTAGCTATTACAGGCAGTTTAATTAAAAAGAATTTTTTTTTTCGAATGCGAGAAAGAGAAAATTTTACTCGAGCGCCCCGAAACCCACAGATTTTGCTTTCATCTCACTTTTCCCATGAGACATAAAAAGAAAATGAAACTTTAGCCATTTATCGGGCCTGAAAGTTTTTTCATTTTGCTCCTCGAGCTCTTGCTCGCATCAGCATAAGGTGCCATCAATGATGGATTATTAAATTTCGGGGGCTAATTTGCTTCACATTGCGTGTATGTGGCGGCACGTATAAACCGTATAACAACGGTGAGATATTAAAGGGCGATATTTATCGCTTTACCCACATCACATTGAGCACATCTGCTTCAGCGCCATAAACAAGCTCATTAAATAAGCTTCACGTTTTAATCGAGCGTGAATTTGTCGCAAAGTGACAAATATTGATGATGACATTGTTGGTCATAATTTAATGAGCTATTTGTAGTTAATAAGAGAGATTTATTGAAGGCGGCAGTTTTAACCTCACCGAAAAATTAGATGATTTATCACCAAAGAATATTTTTGGGGTGTCCGATGAGAATTTTGTGGTAATTTTAAATGAATACTTTGTTTTAAGGAGAATCTAAGCCATTTTTCCTTTTTTCATTGTTCACTTTATCTTCGAAAAAAAACCTTGAGAAATTTTTGATCAATTTTTCTTTAATTTACAAAGCTCTCAATTTGCCAAAATCACCGATGACCGTAATTTTCCTTGATGAAAAATTTTTTTACAGTCAATCAGTGAGGCTTAAGAAAATTTATCGTAACATCGTAGCGCTGGCGAGAAATGAGCAATGAGAGAAAAAGGTCAGGTGGAAAAAGCGCTTGAGGCACATGATTCGTTATGAAATATTAAGCTTCACCCGCATTGTGATGAAAATTTTAATTTTAACACAAAAAACCAAACATGACGACAGAGAGAGAGAGAGTCTTTGTAACTGGGTCGAGGTAAAAAAAATTATGTTGACATCATCCCATGAGAGATCTTCGAGTGAGAGCAAGTTTAATTTAATATTTTTTTGTCAAAATAGAGACAGAACAATGGCATACATTAATGAATGCCACAAAAAGTACTTAGAAGGGGATAAAACCCCAAGCGTTAGCTAAATCCTTTTCCATCTGGTTGTGCATGTTCATCCGGTGGAACCATAAATTATTTAAAAGAAGCAGTTTCTTGTGAATAATTTTATAAAATTACTTTTTAATAATTTACATAACCTCGAAGTGCAAAACTACTGCTACTGTAGCACGTCGGGTATACAAGTTTAAACTTTATGTGTAACTTTCAGTTCAATTTTTCAATTAAATTCAAATGTTTACTGTGAGTGGGAAGTTGGAAAATTCTTGCTAACTTGCCCCAAGTGTTTTCATGCGGTTGAATTGTTATCATGAATATTATTCTCATGTCATTTAAGTATTCACCTGAGAAATCAACATTAAATTGCATAAAAGCTTATTGAACTTTTTTTTAGAGAAAGAAAATTGCAGCAGCGCGGTGAGTTTTAAGTGTCACTTTTTTACGTGCAAGCTTTTAGATTTTATAAAATGCGAAGGTAAAAGAGCAAACATAAAAGTTTTCCCACCATTAAAAAAAATGTTTCAAAACCCACACGTGGGTGTTGCCGTCTAACCCACTTGTAGCAGACAGTATTGGAAATGTAACATGGCGAAGTCCTATAAAGAAGCCTTGGAGAAGCCAAAAGGGAAGCCTTATGGAAAATATTTCTCAATTATGTTACATTTCCCACTGTGTTTCATTTTCCACCATGTTCCATTTTTCACATTCCTTTTCTATGTGTTCCATTTTCCACTGTGTTCCATTTTCCACTGTTTCCATTTTCCACTATTTCCATTTTCCACTTTTCCTTTCCACTGTGTCTCATTTTCCATTATGTTCCATTTCCCACTATGTTCCATTTTCCACTGTGTTTCATTTTCCATTATGTTTCATTTTCACCATGTTCAATTTTCCACTATGTTTCATTTTCCACTATGTTCCATTTTCCACTGTGTTCCATTTTCCACTGTGTTCCATTTTCCACTGTGTTCCATTTTCCACAGTGTTCCATTTTCAGATCCATGCCAATCGATTCCTGGTCAAATTCCGAGTTCAACGAGGTACATGAAGCCATACTTTTAAAAAATGGTCTTTTGTTGCATTCATTTGACACTCCTGGCCGGCCGTGACGGTCATTCTTCAAAAATCATCAATGCTAATCAATTCCTGATGCAATTACGAGTTCAACGAGGTACATGAAGCCATACTTTTAAAAAATGGACATTAGGGGCACTACTGGCCGGCCGTGATGGACATTGGTGGCACTCTTGGATGGCCATGATAGACATTCCTCAAATATCATCAATGCCTTTCGATTCCTGATACAAATACGAGTTCAACGACATACATGAAGCCATAGTTCTGAAAAATGGCATTTAGGGCTGTCCATGGCACGACCTGTGGTCATGACCCTCATAATTCCTAAAATGGCCGAATCTAAATTCATAGACCTACCATTTGGCGAAAACTAGAAGTCTCTAGCTATCTCAGGAGCCGAGACTCGATGGAAAGACGGACGGACAGACGGACGGACGGAAATAGGCGCATATAAGTGTTACACCACTTCGTGGGTTACACTAAAAAGGTGACTGCATAGTTCAACGAGCAAAATTAACTTGGAGCAAAAGGGTTCTGCAGTGCTATCTCACTTCCTTTTCATCACAATAAAAGTGTAAACATATAAAATTTAACCAATAAAAAAGCTCAAATCATCAAACACCAAAAAAAATCTTTTATGCATGATTTCCATCAGTGCGGGAAAAAAGTTTTACTGTCAACAGCAGCCGATATTTTGGAGTGAACGAAAGCTTTTTTCTACACCCCATAAGCCACAACAACACACAATTACTTTTTTTTTCATTGATGCACAAAAAAACGACTAACGAGAAAGTTTTTATCTTTTAATTGACGTTGAAGAAACTTTCGGTCTTCCCTTAGATGAAAAAATTTACAAGATAAAATTAAAAAGTTTCCACTTTGGGCAAGAGAGCGCGAGAAGGAAAATGTTTTCAGTCAATATCCGCCGAGGGGTGAAAAAATACTTTCGCTAATTAAATTTAAATTTTTAAAATTTCTTAAATTTCTTAGAAATTAATTTTGTTTAAATAAAAAAAATTAAATCTTGATATCACAATCATGTCACACCCTCGAATTTTATTTCGTAACGAGCGTATAAATTTCCATTCGCAGAAATACGCAAAGAAGATGGAAATTTTGCTGCCGTGATGTTTTTTTGATGTTCAGGGAAAACAGAGCGAGCGATAAAGTTTTTACTTTTTCCGTTCTCCTCGACGGCAAGGAAAATGTGTGTGGCGTAAAGAAAACACAAACGCTAATGAGCAAGTCAACGACAACAACTGGAGTGCGTTGAAAATGACTAAAATTCGACACTGTAAACTTTTACTCCAATGAAGCGCACAAGTGACTGAGCGAGAGAGTCGAGTGAGTTCATTAATATTTATTCGCATGACGAAGGGTGAGGGGTTGAAAGCATCGGAGCATACAGACACCATATAAACAAGGCTGAACATAACAAAGTGGAATAAAATGAAAATTTGAAGCACACACGAACTCATCGAATTGGAAACGAGCTTTTCTGTTAGAAATTAATGTAAATTGGACGAATTCATGGAATTTTTCATTTGATGCGATGAAAAAATTTATAATTTTGCAGAAGTGGCTCGAAGAGACGACTTGTTGATGCTGTGCATGTTTATAAATTTAACGAGATCGTTAAAAAACTTTTATTTCAAGTCAACTTTGCATCATTTTGAAATCGAAACTTTAATTGCATTTATTTTATCACTTTAAAGAATTCAAGTTCTCTAAAGTTTTAAATTTTCTCTAACCTTCTTTCTTCTAACGAGAAAGAGCTTTAAGAATTTTCCATTCTAAAATTCATTGTACATATTTTTTTCACTATCTCATTCACAACCTCCATTAAAGTTTTTTCCCTTCATGAAGTTCTTTCTTCTTTTGTTTCAAAGCTTTTAAAAAAATTCCATCCTGTGCACACTTTAATGCACGCAAACATCTTTAAATCATGCAAATCTCGTTCAGCTTGTTTATGATTTCTAATCGGAGAAATTCCTTGTAAGAAAAAAACTGAATGCGATTAACTTGAAGGTGAGAGTGAGAGAGAGTACATAAAAGTCACTGCAGAGAACGTGAGGAATATTTTTTAGAATTTACAACTCACGCAATCAACAGTTTATTGTCGAAGAGAGTTTGTCGAGGTGTTTGTGTGTGGGTTCAGTTCACTCTCTTTGCCGCATTTTAGCGAGAAATTTATGATAATGTTAATTGATTAAAGTATCATCATATATTAGCGCGTACGTGTTTAGGGATATGTGTTGTTATAAGGACGAATGAGAGAAGTCAGAAATTACCCAAAATGCAATATTGCTCGCCATTAGAAGGCTCTTAATGAACCCGGTAGCAGCTTGTGTTTGCAAACGATCACTCATTTTTTTATCACTTTTTTTATTCACGTCACACTTTATCAACTTTTCTCTCACACACTTTTTCTCTTTTTTTCTGGCTGCAACTTGATGCTTCAAAAAATTTTCTCGCTATTTTTCTTTGTTATTTTTTCTGGTGAATCGTGTACACAAAACTCGAGAGTAAATCCTGGCTCGCTTTTAAAGCCTCCCCCGAAACCTTTTTTTCTTCTAGACTTTTTTTCTGTGAAGAAGAAAATTTTCTGCTCCTGATAACACCGAGCGATAACAGAAAAAGTTCTTTCCTCAACCGTAACCAACAAGCGAATGACGAGAGATGAGAAAAATGTTTTCTCTGTTGGAATCTCTGTTTTATGTTACAGAGCATGAAAGCTCGCACATCGTGACGTCATGGATTTTCCGCTCTCTCCAGTTTTGTTTGCAAACGGGAGCATGAAGGTGAAAATGAGCTTTCGAGAGAGCTTCGAGAAGTTTGAAGAATTAAAAATCGTTATTGAAAATTTAAAAACTTTAAAATTGTAAATAATTTTTTTTAAATTCATCTCGGAAAGCTTTTTTTAAAAATTTGAAGTACTTAAAAAATTTAATATTTCCAAAAAAATGTCAAAATCACTTTTTAAATGTAGAAATTGTCGCTGTTGTCGCATGTGCAGACGTAAAAGAAAATCTTTTTTTGATAAAATCTATAAACGACCTGAATACGCTGATTTTCCAAAAATTTACTATCATTTTAAACTTCAACAAAGTCGCCACTCTCCAGTTGTTCCGTTTCGAGTTCAAGACATTCCTCTGGGCTACTTTGAGTCAGCCCTAGACATGATGGAAGATGTTTTTATCACAAGCGATGCTCTTTGTATTGGAAAAAAGCTCAATCGACATGAAGAGTCTCGTTTTGTGCTTAGATGCTGTTTCAGGAGGGTGCTGCATCAAAAGTTCTCTCTTGGATGTTTCACAAACGACGGCCATGATGACTTTATTGGCATCATGTTCTTTGAATTTCGAACAAACAAAGTGAAACAAGAACCGATTGTTGTAGGTTTAAAAACTTTTTCAACTATTAAAATCTCTCTTTAAATCCTCGATCGTATTTCTGTGTCATTACAGACGGGCAATAAGGATGTCGATGCTATAATGGCTATCTTAGACTATACGCTCCATGAAGCGGACATTTACAATCGCTATAACGTGGATATTTTTCTATTCGGCTATGCATTCGCTATTCGAAGCGATTACGTTGGCAAGGGAATTCGATATGAGATGTTAGCGGGTCTGGAGAGTGTTTTAAATGCACTCAATATCAATATTCTAGTGCTTGCAAGTGGAAATGAGAGCACACAGCAGGCGGCAATATACGCGGGATTTGAGGATGTCTTTTCAGTGAGCTTCAGTGAGATCGAGCAAATGATTAATTTCGATCTCAAATCAGCGCCGTCGAATGACTTTAAAATTATGGCATTGGGCGTTTGAAAATAAACAATTTTTACTCTCACGCTTTATCAGTTTGTTTTCATCCGCGTCATGAGCTCGAAGCGTAAAAATCTCTGCATAGTCATTGTGACATTATTATCCTGGATTAGCACATCGTTTTGCGGTAGTTTTTAATTACAATCATAAAAGAAAGTTTTTCACATTAATAAAAAATATTTTTGCAACAGCCGACGAGTGCGCTTTTAGTGCTAGAATAGATGCAACAGGTTGCCATATTTTAATTATGTGCTTAATGGCTTTTCTCGAAAAAAAAAACTATGATTTTTAAAATGTATTAAAATTTCTAGAGTAATTTTAATTTTTATTTATTTTTCAACGAACTAAGCCATTGGCATCGCATAATTTGTGAGTCACAATCTCTTATCAGTAAAAAATATTTTTCAGCTAGTTCAAACGAGCAACTTTCATGTCGAACTAATCCGATCGACAACGGCATCGCATCGAACATAGAATTTCCACATATTGTTCTCGTGATTGGAAAAATTTTTGACAAGCATTTGAGATTTAATAAATATATAAACGATACACAATGTGCGGGTTCGTTGGTAACTAAATTATATGTGATAACCTCAACGACATGTATTAATGGTAGCCGACACACACACGCTTCGATAAAATTTGGTGTTTCATTTTATAATGAAGACTCTAGTGAAAATGCTGTGGTGGTTCAAAGAGAAAATTTTGTCTCGCGAAACCAACTGACCCTCATGAAATTGCCAGCGGAAATTGAAACCAATGAACTCATTTCACCAACGAATTTTCCATCAATCGCGTTCGAAAATTTATCAATCGAAAAATTAATATTAGCCGGATGGACAGGATATAAATATGAATGCAATCAACAGTTGAAAAAGTGGTTTATTTGGAGGGACGCGTTTGAATCATGTGGAAAGAATTTAATTTGTCTGAATGAAGCTGATATTGTCAATTATCGAGAGGTAACAATTAAATGATGTACAACTTTTTAAATATTGTAAACTTTTTTATTCATAGATGCTCGTTGCTGGCAGTCCTTTACAAATTTATCATCCAGATGATGCCTGCAATTACATGCTTGTTGCAGTCTTCACGCAAATAATAAATGGACATTATGAGTTTATTGATTTTTCGAGCGAAGACAATTCAAATTTCATCAGTACGCACATTTATTAAAATATATAACCACGTTTTAAAAACCCGTTACAAAAAAATTCAAAAAACTTTTCCCCTTAACTTATGCAACCCCTGTTCCACAATAAATATTTTAATCTGAACGCAAATTTTTAGAAAAATTTTTAAAAATTAATTTTAGATGGTAAATAAAGGTTTAATGAGTCTAAAACTATCAATTAAATGCCGTTCAATTCCATAGGTTAAGAATCGAAAACAAAATCATCATGAACAGCAAACGAAACAAGAAAAAAATTCGGAAAAGAGCAGTTCCAGTACGAGCAACACGTCAACAAATTCATCAAACTCTGTAAGCTCGCCAAGGAGTTTTATTTCTTTTTCGTCATGGTATGTTCCAGTTACCATTGCACTCATCTCTATAGTGTCATATTTCGTGTATATCGGCTATTTGGTAAGATCAACTAAATATTATTCAAGTTATTTTTAACATCCAGCTGTGTGTTTTAGGAAACTCGAGTAAATACACCGCTGGATGAGAAGAAAATCGTGTCGAAAGAACCAGAATCGGAAAAGTTCTGGGGCACATATAGACCTAACGTATACTTTGGTCTGAAGACGCGAGATCCACACTCGATGGCATTAGGACTTATGTGGTATTTTCCAAATAAACTTAGACCCAATGGTGATTTCATCAGGCACTGGTGTAAGATGGAAGATGGACTCAAAAAGTATGGATGGTTGCAGCATGACGGCAAGAATTTTGGCATTCAAGAGATTCATGATGAAAATTACATCATTGAGACGTCGTTCATTAAGTTTCATACGGGAAAGTTTGGTGGCGAGTGGACAGCGAGGGTAAATGTGAAGCCTAAAAATCCCAATATTACCGAGCCAATGTCACTTATTTGGTATGCAGCACTTGATGAGAAGAGTGAGGGAAATTTGAAGCCAACTTATGCGAATATCTACGGCATTGAGGGCGATACGAAAGGCTTGGGAAATTTTAAAATCAATTTGCACAACACCAAAGGCAATATAGTGAAGCAATCATTTGTCAGCACAGTTGCACCGAGTTTACAAATGCTAAAAGAAACAATTCTTTCTAATCTCAGAGTGGCTAGTGATAAGAAGACAAAGGAACGTTTCATAATTCTTGCTGGTGATACGCTCGATGAAACTACTAAACCAAACTTCGTCGCACTTCAATTGAATGTTGAGCTTCCATTCACACTCGATATAACCTTCCAAGGCACGCCGAATGTTAGCTCCTTTGAGGATGAGGTCGTTACACTTCCAATCGGAGATGACTACACAAATCTTCTCGCCAAAAAACGTAAAGAGTTTGAGACTAAATTTAGTGAAACTTTTCGACTAAGTGAGAAGGGCTATAGTGATGATGATGTTAAAATTGCTCAAGCAGCACTTTCAAATATGCTCGGTAGCATAGGATATTTCTATGGCAGTTCACGTGTTCAAAGCGTCCACAATAAGAACGGTCCTGTGCCTTATTGGAAGGCTCCACTTCTCACTGGCGTTCCATCAAGATCATTTTTCCCGCGCGGATTTTTGTGGGACGAGGGATTTCATGGACTTTTAATATCAGCATGGGATATTGATCTTGAAATTGATATCATTAGCCATTGGTTTGATTTAATTAATATCGAAGGTTGGATACCGAGAGAGCAAATTTTAGGCGTTGAGGCTCTTGCACGTGTTCCCGAGCAATTTGTTATCCAGCACAATACAAATGGAAATCCTCCGACTTTCTTCCTCACTCTCAAACACATGCTCGATAATTATCCACGTGAAATGCTTAAAAATAGCCGAATGGCAATACTCGATCGTCTCTATCCTCGCCTCCACGCTTGGTTTCAATGGTTTAACAACACTCAGAGAGGAGATTTACTCGGCACTTACCGCTGGCGAGGACGACAGGCTGATAGCGTACACGAGCTTAATCCTAAAACACTTACTTCTGGCCTCGATGACTTTCCACGCTCATCGCATCCGACTGATAACGAGCGACATGTTGATTTACGATGTTGGATAGCTTTAGCTGCCGGCGTAATGTCTCAACTCGGAAATATTTTGGGAAAGAATGTCGAAAAGTATGAGGAGACTTATTACTACTTAATTGACAATCAATTGCTGCAGGAACAACACTATTCGGTTAAAGCTAGGAACTTTGCTGACTATGGACTTCATACTGACTCTGTTTCACTCAAACGTCCACCGCCGCCTCCACAAAATCCCAACGATCCGTACGATCGACCACAACAGGCTGACATGATTCGTGTTGTTTTTGGTCATCCAGAAATGAAATTTGTCGACACAACTTTCGGCTACGTAAATCTATTTCCATTTTTACTGCAAATTATCGAGCCACAAAATCAAATTCTTGGAAAAGTTTTAACTAAACTTCGAGATCCTGAACTGTTATGGACTAATTATGGCTTAAGATCGCTAGCTAAAAGTTCTCCTCTCTATATGAAGAGAAATACCGAACATGATCCACCATATTGGCGTGGACAGATATGGATCAATATCAATTATCTCGTACTAAAGAGCTTACATCATTATATGCATCAATCGGGACCGTATGCCGAACAAGCCAAAGAAGTCTACAAAGAATTACGCAATAATATTGTTACGAATATCATAAGGCAGTACAAGTTAACCGGTTATCTCTGGGAGCAATATAATGATCAGACTGGCAAAGGAAGCGGTTGTTACCCTTTCACGGGCTGGTCGGCACTTTTCGTGATGATTATGAGCGAGAAATATTAAGATATTCAACCGCATTTCAATAATTGCTCAACGTTGTGAACTCTCTTTAAAAAACTTTCTCTTTTTTGCGAGATTTAAAAAAGATTTTACGCCACTTTAGAGTGATTGTCCTTAAAAAAATTGCGTAGTAGAATGGCCTAATTTAGTCGTTTGAATATTGCTCCAACTGCATTTTGTTATCACTAATTATATATTTCTTTTGTTCATGACCTAATGATGTTGCGGTCAGCGCATTTGAAGGACTTTAATGCATTATAATAATGAGAATTCAGCCATGTGTGATGAGAAAAATTAGAATGAAATGATTTGCAGTTTTTAAAGTTAATTAAATGAGAATTGTTTTAAATTTTCAATTTACGAAAACTATAATCATAAATTATTAAAACTCTCAAAATAATATTATTTTTTGTCAAAAACAGCAAAAATTATTTTTATCTTCATTACCGCATTCTTTGCAAAAAAAACTCTAACGTGCGTGAAGCATATAAGAACGGTGACATTTTATTAAAAGAATGAAAACAACTTTTAAAAATAATTTTATGTAAAATCCACGAACTCTTCACATGACCAAAATTACCGGTTTTTGGCTATCAGTGCTAGCCGGCGTGGCGTGTGAAATTGAAAATTGTATTTCCTGAAATTTTTTGCGTTAAAGTCCCTTGCTGCACTCTCTCCGAATATCATCTGATCGATGTTTTGTTTTGTTTTATTTGTTTGATATTTCACCAGCATTTTTTTCTGTAATGCCCTTTAATATAAATAATTAATTGTTGATTTTAGTTAGACTGCCTCTCTTTTTTTTATACACGATGATGTGGTCAAAAGTTTTAGTAAAACGCACTTTAAATGTTTTTCTTTTAATTAATTAATTCGAAAGTTTTTTTATTTACATAAATTAAGAAGTTTTTCAAACATTTCAATGTGAATGAATTACAATTGTAGTTAAGTAATACAAATTAAAAATATGATGAAAGTACTTTTAAAAGAATTTTCGAAGAAAAGACTAAAAATTATAAAAAAAAGTTTATGATCCTAGAAGAAGAAATAAAATCCTAAATGCGTAGAGATTCAATGACTAAAATCTTTTTTTTTCTTATTAAAATTTTCATGTTCAAAAATTTTTGTCTTCAACATATCACAATGTTTTTTTTTATGTTTAATAATTTTTTCGTTAAAAATTTATCTGGTCATCGTTTCCTGTCAGTTTTAACTATTTAATTTTTCTTTCAAATATTTTCTGTGTATAAAATATGAAATATTTTTAGTTCAATTCTCTATATTGAGTCTATTAGCATAGTTTAAAAATTTCAAATTTTTGTGCCGCTAGGGAAATTTTAAATGTAGATGGTGCTTAACTTTAGAATGGTAGCTATATTTGTTGCTGTTAAATAGATCTTCTTTGACCTCTAATTAAGTATAAACTTAAAATATCAACGGTATTTGATAATTCCAGGAGAATTAAAGATTGTTCCCTAGTGGCACAACTATTGGAATTTTTAACAAAATTAATTCATCTATGCTCGTTCATTTAAAAAAGTACATTCTCAGTTTTTTAACGCTAGTCATACCAGCTTTTATAAAATAAATCAAATAAATTTAACTAATTAAGTAAACTCACACACGATGTAATTAACAATTAACTCTGTACATGCAGTTTCTCCAAACGTCTTGACAACTCGTTGGGATAAAAGTGATTGCTCATGCTGCATGATGTCGTCGACGTTGGATTAATGAAGGTGATTGCGGAGTCGGGAAGCTTTTCAAATTGATTTAAGAAATATTTGCAACTTCCATTCCACTTAGCAATACCGCATGCGTGACTCTATAATTGAACCCGATTTAAAAAAAATTGTTACATCAGTTAATTAATAAAAACGCACCATCGAGTAGTCTCTATTCCAAACGTTGCCACAATTTCCGTTGCACGTCGGACATGGCTTTGTAATGGAGTACCCACCACACTCAGCACAATCAAATGAAAATTGATTTGATGCCCAACACACGCCGCAGCTTAAACAGCTTTGACCCAATTGAATTTTTAAATCCTCGAGATTGAGCGTGTCCGAGACCGGATCATAAGAGCTCGACGCCATGTCGGAGAGCGATGATGAAACGCTGACACTTCGTATGGATGAACAGTAGTCGCTTAGCAAAAAAGGTGCCGATCTCATTCCCCTTATTGATGACATATTGTTTGACGCTATAATTAAAATAGAAAAAAGGGGAAATTAAGATTTTTTTCATGGTTACATGCGACACTCATTGAAACAATGTCGGCATTATAAGAATAGATTTTTTTAGAAAAGCTTTGTTCGAGGTGTCGTACCCTTGACGAAAATTTCACAAAATAAATTATTTCTAGAAGGAATTCCAAAAAATTCACCAAATTAATTCGGCATTACTTAAACGGCGCAAGGCTAATAGAATACCAATTTAATTCCTTAATTGCTGCACAACTGAATAAATCAGAAGCGACTTTTAAATTAAAATATATGAATTCAAAGAGTTCACAAAATCGACGTCAATGTTCTGAATAATTCCATATTCTACTTTCGAGCAGGTGGAGAAACAGTCATTTGCACTCACTTGATTAAAAAAATATATCGAGCAGTTGATAATAATTCAAAAGCTTTTAAATTGATAGCTCGAAAAATTATTAATTATTTTCAGTCACGATGTGATCACTTTAGAAGCACAGTTTTAACTGACGAAACGATGATACACTGACTTTATATATAAATTCACGTGATATATATTTCTTTCTTCTTTCGCATATGAGAATAACATTTTATCTTCTCTTTTTGAGATTGTAAATGTGACGGAGAAATTATATACGAAAATGTGAAGATAAGACTGCCGGGTTCTAGCGCAGTCTGGCTTAATTACCTCATTCGTCCTCTCCAGATAAATACGCAATTATATTTGCGGCGAAATAAAATAATTTTAAACGATTTATGAAAGTGATTCATATCTTAAAATTTAATAGGTTGAGTTTAACGACATAAAAATATTTTTTTGTACAATTCCTAATTGGGTGATTAAGTGGGAAACTAATATTCGACTTTAAAGCATGAGCAATAGTCTGAGTCAAGTTTATGTTATGAGTCTATTAATAATTTTTTGACTATTAATAATTTGTTGATTACAATTCAAATTCACCCATAAGTAATAATGGACATTGTGAGCTTTTTTTCCCCATAAAAATTGTATTTAAAATAATTTTTCACAATTTATTGCGAGACATAAAATTTCTCTCTTGTCTCGACAAAAGAGAGAGAAAAAAGAGAGCGTAATGCGCTTTTAAAAAATTGATGTGTTTGGCAAGCTAGTAAGATGCGGCTTCATGTGCAAATTAATCGAAGCATACACTCTCAGACACACAAAATCAATTGAGCGAGACTGAACTAGATTTATTTAAGATTCAACCAGAATTCTGAATAGTTTTTCTCTCTCGAGACTTCTTCGACCAATTAAAAATTTGCAAAAAGGAAATAATATCGAAATAATTTACACCCGGATGTAAAAAAGAGAAAGACACTAAATTTATATTAAAGGTGTTTTCACTCACTTAAAAATGTTCCTCAAAATGTGTTTTATTCTTCAAACGACACAAAAATATTTGCTTAGAAAGTTTACAGTTAATTGCTTTTTTTATTGCATATCCATTAAGCACTTTGATTGAGTTTCTCTAACGCTTCTTCAATTTCAAGGATTTTCTTTTCACACGAGAAGTTGAAATTATGGTCAATGGTCACGTATCATATCAAAATTATGAACATCTCTCCAATGGTCTTTTGATTGCTTATTAAAATTGTAATTTTTTTTTATTCAAAGGACACGTTTGAAAAACCTGATATTTTTGGATATAGTGACACACAGATGTTGCGAAAAAAAAGTCAGTTGGTCAATAAAATTGATAGTCTTCTTTCTTAGACGCTCCGGCACGTGTGACACATACACATAAAATTTATGTTTACGCCATTTTTTATTATTGTTGTTTCAACTCGGCGGAAAAACAGAACTGAAATGAGGACTGGGAGGTTAAAAATGTATAAAAAAAAGTTCAAGGGATGGAAATTTAAATGCGAGATTTTAAAAATTTAATTAAAGTTGCTGAAATAAGGAAAGGAGACATTTACGAGAAAGAGTGTCGTGTGTGTATTAGCCGGTACAAAGTTTCAGACAAACATGAAATTGATGCGCTAAGGGAAATTTGATCGTGTCGAAATACAATAATTCTATAGACGGCGTTCAATGTTCATTTGTCGTTTAATGAAGGGAATTTTTTCGAGACCAAATAATAATTTTTTGTTGTTTTGACGATTGGCAAAAAGAGATTGAGGGGAGATGCGGTTGTGAACTATATGTGATTTAAGCGAATAAGCGAATGATTTGAAGGCCAACTTGTTGAGCATTGATCTGTCGGTTTCTCTCTCACGCGCGCGCATTTGAATATATATCTGACAAAAATTTAAGGGGGTTGGGCACTTTTGGTGGGTTGAGGAAATTTTTGAATTTTTAATAATGGTTGAAACCTTCAAAACTTTAAGGAAATAAGTGCAATTTAAAAAGATTAAAAATTCAATAAAGTTCAATCAATAAAACTATTACATAACTTCCTATATTTGCCTAGCCACACACCCCTCACTCGAAAAAACAAATATCAATGTATATATGCACGCTTATGTATCTCGAGATGTCGTGTGTCGGTACTCTAATCACGAATTTGTTTACAATCAATACTTTTTTTTATGGCGGGATTCTTTATATTAATTCTCGTAATTCGAATTACTCGGGGGAAAAACTCAAGTTAAATGTGTTCGCATTAGCTCATTGCCACATATAGTGAATGCGAAACTGAATATATAGGCTATGAGTTGACGGACGGCGACAGTATGATTTTCTTTCGTGCCTCGGTTTTCTTCGAATTTCTCGGGTGATGTCGAGACGTTGTTTGGCCTCAGTATGAACTTGAACTTAAATTTTCCTTATCAAGAGCCTTTCAATTTTTGTAGCAAAATTTAATTTTTGTTTTTGAGCATTCATTGCACTTTTAACTATATGCAATTATATTTTTGCATGGACTAATTAGTTTTTCCTGGATTTTAAATTTTATTTTTAAATTTAATGACTAATTTTTAGATTGTCATTAAAAGTTTCATAGTCACATTTAAATTGTAATAAACTTTTTCCCCCGAAACCCATTTTAAAAGTATTATTTTACTCTTTTTATGTCAATGAAACACAACTGAGAGAGTAATACACTTTTTTTCGTGGGTAAGTTAAGTTCATTATTACTATTTACTCTTGATAGTGATCTTTTTCGCGTTGAAAAACAGATAAACAAAAATTTATATTTTTCTTGATCTCACCTGCTGCTGATAACTCCAGTATATTATCAGCCGTTTCGTAGGCTGTTGCCAAGTCAGTCACTTCGTCTTCATCAAAGTTAAAAGTTTCATTCCATTCGCCAGTCTTCATGATTAATTTTCTCCTCTTCTTTAAATATGCTGGTCGATTTCTATAAATTTTTTTTGCAAGGAGACACAATTATTAGCACACTTTGTAAATTTTCACAAATTAGCGTGAGAGTGATTTTCGTCAATCTTGTATATAACAGGTGTCAATTATTCGCGAGAAAAGAGAAAAATCCCTCGGCAAGAAAAATAAAGTCTTTAAATACATCGAAAAAAAACAGTCACGAGTTTTTCTCCTTTATATATGTTATTTTAAATATCGCGACAACACCATCAAAAAAAATCAAAAGAGACTCGATTGAATGTCCCAAATTCATTAATAAAAAATTTTTATATATAAAAATTTTATACAAGCATAAGCCACTCGCAAAAAAAAAGAGCTACCAGGAAACGGAATTTTAAAAAGTGGCAAAAAATAACTTACACAATAATTTTTTTCACTAAATTAAAACACTTAGATCCTTTATAATCGATACTGGAATTAAACTTCTATGGCACACGAATCTTTTATTGAGTAAAGTCAACAAAATTATGCTACCAAACTGAGTTTAATAAATTTTTTATAAGAAATATATGTTGATCGCTAGAAGGCTGAAAATGAACTGAACTCAGACACGAATCGCATGAAAAAAAATTAACAAGAAAAAAGTGAGTGACGCTAAACGGAAAACTCACACTTGTATATATATATAATTAAGTGTCAGTTATCAGCTGTTTTAACAGAGTAAATTTTATGACTTGTTTATTACGTTAAATATATTTTTTTGTTTTTTATTTGAACAGTAAATTAGGTTTTATATTTTATCATCATGCACACGTGTAAAGTTATCTCATTAATAACAAAATTAAAGTTGCTGCAGAATGTAACGTGATATTATTTTTGTCGCCTCTTGTGAATTTGGTATGAGAAGTCTGTCCATGTCTGATAAGAGGGAGAGAGAGAGAGATAAATTGTATCAGATAAAAGTTTTAGCACATGACTTTTTTATCTAGAAAGGTGAAGGCGGTTGATAAAAAAACTCTATATGAATCATATAAATGGAATTTTCAATTAACTCACCAGTTATTATCAAGTTTTCGCCGTTTTCATCGTGAGAACCATACTTAAATGTTATTAAATCGCGATAGCGTTTTTTCGCCGTGATTTTGACAATGTTCGATAGCGGACGTTTGGTAAAGACCTTTCCTTTTCCGTTGTCGAGCTCTCGTATCACTTCGATGCGCGTTGATGTAAGAATCAAATAACTATCGTACATAGCGCCCTGAATGTGAACTTCCTGACACTTGAATGACTGCACAAAGTCTGGTATTGATCTGATGTACTCCTGAATATTAACTAGATCTTTGTTGTCAATTTCTTCGTCAATAAAACTAACATTTCCATCGAGCTCATCGTCTTCGTGCAGTCCAAATACTGGTGCTAAATTCCTATATCGTTTGCCATTCTTTTCACTCATGCTTACATGCCGCTCGGCTATCTCTTCCGGCTTTTGTTGAGCACCGCTAGTGGCTGTGCTAGTGGGATTGGCAATATAATCGAATAACTTCGATTTTACGTCAGACGTTTTTGTTTTCATTGCGGACGAGAATTTACTGAAAAGATCAAACTGTTTTACAGGCGCTTGTTGTTGCTGTGGATGACGCACAGACCCCGTTGACACATTTCTATTATTTCTATTCACAGCTCCGTTTTTAATGCAAACCACACATCGTCCGACGTCGTGGTCCTCCAAACAATCATACATGCCTTCTCCGTAATAGTTATGAATCGACTCGTATCCGCTCGTTAAAATTGAAACGTAGTGTGTGCTCTTTTGTAAAAAGTAGGCCACAATCATGTTGGTATATTGATCTTCCTCTATTCGTCCCGATCCCATGAAACAAAGATGTTCTCCACTCGCTTTCGCCTCTATTGCACTTCGTTGTGCTCGCAATAAGCCTTGTACGGCCGTTTGAAATGACGCCGGTTCAGTTAGCATAAGATTAGAGTCGAGATGGAAAGCTGTTGCAAGATGACCAGAATTATACTGCTCGACGGGCCTCGAGTCGACTAAAAAGAATTTTACAGCACCCTCTTTTGAATTCGACGTTTTTTCGATCAGTTCATGAACGGAAACGGGCAAGCATAAAGCATGTGTCGCAACTGTTGGCTCCTCGATACTTGATTGAACTCCAAAAAGTTGATTCAACATCTCAGACTTGAATGACGAAGGTGTTCGACTCGAATAATATTGTGCTAACGAACAAAAATCAATGACGTCATCTGTCTCGAGCTCGCAAGGCATATTCGAAAGAAATTTAATTATCGTCGCTTTATCTTCTTTACGCATTCCAATTATTTCATCACGACGGTTGACTAACATTATGAGACTAAGGAAGAACAGAAGGAACGGATCGCTTTGTTGAAAATATAGATCCCAAATTAAAAGTACAACCGATAGTTGACATGTGGACGCGAACAGAGATTGAAACCAATTCATGGAATACATTTCCGGTGTAATTTTATAAGTGTCAAGCACAGCACACAGTTCGGGATCGTGATAAAGAATTAGCAAGCGAAAAACGTGATAGACATTGCCATGCTTCACATTTTCCTTAGGAATGTAAGTATCGCGGATGGCCTCAAAAAGATTATAGGTCTCTGTCCTCTTAAGTTTGAGCGATAAAATCGGCATGAGAGTCGCAATCCATCCATTGTTTGACTCATATTTTAGGTTTCTATTTTTACAGTAGAATGTCAATATTGACTCTAAAAATAAAATGAAAAAGTTATTGTTAGTTGAATGATTTTAAAAATACATCCTTAAATTTAAATAATTTAAATAACTTTGATCTTATAAGAATTCATAACAATTTCTCACCCAAGTCGCTAAGCACCGAGATTTTGTCGACCTCTTCATTTCCAAGTGTATCGATGAAATTTTGGCAATCTTTTCTTAGTTGTTTTTGAAATGGCAAATCATAAATCTCATCAAAGTGTGATAATGCGTCTGATTTATGATGAACTAGGCAGCATGTCCATAGATCGCCTCTAAGGAAATCGGGAAAAGTGTTTTTGCCCTGACATATTGCATAAATTTCATTGACACTGCAATCATCTAATAAAGCTGTTTCGAGTTGTAGGCTAGAATGATAAAAAAAAATTGGGCATGATAAGGCATGAAATTTATGACAACATTTCGATCAGGGGACAGATAACACTTCTTATTTTAAGAAAACTCGAAATAATCTTCAGCTAGACAAAAAGGTTTTTAAAGTCTGTGAGATGAGTTGAATAATAAAAGTAGAAAATAATTAAAAAGCTTATTGCAGCTTTCAATAATTTCAACACTGCCACATCAAACTTTATTTGTTTTTGATATCACGAAAAAAACTCCTTCACTTATTTTTGTAGTTTTTCGAGCTTACGAAGAAAAATTGCTCACCTTATGACATCCATCGGAAGGACAGTCGAGATATCCAAGCAATTCAATTTCCTAATTACTTTAAAATTTGGTAATGTCCACGAAATTAATTAAAATTTGTTTTTTTCATCAAAAAGTTTATCTCGGCTATTCGTCACTGGCGCCCTTGCAAAAATTTCCGTCATGAAATTATTTAAATCTTTATAATACGTTAGGAAAGTTTAAAAGTTTCAAAAAGGATATAAAAGGAAGAGCGTGAAAATTTCACGCACTAAAAAAATGTTTTTATAAAATTGTCATTGAAAAATAGCAACATCCGAGGAAAAAATACAAAAATCAATGATTGTTTTAAAAATATTTTTTTTGTATTAACAATAATTTTAGTAAACTCTAGAAATATTTAATCTCGATACTCCTCACAGTAAGAATTTTCTCGTTGGACCTTGAATTGAAATTTTGTAAATTAAATTAAGTATTTTGAATTAATTAATTAAATTACTTTCTCAAATTCTTCGGGTGTCCAGTCGTTTTCAATTCCAAACAGTTCTCGAATCTGCTCGGGATCTTTTCCTTTAATCATGTAGGCAATTGCACAATAAGCCCGGAAGTCCCAAATAATTGCAAGCCAGTATCTACAAATAAATTTAATATGAAACTGTTGATGATGAAATGAAATTTTCCTTTTACCAGGTCATATAAATCATTTAATGTCATTTTAAGAAACTCTTCATCAATGCTCTCTTCTTGTTTGTCCTTTATTTCTTCGAGTGTCGGCTGCAAATTTATGTAAATCTATGAAAATTTCCTAAAATAATTAAGAAAGAATAAAGAATACATACATACCTCTTATAGAAAATAACCGAAAATTTAAATTGAAAATTTTTTGAGTTTAAAAAAATATTCTTAAGTTTCCCACCGACCCACCCACTTAAGACTCTACTCTATCATTACTTAAAATTTATGTCTTAAACATGAATTTTAATTTAAACATAACCTGCAATTAATTTTCATATGCAACTTTACTCCTCCTCACTTAAAGTACGTCGAGCTAGTTCCCTAACAAGCAAATCGACAGCTTGAATTGGATGGAAATAAAATTGCGTGCCACCATTTTGCAAAGTATGATTATAAATTTCGAGTGCACTATTAATAACTTCATCATCCATACCAGCAAAAACATCTGCAGGAAATCTATTTCGTAACTCATCGAACACTTGATTTCCATCAGGCTCTAAAGCATCATCATCATCATCAATATAGAGAATATCGAGGAAAAGTGGCTGTGGACGAATTAAATATTCTCGATTTGAAAAGAACGAGTTACCAGTGACACTCAAATTTGTACCCAATGCATCGATTATACCCATTGCGTTTGGTAAATTTCTAGCGTTGTTTGTTTTTAATTTTTCAGCAATGCCATAGTGTAGATCAATAGAACCATCAAGCAAACGAATGTCAAGATTTGGATGATTATCATGAATTTCGATCACAAATCTTAGACTACTAACAAGATCCCTTGAAAGCTTATTATCCGCAAACAGAGCACTTGGCACTGTGATGTTCTCAATAAAATTTGCTGCATCTTGAATCACTTGTCTATTTATGACATTAAGCGATTGATTGAAAGCATTAATTGGCGCATTTATCACATTTTGCAGATTTAAAAGTGTAACTAGCAATTCTGCCACGATACACAATCTTTGCCAATTAAGGTTCAATGCAGTGCCTCTTGCTCCACGCTCATTGCCAGCAAAATGTGCAAAATAATTTTGCAACACTCCCTGAGGATATTTTTTCAGAAATCCAAAGTTGCAATTTTCTGACCTTTGTGCATTGAGATACTTCCAAATGCGCTTAGCAAAGTTTTTACTCAATGTTCCGTCGTCGTAGATTTCGTTGTCAGCCATACATAAATTTTTCAATCTGTAGGGTCTCACAAGAATCTCAATGCCATCATCGTCGATGAATGTAAATTCACGTCGATTAGTTTCATTCGGTGATAGCAAAAACACAAAACGATCGATAAGGTGGCAGATGGCAGACACGCGCGGAATAGCTGGAAGAGTTTGGACTAACGTCACATAACTCTCCATGTAGTCACTTACACAACCAAGAGTTATGATTTGAAGCCCAGTAAGCTCATCTCTTAACCTCTCGATTGATGTTACCATCCAAGCCGAATGCTGATTATAATCGGCTGGTGCATATGGACGCATGGTGACAGTGAAATAATATTTTCCACCATCCTCAGTGTAGATACATACAAGTATAGGATTGATGTGGTTTGTATCTCGAGTTAACGATCCATCAATCGCAGCCATTGTTGCTTCACAAGACAAAGAGTTGTGATAAATAATTGCAGCAACACCTCGACTTTCATTAAGAAACAGTCGACCATTTACATTATCGATAACGACATCGTCAGCATTAAACTGACCAACTCCCTCATCATTTTGCTCTTCATTGACCTCTTGAAAACCATGCTCTCGCATTAAGTCATCAACATTATTGAGCTGGTCAAATTCAACTGGCTCATTGTCTGAAAGATCACCATTATCAGCATTAAACTGATCAATGAGATCCATTTCTGCATTGACAGGTTCATCAATGTCAGCATTAAACTGAGCATTGTGACCTTCATACTCATCATTACCATTATCAGCATTAAACTGGATAAATGGAACGACTTCCTCGTGAACAGGTTCATCATATTCAGCATTAAACTGAACATTGTGACCCTCATACTCATCAAGCTGTTCATTTTCAACATCCATTGATGTTGATTCATGAGGGACACTTGGCGCTAGAATTGCCAAAGCGTCAATGTTTGATGAGAAATTCGTCCTTAATATCGAAGCAGTTGTTACAGCAACATTTTTGAGCTCTTGCTGGAAATTTTGCATTTCTATGCAGTATCGACAATGGCAATCTTTTGGCTTTTCATCTGTAAATAAAATAAAAAATAGATTAAATTTATTGACATGGTGTCTAAATTGCATATAGGATATTTTTAATTAATTCACACGTGTCAGAAATTCAAATTAAAATACAATTATAAATATTCATCAGGTTTAAATTAGATATCGATTGTACTAAAGATTATAAAAGTTTGAAGTCATAAGCATTTATATTATATCATCATCATCATCTATTGAGAACATGTTGCACTACAATTTTGTACTAGTAAAATATTATTTGCATTTCCTGGCTAAACAAGAAAGAAAACATCAAAGAAATAAGGTATTGGAACGTGCATTGAATTGATTAAAACATTTCTGCATAATTAGATTTCCCATGAAAATTCAAATGAACTCACAAATCAAAAATATTTGCGCTCTCACGCATAGAAATTTTGTCATACTCCATGTCGCTTTCATGTCACACGCCTGTCACACTCGGCCGCGTAAATTTATTGTATGCGTGTGGGGACAATTTCCGAGTTCATTTGAATTTTCTTGAAAAATGAAATTATGCAGTTATGTTTTAATTAAATCAATGCTCATTTTGATATATCATATTACATATAATTTCTTTCTCATATAGTCAGAAAATCTATTTTTCACTTTTCCCATACAAAAATCAAGGGTTGGAATTCATGCACTTTGCATTTAAATTTATAAAAAGTTCATACGAAAAAAAATTAAAATATTTCTAGTTTACACCCCTTGTACGAAAGAAGAAGAAGAAGAAGAAAATTCAAAATGCAAAAAAAATTCGGAATATGAATTGAGCAAGACAATTTTTAAATTATCGGTAAGTTGAATCAAAAGAATATTTACTAACTCTGTATCTTTTTAGAATTAACGAAATGTTTACAGCGGCAGCTAAACCTGTTGAAGCAAGCTTTCGTTCAACAAAAGAAGAGCTTATTGAGTGGATTAAATTTCAAAAGAAAAAGTGAAAATTTCAATTAGAGTCACGAATTCAATTGTTCACGTTGAAATTGATCTTAAACAGGTGAGTTAAAATTTTATTTAAGCTCATTTCATTAAATTTAACTTTTAGAAGTATCAAAAGAATTGACGGGAGAGAGAGCGAGAGTGAACAGATAAGATTTAATTTTTTATATTTTTTAATTAAATTAAAATAATGATTATTTTTATATTGAAGATGAAGAGCTCGCACTGGAAATGAATTGGAATATTTGTGAAATTCTTCCAGAGGAACATAAATGCCGTGAAAAACTCGAGAACTTTATCACTCTCTATATTGAACAACTTGCTGAAGGATCAAAAGCACTGAAAACTCTCTCACATCATGCGTTTGATATTGTCATGAAAATGCATCAGGCGGGCGGAAGATTACCATCAGGTGGGTTGGACTCGCTCAGAAAAAATTTACTTCGACTCGTCGGTGTGGGTGAATTTTCCGATAAGGCAGTTTCCGAAAGGGAAAATCTTACATCCTAACCGAAATGATTTATCAAGCATGCGATGATTGTCGTGATGTTAATAAACATTGAGGAAGCGATTAATTGATGCATTAAATAGAAAATTAATGTCATACAATCTTCAGGATGTAATGAAATTAAGCAAATAATTATTCGATGGTTTTGTTGAAGGAATATACCGACACTTTAATTAATAATATTTAAAAAGTCTCTTTTCAATAAATTTCTGACACATGTGATTTATTATTTTAAAATTTGATCAATAAAAAACTTACTCGCTGAAGTTAAAAAGTTATGAGTTGCAGTATTAACTTGTTTCCAGTGACAACCTTTCATAGCCAACATGAGTTCAGCACTTGTCATTCCGACAGATGGCCCAAAGAGATCTCCGAAAAGTTCCTTATTTTTTGCCCATACACTTGAAGTGAAGGAAGAGATATTAAATCTCACTTCTTCACTAGCTTGGCCTTTTGCACGACCAATAGAAGATGCCATTTTTTTCTTCTTCTTTTTTTCACTTTTGAGCTTGATTCCCAAATCAGCAAGATCATCAGCCTTATCAGCCAGTAAGTCCTTAAAAGGACTTAAGGCGATTTTGGAATGTTCTTGCCATAATTCATCAATGCTTAAAAAATTATGGCCAATTGGTGGATTGGATAAATCTATATCCATACCAATTGGCTCATAGTTTGATGAATATTCATTCATTTCAGACTTATTTTTTGTTTGTTAAATATTATATAAAATAATTAAATTACTTTATCGCGTTATTTGTGGATAATTTAATAATTTTAATTTTTTGCGTGTTTTTAATTTTTTTAGAAAATCAAACTGTCGATTTTTGTCGACAGTTCGAAAGCTCTTATTATTTTGTCCTTAATTAGAATTAATTAACGTCGATTTGATTTATTTATTTTTGCTTCCTTAACATTGATTTTCACATAAAGAATGTTTAGGAAAAATAAATAAATCAAATCGACGTTAATTAAAGCTAATTAATTTCACCAAACCAAAAATTGATTACATAACGGTTTTCAAAAATTTAAAACTTACACAACCTAAAAAAAACTGAAAACTCAACTGAAAAGTGAAGTGAACAAAAATTAATTAATTAGTTAAACGCACAAAAATGAGTGAAAAGCAGCAGCAACAACAACAACAACAACCAGCAGCAGCAGCAGCAGCAGAAGAAGAAGAAGAGCTGGAATTCGACGAGAGTGACAAAATTAAAAAGAAAAATTATTATAAAAAATTATTGGACATTTCACAAAAAATGCCAAAAGCCAAAGCACTTGTTGATGAAGTCGTAAAGGAGCTAAAGGATCTCGATGATCTTCATGCCGAGATCATCTGGGGTAACGAGGAATTGCGAGAAAAAATAAAATTGAGAACACTTGCAACAAGCATCGAGGTGAGAGATTTTTGTTTTTGTCTACTGGATGTTTTTAATTGAAGTCAAATCATTTCTTTTCAGTGCTTAAACCCAGAGTTGCAGATCTATAAGTTCTATACTCTCGCACTTGCACGAAAAAGACTGAACCAACTCAATAATGTAAGTATTCATTTACAAAAATTACCATTTATTTAACTCTGCCTTTTTTGTTTTAGCCTGTAAAGCCAGCAGCATCACAACCAAAAAAGAGATTATCAACTCCAACATCTCCTCCGCCTCAAAAGAAGCAGATGATGAAGGTCAACAATAAGTCAATGCCAAAGAAGAAGAACTACAATCGTGATGATGATGATGATGAATTTTATCACCACCGTCCGAGTTCATCTCATCATCGCCGTTCTGATCGTTCCTAAAGTAAGTAAACATTTATTTTTTGTGCGCATATACTAAACGTTAAATTTAAATTTCAGTTCTCAACTATGCCATTGGATCGACCAAAATAAGCAAAGCATCAAGCTATGGAAAGTAAAATAAGAATGATTAAAAAAAATATAAAAAAATCGTTCAAGTGAGATAAATATTTTTAATTCATCAAATTCATAAGTCGCCTGGTTGTTGTTATTTTTTATGCACAAAAAAATATATATATATAGAATTCAATGTATACATGGTTGATATAAGAACTCGATTATTTAACAGCTAAATACCAAAAAAGTGTCAAATAAAAAATTAATTGTTTAAAATATTTATGCTTCTTCAATTTTATAATAAAATAAATAAATAAGGGGTTTATATCCAGCATAAATATAGAACGCGTGGAGACAATGTGAAAAATTAGAAATTTCATTTGTACAGTTGGATGATGATTAAAATGTTTTTTTGGTGCATGTATGAAGCTTTTGATCAACTAATTTATAATTTCTCTGCAACGTCCAAAAAATTATTATTAAATAAATTTCTTATATGATACGTCTCATTCGAAAACGAACTACGTCATTCAGAAATTACAATATAATTTAAATTTTAATGCTTTCAAATGGACAAACATTAAAAAAGGAATTCCTAAACCACCCTCAAACATTAATTAATGTTTAGGAATATAATTAAATTTTTTTTCCCTTGAGAAAAGTTTAATAAAAAGAAAAACCATTCGCAATCTTCTTCTTACTTTTCTCCTTTTGTCGAAACGCGTTTTTCTTTCTTTCTTCTTCTTTCTTTCTTCCGACAAGCGTTAAGTTAAATTAATTATTTGGATAATTTCTTAAAATGGCTCCTACACTCAGCAAACCGGAGAAAGATAAGTTAGCTTTCAAATGCAAACACTGCAAGCGAGGATTTCGATCCCCAATAACCTTTCGGCGCCATATCAGAAAAGAACAATGTGATTTGGGTCCACATCACTGCAAGTGTGGAAAGAGTTTTGATCTTTTGAGCTATTTAAAGCGGCATCAAACAACGTCATTGTGCTCAAACGACCGTTGGCAATGTCCCACATGCAACGTTCAACGTGTAAAATCGGCGCGCTACACCCATAAATGTCAGATTTTGAACTGTGGCCTCTGCACTTTCTCTACCAGCAACAAATTCCAATTCACTGCACACGAAAAAAATCATGCGAGAGAGGAAAAGTTGGTCTGTGAAATTTGTTTTATGGAAATGCCAAGTAAACACCGATTACGGGAACATATGCGGTAAAATAAAGCAAAATAAAATAACAAAAAGTGATAATAATAATAATAAATTTTAGAACAAACCACTCTGCAAATTATGCGCGACATTACACCTGCCAGGAATGCCTTAAAATATTTGATTATGGACTGACTTTGAAGGTACATCAAGCTCGAGTCCACTCCAATGCTACTGAAGCTTTTATGGCTGAGCTTTATGCTGAGCTCGGCGTTATCGAGATTGGTAAATAATTGCGTTTATTAAAAAAAAATAAGCTTAATAACATAAAATTTTAGAAGGAGTTGAAACCACACAGGCGACTGAAAATGTTGAGGAGGCGATCATTGAAGAGTGGATAGAAGAAGAAGAAGGAGTTGAAATCACACAGGCGACTGAAAATGAAGGAAACGAAAATGTTGAGGAGGCGATCATTGAAGAGTGGATAGAAGAAGAAGTAGAAGAAGTTTATGCTTGTCATGTTTGTGCTCTCACCTTTTCATCAGAGACAAATCTCAATCGTCACATTCGCGCCTCACATCGCTGAAAATTGATATATATTTTGTGCCATTAAGCCTTTTTTTCTTCTCTCAAAAATAAGAAACATGTATATGAATAAAAAAAATATCACAAAAAATAGTCTCTCTTAATCGTTGTGAGAGTACTTGCATAAAAGAAATTTCCCTAAGTAAAAATATATATTTACCCTTTGAAAAAATCAATCGAAATTTAAACAACTTTAACGGAAGACACATCCAGCGTCGTGAATGTCTTTGAAGTTTTAAATGAAGCTGTAACATGCAAGCAGTGCGGCAATATCGAGTCAAGTGAAATCGATTTAGAGTTTCTAAATCACTCACGTTTTGGCATTCAGTTGTCCGTTGAAATTGATAACCGTACACAGCTAGATAATGGTGACCTCCTTCGCTTCATCGATGAACATCAGACTGATATCATAGCACATCACAACAATTGGTAATGTGAGCATTAATTAAAATTAGTTAAATTTATCATATTTTGTTTTAGTCTAATGTTGCCACATGTCAATACCGAACTAATTGCTAATTATCTAAACTACATGAAAGACTGTATTAATGGAACAAATGAAAAAATCGCGGAAACTGACGATAAAAATTATTTCTATTCAACTTACAACGTGCAAGATGACGATGAGATTATAGCTGATATTAAAGCATTCAAGAGCATAGTGACATTGATATGGGTGAAGAATCAACTGAAATCAAACGAGAAGCAAAAACTGAAAAACCAAGATATCTTTTTCCCGATGATAAGGAGTGGATAAGAACGGAAATTGCCAGAGGAAAATTTGAAATGTCTTCATAAAACCAATTTCAGAAAACAATTTATCGATGCACAATCTCAAAGGACTGCAATTATGTGTCAGAAAAGTTCGCCCGGCTTAAGATATCATTTAATCATGACTCATTTGAGAGATCGAAAAAAATTAGCCGAAAAAAGGAACCGTAGTCCAAAGAGAACAACTAGAAAAATATTAAAAAATTAAAAGTTAGTTAAATTAATATAAAAATTGGAAAATATATTGTAATTTCAAGAGTAAAATTCAGGTGGGTCATGGGTCATGGTTGCTAAGAACTTAGAAGTATAAATCAGATTTTTTTTTCGAGATATTCTAAACTACATGTGTGTCATTTCCTTATCCTTTTCTCTGTATTCTTCACTTCTAAAAATTAAAATTTCTACCTTCACTTTTTAAATTGTTTTTTAATCGTTAAAACAAATTTTTGAATTCTTAAAAAAACGTTACGAGTATTTTATTTACTTATTTTTTTTGATCTTTTCGCTTCAGCTATAGGATAGAGTAAAAATTAAAAATCCATTCATGTAGGTTCGTCTTAAAAAAATAAAAAGCTCAGTAAGATAGAGCAAATACTAAAAAAACTGACTTTTAGCCACTTTGAAAATGAACTATGAACTAGACTCGCGTAGCATTCCCTGATTTTTAGACCTGCTTTTTATAGGAAAATAAAATTTCTCAGCCACGATAAATCTTATGTACTTTTTTCGCATTTATCTAAGTAAGCAATCCAAATCAGTAAACAGTCTTAACAAATGGAAAATTTATTGATCCAGCTGCAAGGCATTCCGTATGGCGACGCGTCAAGTTCTGGATATTATATGTCGGAAAACATTTTAAAAAAGCTCAACATATTATCAAATTTGTTTGTATATCCACTCGAGGTAAATTTATAATTTACAATCACCATTCTGTTACCTTTTTTGAACCCTTTTTAGATAACCTTTAAGACTGCCGATGACAGAAAAAATTACTGCGACATGGCCCAAGAAAACATCGAGCAATATGCACTATCGCATGCAATGTTGTCGGATTTACAGCGAACTTCAGGCACAATGTTCCTTTGCAGCAACAGGGACACTCGAGCAAATACATTTGCTTATTCATACAGCAATGCTAGCACAAGTACAGCTAGAAACTTGTTTGCCCAACAAAACAGAGAAGATACCTTAGATTGGCATCAAAATGTGATCTTCTACAAAGACAACTCAATTTTTTATTTTGAACCGAATTTTTCACCCGATTCAACGAGTTTTGATAAAACTTTGAGATCAGTTCACTTCCGCTCGAAAATCAACGACTTCCTGAGCCTTGCACCTATTTACAAAGTACCTGTAAGAAAAATTTATATCGCTGGCAATAATATTACATGGGGATGCCGTGAGCGTTGCGTTCAATTCATCAAGGATGTCGTTGAATCAAGGATAAGAGGTGAACTTTGTTCAAAATACAGTTTTTATGAAGTCACCAAAGGTCCTCGACCACCAACAAGAGAGATGGAAATTGTCAATTCTGTTTGATGAAAAAATAAAAAATCGTTAAAATTCAGTTTACATTTAAATGGTCTTAAAAATTCAAAGTTGAAGGGAAATTCTAGATGTTTAGGTATTAATGGATAGCTAATCAAGAAAGCTACTCATTGGTTACTCACTTCAAGAGGTGACCAAGCTTGGATCACCATCTAACATTGACTTTAAAGTGAAAATGATGAAAAAATAAAAAATCGTTAAAATTCAGTTTACATTTAAATGGTCTTAAAAATTCAAAGTTGAAGGGAAATTCTAGATGTTTAGGTATTAATGGATAGCTAATCAAGAAAGCTACTCATTGGTTACTCACTTCAAGAGGTGACCAAGCTTGGATCACCATCTAACATTGACTTTAAAGTGAAAATGATGAAAAAATAAAAAATCGTTAAAATTCAGTTTACATTTAAATGGTCTTAAAAATTCAAAGTTGAAGGGAAATTCTAGATGTTTAGGTATTAATGGATAGCTAATCAAGAAAGCTACTCATTGGTTACTCACTTCAAGAGGTGACCAAGCTTGGATCACCGTCTAACATTGACTTTAAAGTGAAAATGATGTAAAAATTGAGAAAGTCATAACTGGCAAACACGATATTGTTGTAAGACCCGAGGGACGAACACATTCGGGTTTCTTTAAATCGAGCAAGAAACAATATACCATGTTTCCGCTGCGAGAAGAGCGCATGAGATTCGACGAGTATGGCGAAGTTATTCAGCCCGATGAAATTGGAGGAATGGACTTGCAGGATGATCATAATAAGGAAAATTCTGCGGTTAAAGGTGAAGATATTAAAAAGGAGAAGGAAGAGGAAATTTTGCCAATTGAAAAGCCCACAAAATGTATCAACAGTCGAAAAGTTATCGACATCAAAGGCCAGGTGCAGTACATTGATTTTGAGGGTCGTTCGGATGGTGAATCGCTTATGAAAATTCTTTCTCAATTACGCCCTCGGCGCGTGGTTATTTCCATCAGTTGTGAACAAATTTTCTCTTTATCAAGAACACAATCTTATAAAAAAATGACTCATTTAAGCATTCAAGGTATTTTTCTTTTTCTAGTCATGACAGTGGCAGTTATAGAAGTAAAAGCAACACCATTATCCTTATTAAATTATAATTTAAGGGGAGGAGGTAATATCGAATTGCTTTAATAAATATATTTGAGTTGTTTATTAATTTTTAATGAGGTGTAACTCTCTATAGAGGACAGAAACTCCGGGTATGGAGCAAAAGATGATATTTTAAAGGAGTTCATATTCAACGAGAGAGCTTTAAGACCAAGGTAAATATTTTTTCCGTTAATTTTTAAAAATTTTTCCACTTCATTTTTAAAGTAATTTATTTTTGTTAAAATTAAAAAATTTAAAATTTATTATATCTCCTTAACAAGAGACAATGTTACAATTTTCAAGGACTTTTTCAAGCTTTATTTAAAAAGGACATTTAAAAAATAATTATTCAACACAATTGAACTCGTAATTAATTTCTCGCCATTTAACATGCCTCTCTCTGTCTCATTAACACATCTCATTAGCATAATTATGTTTTCATTTCCCTCTCACTTAGGCAACAGCAGCATCTTCACCATGGATCAGGATCTGACGCGAGAAATAATTATAATTTAATACCACGCGCGCGATTTTTGCAAGGCAATAACTTTTTTGATAATGAAGAGGAGATTAAAGGCAATGGTGAACAATTTGTCAGCGAGGTCGATGACGATTTTGGTGGTGTCTGGCATCTCCCAATTAAGACGAATGAAGAGAGAATGATGAACTAAAATTTAAAAATTAATAAATGTCAAAATGTAGCAAAATTAAGCATTTAAAAAAATTGGAATGAATTCAATGCAAAAATAAAAATAACGGTCACAAAAAATTTGAATCTTGTTTTTGGGGCTCTCGTCATTTTCCGTCAGTTTTTCTCTCTTCTCTCTCTTTTCTTTCGATTGTTTCATTCGTCAATAAGGTTGGTGTAGAAAATAATTAATTTAAGTGGTTTAAACGTAAATTTTTAGATTAAATTTAATGCCATTGTGTAGATTAAGTAAAAATTTACCTTTAAACATTGAAGAATGTCCGTGAAAGCTACTTAAACATTTAAAAAATTATCAAAATACCTTTTAGAGGTTAACATTTTTGTGCAAGAAAATTAATTTTTATTTTTTCTTCAATTTCAGCGAAAGCGATTGAATATCCAGCTAGTTAAAAATGGTAAGAATATCTAAAATATGAATAGCGACAACATTAACTAAAGTATTCCTATTTATTTTTAGGCTAAACGTACAAAGAAAGTTGGAATCGTAGGCAAGTACGGAACTCGCTATGGTGCTTCACTCAGAAAGATGGTGAAGAAAATCGAAATCTCCCAGCACGGAAAATATACCTGCAGTTTCTGTGGAAAGGACGCAATGAAGCGTACATGTGTTGGCATCTGGAGCTGTAAACGATGCAAACGAGTTGTCGCTGGTGGTGCTTGGGTAATTTGCAGCATAATTAAAACTAAGCTGGATTGCTAACGAGTAAATTTATTTTAGGTTTTTGCCACAACTGCCGCCGCTTCAGTCCGATCAGCTGTCAGACGTTTGAGAGAGATGAACTAAGCTGTACTCATCTTCAAGATTCCATCAACAACAAAAAAAATTGAAATAAAAACCTTTTTAATTGATAAATTTCAATTAAACAGAAAGAGGAGTGTTTTTGATGTTTAACTTCCAGCGGATGTAATTTTAAAAATGTTTCCTTAACGTGGGTGTGACAGTTGGATGAAGGCTGAAAATCGAGCAAAGAAAAGCTAGAGAATTTTCTTAAAAATTTTAAAATTTATTACTTATGCTTATTTTACAAAAAATGCATAGTTCGCTAAAAGAAGTAGTTTACGGGATTAAAAAAAAGTTTGAGGACATAATAAATTAAATTAATTCATGGCGGTAAAGAAAATTTGATCTCAAAAAAATAAAATAACAGCAATTAGTATTTAGTAACAGGGAAATTGCACCTACACCAGCGTTGTAGAGAGAAAATAGAGCTTTTAAGGATATTTACAAAATTATAAGCACAAGTCCTGACTTAAAATTTTTAATTTACTTTTCAATGATGAATTGGAAGATTTTTTTATGTAATATTAGAGGAATTTCATCATTTTGCCAACTCTTTTTTTTTTATTCTGGCACATGTAGTACGATTTTGCATCTAATTTCGTCTTAAAGTTTTAAATTCCTACTTAAAAGATAATTTTTTACTCTCGTTTTTAAAAATTGTTCCAGCTTTGCTTCGTTCTTAGTTCTTGTGCACTCTCACAAATTGCTCTGATATGCAAATATAATTAATGAAATATTTTAAATTATTATCTTCATTCGGCTCTAACAACTACACTCATCGAGAGGTATCTTTAACTTATAAATTTTAATTTTTTATAAGAATTGTTTAGTAAAAGGTTTCTTGATCACATTTAAGTCACAAAAGAAATTCTTCATCGCCTTCCTTTTGCAATCTATCTAAGTGGCTCATATAACATCATCTCTTATAGAAAATAACTATCGCGATTGTCAAAGATGAAATATTATTGGATCTATTATTTGCGGCGTGTAACGTAACGGTGTTCGATAATTTAATTTACACAAAATTTTAAAAAGTTGATTGGGAACGTAACTGAAATAAATATTCTCTTTTTTTAATCCATATTAGCTAGTTTGAGTAGACCCTATCTCCGTTCATCGTCCTCTGTACCGTGCTTTGATTGCCACTTGAATTTCGATTGCATAAGCCATTGTTGACCCTTCGAATAATTACATGGTCGTAATAATGGTGTTGAGGGATCTTCGCGCGTCGGACGGGTGAGGCAATTGCCCGAATTTACGTGTTTTATCGTTAGATCCTAAAATTAATAGATTTAATTAAATTAAATAAGTCTAAAATAATAAAAAATTAACTCACAGTCTCGTCATACATCCATTCTTGATTGCCACCCATGCCATGACAACGAACCAAATTCACGGGTCCATTTGCGTTTGATGCATCGAGACAATTGTCATCGGACATAATTTGTTGTCTCTTTGTGTAAGCAAACACTTGATTTCCACCTAAAATAAATCAACGTCAGCCTACGATTCCATCAAGATCTTTATCAATTTCTATTCTTTTTACCTAATCCATGACAATAACTACTGCCGACTTTCTCTCCCGACTTGTGTCCCATTGTGTCTAAACAATTTTGACTTTCAACATTACGAATCTATATATAAAAGAGAGAGAGTGAATAGAATTTAAGCAATTTGGGTCACTAAAGCTCACCTCGCCGAGGAAATAATAATCGAGCGGCATTTGACTCTCTGGATATATGTTTTCCAAATACCATCGGAAACTCTTACACTTTAGCCTATCACGCAGTGCTAAACGACCCGAGACATCGCCTGCTGCCGTCTTTCTTGCACCTGTTGATCATAAAAACAATTTAAATATTTTTTGTGTGCGAAAAGAAAATCATTTAGAATTTCTAAAGAGTTGCGGTAGGTCAATATGTAAGGGAAGTGAATGAGTTAGCATGTGTTTAACTATTTTGATTTTCAAAAGCAGATTACCAGGATTGATATTGTAGTAAAACTCTTTCCATTCATCAAGCCACACTTCCACTAGACGAGCATTATTTTTATTTACGATCAATGAAGTTCCACCGGGGAACGAATACGGAGTACTTTTTCGAAAAACGTGACCCTTAATTAGTTTTTTTAATTGTCCGCGAAATACATTAATGGGGTTAGAAGAGAAATGCAATGAATTAGTAAGTCTAAGTTCTAAATAATGGTTAATAAAATGATATGTACCACTCGCGAACAAGGAATTATTTCAAGCGATCCTCCACCACACATCCAGACCTGCCAATATTTTATATTATTTCAAGCATGTTAGAGGGGAAACAAAAGAGTTAATGGTAATCATTAGTGAGTTGTTAATTATGATGATTCTAATTAAAGCAGTTTAATGAGCGAAATTAATGGCAATGGGACGGTTAGTTGTCAGTAGAGATTTAACTCTGACCTGGACTCATAGCGTAGTAAAATTCTTTCCATTCGTCAAGCCAAACTTCGGCGACTCTTGCAGCATTCTTGAGCACAATATTTGCGACGCCTCCGGGGAAAGTGTAAGGCGATTTATCGCGGAAAACATGACCGACGTGTGAGCAGGGAGCAATTTCAAGTATACCACCGCATTGCCATATCTAATTAATTGTCGACGCTAAATGTTTACAGAAAATTGTGACAAAAATTACCTAATCGCAATACTTACACGAAAACTCATTTCCAAATTTTCACCACCTGTGTAAAGTTGAAAATTAAATTAAGTTTTTACACACTTGACGACTATTTTAATTACCCCAAATATCCATTCCTTCGTCGTATGAACCAATTTCATAGAAATAATCTTTGTCGATTGAAAATAAGCCACCTTTAAAAAAATCATTGTTAAAAATTTAATTTTTATGAACTAATGCTTTTATCTAACCCGCCATGGTAGGTGTTCTTAAAGGAGAAGTTCTATCGTTATTTCTCCTCGACATTTCTCTCGCAGGCACTCGATACCATCGGAAATTCAACTTCCAATTAAAGCCTCCCCACGTTTGATCACTAGCTGTTACATACTCAAAAGTTTCATCACTTATGACATCAATAATTGGACAAACTACAGTTTTTCTATCAAGTGCTATCCTAGCAAGAAGTGGTTCCAGCCAACCTTCAGTACACTGTGAAAATATATAAATTAATGGTATAAAGCTATCGATATGCTGTTTAATAATCTTACCTCACAATGAGCATCTAAGAATGTGATGACTTGACCTTTTACGGCGGCTGCACCGATTAGACGCGCTCGAATCAAGCCTGAACGCTTACCCGTTCTTAAAACTATCACAGAGTTTATATTAATATTGAATTTATTTAACTAATTAAGTCAACTCACCAAAACAAGGAACTGGCAAAGTCTTTACGTATTCCTCCAATTTCTCTCCTAAAAAATCTCTCTCGCTCGCATCGTCGACGAGTATAATTTCTTTAAGAAGCGGTCGAGGCGATCTATTAATGACACTCCAAATGGTTCTTAGAAGAGTCGTCCATGCCTCATTGTGGAAAACTATAACAATACTTGTGGTTGGCAGTTTGGTCGGATAATTTTTTGTTCGACAGCTAAATGACACAATTTTAATTTAAAAAATATATAAAACAACAATCAATTAAAAAACTCACTCTTTGTGCCTCACATCGGCGAGCGATCGATTGAGCCAAATCATATCACTAGCGAGTAAGTTAAATTGATTTTCTTTAAATTTCTCTTTCATTTCCTCCTGTTGGTGTGGCTTCATTTTCACCGCCTTTCCCATTTCACCTGAAAAATAAATCATTATTAATGTCATTTTCCAATCGTGTACGCTCAAAATATTTTACCTGGCTTTCCAACGTTTTCACGCACCACCGGTGCAGGTCGCCACTTTTTCAAATCAGTTGATCGATATGTATTGGATATGTGAATCACGTTATCGTTATCGTCAAGGTTTGCGTTATGACCTGGAAAATTCATATTCGTGTCAATCTCTACTGGATTCACAATGGGATCTTCATCGGGAATGTGGTGTACGAATTTGTCTGAATGTGGAAGCTAGAAAATATTTTTAAAACAAAAATAATGTTAATTATATATTTCACAATTGAGTCTATACACCGGAATATAAAAAGAAGAGTGAATAAACTGTTAGAAAAATGAATGGCTTAAAGTGCGTCATGCGTGGAGTTATTAGCGAGGAAAGGAAAATTTCATTGTTAAAATTTCTAGTGACTTTTCTTCTTCAATGAAGCAACAGGTGTAGATTTTATGTTTTTGATTTAAATCACTCGCCACAGCAAACCTAATAAATATGTATTTCAAAAATTAATTTAAACAAAACATTTAAGTGTTATTAAAAGTTATTGAAACATTTCACGAATATCTGTTGAAAGGTTCAATGCGATTTTATAAATTATTAGTTGAATTTTTTTTCCTGAAAGAACGATAAAAATTTAACGTTCATAAATTTTAAAGTTGTCAGTTGCTTTAGAATTTCTTAAGTTAAAAAATTGCTAACTCAATTGGAGCCATAAAATCTAATTTATCGAAGCATTTCACCGCGCGCGCGATTTACACATGTTAATTGTTGGAAAGGAAAAGTTTTAAAGTTCATTGCAATTATATTGCAGCATTTCGCAAATGATTTATAAAATTTTGTTATTTTAAATGCCTCGCTACGGTTGAAAAATACCTTCGAGTACTACCGCGTACATTATTCATATCAAGTCAACGCCATTATTTCTTCTTCTTTTAAATGTGTACTTGAGTGCATAAAACACAAATGCGAGAATATATTTTGTAATAGTTTAAAAATAAAATAAATAAAGCAAACACACACACATGTTGCTTTGTAGAGTAATTAATGATATTTTTGAGCAGTGAAATGTTTCTAAAATGCTTTCACTTTCGAATTCTAGAGCCCGTATAAAATAATTGTTGATAAAGTTACTTAATGAGTGAAATTAAGAGTGATGCTTACCTCATGATCTCTCTTTGAATTTTTAAAGATGCCACCATTGAGTCCGTCTGTGTATTTCATGATAAGAATTACGTCTACGAGAAGCCATGCTAATGATGTTATGAGAATTATTCGACATGTGCTCATCCGTATTCTTCCGCGAAACATTCTCGTGTAGCTAGACATTGAACCTCTCTCGGATTGCTGAAGATTGATGTACGAAATTTTTTCTGTTTTCATTCAAACTCCTTCTGCATTAAAAAGAGAGACGGACAATTGTTTAAAAGGTCTCTTCAAGGTTGCCGAAGAAACTTGAAAATCGAGCAATCGCACATTTTTAATCTAACGTTTATTTAAAGCGCAGCAAAAAATATGTCAAGCAATGTTAACTTTTTCAGTGTAGAACTTTTTGATTCACCACACCTTGAATTTATTTTAAATTCATCGTGACCTCCAACGGCACATCGAAAAACGCACCACTATTCGCACACTTAATCATCATCACATTTATTAGCACCGTTAAAAATGGTATTCAGACGAAACATTGTCTACGTCTGTGAACTAATTTAAATGTTGGATAGCAACAACAGCAAGAAAGAGAATATTGAACGTAAAAACCGGCTAGATGTTGATTATGTAGTGATTTAATTTAAGTGTTTTCTTCAAAATTTAAACTGTAGCAGTGATTGTCACACTCGTGCATTTGAAAAATTTAACTATGAGTGCTTATGAAAATATTTGAAATTTATGATTTACGATTTTTTATGTGTCACCTGTTGTTAAATAAAACAGCAGTTCTCAGAATGTTTCCTCTATCAGTTTCTTGATAATTTTTCTTCCGTAAACACTCAACTTTTTCGTTTACACTTTCAAATGTACTGTATGCAATGCAAGGCAAAGATAGAGAGAGAGAGAAAAGGGAAGAAAGGTATATACACGACGACTCACTCTTTCTCTACATGCGATGCTAATAAGAAAAAGAAAACATCCACGAAAGCAAAAAATAAGAATTTTAAATTTGGTGCAACTTGAAATTTAGCTCATTTTTTCCGTACTGGATTTTCACCAAAAGCTTTTTGATTTGTCAAATAATCATTATCAATGCGAAAAAGTCGCGATAATTCGTTTAAAATGATTGTTTTTGCTGCTCTCAAATTTTTCGATGACGATGAAATTTTTTAAAAAAATTTGCCAAGCTCGATTGCTACTTTTGAATGAACTTTTTTGTCCATTGTTTTAACTCACTTTCTTGGTTATTAACTGCACTTCATATTTCTTTAATTTCTGATCCGCAACTGAGTTTTAAATTAAACAAATTGAGCCACTTCTCTTTTACCCCAAAAAAACTATGTCTCTTCTTCTTCTTTTATTGGTCGAGGGGTTCGCATGAGTGTAAATTTAGTGATTAAGTTATTTTCTTGATTTTATGATGATTTATTATGTGATACAGCAACTGATTAATTAAAAAATATTTACTAGTGTCTATTCAATAATTTAAAACAGATTTAATGCATAAATTCTTCGTGTTTGTCTAATTTCTCGATTTAAATTTTTTCACTGAATTTTTGACAGTGTAAATTTTAAGTTTTACTAATACGTTAGACAAAATAACACTTTAATCCCCTCCACATTGCAGAATGAAAATGATGATTATAAATTCTCTAAGTTTTGCACACATCAAGCTTAGTCTCAATTTGTCCTTTTAATAGTTAACAGTGAGAAGAAAACAAGAATTAGAAAAAAAGGTGAGATAATTTAATTAAAGTGCATCGCAATGATTTTGCATAATGAGAAGAACACCTTGAATAGACTTGAATTTAATTGAGTGTGAGAGCTTAATAGAGGCACGGAAATTGGGTGCTTAGGAAATTATCTCGATATAATTGAATATGTTTAAACAGACATGATTGCCTTCGATCTCTCGTGCTGTCGTCTTAATTTTTTAATTTTTTTTTTATATTTGACGGTTGACTCTCGCGATGACTTATCACGATGATGATAAAAGTGAAAGTAAAAAGGTGTCAATGATAAGACCGGCTTCTTGCTTAATTTTGTCAGACTTGGGCAATATGCAAACTTTCAAAGTCATTCGAAAGCATTCGTGAGCTTTCTGGGAAAAAAATTTAACGTTAAAAATTTAAAAAGCCAAAAAATGATTCCAAATTAATTTTAGTTAGCTAACGTCAAATTTCTCCAATTATCACACCTTCCTTAATAATTTTTAATGCGATAAAAAATATTGACAAAATAAATCTATTGATGGCGTTAAATTTGAAGATGCCTCATGATGCGGTCAATAGACACGATAGGAAAAGTGGTTGTACTTGAAGGCATAACTGAAAATAATTTTTTTGTCGATAGATCTCAAGGCTCTAAGATAACGAGCGCACATATATGCTCAATAATTATTGTACAATATGACAGTTATTTTAATTTTAATTCCATGTCTCGCGAAGTCGCGATGTAAAATTATGCAGCACGAAAAAAAATTCTCGCATATATGCAAGATTTATATTTTGATGTATTTGCAATGTCCAATGTCTCTGTCAACGTCGATTAGAGTTAGTTAGTTGCATAAAAAACCGGTTGCGAAAAAAAAGAGTCTTAACTGATTTATTCAATCTTAAATCGACATCGATCATGTGTTAGGTTTCCTCTTGTTATGCTCATTGAAATCGAACGTTTGCAATGCAAAGAAGGAACAGCTTATTGAAAAAGAGAGAAAAAGGCTTTAAACTGGTTTTTTGCATACATGAGTTAGAGCTAAATTCTAAGTATTACAATACGACGCAAACCACTTAACTTGGTTTTTCCACTCATTAAATGTCGATTATTCTTCTTCTCACCATAAATCAATGTTAGAGATGGAGTTCAAGGTCATTACACTTGTGGTCGCCGCTTTAATCTGCTCGGTTTCATGCTACTCGGGCGGTGCACCGGAGTCAGAATGCGCAACCATGACACCAAGACATCATGTGGAACCTCAAAAATCAGCTTTTCCATACTCGATCAACATTTCCAAGAAGCAAATTAGAGCTAGCGAGACAGTTGAAGTCACAATCAAAGGAAAGAGTGCTGATGATGTGATTAAAGGATTTATTGTTCAAGCTCGCGTTGGCAACACACCAATTGGCGTCTGGGATGCTTCACCGAGCGCTAGCTTTGCTCAAATCAAGAACTGCGGTAACTCAAAGAGCGTAAGTAATTCCAAATTTCAAAGTAAATGTCGTTGACATTAATTTTTTATCTAGTCATCGGTCACACATAAAAAAATTGAAAAAGCCATCAACAGCATCACTTTGTTGTGGACTGCGCCAAAAGGACTCTCAGAGAAGGTTCGATTCCATGCCACTGTAGCCAAAAATGGCGGTACATTCTGGGTGAATCAACTTTCTGATGTCGTTTCAATTAGCGCTTAAAAGATTCTTAAAAAGAAACATGGAACTTCACTTTAATCGATTTTATTCTAAGACAAATTCTCCTTTCTTCACACTTTTTCCTTGTGAATTTATTATTATTAAAATTTAATAATTTTTTTTAATAAAAGGACAACTATTGTGAACTTTGACGTTTTTTTTCTCCCACAAAAAGTTCATATATTTTTTTTGCTATATCAGGATTACAAGTTCTCATATGTTTATCATATAATAATAAGTATGTAATTCAAATATTTACTTCACGCTATATCGTCCATGTAAAAAATTTAGTTTGAATATTTCCTTAAAATTTAAGCATCATTACCATTTTACACGGAAAAGAACATTCTAGGGTTTTAAACGGTGATGAAAAAATCTAATAATGATTAAACTTTTTTTCGGTATGTGCTTGTAGTCATTTCTACTTACTGCTTGTTTTTTTTTTTGGATGAATCAACTCTTTTTCGCTTAATATTAAAATGTAGAAATAATTTTACTTGAATAAGAAAGTGTTTAACAAAATTTCCATCGATTTCCACACTGATTGCAGAGGACAAATGTCGTCATGGGTTCATCAGCAGATCGAGTTTGGAGTTGATTATAAGTGCAGTTCTTTCCTTTGCACTTGCCACATTTAAGCATGTCTGTTTTTGTACCTTGAACCGTTGCCTGAAATTTTTTAAATTATTAAAATGAAGCAAGAGGAGGATTGCAAGAAAAAAGCTCACCAATTGTGCATCGTTGATGGATTCTTTGACAAATTTTTCGCGCATCTTTTTCATCTCATCGCTGGCCATCTCTTCGGGTGTCATTTTAGCGAGTCTAAAAAGTTTTAGAATAGCAATTAAAGCTGCAATAAAAAAAATTTAATGATTTATGTATTACTTTGTGGCAGGGATGACACCGCTGACGTAATTAACACGTAGCTCTGGATTTTTAGAATCCTTTAGATTGGAAATGCGGGAGCGAACGCGATTCTTATATCGCATGTCTGTATTTTTAAATTCAAGGAAAATGGCTTCCTCAAGTTCTTCGGCGAGTTCTTCAGGCGATGCACATCCATCGGGATAATCTTCGTATTTGATAGCGGCCGTGAGCATCTCGCGACACTTTAAACGAACGACATCGGTAGTGGAACTGCTTGTTGGCGGAGGAAAGGAAGTTTGCGATGAATTCTTGCTCTTTGAGTCCTTACTCTTTTCGTCCTTCTCCTTGCTCGATGACTTACTGGAGCTGCCATTGCTGGTAGATTTTTGCGTTGATTTAGGACTATCGGGACTGCTGAGAAGTTTTTTCCAGTTTTTAATGAGTTTCTTCGACAAATTAATCACCTCCTCATCCTTACTGCACTTCCTCAACTCGTTGACAGCCATTCCGATTCTAAAGGAACATCCAGAATTAAAAGAACATTTGGCGCAATTAAGCTCAAATTTACCTTGTACTTGTCAAGATCTCGAGATCAATTTTCAAATTTTGCAGTACTTTCAAGAGATCCAACGCCTGAGCTTGATTTTCCTAAAGAAATAAAATGAAAACAAACATTTTAAGCGTTTTCAAGCCGCGCAAAATAATTGCTAGCATTTTCGATAGAAATACTTCTACTCACGCTAGAACTCGATGTCATTTTGCTCAGCTTTTTGTGAATTCTTAAAACCTCCTCTTCGACACTCATTTTTTCTTCAATTTATCAACGATTTCCGCTTTTTCTTTGAGAGAAAAATTTTGTGAAAAACTCGCTGAAATGAGAGGGTACGCAACTGCAGCACGGAGGAAAAAAACGACGAAGGGAATGTAAGCGAAAAAAAGTAAACAGAAAAAAAATTGAAAGAATTATTATTTTAAGTTTAGCATCATTAAAGGAGTTTAACAATATTAAATTAAAGACAAAATGGATAACTTAATGAGTCCCTTCTTGGGTACGACGCCCCTTCATCATCCCGACGAGGATTTGCAGAATTTTCAGATGGGAACAAATTCAAATGTTTATTTGCCTCGACAAATGAATTTTGGCGCACCAACAACGCCAGCACCGCCGCTTCTGATGCCACAAACACCGGTAATTTAAATGCTCTCAATATGATTCATAGTACTAATTCTAAAACATCTTCCAGCAAAGCCACTTCCTTCCAATGGCTCCAGCGTCCGCATCGATTCCCGAGATAATTCAAAAAGTTAACACACCCGCAATCGAAGCTGCAAGTCCAATGATGGCCATGACGCCCATGGACTCGTCAATACTCCCTCAACTACAGAACATTGTCTCAACCGTTAACTTAGCATGCAAACTGGATCTTAAAAAGATTGCACTTCACGCAAGAAACGCCGAATACAACCCGAAGCGTTTCGCTGCCGTCATCATGCGTATTCGAGAGCCTCGAACGACAGCCTTAATCTTCTCATCGGGGAAAATGGTTTGTACTGGTGCAAAAAGTGAAGACGATTCGCGTCTGGCGGCAAGAAAGTACGCTCGTATCATCCAGAAGCTCGGCTTCGATGCTAAATTTTTAGACTTTAAAATTCAAAATATGGTGGGATCGTGTGATGTCAAATTTCCCATAAGACTTGAAGGACTTGTTTTAACGCACAGCAAGTTCAGTAGCTATGAACCCGAGTTATTTCCGGGATTAATTTACAGGTGAGTGATTGCTGTATGATCAAATTTAATGATCATTAATGTGGCGGTTTTTTAGAATGGTCAAGCCCAGAATTGTACTACTGATTTTCGTGAGCGGAAAGGTGGTCTTAACTGGAGCAAAAGTTCGACAGGAGATTTATGATGTGAGTGGTTTATTTTGGAATTCAAACTAATATCTAACGCTATCGTCGTTTTAGGCATTCGACAACATCTATCCCATCCTCAAGTCATTCAAGAAGAACTAAATTTAGAAAACATCACATCTCACAAAATAAAATGTACAAGCTGAAAAGAATTCTAAACTGGACAAATGAATAAACTAAATGATTAATTACGTGGAATTAAGAAAAAAAAATTGTGAGATGAGTTTATTCCAAAATTTATTATTATTTTACAAGCCACAGTTGGACATCAAACCACCCAAGCTCTCAAAATCAATTTTCTCGGAGATGTGCTTCGTTTTGATCGTTTCCTCTTGCTTAATGATTGTAACTATGTCGCCTTGAAGTGTCCAATTGTTCTTTTTGATCCATTGATTGAGGCTCTTGTCGTCGACGCTGCCGAGGAGTCGAGATAGATAGCTTTTTTCGATTGTTTGGAAGGTGGTTCCGACTACGTGACACACAAACTTTCGGACAGAGTCCTAGAATGAAAATTATTTAGTAATTTTTTAGCGGCAACATTTTTGAGTGGGGTTTGAATCAAATTTAATGAGCAAACTTACATAGAATCCAGTGATTTTCTCGAAGAGATCATTCTTGTTTTGAACATGCTGCCAGAAAAGAACAAAATCGCACTGTTCCATGAGATCAGCAATGTAGATAATCTCTTTAACTGTATCATCGCGCATTTGTGTCGGCAGCAGGAGATACTTGCATAGAACAAAGTCACTGAAGGGTAGATTAGTTATTGCCTTCAACATAATTAGATGTGTAATTGGCAAGTTCATCATGTGTGGATTGAATTGATAAAACTTTAAAACTGCCAAATTTGCATCGAGATCGTAAGTGTTCTCTTTCGCCTGCTCCTGAACATATTTTTCGAGGAATGGAAAATGTTTTGGATTGTAGCTAAAAAGAATTTTTGGTTATTAAAATTTATTTGCGTGAATCTTAAATTTCGCTTACCGCTCGATGCTTTTCAACATTTCCGGAATGGTCATTTTAGTTCCATCATCGGTTGTTATCATTTTTGATGCCATTTTGATTTAAATTCGCGATAAACTCGGAAAAATTAAAAAATTTGTGTCTCTCGAAAATTTTCAATTTTGATGACACGAATAATGAGACGTTAATGTTGAACGATCCCCATGTCCATTTGAATAATTTGAATTTTCAATATCCGTTATTTTTAAAATTACACATGCACATACGATTGTGTAATTTTTAAAAATTAACAGCATTTTTTAATTCAGTTTAAGTTAATTAATTGTGATTTTAATCACAACCTTAAATTAATTTATATACTTTTTCAAATTATGATTTAAAAATTTTAATCTCACGTCAAAAATTTTATTTAATATGTTAATCTTTCAATAAAGGAATAAACCGAAGACAGCATGAAATTGGTTAACTAGTTCGTTCTCATCCTTCCTTCCTCAATTTAACATGATATCGGATTAAACTATAAATTTAACATGCGTGAATATAAATACATGATGAATGCATGTAAAGCTGAATTATTTAAGATTTTTTTTTCGCTCTCTTTTGTGTATGCATCACGACCTCCCTTCTGATTAAATACATGTACGAATTAAATCCACTGTATAAATGACATAATCAGCAACTGACTGTTGATTGAATGCATGTCTTTATATCTTAAACTGCTTCATCAAACAGCTGCTGAACTGAAACTTTTTTTAGATTATCTCATATCGTGTTAGGCATAGTTGCTTGGATTATTTTCGTAATTTCGATGATCTCTTGATCCAAAATGGTTCTCAGATTTAATCATTATTAGAATGTATGTGTGTGTGTGTTCGTCCATAATTTTTTTATTCAATTTTGTGGAAAGTATCAATACACGAATTTTTTAATCCATTCACCCATGATGATGAAAGTGAAAGAGAGAGAAAAAATTATCCATTCAACCATATTTTCCCTTTTCAAACTATATTTATTGAATTCTCTCTTTAAATCGTATTTTTCATAAATTTCCATTTTTTCGACAATTTTCGTAAAAAATGCATTCTTCACGCCCGATTTAGCAATTGTATGAATATTGAGGATTAAAAAAGTCTTTCATACATTTTTTTCCCATTCACGCTCAATTGGAATTTTTTTTTTGAGGAGAAATGGCAGCCTAGCTGAAAGGTGTGTCAATCTCATGATATTTTTATTATGAATAACGCAATATTTTTTATTAAATCGAGGTGTATTAAATAACATGCAAATGTGTCGCCCTTTCACATGCCTAATTGACATCAATAAAAAAAAGTGTTATCGGGTTACAGAAAAGTTTAAAAAATAATTTTATTTGTTTAGGAACTTCCTTTTTCTTACCCACTCTCTCCACACAAAGATGCACACATAGCAAATTATGGGAGATGTTAAAAAAAGACGTTGAAGGACAATAGAAACATATTCTTGTGGCCACTCACTTTATGAGAAGAAATGAACAATTTTTCAAACAATTTCACCATTGTTATAGGTCGGCGTTTGAACAAAAAATTCTCTACCTCATGTTGTGATGATCGCATGTTATACTTCTGAGTTAATCCTCTTTTTCATCTTTCCGCATTTTTGAGCCATTGCACATTTATTTCTCTCTCTCTCTTTCCATCCGCCTCATCTCTTAATGCGAAAATTAATTAAATTTAAAATCAGGTGTTAGAGCATTAAAACGCCCGTAGCTACTTATTAGAGAGCTCTCAAGTAGCATTTTCTTATTTTTCCATGACGATAAGTGAGCTCTTAGTGTTAAGTATGCGTACTGACAACTGTGACCCCTCCGTGTTTATCTTAAATCATTTTAAAATGATTAAAATCTATTCGCTGCTAAAAAATGCCCCGCAAACAACAGATTTAATATGCTAAATAATTAAGTTAATATAAATAATGCTGTGTGTGTTGTAACAAGTGCGCACATGAGGGTGGTTTGTGAGTGGGGGTGAAAAAAATGCCAGCGGCTATCAAAACATTTTTCTAATCATTTTATATGTGAACTTTTAAAAGTAAGGGATGAACATTGATACACTTGCTAATGCTAGAAAAATTATTCAATTTTATAAAGTAATTTCTAAAATTTAATTTTACATTTTTCAGCACAAAAATGAAAATAATAAATGCGCTCGAAAACACCTCAAATTTTATTTATCTTCAACTTTAAATGAATGATATGTTTTGACAGAGGGACTCGAGTGTTATTCTTAGAAATTATTTATATTCTCAACTCTCCAATTATGAATAAATAGAAAAACGTTTTGCAATTGCTTAATTTCTCATAAGATTTTAATATGATTCAGTTTCATTTATAGAACACTCGAAACCTACATAATAATAAGGATATAAATGGAATTGAAATCTACGCAGCAAAAACCGCTTCTTGAGATTAAATTTTCTCACAAAAATAAGTTGAGATAATAATTTAAATCATCCCCACTCGTGGCTTTTTGCGGTACGAATTTATATTTTTAAAAATAACAAAAAATTATTCTTGAATATCAAGATATTCCATTAAATTTCCTTAACATAACAAAGAGTGAAAATCGATAAAAAATCTCTCTTTTTCCGAAGTGAAATCATGAAAATAAGTTTCGTGTGTGGTCTTTTGGTGGAAACTTCTTCAAATATTTGCTTACGAATTTTTGAACACAAAAAAAATGATTTAAATCTTAAGCTATCATCGAAAATCTCTTATTTTATGCTACTTGATTGTGATTGTCACTTCAAATATTTGATTGCCGCTACCACACCGTAACGATGACAAGAGGATATATCAGAGTCTCTCTCACACAGTAGTGGTCCCAACTCCTAAAACCAAAACAATGACTTGTTATAATTCACCGTAAAAATTTTAGGGATTCACACGAAAATTCCTGGATGATTAAAATCCGGAATTTTCAAAAGTAAAATTTTTAAATTGGGTTCAAAACTTTGAAATTCAGTTTTTTTTTTGAAAAATCATGTGTCTTTAATGTGTGGCAATATAATTTTAAAAATTTCGATCTTTTGAACCCCCAAAATCAAGAGAAGATTGACAGCATACCTAATACCCACCCGAGAGCCGATCTTCAGCTACTGTTCGATGTGCTCAACGGTCGAGCACACAGAAGCAGTGTGTAAAAAATAAAAACCAAAAATAAATATTTGCCTTGTGACCACAGTGAACGACGATGATGGCGAGCAATGCAATATGCGTATATGGAACAATATTAGGACGATATATTTTTATGCCTGAGTTGATGTCGTTTTGAAAATTCCACAAATTTGTTTGATTTGATTTTCAAACGAAAGGTGTTCGTTCATTTAGTTTGTGGAGTGAGTGAGGCAAAATGCGTATAATCATCATCAACCTTTTTCGAGAGCACTAAACGGCAAAAGTCTTAAGGAAGCTAAAAAGTTCTTTCTTCTCTCTTATTTTTCTTACAAAATGCACTTGTCATCGGCCAAAGAGACGGTAAATTATACCGCATCATACACTTCAACAGCTCATGACTTATTGGATTAAATTAAAATGCATATGTTAGGAGGCCAATGTGAGCTCAGCATTATCGAAGATAACAATCAATAGAGTCACTCTCAATTTCGAGTGCTTCAAAATTATTATTTTTACTAAATAAGTGATGTTGAGTGCGACACGAGGCAATTTTCATGGATTTTTTTTTATCTGATTATTAAATTTATTTTGAGCGGCAAAACAAAAAATTTGCTCTAGCAAGTTTATGAAGCAAAATTTCTACGATTCAAACATCACGTACAACAATCACGATCACGCTCTGATGTGGGAAGCTGAAAGTTACTCAAATGCAGAAGCAAAAGAAAACAATCGACACGCGCTTAAAACCGCATAAAAATAATTTTTAGATAATAATTCCGTTGAACCAAGCTGAGAGTGAGAGGAAAATGTGAAGAAGAAGAAGAATGAAAGGAACTTGTGGGATTTTATAAATTAAAATATCAAATGCTTTTGTTGAAAAAAACTCCGAAGCCATAGGCGATGAGAGACGCCGTTGCTTAGGCGATTAATAAAAAAAATCTTGATAATATTTTTATATTTGTCGCAATATAGCACGCTTCAATTCATCGACAACATTATAATATATGGGTGATGATTTAATCAAATTAAATTGTTGAGAGAAAAAGGGGAGGGACATTTTAAAGTTTATCATAATGCCTCACAAATTTTAATATAGAGCTATAAAATGTTGAAAAACATTCGCTATATTTTTAAATGCCTTCTTCCAGCACAATGTTTGTTTGCCTGTTTACAGTGGTTGAGGAATTTTTCGAGAAAATAATTCCTTCATGCCTTGAGGCTATTTGCATTGTGTGTGCTGTTTAGTATTATTTAGGCCATCTTTTATTGAATCAATTTTCCCTTCTTTCCGTGTACGTAAATCAATTTGTGAAGATTATAGGCATATTAAGGCACGCCACCGTGAAAATAAAAAGTATAAAATGTTTACATTGCCATGCAGCTTAGCATTTCTTCTCCTCGGAGTGTATTCACATAGCTGCGAGCATAACTTGAAAAAAAAATTTATTGGAAAATCTCCGACGAAACATCAAATCGTCATCGAGTTCCATTTCTATTGTGCGGTGTAGTTTTATTGACATCTCGTTTTACGCATTTTTATTGGGGCGGAGATTTAAGCTTCGGAAACGAAGAAGAAGTAAAAAAGTTTCCATTTCGACTGTAAAATAAATAAAATTAGATGGCAAATCCGACGAGATAAAGCGGATACAATTTGAGAAACACGAAAAAGATGGAAAATGATATTTAAAAATTGTTTAGCGAGAGAGATGTTGAGAAGGCGGTAACTTTGTGTCTTCATCCTCGGTAAGTAATAAAGCTCAGCTCAAAAAGTCTCTTTCTCTCCAGTTTGAATTATGAATTTTTTATGACAACGAAAATCATCTGATTCAGCGTACTGAGTTATAATTCATTTAATATCAAGAGCTCTCACTCGAGGCGACGATTTCTATTCTTCTTCCCTTCCACTCACAATATAACAATAGCAACTGGCATCAACTCTTAAGTCAACTTCTTGAAATATGATTTGATATCTGATATGATTCGAGTTCGACTGCATTTGACAGAATCATTAATATTTAAATATAATAATAATCAAATTAAAGAATAGAAAAAGGGTGGTGTTGAAGGCAAGCGTACTTAAGTACCTCATAAAACAAAACAATAACGGTAAAAAAGGGTCGTATAACTCGTATTTTATAAGTTTTTCTCACACATAGCTCGCAGGCATGAAAATGTCTTAAGAAAATCGGGCGGCCACCATCGCAAATTATGTTTTGAGTAAACATCTTCTTAACCTTAAAATACAACTTACATCTGAGCATGTGAGGATTTCAATTCAATCAACGAAAAATTGTTTTCGGGTAACAATGAATTTGTTCTCCTTTTAGTGTCACCGCTCTTTTTGGTGTTACTTTTAATGTTCTTTAATTTTTGGGGTTCAAAGTTAAATATTCTATAATATTTTGGCATCCAAAATTATGAAAATTGTCAAATTATCCACAACATCCATTAACAAAGTATCAAATGAAAAAAATGGACGGAAATAACTTTTTTTCAGTAGGTTTTAAAAATATTTTCAATCAACTTATTTTCAATCTCCCTCATTGTGTGTTTTCATAACGAAAAAATAATTCGAACAAATCCGAACGAATATCTTTAATGCCTGAAGATATTGTGCTTTCTGCTGATTGAGATTTTCACTCACTTTTTATATCAAATCACATCAAAACCATTGAAATGTGAACACTTTTTTCTTGTTTCAGCTTCCGGCTAGACTTTCTCTCTCGCTCGCATCCCATAAAGCCTTATATACTTTTTTTGTTCTCGAATCTCTTCTGCATATTCAAATTGATTCAAAAACTGAGAAAATTGGCTTCGAAGAAAAGCTTTTCATTGTGCACCTCCACATTTTGAAGCTTTAATTCAAATATGTTGACAAACATATTATTAGCTGTAAGGATTACGTTTGTGATATAATTGTTGTGTTTGCTTATTGTGTGAGCCAAGCTATTTCGTCACAATACGTAAAATTTTGCGATGAATGATGGTTGTAAAAAGGTTTCTTGTATATGTGTAACATTACTAAATTTAAGAAAGGATTTTTCAACTTTAAGAATCACGTGCTTTCTAAACTTTAAATCACTTTAATTTAAAAAGTGGATGGAACATAATAATTTTTAAAAAGTACGAATTTCATTTAATTTAGTTTTCGAGTCGTAATTTTTTAAAATTTTAACAGATTTTTCCCTTGACATTTTAAATTGATTTTTGTCAACTTTTAAATTTTTCTTTCAATTTTGTTTGCATTTTTTTCAGTTAGAAATATTTTGTTTGTACGGCATCCCTATAACTCTCTCATGTTCTTCAATACATTGTTGAATTCTTTTTTAAAACAAGAAGAAAAAACAAACTTTTCACTTAAGGGAATTTTCCCATTAAATTTTTTATGATGTCCACATGTGATGACGATCTTTCTCTCTCAAACGACACCGTTTGATTTTCTTTCATTAATTTTTCATCAGAGGTCTCGTGAAAAATTATTTTTGGACATAAGCGAGAAAGTGCAGAGAAACGCGCAAGTTCGTAGGAGAGATATATTCATCTCCGTGTGTTTTATCTGCATTAATTGACTTAGCGAGGATAAAATCTGAATTTTGCATAATCATTTTAGTATCATCATACTTTTATATGTTTTCCTCCATTTATTATTATCTCAAAAGTCTATACGAGAACTGAAATATGCTAAAAATATAAGAATGTATGTGCGAGGGGAAAATCTCTGTGTAGTCGAAGAGGCGTGGCTTCTATTGAAGATGAAACTCAGTCCTCGCTTCCAGTTTCATCACGTTCAGAATAAAATCGTTCATCGTCTGTGTCGGTTGGGAAAAAAAATTACGCGTAAAAAAAGAAAATAGAAAAAAGTGTTTTTAATGTTTTAAAAAAATTTCACATTGGCATCAACAATTGCAAAATCGAGCTTAATGCCACTGCTCAGTGGCTTTACAATCAAATCGGAATATAATTTATCAGAGGAAGATTCAAATTCATCGCAGAGTCCGACGATGGTTGAAACGACATCGCCTCTATTGAAGGCGGCTCACGCAATTAGTCCAACTCCACGACTTTCGCCTCATTCACAAAATTTTCTAACCTCAAAAATGCTCTTGACGTCCCAAAATTTGTCTTATTTTGAGCAGAAATTCCACCAGAGAAATAATAGTGCTAATAGTTTTATTAAAAGTGATCACAAAAATGGTGAAAATTTGTGTAGTAAAACTCCATCGACTTCATCAACTTCCCTCTTCACAATAGATAGCATTTTATCTAAACAATCACGTTTCGCTGAAAGATCACCGTCGACATCGCCGATAAGTGATAATTTATTTAATAAACGTGAATCAATGAGTCCAAGTACTCGATTACCGCCCGCCGCATTATTTCAACATCATCAAGCTGCTGCTGCTGGATTACATATCACACATCTAGCTTCTAATTTTGGATCGCCAGAATTTTTAGGTAATTTAGGCGCTTCATTTTTTAGTCACTTAAAATGATAAAACTTTAAATTAAATTTTTAATTTTAACAAATTTAACAGTCTAAGAAAAATTTGAAGCCATTTAAAGTAACTTTGAAAAATATGAAAATATCTAAATCTATTTGCGTTCGCACACGAAAGCACTTAACGAAAGTCCCTCTACGAAAATATAAAAATTACGCAAATTTTTTCTTAAGGGAGGGAAAATTTTTTTCCCTGAGGGAAATGAAATATTTTAAAAACATTTTTATTTGCATCGAGCAACATGAACTCTCTCGACTGCTTACGTGCGCTTGAATTAACATAATAAGTCTTAAATGCATTCGCAAAGATGGAAAGGTTTTTTTCTTAAAGAGGAAAATCTTTAACATTTTTAAAGTAAATGTTGATGACATAAATCCGCAAAAATTACAACATTTACTTCTTATTTTTTACAGTCACATATCCGAATTTTTATCCAAATTATATGCACGCTGCACAAATGCTCCAAGCAGCTCAAATACATAGTCACGTTTCACTGGGTCATGGACCTCCACCTAAACGCAAAAGAAGACATCGAACGATATTCACGGAAGAGCAGTTAGAACAATTAGAGGCGACCTTTGAAAAAACTCACTATCCTGATGGTAGTTATAATTATTTATTTATGTAATTAATTTTTAAATAATTTTCGTTTCATTTCTTCACAGTTGTGCTAAGGGAACAGCTAGCAATCAAAGTTGACCTTAAAGAGGAACGAGTTGAGGTGTGTAAAAATTATTTTAAAAATTAAAAATATTAATTGAAAGAAAAAAGTTTTTAAAAGGTTTCAAAATCAAACTATTTAACCTCCAAAACCTTAAATTTTATTAATTTTACCGACACTAGAGTTGCAATTATCTATTACCCCCTTTTTTATTTTCTATCCTATCTAAATACAAAACTCTAAAATCTTATCAAATATCAACTTTAAGTGCATCACAACAAATTTCAACAATCATGATGAGGGGTTGCTTCTTTCCGATCCTTAATAGATAATGTTTACTCAACATTTGCCGCATGACTGCAAAATACCGAACGGATAGAGCGGCAAAAATAAAAATCTCGAGACATTTTTATGGTTTCATTTTCACCCTCAAAAGCATGCATTTAGACTATTAATTTGTTGTTATTTCTAATGTGGTTTCGTTTGTTTAACAATCGATGAACAAAAAATTTGTCTTCAATTTGTCACCCTCGTGAAAATTATTTCAAGTGTTTAATTGAATGATTAATATCACCATTAAATTGAGTGATGAGGGTGTTGATGGTGTTAAAATGTAATTATTATAATTTCAAAGGACTTTTTTTAAAAATTTCATCAAGTCAATTTTAAAATGACCTCTCATGTGTTAATTGAATTATTGTTAATCACTTAATGATTTGCTACCGTCAGTAAAAAATTTTCCTTTTTCAAAAAAAAGGACTTAAATTTGTGCAATTGTCAATCTGTGGATATACATTTCAAAAAAGACATGCCGAACCCAAAAGAGTGACAAGCGTTGAAATTGAGTGACAAAATAGAAAAGTGAACAATTAAAATATGTTTTTGTACTTGGGAGGCATTTGTTCATTTCGTATCTGCCAAAAAAAAGGTAGAAAACAGTGAAAAGGAGCAATTTTGAAAATCCTCTTTAATCCTTTCTTTCACATAACCAAAAGTGGACTATTTTTAATTTGCTTGTAGTCTTTTGTAATGTCATTATCCCTTAAAAAGACATGTGTTCTACACCGCTTTTTAAATGGGAGAAAATTTGTTCTCGTTTTAATAGCATCATAACTTCTTTTCTTTAAAAGGGATCATAATAATCACTCTTGGAACATTTGAACGTGAGAGAGTTAATAATAATTCAATTTTAAACTAGAAAAGGCTTCCTTTCTTTTTGACAAATTGTAATCCTTTCCCTGAGAAGTTTCAGAGTGTTCAATTTGCATTTCTTTGGTAATTTTCTCTAATGGGCTTCACATGTGGTTGTGCGTGGGTTTTTAAAGATATTGAATAAAAATCTGAACAGATCCTTAAATTTCATTCTAAATGACATTTTCATATTAAAAACTTTTTCCGATTGATTCCTAAAATTTATCACAAAATTAATAATAATAAATTTTATTTTCATTAATTCAGGTGTGGTTCAAGAATCGTCGTGCAAAGTGGAGAAAACAGAAGCGCGAGGAGCAAGAGAGAATAAGAAAACTTCAAGAGGATCACTCGAATGCCACCAGTAACACAACACCCGATGACCAAACCGATGCAAATTCACTTCACCATAACTCATCGAATTTCTCGGACGAATCGGACCTTGAAGTAGCATAAAAATTAACTTGGAATGGTTAAAGCTTAATGATAATGTAAGCAATATTAAAAAAGCAGTGTTAAAAAAAGTTTCCAAGTGACTCTCAATTTCCTGTGTATCATATTTCTATATATATACATAAAAATAATAATTCTTGTACATTTCACATTTAATATCGATTAAAAGAGAAGAAGAAAATAAATTGAATGTTCAACATGCACACACATAACTATATAGACTGTGCCATTATTGTCATTTTACTCTTCCTCACACAATCAATTCTGTATACGAACAGGGCGGAGCTTCGTCTCCCATTGGGTGGATTTTTCTCTATTTATCTTGTCTATAAATTGTGACTCTTTCGCTCGCATAAAATCTTCTTATGTTGTAAAAGAAATTAGAAAAGATTCTTATACGACTTCATCTAATAACACCTACATCCATCATCATGATCTCGTATACATTGAATAATCTTCTTCTTCTTCTAGTCAGGGGTCAAAAAAATTCCGGTGAGCGTGTGTAGGTGGTGATGGTTGCTTTTATAAAGATTAAAAAATTAATCGATTAGATTCTTAACGTTATTATGTTTTAATTATTAAAAGACCCGAGACCATCGGTCGACTGTTAAATTTAAGTGGCCGCACAACAACAATTGAGTTTTTGTAAATGAAAACCTTTTTTTTGTGATGAAAAATGTTGCATACATTATTTTATTATTATTAAACCCCCCTATCGACGTTGCTTTTAACCCTTTTTTTCGCAAGCACCCACGATAATGCACGAAATCCACAGATGAAAATTTTGCTGATTTTTTTTTGCTCGCTCATTGTTTGCGTTGGAAATGGTTAAATTACATGCTGCAAGCATTTTCCGCGCAAACACAGCATGTATAACGTGATTTATCAGATCCGATCTGAGCGTTAGCGAGCTTAACCGTTTGACTTGTTTGTTTGTTTTAGCGATTTTGAAATATTAATTTTCTAATTAACGAGAAAATATTAATTAAAAACGCTTACACAGTGCACAGGAAACCCTCTAACTTTTATTTTTTGCTGGAGAGCTCTTTTCTATTCAAATTGATATTTTTATTTCTACTTCTCCGCCTTAACTTTTTTGAAATGTTATTATTTAATTTTTAATTAATTTATTAATAGAGTCAAAGTGAGAGGTTTTTGAAATCAATCATTGATGGATGAATGAAAGAGTCTGCTTATTAACCAACACGTGACTTTAAAATTTAACGACTAATTTTTTAACTAAAAAAATACCAAAAGCAATTTTAAAGAAAGAGAGTCATGTCCTTTGTATCTTCTGTGAAAAAAAAACAATCGAGAGTACATTTTGATAGATATGTACAATCGACAGTAGCTTAGCAACACATCATCTCTCTCTTTTTGAGTGTCATTTTAATAAACGAAGGCGGGATTACCTTCTAGCTTTGGAAAAGGACTTTGATGTCACGCTAAGCGTGTAATTTTTTATGTCATTCAAATTATATTAGCATGCTCATAATTCAATTCACTACCTTGACAACCTTTGATTATTAATTACGGAGAGAAAGAGAGAGACGCATGAAAAAGTTTAAAATAAATATGCGAGAGAGATTTGATTGAGCTAGAGTTTATAAATTAATAAAGTGCAGCTGGGCATTAATAATATTTTTTTTGACTATATGCACGCTATGGCACACAAAAATAATTGGATGAAAATTTTGATTTTACCAATCATTAAAAAATTTTGCAGAGCCTTGAGCAACATAGATGTATATGTGCAGTGCCAAAATATTAGAGTCACAGCTCGATTTAATTTTAATTTGTGACTATCGACCACAAAATGCATTGCGTACGAGAATAATTAATTCATGTCGGTGTGAAATTCAATCTTGCTGTTTTATTGAATTTTGAGATTTTCACTCCACATCCAAAAGTTCATCAATGTACTCGACATTCAAATAGTCATCTTCTTCTTTCCCTTCGTTTGCTTCCTTCGGAACATTTTCATCGTTTCCAGCGTAGCTTTTGAGCGGCTCCAAATTGAGTTTCTTGAAATTTCCCAGCAAGCATTGTCGCTCGATATCGGGGATATTAGCTACCTCAACAACTAAAGCATGTTCTTTTGACTTAACGACAGCAGCGATGGGCAAAAAGGAGCTTTCATTTATATCATTCCATGTTCGAAAATGTTTAGTGCTACTAAATGTGAGTGTTGAGCCATTGCGAACAAATTTTTCGAGTAAAAAGCTTCCATCACGACGCCACAAGACAATTTTGTTGTTCTTGATGAGTGAATCATGAATTGCCAAGTCCGCTTTGTAAGCATAAAGTTGAATCACAGGATCATCAGTTTCAAGAGTTTTCGTCTGTTTAGGCTTTTTCTTAGAGGCGTTCTGATTTTTTTTATAAAAATAAATTGCGATTTGTATAAAGATTTAATTTTTAAAGGGAATACTCGTATTACGGCTTTCGTTTCTTACCTGCATTACTCCTGATTTTCGCTTATTCTTGTTATTTTCATCCAGAGGCAACTCAACTTCTGTCTCAAAAAAGTCTTGTTGAATTTCTATGATGTCATTCCTTTCATTAGTGTCTGCGACATGCTCACCATCTTGAGAACGTGATATTAATTCTCCAGTTGCAGGATCCATGCTTAAATTAACTTAAAGTTTAAATTAAAAGTTCAAAAGTTCACTCAGATTTTTGTTTGTTTTTGGTGTGAAATATTTTTTAACGGAAAATTTTAAGTCCATTTGGACAATTTTCAGCGGCAACTGAAACAACAACAAAAAATTTAAATCAAAACAAAAGAAATCGATTCGAAGTTTTTTATGAATTAAAAAGCAAAAACCAAGACATTTAATAAAGTAAAAGTGTTTAAATTGTTGATAACCTCATAGACAAAGAGCTACAATTGGAAAATCATGTGAGTGCAATGGATTACATGCTAAAGTTTCGCTGTGTTTACATTTTTTTTGAACTTTCGCTCATCTTCATCTCTCTACGCTTCTGCTGTTTTTATGATCATCATCATTAGTATAACAAATAACCATAAACACATTAATTACAAAAATAGAATATAAACTGAGAGTTGTTGAGGCTTTTCTTCTCATCATCTTTATATACTTTTTTCCGTGCGGTTTTCATCTCCTAAGGTTTTACGACATATTAACGTGAAAACGAGATGGGGGGTGATTGAGGATTGAGGCGACAGAAATCTTTTTGCATTAAATTATGCAAATTTTTTAAATTTATAATTTAAAAAATTTCTTTCATAAATTTAATATTAAGTGGTCTCTCGTAAGAATTTATAAGCAAAAGTTTATAAGCGTGTGTATAACATTCAGCCGGTTAAATACACAAAATTTTCCTTTGATCAGAAAGAAAATTCCAAAGCAGACACGTGACAAGTAACAGCACTTCTTGAGCCAGTAAAGAATGCTCACATTCTGCTGTTTTTTTCCTATAATGACGCGAACGCGCTAACCAACAGAGAAAAACAATTCGCTTTTCTTTCACACTTGATATTCGATTTAAAAGCAATATTCTCTCGCACTCGAGAGTTGTGAGTGCTCAGCGCAAAAAGCAAATTTTTTGTTTATTGGCGAAACAATTGAGTATAGTTCGAAAATGCCAGCAAAGCAACGAGACTTAGAAGAAAAAAAAGAGATGTGAAATTCAAAGAAAAGAAAAGTCTGAAATGAAAGAAAAGGAAAAACTAAAAATACGATCGTTTTAAATTTAACACTCGTCAGTCGATAGATTCAGTTGAATAAAACAGCAGCAAGCAGCATTATTACATTAAGAAAATATTTTTATTAAGAGTGTGAAAAGTAGCTGATATTCACGGTGTGTCCAGTGAGGAAAATTATGACAGAGAAAGCCGACGATGAATGTGAATTGTTGTCGAAAAGTAACAAGTCAGTGAAAGATGTTGCGATAAGAAAACAAAATGCTAAGAATCGATGGAGACTTTTGGCGCGAGCTATCCTATCGGAATCGAAACGTGAATGCTGTGATGATGTTGACGACAATCTCGTGAAAAAACAACTCTCTGTGTCGCCGATTAATGTCGTGAGCAATATGTCGCAAGACTTTAGTGGATTTGAGTTCGTCAAAATTGAACCGAAAGACGATAAAAATAATTATAAAATTAGACTCGACGTCGATTCGAATCGATATGAGTGCAATGTGCATATAGAAAAATTGTGGTCGGTGAAGGATTTAATTGGATTCAATAATACTGGAAACCTATCATTGTGGGCCTCGGAGGCGGCACTAAGTCATTACGCAATGGACAATTTGCCGATATTTGATAACGCCTGGGTGCTCGAACTTGGTGGCGGAATGTTTTGTCTAAGTGCGCTCATGATAGCAAAATATAGTAATGCATTCGCTGTTCATCTGAGTGACGGAAACGACATAGCCGTCAAAAATGTAAAAAAATCCATTATTTTAAACGATTTTAAAAATTGTTTCATGAAATGTTCAGGTTCGCATAATTTTGGGTGGATTGCAAGGGATGGAACGTTTTAAATTTTCAATAGCTTAACTTATTGGTCAATATATTTTTTAAATGAGTTTAACTACCATCCCCTGTCACCTCTCACTTTGTCTTTTCGTCACTCACTTTTTTTTCACACATCTTTTATTTACTATATAGTTCTTCGATGGGAAAACTCGGCTATTCAATGTCCATTAGAGAGACAAAAATATAATTTCATCCTCTGTGCGGATTGTTTATTTTTTGAAGACTCACGTGTTGCTCTCGTCGATAGCATATGTTACTTCCTCTCGCCGAGCGGAACGGCCTTAGTCATAGCGCCGAAACGTGGAAATTCAATGAACTCTTTTATCAAGAAATGCATTGCAAAGAATCTCCACTGTAAGATTATGACGTATTACAATAAAGAGATTTGGGATCGGCATCAGAAGTTCCTAACGTGTAGCTACTACAACGAAGACATTCACTATCCAATTCTCTTGAAAATTTCCCACGCAAAAAAGTGAAAACTTTTACTGTATTGATTTATAAAATGCACTCCATAAAATGTTATTTTTTCCTATGCCTAATGTTGTACATTTTAAAGTTTATATATATCCAGGTTTTTAGTTCAATGACCCAATTAGTATTTTCATAGGCGAGCAAAATGCAATATATAGCGGAAAAAGAAATTTGCTCGATATGAAAATGTAAAAACCTCAAAATCCCTCTCAATAGAATAATATTAAATGTGAAAAAAATGAATATATAGTTTAATAATGTGATGTGAACGAGAAGAGATGAATGTTATTTTGATTTTCTCATATGTTATACGAAATATTTATGTTGTTAAAAATAAATGAGCGCTGCGAATTAGATTTATGATTTCTTCATGCATTTCTGCCTTTGAGAAATAGTGTGCGCGTGATGTCTTTTAAAAGATAGATTTCCTATCTATAAATTTTAATTTTTTTTCTTTCCCTCGATATTTTTCTATTTTGCTTATTGAATCATCGTCGGACGTGTGCAGGGCGGACTATTGGAAATCTCAAGATCGAATATTTTGCGATTTTTGCAAATGTTGGATAACTGACAATAAACCGGTGAGAATAAATTGAGAAATTTGTAAAAAAATAAAACTAATTAATTGAAAATATAAATAACCAAATTTTTTTTTGTTCAAACAGAGCGTTGAATTCCACAACAATGGCAAGCGACATCAAGCTAATGTACAAAAGAGAATTAACGAAATTGGGAAGAAAAGTGATGCGGATAGAAAAGCTCAAAGTAAACTCGACGATGAGTTGAGGAAAATTAATGAAGCTGCCATGAAATCTTATGCTAAGGATCTAAGCGATGGAACAGCAAGAGGCGTGCCTCCATCATCGAAGGCCGTTGATCCGATGGCATTGCCATTTTATGACGATGATGAGGGTCCGAGTACACGGAAGGGTGTTTCGTCAACGGCATCCGTCGCGGCAACTGAAAATCCATCGCTCTGGTGTGAAGCTAAAACTGATGAAGGATACACTTACTACTGGAATGTCAAAACTAACGGTGAGTTATTTAAAATTGAGTTTAATTTCATTTAATTTTTGACTTTTAAATAGAATCCATATGGCACAAGCCAAAGGAAGGTTTCATGACATTAAAAGAATATGAAAAACTCAACAAAATTGCTATCGAACAGCAAGAAGAACATCAGAAAAAAGACCGTCAATATCATGTGGAAAATGCAGAAGAGCTCGCTGCAAAATATAAACGGGAACAATTTAAAAAGTTTCGAAAAATTACTAAAGAAGCGAAACCGAAAGAGGAAAATGAACCCTCTGATGTCTACACTACTTGTTTTGAAGCCTACGGAGCGCAACCAATTGGAAAATGGGAAACTGTTGAAGATCAACCAGAAGAGAAGCCAATTGATTTGGAACTTCCGAAGCAACATGTTGAGTATTATCCCGTAGCATGCATACAACCGGAAGAGCCTCCTGTTAAGAAATTCAAGGAAAAGACAATAGTCTCGATTGATTCCGATGCGGTGCCAAGTACGTTTAAAAAGAGAAAAATTGGCAATCGAAACATCCGTCGAACAAACGATGACTCGTGAGTTGTGAAAGATTAAAAATTAAATAAATCATAAGTTTCAGTTAAAAAGATTTTTTAAATTGGTCATTTGGACTTTACGCACACATTCGTCAAATTCTCTCTCTCAATTTTAATCGAGGGTAGTTTCACTCTGTCAAGATGATTTTAATTGTAATTTTAGGTTTATTAATTAACGACAGCATATTTTCATTACATTAACTTCGTTTAAACTTTAAAAATTTAAAATTAAACTCATTTCTTAGAAATTACTGCAATTTTAAGTTAAATTTTCCAAGAGCTTTCCCTCCCTCGTCTCAATGTTATTGCTCTCCACACACTCGACACTCAAAATACTTTAGGAAGCAAAAAAATTAATTTAACTTCTTTATCTGGAGCTGATTAGCCCTTATTGATTGACAAATAAATTACTTAATAGTAAGTGAATTCAGTGCCGTCGAAAATGTTGCGTCATTGCATAGTGTCTAGTGGATTTAGAAAATTTAGTTCAAGTTCGCTGAATGTCAAGAATTTCGATCTTGTTGTGGTTGGCGGTGGTATTGTTGGTGTCGCCAGTGCCAGAGAAATTCTCAATCGTCATCCGCAGCTGAAAATTGCAATTGTGGAAAAAGAAAAAAAGCTCGCGTACCATCAGAGCGGGCATAACAGGTTGGCTATAAATAAATCCAAATTTATGTCGACAGTCAGCATGATCTTCTATTTTCAGCGGAGTCATTCATGCAGGAATTTATTATAAGCCGGGAAGTCTTAAGGCTAAGTTGTGTGTCGAAGGATTGAAATTGACTTACCAGTACTGCGACGAAAAAAAAATTCCTTACAAGAAAGTTGGAAAGCTCATTGTGGCGACGAATAAAATTGAAGAGGAGCGATTAAAGGTCAGTAATTATCAGTGAACATATATGACTTATGTCATTAAATTTGTCGCACGCCCGACAAGTATATCTAGTTATCGCCACTTTCTTTTTCCCATCGTCATTCATCTCATTACAATGTTCATGCGGGAATATCATGATAATTATTTATTTATCTCTCTCGTTTTCATTCTCTTCGAGAGCAAAACTGTCCTTGATTTTCATTAACATGTATAAAATATTATTATTTCTTCATCTCATACATGCGCTCGTGTGTGTATACGCAATTTCAAATTCTTACACTTGATAATGAAATTATTTTCGAAAACAACTTTTGTTTTTGTATAAATCTCTTTCTTCTTTTGGTTACTTGTAAGCAGTTATTTAAATTAAGTTAAAATTTTCTCTTTCGAGTTATGTAACGATATTTAAAAAAAAGCATTCTTCTAAAGCGATCTTCTTTTATTTGGTAAAATTTCATTCATATTTTTATGTACAAAAGTCAGAATCACACAAAATTTTTACTCTCTAATAGCCTACAACGTGCTTGACATGATATAAGCACGATAAAGATAATTTCTTTCGAACGATAAGAGTAATTTTTTTTGATCAACAGACAGTGATAAAAATGGTTGTAGAGTCCTAAATTGGATTTTAGTCATACTCATGACTCGATTCTCGTTTGCTAATTAAATTCTCTTTTTCATCTTCGTTGTATGATTCGATTGAAGTCGGTACAATAAGTGATCGGTTCGTGACATTCCGAATGTTTTCAGTGAAACCAGTTTGTGTTAAAATCTCAACCTCGTCGTCATCGTCTTCTAGGTCGCGAATATTGAAGTAGGGGCTCTGAGAAATTGGTCTAAACTTATAGGCGGTGAGAATGAAAAATACATAAGTTGCGAGCTCTTTGAACAGCTCATCCAACCACGCGTACTTGAACGGGACTGTGATTTTTAGTAGAAATCTATAATGAAATAATCAACTTAATATATTGCATAAACTGATTAGATTGAACAACTTACACTATAATTCTCGTAAAGTAAATGTAACAAACGATCATGATATAAAATTGGCGGAATAATTTCAATTTCTTGAGACTTGATGCTGCTTTTCCATCGGTTGATGACGCCTCTTGCAAGTGTCTAATTGACCAGACGACAGGAAATAGAATTGAAGCACAGCATAGCAAATCGACTAGGATAAAAATGTCGCGCCATGTCGAATGTTCAAGACTTCCTTGCTCCGATTCATCTAAAATAATCTCGGCTATGTTTGCAAGAATTTGAAGTGGAATCACAATCATAAAAATCTTTTTATCCTTATCACTCAATATGTGCTTGATAAAAGTCCAACCAGTGCCAATTAGGACAATTGTGATGAAGAGACATGCTCCTTTGAGGAGATGTGTGATGTAATAGAGTACTGCCCATGTTTCGACAGGCTCGCCACGCGTTTCGATGTAGTGAAAATTTATTGAATGAAACATGAGTGAGAGTGACTTTAGAAACACTAAGACGCCCATTAGGAGGTGAATTTTAAACACTGGATGCTTGCTTCCTCTCAACACATACACCCAAAAGAGTCCCGAAAGGAAGTAAAGGACTGACATCATAAAGTAAAGAAGGGGAAGTGGCATTTCTGTTGCCGAAAGAAAGTTTCCATTGTTGTTCTCCTCAATGTCCACGTTAAAATTCAACAAATATGTTTTTGATGGATCTGAATCGTAGTTGGGGCACGCATGGAAATACAGATTGTACAATCCTTCGTCATCTTCCGTGTTCACATACATCACGAAATTAAATTCGTATGTCATGTAGGTGTCATCGTCAGCTTTAGTTTTAGTTAACGTTAGCGGGTTAATATTACACTCGTACGATCCATTGTTGTAAGGGACGGGTTCCGCTATAAAATAAATCATTAACTTTGCGGAATATTAATTACTTTTCATCTTACTGTGCAGTTCTTTTTTGAACTCCTCAAAAACATCCATGTTGCGCCAATTTTGCGAGCATTTTATATTCACTCTGGTAGCATAAACAAAAATTTTATTGATTATTTAAGCCAGAAAACATTTTTTACACTCACTTTTCTTTGATGAAATTCATAACAAAAAATAGTGCTGGCTCGTTCGTTGGCATCATTGACTTATTCTCTTCGAGAAAGCATCGATCCTGATGGAGATCAGTGTTCTGACGCATGGCATCTGATATCGTTTTATCAAGACTCAGACCAAACTAAATTAAGTTTTATAATGATAAAATGATTAGAGTCGAGCGAGAAGGTTGACAACTACTTACAATTTTATTCTCGAATCCATACGCTAACTTAAACTCTGATACTCTTACAATTAGATGAGCTTGCTTATAAAAGCCAAACGAACTTAACGAAATGTATTGGCGTATGTCATTCTGTTTTTCAAAGTTCGTGATTATGGTGGTTGATGATGAGACGAAGAAAGGGTGAGAAAAAAATCAATTTCAATTTTTCGCAAATTCAAGCGTGAATTTGAGCTTTTCTTACCCTAATTTCAAGATGATGCTTCCTTGCGTTTGTTAAGATGATGGAAAATGCCAATAGAATGAGAATTTTCATCATATTTTACACTTAATTAATCATTTGACGTTCTTAGTAATTTTTTCTGTTTTTAGCGTAACCCTCACAAAGTGGTGTAACGCTTGTATGCTCACATGTCCGTCCGTCTGTTTTTTCAAAAATGCTGAACTGATACGATAGCCTACGCGGCAACACCCACAAGTGGGTTATAATCATTTTTCTTTTCACTGAAGGGATAAAAACTGAGAAAAAAAAAGAGCTTTTGAATTTGAATTTTTATGCTTTAACGACTTTTTTCTTTTTTTAAGGAATTGTACGAGCGTGGATTGAAAAATCAAGTACGAGATTTAAGATTAATCGATGGAAAGGAGATCAAAAGCATTGAGCCATATTGTCGAGGAACAATGGCCATTCATTCACCTCACACCGGCATTGTCGATTGGGCTCTCGTCACCAATTATTATGCTAAAGATTTCAAAGCTGCTGGCGGGGAAATATTCCTCGATTATGAGGTGCAAAATTTTAATCCAACAGTGAACGATGCCGAGTTTCCTGTAACTTTGGTTGACAAGAAAAACCAACAGATCACCTCACGCTACATTTTAACATGTGGCGGCCTACAAGCTGACAAGATTGCTGCACTGACTGGAAATAAAAATCCACCAAAAATTGTTCCATTTAGAGGAGAATACTTGCTGTTGAATCCTAACAAGACACACATGGTGAAGGGTAATATTTATCCTGTTCCTGATCCTCGTTTCCCATTTTTGGGAGTGCACTTTACTCCACGCATGGATGGATCTGTTTGGTTGGGTCCAAACGCGGTGCTCGCCTTTAAACGTGAAGGCTACAAATGGACTGACATTAATCTCTTTGAACTTTTCGATGCCTTAAAATATCCAGGTGAGTTTAAATTGACATGGATCTAAAGTATAATCATTATTTTTATATTTTTAAAGGTTTGATACGCATGGCAACTCGCTATATTGGAGCCGGTATTAAAGAAATAACCCAGTCGCTAGTACCATCGCTTCAAGTTAAGGAACTTCAAAAATATATTCCCGAAATAACTGTCAAGGATGTTCATAGCGGTCCAGCTGGAGTAAGAGCACAGGCATTAAGAGCTGACGGATCATTGGTCGATGACTTTATTTTTGAATATGGCGAAGGAGATATTGGAACAAGAATTCTTCATTGGTAAATACAATATTTTCATCTCTCGAATTGTTGAACTAAAAATTTATCTTTAGCTGCAACGCTCCATCGCCAGGCGCTACTTCCAGTTTATCCATTGCAAAGATGATTGCCGACAAAGTCGAAAGCTCCTTCAGGTTCGTCAAACGTCACGATTAGAAAAGTCAAAATATCAAAAACTAAAACAGAATCTTGTTTTTTTAAACGTTTTTCTCAAAGCCTAAAATTTTTTTAGATTCAATTTTATTCGTGCAATGATTTTTTTCTAGTTTAAGTTGTAATGAAGAAAATTTCATCACGCTTGTCCACTTTTATAAATTAATATTTTATGCTATAGCACTAGCAATTGTTATGTTTCTCAAGAATGTACAAATTTTTTGTTTTCTAATTTTCTGAGAGAAAAAATATTTAATTTTTTCCAAAGGTACCAAATAATCATCTGATCTGTTTTATATTTTAATTAAAAAAATTAGCTAACCACTTTGTCTTTAAAGTTTTTGATCATTTTTTTTTGTTAAATATTTTTAATATATAAAATCTATAGTTCTAATTAATTTTTTTGTAAAACAACTATTGCAATAATTATTTTTATAATTTAACAGTTCAGTAGCCGAGAGCTAAGAGTAAAGAAAAATTTTATTTTTTACACATTAAATTCACAGTTACTTTGCAGCAATGAGAATAACTGTTCAATTTCTTTTCCTATATACACACTTCGAAGTCTTGTAACGCATGATTTTGTTTATTGCCTAGTATAAATCGTTAATTTTGCGCTTCGTTACGGACATACAACAAAAATTTAATTTCTTCTTCTATTGATAATGAATCTTTAAGTTGAGGGATTGCATGTCAAACACTAAATGCTGTTCATGAAAATCATAAATCGATGTTACATGAAAGGCCATGTTGGTTAGCACAACTATATATTCAAAGAACGCGAAGAGTGTGTAAACTGTAAAAGAATAAAGTTGTTTGTTAAATACACAAATAATTATGAATCGTTAAAACGAATGCATGTGATGGCACTTGATTTTTTTTTTGAAAATATTATTTAATAACTCAAAGAAATTTCAAATGCCCTCACTTGGGTTCTTTGTTCATTTAAATGAAAAATTCCACTATACTCACTTCCTCCCTCACAATGGTCATTGTGTCGTACGAAGAAATATGAGGCAAGCAGGATCGAGACAACGTTGATGATAAATAAATTTCGCTTAAGCTGTAAAGATTTGGACTCGATGTGGCTCATGACAGCATCTCGTCGACCGTGCTTGCATAGAAAATAGCTCAACATCATGTAAATTTCCGATGTAACAATGAATGTACAGAAAAACACTTTATGGTAATCTGATGAGGATAAAATTTTCAATTGAGAGCTTTCTAAAAATAACATGACATGTGACATACCATAGAAATTTGTCGAATCATAGAGCGAGAGGCCTAAAAGGCAAACATTTTCGACCAAGTTAAAGGCAATGGCCACATTAGCGACCTGATGAAGATTTCTTTTGACTACCCGATGAAGAAATTTGTAGTTCATCCATGTCACGATCAAGCGTGGAATAAAGTGTATGACTATTGAAACCTGCCACACGATTGCCTGTGGTTGAAAGCTTCCAATTGCGGCCGATATCGATGGAAGGTAGTTCCATGTGTGACAATGTGTTGAAGTTGATTGTTCGAAGTAAAATATTAAAGAGTAGGCCACGCAAAAGATGAAAGCAAAAAGTGGTAGTGACACTGTATAGAGCGAGAATCGTCCAATGCTGACTCTAAATTGTCCATATTTATTCGTGCTTTCTCCCCTCTCGTCCTCCTCCTGTTTAAGTCTTTGATATTCTGGCAACATTTTTCTCTTGTTCATATCAGCCCAAAAACTCGTGAATTTAAAATATTTTCTTTTAATGCGATCACGGAAATTTCTCTCTAAGAACTCGCCGTGCTTGCCTCACGACAACTAAACCTTATCATCACAGTCATAGGCATTTTCTCTTCATCTTTCTTCACTATCCACACATATCTGAGAGAAAGAAGAATTTCACCTCTATAAAAAAAAAGAAAACTACTTAAGAATTATTTTAAGAAAAAAGGAGAGAGAGAACATAACAAGAGAAATGAAACTTGCCCGCGTACACTTTACGTACATTGACGATTTTAAAATTTAATGGTGTCCGTTAAAAATAATTCCATGCTTACTATAACATAATTTTTTATGATAAAATTAAATTTTTTATTTCACTTTTCTAACTTAGCTAAACTAATTTATCAAACATTTTGCATCATCATTTGCTTTTCGACCCTTGCAGTTTCAATCTCAACTCGATTTTTAAAGATTTTTCCAATATTTGCGTCGACATTTTTTAGCATATGATCGGTCCTCGCCGATAACTCAATTTGTCGCACTAACTTAAGTTCAGCTAATGATGAAATGAAATTGGTAATTGTACACTTTTCAACGCCGCCCAAGCGACCTATTCGGCCACATCTATGAATGTAATCGGCTATGAACATGGGAAAATCGAAATTAATAATGTGCTTTGCTCGGAGCGTGTTAATTCCTCTGCCGAGACAATCGGTTGTGGAAAGGACATGCACTGCACCCTTTCGAAATTGATCAAAACGGCCGGCCCTCAAATCATTGGGCATATCTCCGTTGATATTGATGCAATTGATTCCGTTGTCGTTGAGAAAAATCGAGAGGTAATCGCTTGATGGCGTTTTGTTGGCAAAAACTATGCACGGCCGTCTCTTGTCAATTTCACTCTTTACAATTCTTAAGAGCTGCTCAGGTCTACCAGTTTTGTTCATTCGAATGAATTTCTGTGTGACATAAGGAAGAATTTTATGTAAATCGTTGCTTATAACGTGTCTAAGTGATTCTGGATCAATAATAGAGTGAAATTCTTCGAGACTCGTCGGCATTGTCGCAGATGCAAGGATGAGCTGCGTGCTCCTATGAAATGGAAATCGCCTCAGGAAATAGCTCATTTTATAGTGGAAGCTTTCATCTAACAGCGTGTCACTCTCGTCAAGCACAACATATTTAATGTGCTCCATTCGATAAATTCCGGTCGATGTAAATTTACTTATTGCACCAATGCTTCCGACGAGAATATCAATGTCCTCGAATGTTGGGTTCATCATTTTTTGTTTGGTCTTTCCACCCACTGTAACTTTAACGTTAATGCCAAGTCCATCGCAAAGATCTTCTGCCATTCGTCCGATTTGTTCGGCTAATTCTCTCGCTGGCGTTAGGATGAGAACTAGTGGTGAGTTGAACTTCCTTTCTGTCTCATTTTGCTTGTCAGTCAATAATCGCTGGATTATTGGAACCAGGTAAGCGTGTGTCTAAAATAGTAAACCTTAGCAAGTATGCAATGTATTTCGATAATTACTCACTTTTCCACATCCAGTTTCTGCTGCCAATAAAACATGCTGATTATTCAAGATCTCCTTTATACAATCGACCTGTATCTTTGTGGCTTTTGTAATGTCATGTTTTTCATCTAGATTCTTCACGAGTTGCTCATCGAGGCCCATTTGACTGAATTCTTCTGCCTCGATGAGGACATCCTGAGGTGATCTGGTTGGATGAATGACAAAGAAATCTCCTTTTGCCTTATAATGCTGCCATCCTTTCGTTGCGAGCGGAATTTCATCACCCGGCTCTACATGCTTCTTCTTTTCATTTAAATACAAATCAAACTCCTTGTTTTTGCACGTTATCAGCGGTACTCGTTTTGTCGATGATTTTACAGAGCTCGCAAAGTAACGACAATTTGATTTGAATGTGAAATTTTTAAAAATACTTTTTACTGCAATCATGTTTTTGTTTTTTTAAAAAAGCTCTTTTAAAATTGCTAGTTGACTTACCCTTCGGGAAAAAAAGTGTGAAGACGCCTGAATTTAGAAAGAAAAATAAGGAGACGATACAAAATTATGGCTATGGCGATGAAGCGACTTTCGTCGATTCCAAAGGCACAATTGGGTGAGTTTAGAGGATAGTTAAGAGTTTAAAATAGAGTGCAATCATCATCACATGAAGATTTCGCTGAAATTAAAATTTCACAACAAAAACTAATTTTTACATAACATTGCATTTGATTTTGCGCGATAATTATCGTCATTCTAATTGCGCTGTATCTCTCTCTCTCGTAGGCGCCGTGGTTCCGTTGTTTCAACAAATTCAAATTCGATCGAACGCCACTCAGCTTTCGGCACCGCCACCTCAGACGAAGACAAAATTCGGAAATCTCTCTGATGAAGACAGAATCTTTACAAATCTCTATGGACGTCACGATTGGCGTTTAAAGGGTGCATTGAAGCGTGGCGACTGGTACAAGACAAAGGAGATCATCGAGAAGGGTGTCGATTGGATTTTAAATGAAATGAAATCGTCGGGTCTTCGTGGACGTGGTGGTGCTGGATTTCCCACTGGAATGAAATGGAGCTTTATGAATAAGCCATCCGATGGACGTCCTAAATATTTGGTCGTCAATGCTGATGAAGGTGAACCAGGAACGTGCAAAGACAGAGAAATTATGCGTCATGATCCACACAAATTGGTGGGTTACGCTTAAAAGTCTCTTGACAACTTTTAAGTTCACAACTCTCTTTTTTACAGATTGAAGGATGCTTGATTGCTGGTCGTGCTATGGGCGCTCGCGCTGCCTACATTTATATCCGTGGTGAATTCTACAATGAGGCATCGAATATGCAACTCGCTATCGCCGAAGCCTATCAGGCTGGTTTAATTGGAAAGAATGCCTGCAATTCGGGATATGATTTTGATGTCTTTATGCACCGTGGTGCTGGAGCTTACATTTGCGGAGAGGAAACTGCATTGATTGAGTCGTTGGAGGGCAAACAAGGAAAGCCACGTCTAAAGCCTCCATTCCCGGCCGATGTTGGTGTCTTTGGATGTCCAACAACTGTCAGTAATGTCGAAACGGTAGCCGTTGCTCCGACAATTTGCCGTCGTGGTGGTCCTTGGTTCGCTGGCTTTGGCCGTACCCGTAACTCGGGAACTAAACTCTTCAACATCTCCGGTCATGTTAACAATCCATGCACAGTCGAGGAAGAAATGTCGATTCCATTGAAGGAGTTGATTGAACGTCACTGCGGCGGTGTTCGTGGTGGATGGGACAATTTACTCGGCATTATTCCAGGCGGCTCTTCGACACCAATCATCCCTAAGGATGTGTGTTCAGAAGCTATTATGGATTTCGATGGTTTGGTCGCTTGCCAAACTTCACTCGGTACCGCGGCAATTATTGTAATGGATAAATCGACCGATGTCATTAAGGCAATCGCAAGATTGATTCATTTCTATAAGCATGAAAGTTGTGGACAGTGTACACCATGTCGTGAGGGAGTTTCATGGATGAATAAAGTAATGACACGCTTCGTTTCTGGCAATGCTAAAGCTGAAGAGATCGATATGCTATGGGAGGTGTCGAAGCAAATTGAGGGACACTCCATCTGCGCTCTTGGTGACGGTGCCGCATGGCCCGTTCAGGGGCTGATTAGACATTTTAGGCCCGAAATCGAGAAGCGAATGAAAGATTTCGAGATTCGCAAGGCTGCAGAGAACTAGAGTAACTTTTATTCATGTAAATTATTCGTCTCAAAAATTATTAAATCAATAAAGTGTTTTTCTTGTGGAGATTTTCCATGAAAAAATAAAAAAATTTGTTACTTATGTTTTTTTACAGAAATGATAATTGACGCCAAAAAGTGTGTTGAGATTTCTTGCAAATTTAAAGTTTTTAAACACTTAAGAACCTGAAAGAAATGCATGTTAAAATTAAATTTCAGAACACATTTAAAAGTTGAGGGTTTTATAGATAGTATACACATTTATTTATAGAAGTTTTATCTTATTATATAAATATAATCATTATTCATCATAATTCTTTTCCATTAACTTCTTTTCATATAATATATAATCGTCAATAAAATATATATAAAGGAACTAAAATTTAGTTTTTTTCATTAACTTAAAATTTTAACATTATTCTCATTTTTTAAGATTTTTTCATTAAAGCCATTTTCGCATTTCACCCGCGTTGTTGATTTTAATGTTAATCATCATAAATTGTTGTTTTCTCCATTTATTCATTGTTTAAAGTGTCATCATTAAAAGCTTATTAAAAATGTTTTTTAGCGTAACCCACAAAGTGGTGTAACGCTTATATGCTCGTGATTCCGTCCGTCCGTCCGTCCGTCCGTCTGTCTGCACAAGCGAGATCTCGGTCCCTGGACCAGCTAGAGACTTCTAGTTTTCGCCAGATGGTAGCTCTTAGGGTCTATATGTGCAGGCACTAACTATTTTTTGAGTCATGACCTATGGTCGTGCCATGGACGGCCATAACGTCCATTTTTCATACAAATTTTCTCTTATATTTCTCGTAACTTGACCAGGAATCGATTGACATACATGATTTTTCGAGTCGTGACCTATGGTCGTGCCACAGACAGCCAAAATGTCCATTTTTCAACTATGGCTTCCTGGGTTTCTTTTACCCCCTGATTGGACCCGGAATCGATTGATATAGATGATTTTTGAGGAATGTCCATCATGGACGGCCAGTAGTGCCACGGACAGCCAAAATGTCCATTTTTCAGAACTATGGCTTCATGGGTATCGTTGAACTCGTAATTGGACCAGGAATCGAATGGCATTGATGATTTTTGATGAATGTCCATCATGGACGGCCAGTAGTGCCACGGACAGCCATAATGTCCATTTTTCAGAACTATGGCTTCATGGGTATCGTTGAACTCGTGATTGGACCAGGAATCTATTGACATAGATGATTTTTGAGGAATGGTCGAACAGGACTGCCACGGACAGCCAAAGTGTCCGGATTGACTTAAACTCATTTTTTATGCACTTGATTTTCAAACAAGGATCTGTTACAAGTGGGTTACGCGGCAACACCCACGTGTGGGTTTTGAAACATTTTTTTATCATATTTGAAGAAGTGGACACGTACATAAATATGTTTATGCTATTTCACTAAAACTTGTTACACATTCAATATGCTCATCCCATATCATAATCTCTTTGTCTTTTTTTTCGTCATCAATCTAAAATATTTTTTATGTGTGTGTGTCTGTAGATTTCAAGGGATTTTATTTTACGAGAAATTTTTAAAAATTTGCAGAATAAAACTGCCCACGAATTTTTTTGCTGTCTTTTAAAATGTTGCACATTATTTAAATACTAAATATTTTTTTCTCATCATTATATGATCAAGTCTCATGAAGGAAATAGGAAGAGATAAGTTGTAAAAAATATGTTTGTTCAGTTATTTTATTACTTTTTTTGTGGAAAGAGCATTTAGGAATGATGTGGGTGGGTAAAATTCACTAGAATGACATGTGCTGATGACATATTAGCCTCAATCGTATATGAATTCATACAAAATGATTGCTCACACCATGCGGCTGTGTAATTGATATATTCTTCTTGGGCAAGAGGAAATTTTTTTACACCCCTAAACGGTTAATAGCTCTGATACCAGCACATTGCATTGTCATTATAATGAATTTTCTTACCCTCCCGCACACACATATTTGAATTTGCTGCCGCTGTGCTAGAAATTACGTAGAAAACTGCTGCTAATATTTATTTGGTGGTCTTACTTGTCGGTTGAGATTTTTCATTTTTCGTTGCTGATGCTGGTGTTTCACAATTATCCGAGAACAAAGGATTTTTAACCTGCACAAAGGATTTTCGGGTTAGAAATGTCGTTGAAAAATACATGAATTCAATTTGTAACAAAAAAATGTTTAATTAATTCCAACGCATGCTTACCTCCATATTTTGACCAACTCCCGCGAGTCCAGGGCATTCTAGGAAATGAATTAAAATCCATTTTAATAATGCGCTTAATTTACAAACTATAAAATCCCATAATGCTCACCATAAACCGTAAAATCATTTTCATTTTCATCCGAGTCATTATCCTGGTCGTCATTGTGACTAATTTCTGCACCGTTTCGATTTTCCATTGCGATAATTTGATTCTTTTGATGCTGATAGTGGAACATTTGAGCAGAGTGTGCGAGCTTTTTGTCTCCAGCTGCAACCTGCGGGTCGTTTTTTGTCAACCTTGGGCCAACAATTCCGTAATCACATGAAGCATAATCGCAAGCATCCGCTAAGAGATAGAAAACACGTGAAGAAATTCAATTGCAGCATTAGCACAGAATTTTATGTACATCAAATGACGCAATTTGACATTACCTGATTTTACTTTTTTCTTCAATGTCCAATACATGAGGCCGAGTGCGATTAGCTGCAAATACGAGAATAGAAATGGTACTGAAATTTTCATGAGTAGTTAAAAAAAGCAACTTGACATACCCCAGTGCTGAAAGCACAACTGATTCCGGCTATCAATGCCACGAGATATAAATTCATATTCGAGTTATCGAATTCCATCTGCAAGGGCTTTTGAGACACATCCGACGCAGATTTAAGTAGCTGTTGCTGCTGCTTTTGCTGTGCCCTATGCAAGATCCTCGATTGAGTCTCGCCGGATGTTTGTGAACTATCCAGGACATGCATAGGAGATGGAATTAAAATTTTATTTCTACCAATTCCGCCTTCGACCACGTTAGATTTTATGGTTGTGATAGTTTCAGGCTCGAGCGGCGTCTCGTCTATGGCAATCTCCTCGTCCTCCTGAGGAAGTGATTGTTCATAATATCTTGAGTCAAATGGCTGCACTGCAAACTGAATTGGTTCATTGTTGTCGCTCAGTTCGGCGTTAATCTTTGTGATTGGCGGAAGTTCAAAAGAAAATCCTGGTCCTGTGATTTCCTGTGGCACTAGTTGCTATAATAATTTTTTAAATTTTAGTCAGTTATTTTAAATTTGCATCAAATGACAAAGGAAAAAAGAAATTACTGACCATTTGTTGTTGATGCTTCTGATGAAGTTGCTGTTGGAACTTCCTTCTCGCTTGTTGATCAATATAGTTTGTCAAACGTTCGATGAGATCTTGCTTTTCATCATCTACACTCACGGAGCTCATCTGCCTTCGCCTTCCTGATGCATGAAAATTTTCTATTTTTTTTCAAGATGGACAAAATTTTGCGTCTTTGAAATTTTTTTCTAGCATAAGCTCTCAACACTCACCTGGATATTCGGCACTGACAAACTCCATAAACATGGCCAGGAAGGCGAAAACCAGCATTAATTGACTCATTCTCGATCTACTACTTCCATATGTTGAGGAGCAACATAATTTTTTTATCGTCGACGATGATGGTGAAAAATCAATATGCCTCTGCATAAAAATTCTATTTTTATCTTTTTTCTCCAACACACAAGGATGTGTTGAGGAAAGGAAAAAAGTGAAAATTTCACCTTCCACTAAATAATAAATGAAGTTAACTTGTCACCTACAACACTATACTGTACAGCCGTTGACTGAATGACAGGTGCGTCGTCAAAAAAAATGCAATAAATTTTTACACTCTTTACGACTCTAGTTGACGTAGCCAAAGCACATATTTTTCAAAGCTTGTTATCAACTGTGGAAGGGAAAAATGAAAATGAAAATATGTGAAGCAGAGTTCACAATGAAACGACGCACGAAAGACTACGAGAGGGGAAATGATGATGGTATGAATGAAAAATTTGCACAGTCGGCTTTTTTGAATGAATTCAAGACATGCGCATGGCACGCTTGTTCTATATTTCTCTGTTTTACTTTTTGCCATACAGATATACAAGATAAATGATGACAATCATTGTGCAAAAATGACCTAAACATAATTTTTCTTTTTTAAGCCTAAACAAAGAGTTAAATTAAACTGGTTCTATTTTTTTTTGCTCGACCACTTTTGCAGCATGATTGTCAATATCTATAAAGGAAAGGAAAAATGTACGCGCTTTTATGAATATATAAAAAGAAGAGATAATAAAAACCATGACGTTAATTGAATTAAAAATTCCATTGATGTGTGTAGGCAATGCAATAGCGATAGTATTATTTTAAGTACGCAAATCTTTTTAATAAATAAATCGGGGGAAATCTATTCCATTATTATATCCAGACGAGCCCGATGAGCCTCTATCTCTATCGTTGTCCGGTTCGTAGTGTGATTGAATCACCGAATGCTGAATATTCTGTTGATTTTTCATTTTTTCGAAGTTAAGTTTGTCGTCTTCAATGAGGTTCTGCAGAAAAATTGTCAGCTCCTCGTACTTTGGAAAGGAATTTTCGTTAATGGGTTGAGTGGACGACGAGCTGGCACTTTCAGAGCTAATAATCGTTGACGACGCATTAGATAATCGTTGATAGAAGAGGATATAAGGAGTGTTTGGCGAGATGAGACTAAAACAGACATTTTAGTAATATAAAATTAACATTTTAATTATTCACATAAATTACCTTCTCAACTCTTCAAGGGAACTTTTTGTAACATAACTGTCGTTAAATTTAAACCATTTGTTATGAGTTTCACGCGCTACTGTATAGTAATGTCCACTGTCTAGGCTTGTTCCTGAGTGAATAACTGCCGCATAGAGCTCATATTCAACACTTCTCGTATAGAAATTCTCCTTGACATTAACATTAATCACTTCATCGTGATAAACTTTATAGAGTAACTTTGATCGTGTATGTTGGCGCGAGTCATAGCGGAAATGCTTCAATGTTAAAATTAAATTACGTGGGGGTTCCAAAATTTCCGTACACCGAAAACCTAAAAGTTAAATCAATTTTAATTTTGATAACAGCACACAATTTTTAATTCTTACCATTACAAAGAATTTTACAGTTATCACAATGATACTGGTTATCGCCCAAAAGAGTCAGCTCTTCTGTTGTGAAATAAAATTCGAGCAGTTGCTGCACATTATATTGAGTGTCTCCCACAGCATTCTCGTCCTCATTCTTTTCCGGAAACGATAATTGTAGGTCTCTAAATGAATCGATATTAATTGAATTTCCGTTGCATGAAGAGCACAAGTATCGGGTTGAAATTTTGCCGCCAAAAATTCTCTGAATATACGTTTGATAGAGATTTTGAGTGTTGTCCACAATCTTGTCCTTTGTTTTGATCGTTTCAGAGACTTCTTCCTTCTTTATATTGTCAATGACATCGGTATCCATTGATTGAACACCCGAATCACTACTACTGTTTCGATTACTTCCGCTACAGCTGCTACTAGCACTATTCGATCCATCATCAGCATTTACGTTTCCGTCATCAATGTCCCAGTCTTCTTCTTTTTTAATATAAACACTATCATCCTTTATTCTCTTTTTGTCGACCTCGTGAAGTCTATCGAGAAATGAACCCAAAAATTCACTACTGTCATGCTGTATTCCAGGCAAAAAATCGTCGGGCCGTATGAGATTGACAACCTTTCTGGGATTCTGTTCGGGACGAGGTGAAAATAGCATCAACGCAAAAAGTTCCTGTAAAGCCACAACTGAACGGTCCTCGAATCTTTGTGTAACTAAAATTTCTCGGCAAAACTGCTTAGTCATAAAGAGCGCTTGGAGAATGCTATTCAAATAACACGTATTTCCGAGATTTTCAAGACCAACACGTGCATTGTTACTTAAAAATCCAGCATATGAAGGTCCAATAGCTCGCTTACTAATATATTTCGATGGTGATCGATTTCTTTTCTCCAAAAATTGAATCTATATGAAATATCTAAATTAATTGACATGAGATTTAAAATTTAACCAACTAAACTCACAATTTCCCGGTATTTCATATCAGTTTGATTGATTGTACATAGAGTCTCACAAATTAGTTCCATCAGAGGCTCAAAGATATCACTCTTGGTCTCTTCCAGCTTCTTCAGCATCGTAACACTTCTATCAGCGATTTTATCGAAAATATCCTTCGTACCTTTGGCATTTTCGAGGAGAGCATGAACTACGTTCAGAAGTTTTACTTGAAAAACAGGAATCACAAGCGACAGAAAAGAAGTCGTTATGTTGGCAGCTGCAATTTCGTCAACGACATCGCCATAGCCATTTGTGTTGAGCATCGACAGTGTTCGCGATATCCATTGATCCAACTGCAAGTGATTATGACTCCTCTGCCAAAGAATCAAGCGATTTAAGGCCTTTACAATTGACTCACGAATGTGCTTTCCTTTTACTCTAATAAAGTTGAGAAAGGCTACGATCGCTTGATTTATCATCTCATCGGGTATAACGATAAGTCCTAGGGCAACGAGAGGCTGCGGTTCGTAGTTGGTTTCAATGATGTGATTGAAAATTGGCGACAGTATGGCACATCTCTCATCGTTGTTTAGCTCCAAGCTCTTAAAGAACTCACTAATACGCATGATATCGATTCGTACTGCCTGCAGCTGGTGAGCTTCTCGTGGCAATGGTGCCTGAGCCATCAGATCAATGAGCATCTTCAGAACTTCACTATTATTCACTTTCCGCTGCTCGAGAATGTCAATAATTTGCATTATATCGTTTATAGTCGACGTTGTCTGTTGTTCGGTTGGTTTTTGATGCGCGAACACTGCTAAATGCTTTTGAATCGCCATGTTTAATGTCTCGCTATTTGCCCTCACAATAAAATCAAGAAATTTTACCACCAAAAGCACCGTAAATTTTGTTGATTTGTAATGCAAGAAATCTTTGATGAAAGTTTCGTCAATGAGATTTTCGATGTTCTTTACTTGCTGCAGTAAATTCCAACCTAAGTCGGACAAGTTTGTGTCGAAAATAATTCTGGCAAAAAAAATAATGAATTTTTATTTTTCTTCTTTTTGCAAATTCTTTATCTTGCTTACTGTATCGCTAATTTTAGTTTTTTCTCCTGATCTTCACTTTGTATGATGAAAATGACTTCCGCTTGATTGAATTTAGTCTTTAAAGCATCACTAAAATCTATCATACTACTACCATTTTTAGTTTTAAGGTTTTGAAAAAATAATTTGAGTGAAAAATTCTGATCCGAGTGATTTGAAGATGTGTTTTTGAATTTTAAAAAACCGTTAAAAATAATGTGTGATTTGATAATTTTATTTCTGCTAAACTCGATGACATGCTTTACTTTTAAACTTTAATTATTTACTTTTAAATTAGCTATGATAATTATATTATTGAAAGTCTCACATATTTAGCATTAACTTACAATTGTAATTTAAAAAAAATTTCATTATTACCGCCGGATTCGACAAAAATTTGTAATTTTTCCTCCGCTCGGACCTGTATTCGTGTAGTTTTTGAAAGTTTAAAATTTTTTAAAATCATTATTTTTTCTTTTTTCAATGGTTAACTATGCGCAAGAGATTTGGTTCAGAGTCTGAGAACTCAATAACGCAAGTTGTTGTCGAGGAGGAAAATCTATATAAGGATAAAGTCCTGCCCGAGCGGAGCATTACAACAAAATTCTTTAATAAATTAAGTGAAATTTCTCAAAGTAAACTTCCACTGACTCAATCGAATTATAATACCAACGCAACAGCAAGCAGCGTTGGAAGTGACGATTTTTATTCATCTATAGCACCGGAACCAGAAGAGATATTTGTGATGACGGCCAGAGATCGAACTGGAGAGTTTTCGAATTTAATTCGTAGTGCTCAAGGTCGAAACATTAATCGTGTTGTAAACTTGAAGGATCCGAAAAAAGTTAAGCAAATGCAAAGCTATTCCGAGTTTATGATGACAGCAAAGAGCATTGGAAGAAATATCGCGAGCACTTACACGAAACTAGAGAAATTGACCTTGTGTAAGTATTCTCATGAATGAGTCGTGGCGTGGCTTAATTTAATTAGATTTTATGATATATGTATATTTTTAGTGGCAAAAAGAAAATCTCTGTTTGACGATCGACCGGCCGAAATTCATGAGTTGACTTATATCATTAAAAGTGATTTGAACGCATTAAATCAGCAAATAGGAATGTTACAGGAGGCGTCAAGAAGTCAGAGTAGGGTCAATGGGAAACATTTAAATTCACATTCCTCAAACATGGTGATGGCTTTACAGACACGATTGGCAAATATGAGCTCAGACTTTCAGCAAGTGCTAGAAGTGCGCACAGAAAATCTCAAGGCTCAAAAGAGTAGACGAGAACAGTTTTCGCAGGCACCTTCACCTGCATCGCTTCCAGCACGTAATAACAACAATCAAGGAAGCTTATTGTTTGAAGAGGATCAAGTCAGTATCGATATGTCGTCGTCACCGTCGCAGCCACTCTTGCCTAGAAATCAAAATCAAATGCAGCAAATGTTAATTTACGATGAAAGCGATCAGTATGTCCAACAAAGAGCGGAAACAATGCAAAATATCGAGAGCACCATTGTTGAATTGGGTGGCATTTTTCAGCAACTCGCACATATGGTGAAAGAGCAGGAAGAGGTGGTCGGTCGAATTGATTCTAATATACAGGACGTCGAATTGAATGTGGAAGCTGCTCATGGTCAAATTTTAAAATATTTCCAATCTGTTTCAAAGAACCGCTGGCTTATGATAAAAATTTTCGGTGTCCTTATTTTCTTCTTCATATTCTTCGTGCTCTTTGTAGCCTAAACTATCCTTTCCTCTCATTTTATAAACTGTAACATTTGGAAACGAAATATTTAGCGGAAAAAAATTGTTAATAAATTATCAAAATTAATTTAATTGAATTTCATTTCTTTATTTCTACAATTTAATATATATAATTTTAAACCTCTTTAAATGCTATTTTCCTTCTTTGTTACCTCATCATCGGATGAACTACTCGAGCTACTGCTGCTATCCTGCTTCTTTGTTTTCTTTTCGGGGATTTTATAGGGAAACGTTTTTCCAGCCAATTCTAAGCACTGTTTGGCTCTCGTTAATGCTGTTGCGTTAATGTTTTCGAGACACACACTGTCGACTGACTTCTTGATAGTATCTAAAATTTCTGTTACATTTCCTTTTGTTGTCTGAATGTCGATTAATGCACTATACGCGTTTCCTATAGCTCCTTCCGATACATGACTGGCGTTCTTGAGGATATTAATGAGTTTTTCGACTGTTGCAATGTCATTTTTTTCGCGAGCAAATTGAATAATTCTGTGGAACATGAGTCGCGGAGCGGCTGACAAATATTCTTTAAAGATTTTATCCGCTTTCTCTGCGTCACCGTGAATGAAGTGATAGATCCAAAGGACATTTACTGGACCGAGAATGTTGTGTGCAGCATATTTCCTTGACAATACCTCAAATCGGTCGACTGTTTCTGGACTTGCTTCCAATAGGCCAATTGCGCCGCCTCGTGGGAACTTAAAGTCAGCCTGTTTAATGTCCTCTTCTGTTTTAATGTTGTCAACTTCATTTTCTAAGCGTGTGAGATAATCGTCAATTTTTCCTTGACTCACAAAACTATGACAGAAGCGATTGTCGAAAGACAACTCCTTCTTCATGTCTTCATTAAGAAATTGTCCAATTTTATCAATGGTCTCGTGCTCACCCTTCGATGCAATTCTATTCAAGTAAAATCGGAAAATGTTGGTGCGTGGAAACTGCTTTTGGTTCAAGATTTTGAAAATAAGATCGGTAGCTTCTGGAAGTCGTTCATTTCTCACCAAAGCCTCGATAACTTTAGACTTTTCAAAGACCGAAAAAGTTTCAAAATCCTTAAGAAAGTCAACGTTATTAATGAACTCATTAATTTCATCATCACTGCGATTTCTGATGGCCGTTTTCAATTTAAACTGTGCAGATTCATCTCCCGATATATCCAAGCGCCTTTTTACGTATGTCTCGGCTCTTTTAACTGGTTCATTTTCACCGATTTCTTCAACAACTACTGGCTTTGTGAATGGAACTGCAATGCCTTCCGACTCTAAAAACTCTGCCAATTTAACGAGGAAATTATCGGACGCTGAAATATTTTCTTCTTGCATTTTTGTCCACATCTCGAGGCATTTATCGGATGCCTTTTCTTTGATGTACGTTTGCAGTAAGTTGTAATAAATCTCTGAACGATCAATGTGATTCAAGTCCTTGGTCGCCTCAACTAATCCCTCGAGAATGCTTTGTTTTCCATTCTCAACGAAATGCTCGCACATCGTGTTAATACGGCTATAACTTTTCATTCTTAAACCAGGCGTTTCAAGAATTTTTCTCGCTTGACGAATTCTACCGCATTCGATGAATGAAAAGACAAGGTCATACAAGCTATTGACTTCACCGTGAACGTCAGTGCTCAAGTCGGTGACTCTCTGCAAGTTTTCAGCATCTTCCATTTGAATGAGTTTACATGAGAGCTCATTTTTCCACGGTGTTGAACGATATTTATTGCAAATCTCTTCGAATTTATCAACCGCTTCCTTGATTTCATTTTTAATGACGTGAACTTTTATGAGTGGTCCTAGAAGGACATTGTTGGCCGCTGCAAAATTATTCTCGATCATTGTATTGAAGACTTGATTAAGGGTCGTGATATCTCCCTTTTCAGCGAGGGCATTTAAAATACGCCAGCATGCGGAATTGTAGGCAAAACGTCCAGTTTCGGGAATACTATCGCGCTTATTTTCCTCCATAAATTTAAATGCCTCATCAATGCAGTCAGATTCAATAAGAGCTTGAATGTATCGCACGGTTTTAATGTCATCGAGAGAAAATTCAGGATCATCTTTTTTAATTTGATTGAAAATATTTTTTGCCTCCTCGATTTTATTATGCATAGCGTAGAGCTCAAAGAGCAAAGCATACACACCAGAGCCGAGCACGTATCCTTCGCTCTTTAACTTCTCAATTAACTGCTCGGTTTTTGGTAAATCCTTTGAGCGAATAGCTTGAATTAAAAGCTGTTTTTTCATATTTTTTGTGTTGCCACCCTTCTCTTCTATGCGATTGATTAAACGCTCCAAATTGTCGGAACTCATGGAATCATTGGTGAACCGAACATTTCTCTTCTCGAGAGCCACTGGTTCAAGGTCGCCCGATGTCAATTTACCCAACAATGTTGCAATTTCGGTTGTCATATTTTCACCAATGTAATTTTGAATAACTTCAGCTTTGGATGCGGCGATTGAAAGGCCATTTGCGACGAGTGTTTCGAGAATTTTTTCAAAGACTTCATACTTGTTATTTCGCGTGTTCATTAATGCGTCAATAACAAACGAGCCCATGATTTCAGATTGTAACTTTTCATAATTTGTATCTCCTTCACCTACTCCTCCTGCTGCGCCATCCTCAACATCTTCTTCATGTTCAGTTTCTTGCATTTGACGATTTATTCTTTGAAGTCTCGGAACACCCTCATAGACACATCTCAAAACCTTTCCATAGCTCTCATAATCCTTTGTTGCGAGCAATGCAAACATAGTTGGCCTTCTAAACAGAACTGGCGAGAAATAAGCACTGTATGTACTCATAATATATGCTGCAGATTTTAAATCATTTTTCTTAATGGCATAATACGCAGCACTTGTTGATGCGTTTGCTACTGATGAGCCAATATTACGGAGGGCTTGCACTATTTGTTCGTAATCTTGATTTTTCATCTTGGGAATGATGTAGTCACGGACACACTGTCCATTCGGTTCAATGCCAAATTCCTTGTTCATTTTATCAACAACTTCAAACATTTCGTTTTCACTTTTGGAGCTAGCAATAATTGGCCAGAAGTAGTGCTGACGAATTTCGATGCCTTTCTGTTTCATCTCATCGAGCAACTTAAAACAAATATCTCGTTTGGACTGAGTGAGAGCTTCCTCGAGTGCAATATTCAACGGTTTTGAATGCAGATTAAGATCTTCGAGTTCCTTGCAAATGCTCAGAATTGGTTCGAGTGAACTTCCCGCTCTAATCAATTGTCTAAGCACGAAACTTCCAGCATCTGTATATTCACCGCTATCGCGCTTATTTCGTGGCATTGTTTTTAGTATGGCCATTGCGCTGTTAATCTTGTCCTTATTAATCAACCTCAAAATCACATTGACCGCATCCTGATTGTAGCCAACTGATTTGGTGACTTTGCTTAAAATACTGTCAATTTTATCTTCATGTCCATTCACGGCGAGCGCATAAACAATTTCCAGCAAGTCCTTGTCGACGAGATGAATTTCTTTGGCCTCACACGTTGCGACGTGCTTGACGATTGCGTCAATGTCGCCTTTTCGGGCATATCCACAAAGCAATGTCGTATAAGTGTCGGCACTCGGCTCCAATCCAGCCTGAGCCATGACACTGATAATTCCCGTTGCACTTTCAAGATCATCAGCGTTCGAGTGACCCATAATTAGGGCATTAAAGACATTTTCATTCACTGGCAATTGTTTCTCTCGCATAAACTCTAAAATCTGAGTGGCTCCATCGATATCGCCTTGCTGGCAATAGCGCGAAATCAATCGCTGGTATGTTACACTAAAAATTAAAGTGTGATTTTATGATTTTAATATATTTTTTAGCTAAAGAGTTTACCGATTAGGCTCAACACCCTTTGATTGAAGTTCGCCAAGGAATTCGGTTGGTGAGAATTCATATTCGTTCTCAAGATAAACCCTCAACAGTGCATTGTAGTGCGAGATGTCAACAGGAACGTTCAGACTCATCAAACTAAAAGATAAATTGAATTTGTTAAAACATCCAATGATTATTTAATGGCAATAAGCACTCACGTCTTCCAAATCTCCTGAACAATTTTAGTCCTGACTTCTGGTTTCTCCTCGGGCACCAAGTTGCCACAGCATCGAATCACGAGAAGTGACTGAGAGCTTGTCGCCGTCTTATTTGAGCGAAGCTCCTCCAAGATTTCTTCCAGATCTCTACGAGAAATACGTCCCGAGCGTCGGACATCTTGATCGATGCGCTTAAGTTGACTTTCTAGACTGTTATTGTTGTTGTTGTTGTTTCTCACAGAATTAGCGGATGTTGCGAAGTTGTTTCTAGAAGTTTGAAGGTTAGGTTTAAATTTTTTTTAAAAAGTTCCTTGTTTGTTCATTTTTAAACAATTTTAACGAGGAAAAATTAACTTTTAGGAGAATCGGCAATGATTTGAATGCTCTAAAGTCATTGCCAACAGTTAAATACAAAAGTATTTTATTTTCTCGCCATGAAAAAGTGATGCAACTTTCAAAAACTTACTGCGTTGAGCAAATACATCGTGCCGGCTGAATATTGTGAGCAGCATCGTACTCCCTGAAGTTTATCAAGTTCTTGCCGGCCGAAAGGAAACGGAAAAACTTTTGTGAGCGCAGAAAAGCCATTGAAATTGAAAAATTGTTTTAGTCTGCACGGAAAATCGATTTTTCTTCTTTTTACTCCACTGAACGTGCACACTCTCGCTTAAAATTGCAACCTCGCTAAGTTGGTTCGGAAGAGAGAGGAAAACAAAAATTTTATTTTTGACTTGAAAAAAACTTCAAACATGGGCAATATTTTCGCGAGAGCGCTAAAACCGGAAGTAACCCCCGGTCCCAATCAGGAGCCATCCTTTGATCCAATGCTTGGCTTTGAGAATGGCCGGAAACTGCGAGGTAAGGTTTTTCACGCAACATTATGTCACCATTGATACTAAATAATGATTTTCTGGATGATTTTTTTTCAGTTATGATCGCAACACAGGAAGAAATGGAATCGGCTAAACTGCCATTGGAGAATCGTGACTACTGTGCCCATTTGGCACTAAAGCTGCTTCAATGCCGTAAAGAAGTGTGGCCAATGGCATACAAATGTACACCCGAGAAACATGAATATCTTAATTGTCAATATGAAGAGTAAGTTCAAAATTTGTCGCCACTTTAACAGAGTTAATTATTTAAATAGATTAAAAATCCTGCCTTAATCATATTTCAACATTTAAATAATTTCATGAGCCTAACTAGTCAAGGATTATAGTTTTAAGTCTTTCGATTTATTACCTCAATGAACATGTTCCTTAAAAAGTTATTAGATTATTACAAGATAATTCATTTGCTGTTAAAAGTTAATTTTATTAAAAATTGCGACGCAGTTTTCACAGTTTTCTTCTTCTTTTAGTTGGATCCTACGCATGAAAGAGTATGAACGCGAGAGAAGGTTATTAGAACGAAAAGAAAGAATCCGAAAGCGCAAAGAACAGCAAGGCTAAAATCTTCTGTAGTCATTTGTAAACACACAAAATTATAAAATTTGTTCAAGTCCTAATAAAAGAGTAAAAAATTAGAAAAGGCTTTTTTGATTTATAAATTTTTATTTTTCACTTTCAATAAATTTTACTTTAACTTCAAATTGTCATCCGTTATTCCACTTCACCATCGTTATTTATTTTTATGTACATGAGTTTTCTTCTTTTTATAACTACATGCTCATCCTTTTTATGATTTTCCATTTTTTTTGTTACTCAAAGAAATTATGAACAATTAATTATATGAGACGTTGAAAATTTATTATCTGCCAATTTTTTTTAAGAAAGAATTTTTCTCACAAAAGAGCTTCTTGGCTATAAAAATTTATTTGAAAGAAAAAATTTTTCATTGCATTTCCAAGTCATTTTTTTGTCTAAGAAATTTTTATAAGTGCTTTCAAAAAACTTTCATTAACTTCTTGTTAAAAAATTAATTTTCAAAAATGAAAAGTTTATGAAATTTTTTTTAAAGCTCTTTTCCAAGTATTTTTTTTTAAATTTCGGTCAAAAAGGACGGGTTTCATAAACATTCGTTACTAACTCATCGACTAGAGAATTAAATGAAATAATGCGGATGATTAAGCTTCATTGTGAATATACATTTTCAACATGCTTTACACATTTACTATATAGGCTTAAAAATTAGAAGTAAATTGCAGAAGAAAAATAAAATAATATTCATACAGATTCTAGATAGAGTTGAGAAACTAGGAAAATATCACAAAACGTACTCGACTTAAAGAAAGTTTGGAAAGCTACAGTGATTGTCAAGCTCACTGTTTTTTTAAATTTTCGCTTTTTGTTCGGGGGAGATTGTTTTACACATTTAGAGAGTGAAATCGGTAAATGCTTTATAGTTGACCATTTCTTCGATTTCAAATTTTTAATTAATCAACAATAAAGCATTTCCACAATTTTGTACAATATATTTTTTATGCTAACAACGCCAACTAAAGTTTAATGTGTCAATGGCTAATAAGTGAGGGAAAAAAGCGCGAGCGAATTCTTCTTATACATCAATGAGTGGCTCGATTTTACAATTTCTTTTTATAACATTGCAATTTTTTTAAACTTTCATTTATCTAGCGTGACTTATGTTCATGAGTTTGTTTTTCCTACGAAAATCCTGTACGTACAATCAAGTTTAATTCTTTAAATTAATATTTAGTTATTGTTCTCTCTTGAAACACTTTTTTCGCATTCATCGCAAATGGCTGGAATGTCTGACAAATTTGTCATCTCAACAGATTCGTTTTTTTCCTCCATAGAATTATTCTATGTACAAAAAATTTATCCTTTTTAAAATGCAAGGCGTTACTCAAATAATTTGTCAAAGAAAAAATCTTTATCATCGCTTATATGTGCGTGTAAAAAGAACATTGAGAAATTTTGAATTTTATCGCGCCACAATTGTTGTAGGATGGTTGCTCATTATTTCTGAGTGCTTATGATTTCTGAGTAAAACTAAAAACTTCGATAAGTTTGCTCCTTCATCTCTAATTGTACAACTTCATATATTAAACGTATGTGTTTTGTCATTCTCCATAATTTTTGTAAAGGTTTAACAGGATTTTAAGGAAGGAAATCCTTAAAAGCAAAAAAATTTTCCCATACATCGAAACCTTAATATTCATTTTTCTCTATGAATATTACCTTTTTTTGTCCGCAAATTTTTATTACGTCGCTATATGATGATTAATTCATTTCGATAAACAAATACACCCAAATATTTTATCAAATTTCAGCCTCCATTTCTAAATTCAAAACTTAATAAAAAATTTTACTTCCTAAATAAAAAAAAAACAAAAACTAAAAAATCTTACCTTAAAAAAAAAGAAAAGAGAAACACTCAAGAAAACAAGTAAATAAAAAATTAAGAGACTAAAAAAAATATTTACGGAATAAGATCAGTGGAACTGAGACCAGCGGAACAGATCCATTTGTGGAATAAAGTGTCTATAAATAAATTTTGAGTGCAATATAAATTTTTTAAATAATCCTTCCCATTGGCCAAGCACTTCCACTTCCTATTGAGAATTTTCATTCTAAACTACATTATAATGTAATAGCACAAAATTTGTATGATCAAATAAAAATAAATTTTTTTTAATTTTCCCCCAAAATAAAATTTCCCCCCCCATTTCCCTAAAAAAAATTTCAAAAAACCCCCCCCCAAAAAAAAATTTTAAAATAAAAAAAAACCCCCCTTTTTTTTTTAAAAAAAAAATAATTAATTTCTTTTAAGACCTAGGTATGCTTCTTGGACTTAATTTCAATCCCAAGTCTAGAAGAAAATCTAAAAGTCAAAAATGATGATATTTTGACGTTTTAAAAACTTTTGCTTCAATTAACACAAAAAATAGCATATTTTTCAAGTTTCACATATATCATGCTCATCACGGCATGCGAAAATTTTTTCTTCAAATCTTATTGTTTTCCAACAAAAAAAATATAAAACATCCTTTTTGGCAATTGGTCCTAGTCATAATTCGATTTAAATTTTACTCAGAAATATACAAATACCAGAAATAAACATCAACCAGAAATAGGAGCAAAAAAAACACAATTTTTAAGGAGAAGGAGGCGACGAAAATTCTAGAAAGTCAAATAAAAAAAACAATAAGCCATAAGAATTTTTTTTTTTCATCATCCTTCAAGCAAATTACACCAAAACTTTCATTACTCAAAAAATCAACCATCTATTTTTTATTTTCTTTCACATATGAGTGCGCGAAAAAAAAAGAAAGTGGATGAGATGATAAAAATAATCAGTATTCTTTTGTATGGAAAAGAATTAAGCATAAAAAAATTATCTACAAATATTAATCTGCATGGCATATCATGAAAAGAGCCACATTATGAGCTACAAACTCTCTCTCGGGGCGAGAAAAAATATATATATATATATTCCTTGTTGCGTGTGTGTTAAAGTGCAAGTGTAAATTTTCCGCTCAATTAAATAACTTTTAGAACCATTTTTTTTTCGTGAGGGAAAAAAAATTATTGTGTGTATTTGTGTTTAATTGTTTGCTTAATATTTTCCGAAGAGAGATTATACGAATACATTTTGTAAGGAGGGAGGAAAAAATTGATTGACAAAAATCTTCACTTCGTTCATTTGATACAAAAATTTAAAGCTTCTTGGTTTCTCTCAATGTGTTATACATAATTTTTTTTAATGTTACTGTATGATTTAAATCATGACGTCCAATAGTTAAATTTTTTGAGAGATTAATAAAATATAGAGTGATAGTGTTGAGTGGGTTATAAGTTATTTAACTTCTCATAACTTTATGGGTATTTGCGAGAAATTTTCTACCACACTCTAACCTCATCGCTCACGATTTTAAAAAGAAAAATGGACACAACATAAGGAGAAAATAGTTAATACTTTAAGAAGGAGGATTCTAGGGAGGGCGCAATAGACAAAAATTGTGACGCTTAGAGAGCGATAAATACTTTTTTCAATTAATAGTGTATAATATATACAACTAATATAGTTTTCTTCTTTTAAATTAATTACCCGCAAAAAATGGTTGTTTTTCATACCATCTGTGTTATCTCGCTTGTTAGTTTTCTCTACTTCCTCGATGTCTCAATCAAAAACAGTCAGACTCATACACACGTACATCGCATTAATCCACTTAAAGTCTATTCTTTCTTTATCACGCAAACTTGTGACCTGGACCAATTGGAATTATAAGTTCATCGTCATCGTCATCATCATCATCATCCTGATCATCGAACTCATCTGCGTCAATGACAAAAGTTGGACTTTGCCGTGATGTCGATGCAATCGGCTGATAATGATAACCCTGCCGATTTTTTCGCTTAGTGCCCAACGTTGGCTTTTGATTGAACACCTGATCGGGTCGTTTTACTGAAGAGAGAAAAAAATTTTAAAATTAACGTTATGGACTTGAAATTCTTTTCAAACTAACTTGGAATATAAGCTGGCTTCTGATTTTGTATTGGCATTTCTATATCACCTTCTAGTTGCTCTCTTATCGTATCGGTTACAGATCGCTTCATTGTTTTATTATAATGATTTGGTATATTGCTGATTTTACTACGCTTATCACCAATATCGTTACTACTTAACGGACTTAATTCTCTATCGTGAAGACCCATCTGATCGTCATCGTTTAAACTACGTCGGAATCGTCGACGGAACATTGGACAGCAACTAAACATTGCTAGTAAAAATGCCTCCTAAAAGCATTATAAATATGATTATTTGGAATGTCCCTTATTATTTTCAATTTTACTGACCAATGCACAACAATAGCCAATTATAGCCGACACAAATAATGTGTCCTTCGTATATTTCGGCACCCATGCAAACTCTTCAGCGAAAAAGACCATGTGTATGATCAGCGATGAACCGAGAATGAATAACAATCCAATCGTCAGGTACAACCACGCATTCTAAAAAGAAAAATGAAGAATATTTCCAGAGAATTGCGAAAGTTTAGAAAGGGAAATTTAAATAATTTAACGAATTTTTGAATTTTGAATATTAGCAAAAATAAATTTAAAATATATTTCTGTAAATGACAATTTTTAGCTTTTAACTTTGATCATTTTGCAGAAATTAATAGAAAAAGAATTTTATGAAAGTGCTTTTTTGAAATTCGCAGCATTTAAATAAAATTCTTTACATTTAAAATATAAAAGATAGAGTTAAGAAAATGCATAGAGGCCACCAATTAGATCCAACTTCCAATTCTTTGGGAAACACTTACAAGCATACTTACTAACTTTCCCCAATTAAAAGGGAACATCAGTGCAATGTGTGAGATATCCAAAAAGAGCATTAAACATGTTACTAGCAATGAGAAAAGTGCACAAAAAATCTAAATAAAAATGAGAAAAATTGGTTAATATCATGGGGTTCATTAGTATGCATTAATAGTTATTGGAGGGCTTAACTCACCATCAATCTTAATCGTCCAATTAGTGGCAGTAACAAGAGTCTAAATTGTACAGTCCCGGCCGAGCATTCGAAAGCCAAGCAACAAGCTGATGATATCTGCAGAGAGATAAAATATTTTTATTATGCACTTTATACATTATCATGAATGAGGTCGACGCGAGAGTTAGACACTACAATTTTTAAAAACATGAAATCAATCTATGCTTTAATAAATTTAGGATTCTACTAATTTTTTAGTTTAAGTTTTTTAAAAAATCAACCCCTAAAAATTTTATATAATAAGGTGCAAAAAAAATAGAGGAAAATTTAATACTTACAACCAATAAAATTCGTACAATTCCTGTTGGTGTTTTTAGATGTGAAACGTCACATTGAAGGACTACACCTCCCCATCCCATGTGTGCCTGCCCAAGACGATCACGATAGTTCAAGTGCGAATCCCATGAACTGCACGTACCGAGTGGAGATTCGAGTTCAAGTGGTGTTTGCGCTATTGATAAATCGATTTCTCCGGCCTTGCTGCCAGCAATGCAATAGTCTTGTAGGTCCTCCTGGCAGCAGGCCGGCTCCAAATCACGTATCTCTTCCAGTAGGAAGTCTATTTCGTCCGTTCCACCATAAATATCAGAGACTGAGCGAATCTGGGCTGGATGTTGCTGCATTTCCCCATTGCCCACAGCCCTGCAGCTCGATTCGTTTGAGTCCCTCCACTAATTCTTGACCACCAAACTCTTGAAACTCCTCTCTCGCACACACTCCTTACGTCTACTTCCGCCACCACTTTCTCTCTCGTCGTTCGCTCGCTCAATTGTCTTCACTTTTATTTTTATTTTAGCACAGTAAGAAAGAAATAAGAAAGACTTTTGTCATTTCAATATTTTTACACATTAACATAAAATCGATTACGAAAGGAGAGCAGAAAACTGCAAAGAAGTTTTTATAGCCGCCAGAAAAAAATTGTTACTTTATATATTAAGAACTAAATTTAAACACTTTCACTCGTCGAACTTTGGGAAGCTAAAAAAATTGTTTTTGCCATCAAAAAGAAATTTTCTTAGTCAAATAACAAAAATACCCTTCACATTTACAATCATAACCTTTAAAAAAATTTAAAATCACTTCCGGTTTGCCTAACTTTAAAGGGCAAATAAATAATTAATCACCCTCCACAGTAAAACAAATCGATAGATGAAAGAAAAGAGAATCACTTGATATTTAAAATATACGCTAAAGGCATTCAAGTATGAATAAAGTGGTAAAGAATGTGTGAGATGATAATACGCCAATTAATTGACGATAATGCGTTAACACGGGGAAACCACACACACCATAATGATACTGAGTAGCATAAAAGCCCATTGAAGAGAGCACCATTGTTATATTTTAAAGTAGGTTACATTCGAGTTGTACTCTATAATGTGAAAATTTATGTTGGGGAAAGCAAAGAGGAAGAGCAAACGAAATATTTTTATTGCAAAGGAGCACAAAAATATATATTTTTTTCGAAGGGATGTTGAGGGTGAAATTCCTTCCTCTTTTTTTCGCCTTATCACTCAAAACTCGCGTATGAGCGTGTGTATATGCTAAAAAACTATAGGGCACGAGGGTAATTAATTTGATGGAATTTTATGTTTCACTTCCTCGCGTTTTTCACATTTTGCACGAAATAATTTGTACACACACATTGCGATGAATGCACTTTCCTTCATTAATCGATAAATTTTTCTATGAAGAGCAGTGAAATGCTCTAAAAAACACATTTCCCGGGCATCCAACAATAGTTTTGATTAATCGAGGTGGATATTTGATTTTTTAATCACCTTTTAGCCCTTAAGCACTAGAATTAAGGGAGAAAATCACAAAATTTTCCAAATTCCTTTCTCCTTGCATCCTTTTTCACAAATTTTCCTCGCCAATTTCTTAGATTTTCACGAAAACTCCCCCTGTTTTAAGGACACGAGAAAATTAGAAAAATTTTCTATGAAAAATGTTATGATTTCATTTTTCTAACAGCTAAAGTGAAGAATAATAATTTAAATTATGGTTTTTGTTTAGAATAATTGAAAATTAAGCCCAAAAATTCAAAATTAGACGGTTAGAAATTTTTTCAAAATGTAGGAAAGAGACGTCAATAGTGGCTAAAAATTCAAGGCAAAGACACGTCAATTAATATAATTTTTATTACAAACTTTAGAAATTTTATTTAAGTAAATTTAAACAACTAAGATCCTTACTTAACTCTTTTAGACATTAAATTTTGATAAAATTAAAATTTGACGATAAAAAATTATATTCCACGTGTCGCAACCCAAAATAAACAATTCGCTTAGATTCAATTAAAGTAAACAAACAATTCATTTTCATATTTTCTCCTTAGTTCACTTGAATTTAATTCATTTTTTGCCATGGATATCTCCGAGCTTGAAGACGCCACCATATCTTACTCAAAGAAAGTCGTGTCATCATCGAAAGACATTGAAAAATCGTACGAAATTTTATTCTCATCAATCAAGGAACTAAAAGTTCTCTGTACCAAGGGACCAACATTTCAAAACTTAATTGCCAACACCAATGGAGTGATATCGAGCTTAAAAAGCATCCTTGACTCGAGCACTGACGAGGACTTAAAATTAATGAGCTTCCAATTGATTGCCAATATTTGTGTTCAGAACAAGAAAGTTCAAGCGAAAGTTCGTGATGAGCTTGGAAGTTTTGTCATGACTCAACTGAATTCGGAAAATATTAAATTCGTTAATATTGCATCAATGATAACTCACAATATGGTGCTAAATGACATCTCGCCAGACATTCAACGGGTCATTACAACGTGCTTAAGTCAATCTCAAAAATTAGATCCATCACCAGACTTTCTCAACATCTTGCTGGATCATTTTATTTGCTCACAAATGGACGTTGTTGGCGAATATAAGAGTCTTGATGAAGCGTCGAAAAAGAATTTATTAATTTATGTCAACGAGCATTTAGCTGATGAATCTGCTGAGTGAGTTCACAATAACTCCTTTGAAAGTATTTTAATTTTCTTTTTTTAGCTTAATCGAAACCACTTTGATTCATCACATTGCACGGGAATTTAAAATGAAGTCTGATAATATTCTAAAAACTGTTGCAACCCACGTGGAGTCAACTGATCCAGAAATGGTTATGATCCTCCTTGATATTGTTGTCACCATGACCTCCCAAGAGAAGTACCTCGAGCTCTTAAAAGATGACAATTCGCTTTTTCTTAATATCGGTTGCCTTTTGCAAGCCATTCATAAAGTTGGCAAAGATTCACCAAATATTTTCACACCCATCCAAAAGCTCGATGCCTTACTCCCAAGATCGGATGAGAAAGCCACAATTGAGAGTGAAATTTCATATACTTTTAAGACCAAACTTGTGAGGGCATTAGCAAATCTCTCATACCGCAATCAACGAAATCAGGAATTAGCGCGTGAGATGGAAATTATGCAAAGCGTTTTTGAGTGCACAAATTTAGATGCTCGTAACCCTCTCATTAAAGAGTGGAGTATTTTAACAATTAGAAATTTATGCGAGGGAAACGCCGAAAATCAAGAGATTGTTCAAAAGCTAACGAGAGTTGGTGATTCGGCGAACCCAATCTTACAAGAATTTGGTATCGAGTCGGGTGTGTTTCGCATTAAAAAATAAAGAAAGCAATAAAACTTTTACAAATTAGGAAAGAAAGATGGTTTCATTAGTTAACTGTGAATGTGGAAATTATGGATGGATTATTTTTGGATAATGATGAAAATTCGTTTGAGAATGATGTCGCCTCTCTAAAATTGTGTTAGTTAAATTATTTTAAAAATGATTAATTAAATTTGAAAACCGTTAAAATTTTAAAAAATTCAAATATATTTTCTCGCGACACCATTGATGGATGGATTTAGCGCATGGTTCGACTAAAAAGAAACTTTGGCCAAAAAACTTCGCACGAGTAAAATTAAAAATTTAATAACTCTCTTTACATTATTGTTTAAAAAAAATTTGTAGTTTTTGCCAGGTAAATTTTCATAATCAGATGAAAAATCAAAATTTTGTGAAAGTTTTTACTTTTTACATTTTTTTTGCCAAACTATTTCAACTTTTAAACCATTTTTTTGAATTGTTTACGTTTTCCGATGCATTATATTTTTTCGGAAGATGAGTCGATGAGTCACGAAGTAAAAATTTAAATATAGCTCAGTTTTAAGAAGATTTTCAATGATGTGGGTGAATAAATTTAAACTCTTATGCTGGAAGAATTGGATTCTCGTCAAGAGACACTGGATTCAAGGTAAATGTGCAGTTAAAAGCAAAAATATTTAAGTTTTTTATTTAAAGTAAAATTTCAGCGATTTTTGAAATAATATTTCCTATCGCCATCGTCTTGCTTTTCTCAACCATGAGAGATCACTTGGACCCCACTGTAATACCAGAAAAGAGATTTAAACCATTCGACTTATCCGCCCAGACATGTACTTTTGACGACGTTTCAATTTTGAACGAACCAAAGCCAAACATTAAAAGCATTGGTTTCACACCAAGCGACGAATTTTATAGAGATTTAATTGATAAAGTTGCTCCAAAATTCAAACTGGAGCCTGTTGGATTGGAAACGCAAGAAGAGCTTGAATTGTGGATACGAAATGAATCGATATCCAATTCTGTCATCGCCATTCAATTCGACAATGCGACGCAGGTGAGTCATAAATGAATTATTAATTAACTCAACAGTAATTACTATTATTTTTTGTAGATACCATTAAAACATTTAAAGTACACCATTCGCTTGCCTGAAAATGCAGGTGAAAATAAATGGTTAACGGATCAATTGTACTATGCAAGTGCTTCGCGGCAATCACGAATGATATACTCGTTTCCATTATCACCGCCTTACTACGTGGAGTGTTTTCTGGGACTTCAAAATGAAATTGATCGTGCTTTCATTAAGGCAATAAATGCATCGGCACCGCTACCAAATCTAAAGTTACAAGCGTATCCATATCCCAAGATTGTAGAGGATGTGTTTTTGACTGTTGCCGCCACGTTTCCTCTTCTCTTCGTAATGTGCATGATAATGTCTGTGAAGAACATTATCAAGAACATAACGGTTGAGATTGAAACATCTCTCAAGGAATCGATGAAGATGATGGGATTGAGCTCTGCCATTCACTGGTTCTCGTGGTTTGTCAAGTGTTTCATTATGATGATTATTCCATTTACTATCAACTCTATTATCATGACTACGAGTCTCGTCTCAACAATTCCGATATTTGCACACAGTAATGCATTTCTCATTTGGCTATTATTCGTGATTTACATCGTGTCCGTAATTACATTCTGCTTTTTAATGAGTGTGATTTTTAAAAAGTCATCGACAGCTGGAAATGTTGGATCTCTCTTATTTTTCTTCATAATTTTGCCCTACAACTATTTCTCGATGGACTTTCATGCCTTTCCCTACATACTTAAAGCCCTTTACTGTATGCTTGTCAACACAAACATGGGTCAAGCACTTTATTTTATCATGAACTCGGAGACTCTCATGCAAGGCGTTCATGTTTCAACACTTTTTCATCGTGACGTCGACCTAAAATTTTCATTCGGAGAAATTTTAATATTCATGATAATTGGAAGCGCCTTAACGCTGTTTCTGACCAACTACATTGAACGAGTTGTTCCTGGTGAATATGGAATTGCAGAGCCCTTTTATTATCCCCTCCTGCCAACATTGAATTATTTAAAAAAACGAATAGGCTATCGAACATTGGAGAATGAGGCGATATTACAAGAAAGAAAAGTCTCGAATCCAGATATTGAAGATGAGCCGGAGGATGGCCATATTGGAATTAAAATTACGAATTTGACCAAGAAGTTTGGCTCAAAATTTGCAGTTAATAAACTGTCAATCAACATGTATCAAGATCAAATTACTGTTCTCCTTGGTCACAACGGAGCAGGTACATAACATTAGAATGAAGGTAGTGTGTGAACTTATTAATCTTTCTTTATTTTTTAGGTAAAACAACGACAATGTCGATGCTAGTTGGTCTCTTCTCACCAACATCAGGAACTGCCTATCTCAATGGAAAGGATATAAGAACGGAGCTTAATGTGGCAAGAAAGTCACTCGGCATTTGTCCCCAACACAACGTTCTTTTTGACGAACTAACCGTTAAAGAGCATTTGATATTCTTTTGTGCCTTGAAGGGAATGGAAGACAAACGCATGATAGCTGAAGATGTTAAAAAATATATCGATCTACTCGACTTAAACGACAAAAGTAATGCAGAAAGTAGAACACTATCAGGAGGCATGAAGAGAAAATTGTCGATTGGAATTGCTCTCTGTGGCAACGCACAAATAGTCGTGCTAGATGAACCCACTGCGGGTATAGACGTTGCTGCACGCCGACACTTATGGGATTTGCTTATTGACGAGAAGAAACATCGTACAATCTTATTAAGTGAGTTAGAATAGATTAGATTAGATGACGATTAGGTGGCCACTACCGAAGTAGGAGAGACGTCCAACGCAACCACACATGATTGACCCCCGATTCCTCGGAAAAGCAGGGTCTAGCGGGCTACTTAGGCAAGTATCACAGTCGAACAAGCCACAGGACGACAAACCCCCCGAAAAAATAAACGTTAGAGAACATGGGGCCAACCCCCACCATCAGCGTTGTTAATAGGAATTTAAAATACCTTTACGGCAATTTTTGTGTGTTTGTTTTTTTTTTTTTTTTTTTTAAAATTTTTTTTAATTTCAGAAACACACAAAACATTTGTTTACTGAGAGATATTACAGTTTCCAACTAATCAAAACCAAATCAACATTTTATATGTCTCAAATCACTTGGAGAAAAGCCGTGATTCCACCACTACCTTCCTCAACTGAGACTAGTGTACACAGTTGGTGTGTCGAGTCAAAATATATGTCCGTTGTCCATTTTAGAACAATCACAAAACAAACCCCCCTCGAGATCAAGTGTGAAATCCCTTAACTCCTATCTATAAATATCCTTTGGAACAAAATTAAAAAAAATTACAAGTTCCTGGCTGACATTTTTATTTTGAAAATGAAATTTACCCAATTCACACACAAAAAAAAATTCCCCTGTTTAACCTAAACTTGTTTCAAAATAACCTTCTTCCTCCTATCCCCACTCGGTTCACTTGATCCTTCACTTTTATGAAAATAAATTAATATTACCCATAAAATTTTCTTGAAGAATCCTCAATGAAAAATTTTTCAAAAAAACTTACTTCCTTCCAAATTGAGTGTACTCGAACATTTTCTATCACTACCTGTCCTAATCTAACTAACTAGCCACTTTTACCTACTCTAGCACTGCCAAAACCCAATTAATCACCGGAGCAAATAATTTTTGCAACTCACTTTTTCAACGCACACTTCGATCTCTCGTACAATCTTATTAAGTGAGTTAAATAATTATTGAAATAATCAAAAAAAATAATTAAAATAATTAAAAAAAATAAGGTACTCATTTTATGGATGAAGCCGATGTGCTGGGCGATAGAATTGCAATCATGACTGAGGGTAAATTGAGGACAGTTGGAAGTTCATTCTTCCTTAAGAAAAAATTCGGAACTGGCTATCGATTGACATGTGTTAAAAAAGATGGATTTAAGAGTGATAACGTTAAGAGAGTAGTTGAAAAGTATGCAGAAAACGCCGTTTATCTCGAGTCAGAAGGACAATCTGAGGCAACTTATGTAATTAGTGAAGATAAACTGCCATACTTTGAGAATATATTCAAGGACCTTGAGGATAATTTAGAAGACCTGAAGATTAAAAACTTTGGATGCAGCTTGACGACACTCGAAGAAGTTTTTCTGAAACTCGGAGTTGAAAGTTATCATGACGATGAAGTGGATGGACGACACTTGCAGCCGGATCAAGTGCCAATTAACTTAGAAGAAATTGAAAACTTTAATGTTGACGGAACTGCATTAATATTCTACCAAATTGAGGCCGTTTTACTGAAGAAATTTCACGTTTTAAAAAGAATGTGGAAACAAATTTTGTACATAACATTTTTCTCAGCCTGGATGATTTTCATACTCATGTCTGCACCAAATCTTTCCTTTGACGACATTACACCCTTGAAAATCTCATTCGAATCCTATCGCGAAACAATGACTGTACTTGAGAGTGACAATTCACGACTATCGAAAACGTATGAAAGTTTATTCGGAGGAAAAGACAAATTTACGATGCTTACGGGAGGCGAAAGTATGTCCGAGTATATACTTAAAAAGGCAAATGTGTCTTTGTCGGTAATCAATAAGGAATATTTAGTTGGCGCTACTATAAACGAAAACTCAATTGTCGCCTGGTTCAACGGACAGCCCTATCATACTTCACCTCTGACAGTCAACACAATTAATCGAGCGCTGCTAAAAAATTATGCTGGAAATGAATTCGATATTACAGTTACAAACAAACCCTACGTCATGCCATCGAACGGAAGCGATAATATTCGTGATCTCTTCGAAGACCCTAAAAATGTTGTTATGACACTCGTCATCATTTTTTTTCTACTCATATACTGGCAAGTGATTTTCATCGCACCCTACATCAAAGAACGTGAATCGAGAGCAAAACTTCTCATGTTCATTAGCGGAATGAATCGCTTCATCTACTGGATCACATCTTTAATTTTTGATTTTTTCGTTTTCTTCATAATATGTTGCGTGTTAATTTGCAGCATTGGAGTTTTTCAAAGGGCGCATTTCGCAACGGGAAAAGAACTTTCGATAATTTTGGCGATTGCCTTGAATTATGGTTTTGGATATTTGCCTTACATCTACGCATTCTCGTATCTTTTCAACAAGGAGTCAACTGGCGAATCGTTTTTATCGCTTACATCTCTTTTATGTAAGTTAAACTTAGTTTAAAAAATTTAACCAATATTATAATTAAACTTTTCAGTTGCCGTACTTTATGGAGTTGTAAAATTCTGGGCTAACTTTGAAAAGTATAACTTCATCACAAAACCAGCATACTGGATTTTGCTTTTCTTTGCGCCATTTAATCTGGTAGACCAACTGTCAAAACTTGGGATGTCATTCTTGGCGAGTGATCCTGACTTCAGTAAGTAAAATCATATTCATATAAAAGTTTGAAAATTAAATTTTAAAATCTACTTACAGATATTTTCTCATTTGACGATCATGGAATTGGCTGGAATATTGTTATAAGTGTCACCGCTGCCATTTTATTCCTTACTGTATGCTTGATGAAGGATCATCTTCTCTTCGAGTTATTTTTCTATAAATTTTTGAGCTTTCGATCAAGAAAATTACCACCGCTTCATAGCTTGAATGTCGACGATGATGTAAAGGATGAAATTGACAAAGTTAATTCAATGTCTGGCCAGCAAATAAAGGAAAGTAATCTCGTGCTTAAAGGACTCACAAAATTTTATGGGAATATCTGTGCTGTAAATCAACTTCATTTGGACATTGAGCAGCGAGAATGTTTTGGACTTTTGGGAGTTAATGGAAGTGGAAAAACGTCAACTTTCAAAATGATGACAGGCGATGAAATAATTTCAGACGGTGATGGATGGGTTAGAGGATTCAGCATGAAAAATCAGCTTCAAAAAGTTCATCAACTGATCGGATATTGCCCACAATTCGATGCCGTGTTACCAGAATTGACAGGAAGAGAAACTTTAAAAATTTATTCGCTTATTCGGGGCATACCAAAAAGAGAAATGAATGAAAACATGAATCGATTATCGAATGAATTTGGCTTTACTCAGCATCTCAATAAGAGAATTGTAGCTTTTAGCGGAGGCAATAAACGAAAGCTTTCAACAGCGCTTGCAATTTTAGGTGATCCGCAATTGATTTTCCTTGATGAACCGACGACCGGTATTGATCCACAAGCTAAGCATCATATGTGGGGTGCAATTAAGAAGATTCGCGATTCAGGACGTGCCGTGGTGATTACGAGTCACTCAATGGACGAATGTGAGGCATTATGCACCAAGATTGGTATAATGGTTAGCGGTGAATTTAAGTGCCTTGGAAGCGTACAATATTTAAAGAATAAATATTCTAAAGGATTTGTGCTTACAATTAAAATAGGAAAGGATGATGAGCAGCTATTGTTTGAAGTTCAAAATCGAGTCAAAAATTCTTTCAGTTCGGCAGAGCTAAAGGAAAAGTATTTGGACATTCTCACCTTTCATATACCCAACATGGATCTGAAGTGGTCGGAAGTTTTTGCCATTTGCTCACAACTAAAGCGCGAATTAAATATTTGTGATTATTCTCTAACTCAGATGAGCTTAGAGCAAGTCTTTATGATTTTCAGCCGCAGTGGAATTTACCAGCAAACCTAAATTTGTTCCTTTATTATCTGAAAGAGTCGTTTCTCTTAATTAATTATATAGATTTTAACCAATTAAAAATAAAAGCTTTTTCAATTTATCCAAAAAGATTTTTTATTCCATACAATAAATGCACAACTTTAAGGCGACTCTTAAAATTACATCAAAACTATATAAAAAATTTAAACATTTTCGTCTCTCGACACTTAATTTGACAATGTTAAGCTTAAGCAGTAATTTAAATTTAGAAAAAGAGAATTCAAATTTTTAACTTTAAAGATCGTATCGCTTTTGAGGATATTTTAAATTGTGATGACCGATGAATGAATTTTATCAAAAACGTGACTAGTTAATTAAATTTAATTTTCACCGCTTAAATCAATTGAACCCCACAAAAAAAATATTTTTTTTTTCAAATTTCCCTGATTTTTTTTTCTTCTGTAAAATGTTTTTAATCGGTTTTCTTTCTTATGCTGACTTTTGTGTCGGTCGATAAGCTATCACTATCGCCATCGTCATCATGCATTTCCTTCTTTGGTCTTGTCCATTTAATCATTGTCTCAGGACTTCGGTATAGGAAGATGAGTTTAGCGAATAGATCTTCTTCGAGGGTAAATTCATTAGATTCTCTTACGAGATAAATATCGAGACAGAGCTGAAGTACTCGATCGACATAGGGCAGATCCTCAAACATGATTTTAGAGCTCGACCCTGAGAAAACTGTTCCGCGAAGCATTCGCGAGAAGACGAAAATCAAAGTGGTGTACAATCCAATAATTCCGCCGGCCGCGATAGAACTGATGGTTGATGGGAAAATTTTATCGCAAAACATGTACATTGTAATGTGTTTGTTACAATCGGCATAGAGGGAATTTCCTGGCTCTTTGTAATACCACTCTGAACAGTTTTCAGTTACTTCCCACCATAAATTTGAAAAAGGATCAGTTCCACTTGAAACTTTTTCTTCGTACAATTTAAGTGTTAAATTTCTAAAATTCTGCTCGTCATCGTCGGTCGCTTCGGGTCCGAGTTTAAGGAGCTGATGGATTGGCCTTAAATCTCCATTATTTTTAACCTTTAAGAATTTTGGCAACATGAAGGGCATGTCAAGAGGAAGAGGAACACTCGTATTCTCCAACATAAGTCTAAGCTGCATTCCAATCGAGTCGTTGCCTTTAAAATCAAACGTATGCTCATCATCAACCTGTGCGGGATTCTCTTTCGAGTGAGTTTTCCTTTTGACATTGTAACGGAATCGACTTGTTAGAGTTTTATTGTCATACAAATCTTGAAGTAATCTTTCCTTGTCAGGAGGTGAAATATTCCAAATTGTACTCGAGTTTGAGCCCAACTTGACAGCCGCAACATCAGCTGGCTCGTAGTTGCTTAAAAATGTAATTGCTGTTTTCCCCGTTTCCTTATCTCTCGCATATCTCCTAAGCAATCCATCCCAATCATTTTGTCTCATTTCAATTATGTCACTGCCCTGCGCGCTCATCATGTAAACTGGTTCGTAAGGTCCAATTCTAAGTGAAATCGAGACATCTTCCGGTCTATTTGGTTCGCCAACAGTGTTACTGAATGCAAAGAGTGCAAGTGGGAACCAAATGACAGCAATAATGAGTAAGATCATGCCACCGCCCATGAGATACTTCACCATTGGTCCCTTCTTTTGACCACGTGGTGCCGGCAAATCGCTCTCGAGTTGACGTGAACATTTTAATTGATAAATATTTGCAAAAATATCTTCCATTTTAAGCCAATCAAATAACGTCATAGACGTGTCCGTCCAAACCCAATCCATTAGCGTACGAAGTTCCATCAGGAATGGAATATTCATAAAAATCTTAAAGCCAGCAAAATTAAGCATCGTAAAGTCTTTTGTGAGGAAATTGCCGAGAATTCTCGACGGATATCCACATCGAATTTGATAAGCGGAAAAGAGTAGATAAAAGCATTTGATCATGTAATAAATTATTGGTGGATCTTTGGCGTTGAAGCTCCTCTCGGTTGTGGCCGGAAGAACAAAGAACATCCAGATGTGAAGGCCGACAATTAAAATGAATTGGAAAATTATTTTCCCAAACATGTTTTTCCTGTTGGTTGAAAAGTTATTTAAAATTTTATCAGTTTTAAAACTATTTAAAAATTACCTTAAATACAAAGCACGATCAACGACAATGAAGAAAAATTGTATGATAAGCATAAGGAGGAAGGTTATTGGAACCTTATTCTCCTCAAAGTACGATAAAACACCGCCGTCGCCTTCTTGCGTTCCAAATGAGCTGAAGCCAAATAGAATGACAAAGAAATTGATGAAATCGCAGAGGAAAAGAAATCCATAAACGTCTGCGGATCGCTTTGATTGTCGATCAAAGAGTTGCTTTAAGAACTCTCGAATTGAGGATATGTATTTTTGGCATGAAAGCTTTGCGACCGCAACAAAGCCACTCGCTTCTTCCTCCTCTGACTGTTCAACCATCACCGTATCCTTATCGTCAACGACTCTCACGGATTTTCCATTCTCATCAATTTTCCTCTCAACAATTGCATTCTGTTCAATTTCATTCTTGATTGCATCGAACTGATATTTTTCACCCGGAATTGGCTTTTCAATTGTCACATCTGATTTCCACAAACCGAGTGACTTTAAAATGATTCGATGACAAAATACGACGAGAAGTAAAATTAAGTCGTAAGTCGCGTATCCATTTTTCTTTTCAATTCCCAAAATTCTCGCCGGCGCAAAGGGTTGATTTGCAGTTATTGGCTGACTATTCCAGAACCATGCTTCAAATTGACAAGCACACTTGATGAGTACAACAGCTTGTGTATAGGCGATGAGAGTGACCCAAAAAGTCTTTGACGGCCGAGGGAATGTGAGTGTGCCCCACAAAAGAACCATCAAAGGAAGTGGAATCGAAAGAATGCTCGCCGATTTTATCTAATTAAAAATTTAATTTGTTTAAAGCGAAAAAAGAGAATGATTTCATCTTACTTGATTCAAAAACACCATGGCATAGCAGATGAAGTCAGTGTGCGAAAGAATTACATACCAAATGGCTTGGAAGCTGTGAGGAAGAATTTTATTAACATTTTAATGATCAAAATTAATTAGCTTACAGTTCAACCAATATGTGATGTTCTTTACTAGCGAAATCATCTTCTTCGGGCTCCTCGTCGATCTTCAAAATAATGTCCTTGGGTTTGCTGTAGGATTAAAATTAAAATTTAAAAATGTTTTACAAAAAAAATTAAAGTTTTTGAAATTTCATGCAAATTTTTCGAGCTGTACAATTTTTTGTGCAAAAAATTAGCCTTAAAATCACCTTCTAATGGACATTAATGAATCACATCTTAAACTTTCTGACTCATCATCAAGGCCGCGATCAAGCGACGGTGCTAAAATTCGAATTTCCGGTGCTATCCACGATTGACGTCGTCTTAATTAATTAGGTTAAAAAGCTAATTAATGGCTACTCTAATAAATGATTGGGTTAGCAAATAAAATTGTGCGGCATGTCATGAGGATTCGTGCAAAATTCTAGTCAGGCAATTTACCGCTAAATTCCACTATATGCTTATTATAAATATTTTGAACTACGCATGTCAACTACTTAATTTGAAAAATTAATTATTTGAGGGTGTCAACTTACACTTCTTCTTCTGTCTGAGTTGGTTGAACTCGATCACGCTGCATTAAGGCAAACGCTGCGCCGATTCCACCCATTGGGTGAAGTCTAAATTGGAAATTAAATTTTTTAAATTAGTAAAATAGTTTAAATATTTCTGAGTGAATTTTCCCTTTCAGAATTTATATAAATTTAACGGTTATTTACAACTTTAACTTTTTTCATTTGATTAAGTTATTTAATAATCTGTAAAAGTCAATAATTACCCCTCGGATGTGCCACTCAACCTCGCCGGTGATGAGACAATTGATTCGCGGAAAGTCGGATCGTCTTCCATGCCTCGACTTGAGTCAGCTCTAGCTATACAGTTTGAACTACTTAAGCTATCACTATCACTACTTCTACTAACAATATTATTATAGTCGTCCTGTACAGGCGCTGTCTCTCCCGAACTTCCAGAGCCAGTTGGCGAAGCTCTAATTTTTATTTAATCGTTTATTTAATTTTTAGTGAATAATTTTCGGGGATATTTACAAGTGGAGGAAGATGACGAGAATCCAATAAATTTAATAAATTACCTGGTTGTTTTTGCATGTTGAATTGGTGTCCAAATCATGTTCGAGCCACTTCTGAAGCCAGCTCCAAAGTTAGATGAATGCTAATAAAAATTTCACGCAATTAAAAAATCCTAATTTCTTTTAATTTCGCAACTAAATTTACCTTCAAAATTTTCTTTTCACGTGCCAAAACACGCATGACATAGCGATAACTTCTCGACACGCGATGTAGTCTCAAAGTAATTGACACCAAAATGCTCGAGATAAATGCCGGAATCATCATCAATTTTGCCATCAACAATTTTCTCTTTCTTTGGGCTTCGGTTTCCTTTTTCTCCTCTTCGCCATCTTTAGGATCTTTTCCCTTAATTAATCTGGATTTTTCATCAATTGCACTCGAGTCTTCGTCATCGCGAAAACCTCTACTGGTACTCGGTCGAGGTTCCGCTTCGGTGGTGTCATCATCGTAAGATGAACTTGGGTCCTGATGGAATTTAAAATTTTAATTAGATTTGAGGTTAAATGAAAACCAAGTAAAATCCAAAAGTACTTAAAACTATCATTAACAATTAAATGAGAAAATTTCAAAAGGGACAAACAACCATATTTTTTTTGACAACGATAAAAATTTGTGGTTGACCCAATAAAAAATTCCATACTCCCAAAATGACAAATGAGATTTAAATGAAATCAAGCATGAAAGAAGAAGTTTTTCCTGAATTAAAATAATTCTATTCAAAATAATTAAAGCAACTAATCAGCCTTGTAATCTATTTTTGCTAGAAAAAGTTTAAAAATATTCTTCATCCCCTAAAGAAATGAAGTTTTTAACCAAGTTAATAATAAAGCAATGAATGACTTAAGAATAAAATTAAAGAAACTAAATCTAAATGAAAGCTAAGTAAAAGTGCCAATAAAATTGAAAGGAACTTTTTGAAGGACTCACAAATTGAGTTAAACGCGGAATGGGCTCAGAGTGAGCTGAACGCTCAACAGCATCGGGATCTGGCAGTTGCGAATGTCTTACGCCAGGAGATGAACTTCTTCTCGACATTCTCTTTTTCTTTTCAATTTCTTCTCGCTCCAATTGCTCGAGTCTTTCTTTTTCAGTGTCCTCTTTCATTTTTATTAAATACTGAGAATTTTTTAAATCGAAGAATTTTGAATGTTGAATTTTATTAACGGATGTTAGTGTAATTAATTAAAAGTTAGTCAAAAGTTTACCTGCGAAAAATTCATCTTCTTGCTGAGACGCCGGCGAGTGGCGGACTGCTTTTCCTCTTCGTCGTCCGAATCGCGTTGATTTATAATATCGAGCTCAAATTCATCTTCAACATCTTCGAACATGTAGTAGTCTCCCGAACGTATTGCTGTTAGGACGAGAGAAAATTTAGTCAAAAAATATTCTCAGAAATTATTTTAGTAACGCTAGAAAATATTAAAAAGTTGGTGCAGTAATATTGAATGGTGCTCGACAATTAGACGGAGATAAATTTGTTTAAATGAGAACTTTGAACCAAAAATGGATTAATGAGAAATTAAAAGAGCTTAAAAGTTAAGGTTTTGTGAATGTTAAGGGTGGGTTTTTGAGAATTATAAAAAAATTTATAAGTTGAGTTTAATTAAATGAAAATTCTCAAAAATCCAGCACCTAAAGTGTAATGATAGAAAAATCACCACAGACGTTTCGACCTGAAAACGATCTCACAACGGAATGAAGAATGAGTAAAAGCATTTGAGACAAAAAAGCTCACATAATTCTTCATTTGAAAAAACACTGTGAGAAATTATTGTGTGGACGGCAACAAAGAGTGTGTAAAAGTGTTCTAACTACCAAGTTTAAAGTGTATGATACAGCTCGACACCTATTTAAGCATCACTAAAAGAGAAACTCTACGGATTTGCAGACGATGACACCCATTAACGATTTTAATATCGTTTTTTTAGCTGTGAAAGAGTTTTGAGAAAAATATGCATCAATTTGTGAATTTGGTACTTAAATAATTATGAGAAAGACATTAGTTGAGGTGAATTAAAGTTTCTTTGAATACCAATTCTACCAAATCACTGACACATGGAGTTAGTTTTGAGAAGATGCTTTAAAAATATGTTTCAAAAACTTTACCACGTCTTAGCTTTCGTTGGGATCCATCTAGAAAAATATTTGAACGTGTCATAAATTAAACTAAATCTTGAAAGCGTGTGGAGGAAATAAAAAGTAGCGAATTGTGAATTTTCATTTTGGTGGGAGTTTGATTAAAATTAAGAAAGTAAAACACTGCAAGGGTTTTAAATCGTTTTATTTCAATTTTAATTTTATTTATTTACAGAGAGAAATGTTTGCATCCTCACAGCAGTCAGCAGCCGATGCATCGATGATTTATTTACATTCTGACCTTCAAATAAATTTTTTTCTCCGCGTGTAAACTGAAAATACTTTTCTGAAAATGTAAATCGTGAAAAGCCTTTAAGCGTGACTCGAAATAAATAAATATTTACAAAATCATAAAAAGGGCGAGACATCAATTAGATTTTAAGATTATATTTACAGCTTCTCCCTCCTATCTATCACAAAGAAAGCAATCTCATGCCAATTTAATAATGAAAAGCCAATCAATTACATTCGTGATGAGAAACGGGTGAACGAGATGAAGCAGATCGAATCGAATCCCTAAAACCGGCTTCACCAACGACACCCCAGCTGTATTTGCGTCTCCTTGAAATGCCACGAGTTGTCGTTAGACCTTCTCCATCATCATCATCATCAATTGCCCAAGATGTAACAAAGCTCGAACGACGTCTCGATGACGGATCGAGTGTTAATTCATCGGGAGCGATTGATGTGCTGTAACTTGATTTTCTTCGAGGCGTTTTAACTCTTGGCGATGCCAATTCTTTCTCATTCACTCCCTACACGAAAATTTTGACTTGTGAAAAAATTCCAATAAAACTGTTTTAATTAAAAATTTACTTTTAAGGCTTCTGAGCTAGTTACAGTGGACATTCGCCTCTGTCGAGGAGCGACCGCCAATTCATTTGGATTTGGCCACGAGACCGTATTTAAACTAGACAATCTTCGATGCCTACGACCTGAACTAACACTACTTCCACCCGACGATAAGCCGGTGTTTGTATTTGGCGGCACAAGTAAGTTCTGATCAATTGTCTGCGACTCTCGATCCTATTCAAGTTAATTCCAATTTAAAATCTTTTTTAGCTATAAAAATTTAAGAGGTAAAATTACATCAAAAGGCGGAGGACTAAAAACTTCAGGGAAAGTCTCATCGGGGCTCGAAATTCTCGGCAACATCTCATAGTCGTTGGGCGAACCATAAGAGATTTTATGAGGATCTAAATAAGCATCAAGTGAAACTGTCATTACAGCAGAGCTTGGTGAGGGTGCTTGCGTGACGAATGATTCACCTCGCGAAACTGAAAACACCGGTAGGTCGGTTGGAATCTCGGATAAGCCTTCGCCCTCAACGAACATGGACTCAGCGACATCGTCAATTTCTTCATCATCATCGTCCTCAACGGGAGTGTGATAGCCAATGCCAGACGATAAGCTATGAGATCTAGCAAGCGGTGCAGGACCTTCTGATTTCAAAAATTTCAAACTTTTTCTTTCATGACTGATGTTAAAAGTGATCAAAAAAACTTTTCACTTTTTCAAAAAAAAAATAACGTTTTCAAAAATCGCGGTAATAAAATGAAATTTTACACTCAAAATTTTCTTACCAGCCGCGTGAGTTTTGGGTTCATTTTCTTCGAGGACTCTCTGTTGCGTTGCTTTAATTCGGTCCATTTTGGCTTTGATTTTCTGCAAAATTTGTGCTTCTCTTTCAGCTTCCGTTGCCATTTCTTTCTTTCTCAATTCTTCAATCAATTCATTGCCACGTGATGCAAGGATGAGAGATGCTTTCGCTTCATTAATGACATGACAGAAGTAGTGACTTGAGAACATTCTACGTTGAAGAATGAGGAAAGCAAAGCAAACTCCATCCCACAATAAACCAGAGTCCTCAAACGGTACACCGCATGGATTTGGTGCTTGTTCACCATATTTTGAGGAACAAATGCAGGTGATTCCGAAGAGCTGTGAATTAATTGAAAATTAAATGCGTTATACAGTAATTAAGAGGACTTGAAAGTGAAAATAATTATTCCGTATGAAGTTCCCTATATCAGTTTTATCTTACTTGAATAAAAGTGCAATAGCCATTCGAATCGTCCAATTTGTTCTTTTTGGCTTCCTCTTGCGCTGCCACGGTTTTCAATACTAGACATCCAACCAACTGAATCAGAGTTTTAATTGCGACAACAGACACGTTATATGCGATCAGATAATTCCACCATCTCAAAATGACGTATATCGGTCGCAACTAATTAAGAGATAATTAATTAATTTTGTTAAATTAAAAAACAATTAAGAGTACTCACATAAAAGTCAGTGCCTTGCCACAGGAAGATAAAGCTGCCAATTATATAGCCTAACGATAATAGATTCACTCGGCTGGTGCCAGTAAGAAAAACGATTGCCAGTGTCGCCCAAAAGAAGATGATGAAGAGGAAGCGCTTGAGGATGTCCAAATAATTGCGAATTTTATCGATGAAATCATGTGTGGGATTATCGAATGGCACCATGCCTAATTGATCAATGTCTTTCAGCACAGACTTGTTACTTCCTCCCGGATAATTGGCGACTGAATTTTCGTAGCGCGCCTCAATTCGAAATACAACAATTTGCCGACACATTATGAGGAGAAGAATAAAATCGAGAAGTAAAAGTTTCGATTTCATCTTGAAAGCATAACTGTTGTCGGGTAGGAAGGCGAAATGATTGAAATCTTGGAGGGCCGGAATATCGAGCCAAGGATACTCGATACAAAGTCCCGGCGGAAGACTAATTAATGACAAATATTGTATGGGTATGGAAACGATGATGAAATACGTTGCATAGCTCCACACTTTTCGCGCCGTGTCACGATCGAGTTTGTAGAGGAAAAAGAGCCAAAGTGCATAGAAGCATGCAACAATGTCCATGCGCGATCCAATGACCATGAGGTAGCCAATGAGGCAAATTTCAATTCCAAATTTGTAGAATCCATAATTAATTAGATACTTAATTAGGTGCGGAATGTCTCGATCAGCATCCGATCTACGAATTCTCGGGAATACGACCGTTGGCGTTCGCGGAGGTTTATTTTGTTTAATTCGTCTGATAGTCTGATAGAGGATGATAAATGAGTGAATTGACACTACGACAATGTATATGAGGTATGGTCGAATGAGATCGGCGAGATCAAATTCAGCGTTAGCTTTTTTAAATCCAACCCATTCGGCATTGTTGAGGACTTCTTTCGTTGGATCTGTGTGATTTGTGCAGTTGGAATCGTAATTTTCATGATCGATATAATCTACTTGATACATCATCGTGGTAATTAATAGAATTGATGAAATTAATGATCCGATGCGTGTCACCAAAAACTGTGACTCGCTTTTTGCCTGCAACCCAGCAACGCCCAAAATGACGAACGAAAAGTGAAGCAGTTCCACGCTATTAACAGCCAGTAGGAATACGCTAAACAGCATGATTTTGTAGAAATGTATTTCCAAAAAGAGCAGCGTAATTTCGCCGAGCACAAATATTTTCGACAAAAGTCTCTTTGCAACTCCCTCAATCTCTTGACGTGACAACTTTCGAATTTTTATCTCATTCAGAAAATCTATATTCGTCTCATCATCGTCATCGGTGTCGCCAGTTTGATTTGTTCGAGCCGAAAATGTTCCATAAGCCACCGAGCTCGTCTTGCTCACATTGTCTTGAGGCCCATCGGGAATTTGAGAAACTTCCAGGAATTTCGTGTGACAGTAATGAAGTTGAATTACTGTGATGATTACAATTAATGTTGGTGTAACGAGATGCAGGAAGAGTTGCTTAGCTTCGTAGTGCTCTAAGCCAATATCACGTTGCCTATTTTTTTTAAAGAATATTAAAAGTCATTAAATTTAACAGAAATCCATTAAAAACTTACAGCGTTAATGTGATGTGCAAATATTCCTCAAAATATGTCGCGGTTTTAGGAAATTGGTACGTATACACTAAAATTAGAATTGCCATCGAGTACACAATAACCAGCAGCCAGAAGCCGTACATAAATTTACGCCATGCGCTGTATGAAAACTGTGAGAAAGAGAAAAAACAATAACAGCATCTGTTTTGTACGAAAATAATTCTCATAATTACTTGGAATGTAAGTACAAAGATGAGGAAGAGCGCCATGTAAACTATTCTAAAACCAGTCATTTGCTGACCAGTAATGCCGCAGACAAAAAGTGTGATGGTAACGATGACAATCCAAAAATTAATTAGGAATTTATTAATTAGTGAAGCAGCTCTTGTGATGAAAACTGATTGTTTTTCCTGCTTTCTTTGAATTCCTTCACGAGCTGTTGCTGCACCGACAGTCAACTGTAATGGTGCAACCATATCGGCAAGAGCTGTACTTCTTGTCTCTGCCTGTCTCTCCTGAATCATTTGACGAAGTGACGAGAGAAACATGACGGTGAAGAGTGACTTCAGCATGATTGGACCAATCGGATAGTGAAGATATTTCACGAAGCCAATGTTGGGGAGATTTATTCCACTCGTTGACACATTCGAGGGCAACTCATCGTCTGTTAAATTCATTCCGTACAGATATGTTGCTATTAATAGAAATTCTGCATATGCCACCAAGAATGGACTCGATCGGAGCATATTTTTTCGTTGATTCGGAATGATCCAAATTAAATTCGCCCAAATTAGAAGAATAAAGCCCAGCCATGAATGGTAAATTATACTCCACGACTGTTAGAGAAAGTTTTATTAGTTTATTCAAGCGCATGGAATTAAATTATTTACCATCATTAGGACATTTGTAAAAATATAACTATTTATGTAGATGAAATCGGCGATGCTGCCGGCAGCCATGGCCACCTGTTCGCAGAATCCTGCACCCTGACCCTCATCCGGCTCCTCATTTTCTGCAATTATTTTTTCATTTCCTTAAAAATTCAATGCGATGTGTTTGTGAGGAAGTTTGGAAGGGGAATGAAAAGAACAAAAATTTCAAACTAAAATAATTTCGGAAAGATAGGAAAAATGCCAAAATTAATCTTCTTACCAATATCTGTCATTGGAATGGTATCGCTCTCTTTACGCACCGGTGCATCGGGCTTCGAGTCGGCCACTTTTCTCGTTCCGCTTCGCATCAGCTATTTACGAAGTGCAACGATAAGCGTTAATGATTCAGAGAATTCGAAAAGTGTAAAATGTGGGTAAGAAAAAAATTAAAAATTTAACGATAAGAAACTTCACAGATAAAAAATTATTGACTTTCGGTGCATCGAGAAAAAAAATTAATGTGTGCCGAAAAAATCATTGGACATTTTTCGATCGAATTCATTGCAAAGCATGAATGAGAGGCTCAGTTAATATCGTTATTAGGCATGATGCAGTTTGTCGTTAATTTCACAAAAAAAAACTTTCTCAAATTATACATACAGGTGTTCTTTCATTAGGTTCTGTTTCACGCGTCGCATCAGGACATCGAACATATCCCTAAAAAAAGTAGGCAAAGAATAACCAAAGAGATGCCAAAAAGAATAAAGTGAGAATTTAAAAATGACATGAAAAATTAGGAATTTACGGGTGAAAAATCCATTAAATTTGTTAGTTTGTTATGCATGCTTAGAAATAGTTTGTTATACAAAAACCAAAACAATTTATAGAGCAATAAAATTAGCGAGCACATAAAAGCTATTCACACCTCCATACACAACCACCACAGCACTTGAGGAGGAAAATGACAAATCAATCAATTTTAAATCAGATCTCTATTAAAGACTTGATGTAACATGTGGGTTGAGGTTAAAATGAAAAGAAGAAAAAGGTAAATAAAACACAAAAGATATGTTCGTTGACTTTTCTGACATACACATCACGTGTCACTGGCCTGAAAAATATTCTCTTTTGTCCAATTTCTTAGTTGAGGTGTTGAATAATTGAAATAATAATTTTGAAAAACACCAAATTTGAATGTCAAAAATCACCTGCGTTTTCATTTTAACTCTTCTCGCAGCGTCTTTCCATTTGTCATTCGAAACAAATGTCTTACGCAAAATGCTCTTTCTCTGTATGCGAAATGAGACTTGCCTTTGAACTTTGACACCACTTTCGAGATGTGAAAATGGTCCAGTACTTGGAGCCTTTGTTTCCTCAGGCTTTAATTTATTTTTTTTCGTGAGCGGATGGAATTAAATGGGAATTATAAGCGATTATGAGTGAATTTTAAATTTTGATCTAATTTAGCGACTATATATGTTAATGTTAATTATTTATTTCACTGGCACAACGTGCTACGAGCTAATGCTGAAAAAACATTCATAACAATTTCACTATGACAAAATTTACCTGTGGGTCGAGGAGGAGAATTGATGTAATTGCAATCACTAGATAGCAGAAAATTAACGCTATGGGATTTAGGTAGTGATCAAAGTCTAATTCCGTGTTGAAATCAATTACACGAATGTCCGTCCCATTTCCGCATGTCGAGGAGTAAATTGCCGAAAATCCCAAAACTCTAAACGGAAATAAATTAAATTTTCGTGAAATAAAGTGAAAAGGGCACAAGTGGATGATTTTTCACGAGGTTAAAAATATAAAAATAATTTACAAAAAAAATCCAGTTGTTTAATCTTTTCAACAAAAATTCACCTTGGTATGGTTGAATTTGGCTCTAAAAATTCTTGCGGCCAGGGATTTTGATAAGCGAGAAGGGCGACAATGTGAAACATTAGGAACACCACGGTGATTCGGAGAACAATTCCAAACGCCCTAAATAAGCGTGTGAGCATTAATTAATCGAGCATAATCGGGTAATAAATTTTACCTCTCCAGTGTTTTGTTGCACCCCCACCATGTTACGGCACCGAGAAAAACTAGATAGTAAATCACGCTTAAAGCTGACGGCTGCAGAGCACCAGTCGCACATAAAACGAGAAGCGACAAAACTTTACCCGCTCTCACCATCACCGTCCACTTTTCTAGCGACACTTCGTGATCGGTTTCGGGTAGAATGGGCTGCATACTCGTCGGTGCCGAGTCATTTCCATCCGTATTAAGAGATTCAACATTGATTGCCGACGATTTTCTTAAAACAATTAAAATCACAATGGAACCGATGAACGAAATCACTTCGGGTGCCAGCCATTGTATGATTGATAAGGTATCTAATTCGTCTAAACGAACAACGCCTACATGTCGCAGAAGAATCTCCAGAAATTCACATTTCTGAACAAAATCGTTGCCAACGACGACGAGAAAAATTTGAAAGCCACTTTGTGCAAGGCATAGCAGCACGCTTACGAATACGTAGAGTGATAAATAAAATCCTGTATGACCTGATAGAGATGGAAATGGTAAGTAATTGCTATCGCATAAAAAAATCATCAACAACTCACCCCTAATTGAACGATAGGTTGCGACAGGCACAAATGGCAAATAAAATAGAAGCAGAAGATATGGCAAGGAGAGTCCAACGGGCCTTAAAAGGCAACCTTTAAAAGAAGGAAACGATTATTTCCTTTCGAACATCATCATGTTGTCATGTATGGACAGAAAAGCGTAAAATGATTGCGCTCACAACTTTGTTCGTTCCCTCCCGACTTTAACATTTTCCTTTATTTTTTTTATTGCGAACTTTACCATGACCTATTTTCAACGTGCTGATGTGTCCTATCTTATTCGTACATTTTATGAGCTTTGTTATAAACTTAAATGATTAATTAATTAATTTTAAAAATTTGACGGTCGATTAAAAAAAATTATTAACGAGTGTCAATAGAAATGACTAAATATTTGTTCATGAAGACTTAAAGCATGATAAATGTAATCATTTTTATGAATGTGATAACAATCAATTGACTCATGAAATATTCACAAATTGGATCCATCATGCTCATGCAATCCCATTTAATAAATTATTCATGGGACGTGTTGGTGATACACAATATTGTCGATGAGTGCATATTTTAATCATTGCAAAGCGAGATTTCCGATTGTGAGTGTGTCGATTATGACTTTTACAACTCATTAATTTCACGCTACGCTAAGTATTCAGTTCACGAGTCTAGAAGAGAGAAAATGCGATAAAAGAATAAGAAACTTTTTCATTCATAAAAAATATGCGCTTATGTATATTTTTGACCAAATCCACATGGCTATGCTTATGTAATTTTCCGTGTTGACAGCAAATTTTCATTTCAATGCGGTGTATTAGTGACTTCCTTACACATGTCGACATTATGCTTTTCGATGTCATGATCGTGAAACATAAAAAAAGGGCTGAACATAAAAATGGAACTGAGACATAATTTTTTTGTATGGTAATAATTCTGACAATGTTTTATCCAATAAAAAAAATTCACAACCTATAATTTTCTGGAACATTTTAAAATGTGTGTGTTTGAAATATTCTTATCGCTTTTGACACGGTTAAATGTTGAGGTGTTAAAAAGCACCAACTGCGTATCAAAAATCTTAGTTTTTAAATAGTCCATTAAGCAAATTATGGTGAGATTTTTCAGCGATTAACGATGCTAGATTATACTGAAATGTATCCGATGTGACCACAAAGAAGATTGACTAAAATTACCATAATTAAAAATTCATGAGAACATCTTCAGCTGGTTCATCGTGAATTCTTAGGAACTGGTTTTAAAAATATATTTTAAGAATTCATCGATATGAAAATGTTCCATTGGGTTTTATTCCAAGGCTGAGAACATGAAAATAAATGTGTTGTTGGCGGGCACTGGGGGACACTGACGGACATTGAAGGGCACTGTAGGACATTGAAGAGCACTGTAGGACATTGGGGGGCACTGGAGGACACTAGAGAGCAACTGGGGCACTGCGGGGCACTGTAGGACCCTCATATTCATACCTTCTCAGCCCTAGGTTTTATTCTATAAATGATTTTGTGTGTTTTTCTTAGAAGCGCCGTTTAAAATAATCAAGCTTTGAGGAAAAGAATAAATTAATTAGAAGCCCAAAAGCTCATCAATTAATCACTTTTATAAGTCGGCACGTGTTTAAAGGTGAAATTGTGAGAACTGAAGAGTTGTAGCGAAAATTTAAATTTAATTTCATGACGAATTTTATGACGAATTTTAAGATCAGAAAACTCATTTAAAATTTTTTTTCATCTCGCTAATAACCGCTAATAAATGAAATCAGATTCCGTCGTGATGTCATTTAAATTTTAAACCGTATTTGAAATGACGACACACGGCCAACGCACCGTCTTGGAATGCCATCAAACTGAGAGCGCTAATTGATTTCGACTTTTGGAGATGAACAGATATGCACAAAAACTTGTTGCATGTCTATGCTAATGTATTCTGATTCAGCAAGGTACTTGACCTACTCTGTTGAATATTCTCGGGATGGTTCTACTCGATTTTTCATTAAAAGGTCACGAAAGAAAATGAATCCAAATAGATATTTCATTACATATTTACATTGTCAGTCAGTGTCTTCATTATTATATGGGCTTGTCAGCTTCAACCGCCGCTGTGTCTGTTAATTGTCCGAGTCATGCAATTCACATGTAAATTATGGAGGGTTGAGAAGTAAATAAAGTCAGGTTCATGTTTCCTCGCCATGCATGCGTGTCTATGCAAAAAAAAACTCAACTTTCACTTTCGTTTACAGATATTGAGTGTCAGTCAAGAATGCAAACAATTTGATGGTTAACTGTGAGTAAGAAAAGAAGCTTTGTTCCAATTTTGGCACTCGTATTGTCGTCTTTTTAGGTTCTCGTGTGTATGCTTTTGTCGAAAATTCAGGTCATGAATTTTACACCGACTAAATTTTCGATTACAAGGTAAACTCACTTTTTTACTGAAATTGTTAATAAGTTCTTCGATCCGTTACACTAAAGACCCAAATTTAGTTAGTGAAACACATAAATTTTTTCCCACATTTTTAATGAAAAGCGTTGGGTGATAAATTTGTTAAGTTTCAAAGGGTTTTCGTGGTGCATTGGAAATTAAAATGGACATTTGCTCTAAAGTCCAATCGAAAGATTCTCTATAAGCTCATATCACGCAGTTTTTGTTATTTTAATTCTAGTATAGACACAACGAGTATGATTCTGCTTTGCTGAGTGATAGAAACAGTCGTTATTATCAAAGCCAAGCCGGTTCAAGGTCATGTTTTTTATTGTGCCGGTATAGCGTGCACACAATATAGAAAGTCGAGTTTTTCTCTATTTCTCTCTGCTGCTGCTCAGCATCACCCATCAGCATTTTTAATTCAATTACTCAATTGACAATGTGCCATCGACTCAATATAAATATATTTTTTTAACGCAAAACAAGAATGTCGTTAATTAATTCAATTGTCCATAATGTCTCGGAAGGAATTCATAATTAAAATTACTTACAGGTGCTGAGGAGGATCGGTAAAATCAGCCGCTGGACAATTAAACTTACGATGTAGTTTGCCATCGAATTGCTATAAAGAAAAAAATAATTATTAAATATTTGTTTAACACAAATTATGAGGCATTGATTGTGAAGCCATAGAAATGAAAAGATTCACTCGTGCGGTTTGTGTAAGAGACTCTTTTTTAAACACGCTTTCAAGAACAGACGTTTCTCTATGCTGGAAGAGAAAAAATTTAATCTTCGTGTATTTCGTAAAAAAAATCGAATAAATAAATGTGAAAGAAATTTATGCGATTCGATCGACGAAAAAAAAATATTCCAAGAATTTTAAATAATAATCATGGCACATAAACGCTCGTCCATTGTAATATAGCGAGCATATGTGAGAAATTGATCAAACATTCCAATATACGAGAGAATCTATGAGGCCATCATAATTAGAGCTAATTAAGATCGCACTGCACCTATGGAAAATATTTTTCCCATGAGCGCATCCAACATTTTTTTTGCAATATTGTCGCGACAAATTGAATTGATAACAATACTTTAAATTGTATTGCGAATTGATAAGGAGACAGCTTTTCGATGATCTCATGCTTGAAATTTATTTTGCAGCACGCTTAAACTTTTCAATAGCGCAAAAGTGATTGGAGCCAGATGTGGAGGTGAGAAATGAAAATTTTCTTACTCACACAATGAAGAAATGGAAAGTTTTCGTGGTATTTTTTTATATTTTCTTTAAAATATTTAAATTTTTTGAACTTTAACATTTTAGCAGAAAATTTGTCTGCAGTAAAATGAGCAGCAAAAAAAAGTTGTCCCTCGAGGATGTTTAAAGCTTTAAAAAAGGCGCGTTCTAGTGTCACATGCAGTAGGACAATGATAAGATTTTTTTCACATTACAGCTAGAATTTTTTTGTGCCATTGTCTCTTTTTAAGGAGTGTCAGAAAAACACGCGAGTTTTCACATTCGAGAGGAAAGAATTTAATAAAACTTTTTTTTTTCTCATGACAGTCCAATAACAAAGAACTTGCTTATCATAATGGAAGGTGAAATGTGAGCATTGATTTTATGGAAATTCCACAATGAACCAGGAGCTGAACCATTTATTGTAACGCAGCCATAAACTCAAGAGCTGCTAATTGGCGTTTTAATAAATAAATCGTCAAATTCTTATGTCTCTCGATTGTCAGATTAAAACGTGAGAAATAAATCTAAAATTTACGTCTAACTTGACGATTAAGATCTTTAAGAACGCGTTGAATCGATCACGCCCTCGGTCATGAACAATCAAGTTTCTTTTAATGCTCATCGCGAGACACAATGTGATTTTTTTACACTCAAACGTTTAATTCAATAAAATCCCTCTCTATGGATTTTCTTTTGTGGATTCGAAAATATATAAATATTCAATGCTAGAGCAGTCGCGATGATGAGTGAGGGAGCGAAATCGAGCAATTGCTGCCAAATATGTTCTCCACTTCCCCCCTTCTGAACAATGTGCACAAGAAATTGATTTTCCTAACACACTAATTTGACATGATTATCTCTTTGAATATTTTTTTTGCTCTTTTATAAAGTCGTTTGTTTGATTGAATGTTTTTCTGCGAATTTACACACAAGTTTTGAAGTTGAAGTGATTGGTGGAGAATGTCTGAATTTCTTAAGATTTTTTTAAATTTGCTTTTGATTAGCAGGGAACAGTAGAAGTTTTTTTATTAATAATTTTATTTTCAAGCTTCACAATTTTTATAAAAAAAAATTAAATTACGCTCTCGAACCCCCAAATTTTAATCGCAAACTTTTTTTGACACGGCATTGCTTTTTTTGTGAATATATACACAGCGGATAACGCAAATATTTTTTCCTGCTGCAAATTTCGGCTATATTTAAGCGTGTGAGTCATTCGTTTATTTTTTATGGCTTCACAGCTGATGCATGATGATAAGGAAAATGAGTGTAACGTAATTTTATTACAAAGTGGCTGCATGTGAACTTACATTGAGATGTTGGTGATATTTTAAGAATCTTGAAACGTAGACATTAAATCCAAAAGTTAAAGTAATCCATATGCATTAATAATTAGCACTTTTTAGCAACAATCACCTTCACTGAACACTCAAAAAATAATAAATATAATTTTTAAAAGCTCGATCTTTCTTTTTTTGTTGTAAATTCTTTTGCACTCGAGATATTTTTTGCGCAATATTTTTTTACTCTCTTCTCTTCATTTTATTGAACTTTTTTGGTTTATGCACTTTTTTTGACTCCGCTTGTTTCGATAAATGATGAAAATCTGATTAATTACTGCATAATAAAGGAGATTTTTAATAAAACTGCCGGAAAAAAATCGCAATACGTCTTCTCTGCTCGAGTGGTTGTGTTCAAGTGAAATATAAAAACATTGAGAGAGCAAAGTCAAGTCATTTTTTGGATGGAAGCGATTTGAATGGAATTTCGAACAAATAGTTTTTTTTTAAAATTAATTTTAGAATTAAAAACTTTAGTTTTAATTTCTTTGAGGTTGAATCAAGAAAATAATTTTTTTAAACCTATTGCTGAGATTTTTGTTTAATAAATTAATCAAGCGTTCAATAATATTTCTGATTTAAATGATTGGCTTTAAAAATGAGGAAATAAATTAATTAACTTAAGAATAACGTGCACCGTAAATTTTTTAAATCGCACTCGCACACCCTTGCAAAATATTAACATGCTCACTCAAAAATTGAATTTTTCGATTTTTATTAAATTGCTGAATGAAAAGTTTAAAGTTTTTAATATTTTCTCAGATAATCTTTCTCTCTTTATCGAGAAGCATAAAATTTTTAAGCTAATTTTTCAAATTTTATCTCCACGCAAACTTTTTTTCGGGGTAAAACTTTTGCCCTTGCGGAAATTTTCAAATTCAACCGTTGAATTTAAAAAATAACCGAAGAAAATTATTAGAAAATTATTTTTAATTAAAATTACTCGAGATTACTGCTTTTTTCTGCCTTAATTTCATCACATTTTGTCAACAAGCATCATGGCTTCAATGGAGATGCCCATTCCGCAACTAGCTTTGCATTTGAGAGGAAATAACGACACAATCACAGGAATTGCATTCCATGACACTGAACAAAAATTTGCTGTATCTTCTCTTGACAAAACAGTGGCTCTCTACAGTACGGAACGCAAAAACAAGAGAGTTATGAAGTTCAGATACGGGTTTGAAGTTGTAGGTTTACCAACATTCAAATTACCAACATCAATTTCTAAATTGTAAATTTCTTTTTAAGTACGACTGCGATTATTCGAGTCAGAACATGTTTGCTGTCGTTGGGAACACAAGAAAGGTACATTCACCTGCTAAAAATGTGTCGCAAGATATTAATAAAATTTAAAAAATATTTAGATCGCAATCTCGGAAGCTATCTATCATAATGGACATCAGTCGACCATTGTGGGTCATCACTCAAAAATTCGATCAGTCCATTTCTCAAATTCAGGCAACCGCATCATCACCGGCAGTGATGATAAAAGTGTGAAGATGTAAGAAATTTAACACCTTTACAATCTTGATTCACCTATCATGTCTTTCAACAGGTTCCGCTTAGGTCATCGCAACTTCATCTCATCATACGTTGGCCACACCAACTGGATTCGATGTGCTCGCTTTTCTCCAACCAACGATTTAATTGCATCTTGTGGCGAAGATAAAACTCTTAAAATTTTTGATACAGTAAATGGCACGTTAGTCCACAGCTTCAAAGACGAGAAGGGCTATGGGAATCAAATCTGCTGGAATAAGGATAATAGATCACTTGCTATTGCCCAGGAGAATGGTCGTGTCAAGATTTATGACATTCCTCAAAGGAAATTGGTTCAGTATTACAGAGTCTTCGATTGTGGCGTAAAGTGCGTTGATTTTCATCCTTCTGGAAAATATTTGATTACTGGCGATGACAAAGGATTAGTCAAAATTCTCGATTTGCTCGAAGGTCGCGAAGTTTTCACAATCCGTGGGCATCATGGACCAGTTACTGCTGTTAAATTCAGCAAAGACGGAAAATATTTCGTTACCGGCTCAAAAGATAAGCACATCATGGTCTTCAAATCTCATCTCACTAAGAATGAAACCTGCAATCCAGCGAGCTTCGAGATGACCGATACACCCACTGACAGCAAGGAAAATTTTCCATTCGAAGAAAATATCATTGAAAAAGTTGAGAGTGAAAGCGTTCCGGAAAAAAGTTGTGGAAGCACTGTCATTGATTCTCGCAAGTCAATTCATTATAATTTTATGCCTCAAGAATGCATTTAAAAATCCGACATATTTTATATAATTTTTGATATGCTCAATAAAACTTATTTGATTTTTTCAAGTGATTTAATTGAATTTTTTTTATCTCAGTAATCTTTGTAAAGTTTTCTTTCATCAAATTTTCAAATGAAGCGTGCCAACATAAACGAAATCATTATGAACATGGACGATTTAATTCTCGAGATAAAAGGTAAATGTGTCTAAGTGATGCCTGTGTGGATCTTTCTTAAATGAGTCTCTTTAGTTAAGGAATTGATGAGCGACAACCCGATTCATCAGATGAGTGCAATTCGATTTTTCCAAATGGTTCTGTCAGTGCCAGATCCCGACATCGAAAGAGTTCTACTCTTGAACATTTTGCCGCGCGTGACTGAGCTGATCATGAGACGAAGTGACAACTTGTTTCAACTGCATGCATGCTGGACATTAACCAACATCGCAACCACTTCCTCAAATTCCGGATCTGAAGCGATCTTAAAAGTGAATGGACTTGAAGCTCTCATGGCAGCCTTCGATAAGTGCAATGCTGAGGTGAATTTTGTATTATTTCTAATTATTCTAATTATCCTAATTATTCCTAATTATTCTAATTATTCCTAATTATTCTAATTATTCCTAATTATTCTAATTATTCCTAATTATCTTTTTTTTTTGTACCGCTCGAATGAAATTGTTGCGGTTAACGTAACCGCCATTGAAATTTTGAAAGGGGGGGTAATTTTTTTTTTTTGTGGTAGTGTGTAAAAAAAATGGGCAGCAAGACAGCACAACTAATTTTCACCTACCAATAAACTCAATCATCTTTATCCCCCCCACCCCCACCCCCTTTACAAAAAAGAAAAAAAAAAAAAAACTCAATAAAATAAAAAAATAAAAAAAAAAAATATCTCACCGATAAGTGCAATGCTGAGGTGAAAATTCAAGCTCTTTGGGGTCTCACGAATGTCTTTCAAGACAAAGAAGAAAGCCGAAATAAAGTGATCTCAATGGGTATATTGCCACGAACTATCGGACTACTCCCGCAAGTCCCAAGCAATAATTTTGATTGGGTTCAAATCATTTTGTGGACGCTCGTTAATTTGCTTGATGCCAAGTTTTATCCTCAACTTGATAGTGCAACGATGAGAAAGTGCCTTAAAATCTTTTTGGATCACTTCAATTCATCCAGTGATCTCGTAAAAATTGAATCACTCATTGGAATTTCGGCGATTAGTGAAAGCAAAAATTTCAACCTCGACATAATTGATGCACAAATCATCCCGGAGTTGATTAAACTGATGAATGGCGAGAAAAAAATCATGCGTAAGGAAGCCATTCGCATTATCGGAAACATCGCGTATCACACTTCGGCATCAAATTTACTCATCGAGTTTAATGTCATTGATTCACTCAAACATTTACTTTTTGTTCATGACGAGAGCATCCTGAAGGAGACATGCTGGATCCTCAGCAACATTTGTGCAGATCTGTTTATCGATCAGTTGTTCGATGCCAAAATCTTTCCTCGAATTTTGGAGCTTATAATTCACAAAGATCGTAAGGTGAGACGAGAAGCAAATTGGGTCATTGCTAACACGTGCAAAAATGGAACTTTTGAGCATGTTAGAGAGCTAGTGATTATGGAAGTGCTTCTGCCACTCACTCAAGCTTTGGATGAACAAGAAGATTCGGAAATTCTTACGATTGTTTGCGAAAGCTTGCATACGATTCTCAAGAAGGGCGAAAATTATTTTTGGGATGTCAATTTATTTTCTATCCTCGTCGAAAAATATGGAGGTTAGTTTAGAGGCTCTAAAATTTTAAAAAGAGTTTAAATAAATTTTTTATTGCAGCTCTCAAGAAAATCGAGCACCTTCAATTTCATAAATGCAATGACGTCGTTAACATGGTGATTAAAATTCTTTCAACTTTCTATCGACAAGAAAAGCAACCGATGGTATATTAGAGCACACTCGAAAGAGCTGATTCAGGATGCATCTGTTTATTAATTATAAATGATTAAAATATATTAGAAATAAATTCAAAATGACATGGCTTGTACTCTTCATAGATTTTTAACCCATCTCAGGGGATTTGTTTTTTACATCTTGCAGTGGTGAGAACATAATTCACTCCCATATGAACGGCCGTAATTGATGATTAGCTAAAATCAATATTTTTAAGAAAGTGATTTGGAGTTAACGACTAATCCAAAATTAATTACTGTTAAATTAAATTGATAAGATAAAAAATCCCTTAATCTAATCATGAACTTAAAAAATTATCTAATACTGAAGAAATGGCTAAAGATAAGATTAAGGTAATAGTGCCAACAATTTTGGATTAGTCTTTTATTCGAGTCCAATCAAGTCAGTTAGAATGCTAAAAATATTCATTCTTTTATCAATTTTAGTTTTTACCCGAGGATGCCGCGTGGTTCAAAATCGATCATCAGGCGGAACTGTCGTCAATCGTGAAGATCATTCTTCAGTTGTGCTCATCGAAACTTTTATCGACTTTGAAGTGAAATATTTTTGTAGTGGAGCTTTAATATCACCCAACTATGTGCTGACAACTGCAAGATGTGTGGTCGAAGCATCTTTTGCTAATCTTCACATCTATGCTTACAAACTTTTTGATGTCTTTGAGAAGGGTCGTGAAATTTATAGAGCAACTGAATTTATTTATAAGCCAAATTTTGAGAGATACATCAACCATAATGACATTGCACTGGTAAAGACACCTCAAACTCTTAATTTAGCTGTAAAGCAATATAAACTCGCAAAGCTACCAACTGCACCGATGCAGGAAAATTCACAAGGAATTTCAGTCGGCTGGGGTGTTCTGGATTTCTATGACGAAGACGAACATGCGACAGAATTTAAAAATGAAATTGAACTAACTTTTTCTCCTGAAGCTGATTGTCGTCTTGCTTATCCCCGACTTAATTGGACCGCACTCGGAACCGCTGGTCGAGGATGTGTTGTGAAAAAATCGGGCACAAATTGTGTCTCGGGCCATGGATCACCATTCATAGTTAATGAAGTCGTTCATGGATTGCAATCATTTGCTTATTACGGCTGCGACGATGAAGATGTTCTTACTGGAATTCAACTTGTTCATTATCACACTGATTGGATAAAGAATAACACAGATTATTTGGAAAATTAAATTCTTGGAAAATGTAAAAATTTTAGAGGACTTTTCTTGAAATAAAAAAAAATTGTGAGATTAATCATTTCAATCAATATTTCATGTGTCAACGACGCATTTTTATTAAAATTTCATTTGAACAGTAATTAAATCGCTATAATAAACATTTATAAATTTTTAAAATAAAATTTTTACAACCCATAAATATGCTTTAAATTTATTCGAAAGACACCCAAGTGGTTTGCAAATATTCTCGAGTCGATTCTTTTGAGTACAAATGATTTAATTGTGGCGCATCTTCCAAGTCAATTAGACACTTTTCGTCACCTCCACCACTACCCGCAATTAAGCTTTTAATGTTCACAGCATTTTTCTCAGCCTCATGGATGTTCTCTTTGTTAGTTGACTTTTTGTCTTGATGAATTTCCTTCAAAAGCTGCTCGCTTTGATAGATCTGAAAAGCTCTTTCGAAAGCTCGAGCCACGCTCAGTGTCACGTGGTGCGCAATTTTTCTTTTGTTGCATTGAAATGCATGCAATACGAGATCACCTTCATCGTCGATTGATGTCGCTTCGAGCTGGCCAGCGGGTGACTCTGGCGATCCAAATTGATTGTTTTGAAAATTATTTTCCACATTGCCTTCAGCTGATGAGCTTACGAAAGAAAAAATTGTGTCATGTGCGGCATCGACTGAGCAGTAAGAAATTTTATAAATTGGTATTTGAATTATTGGCTCATCGGATGCATTGTCAAACGACTCGATTCCCTTTGGTGATATTGAAATTGTCACATCCGAAAGTTTCTTTTGGCTCTTCGATGCCGCAATAATTTTCTTGATGGCACTCGTGGTAGCTAAATTCGATTTCTTGCCTGCGAATTTAAGTTTAGTCTTTGTTTCCTCGTTTGACTTCGTTAGAACTGTGCTGCCCAAGTATTTCAGCGTATATGTTACCACATCATCCGTCAAATCTTCCTCGTCATTTAAATCAAGTGGACTATCAGCAAAATCTCGAAGACTCGATGCGAGAGCAAGTTCCTCATTCAGTTCTATGCAATAAAGATAAAAAGACTTGATTAGTTTCACGTGCGATGCAATTATGTATCATAAAAATTAATTGGAAATATGCAAAATGAGAGTATGTGGAGTAAGAAGCATGTGACATATTTTATAAAATAGTCAAGGTTTTAAATTTGCACTCGATTAACAACCTCATTGATGTAAAATCATTTTACTAAAATCTGAAAGATTTTGGAAAGTAAATTAATAAAAAAATCCATTGCAAAAATTAATAAATTTTTCAATTCATTTAAGATTTAAATTCCATTGTCGGTTTAATTAGATAACATAATTGCAATACCTCGTGAGGTCAAAAGTATTTTTACTCCACAAAATAAATCACTAATGTGTTTTTCAATGCAATTCATTTCTAGTGTGATTCACAACATTGCCTTTGAAATTTAAACTTTATCATTCTTATTCTTATAAATAAAAAACAGAAAAATTGTTTTTGTGACGACGACGATGATAGCACAACACATGAGCGAATAATTAACACGTTTGATGATTTTTTCTATACGAAAGCTTTTTTTTATTCACAATGACTTTGATATTTGCCAATTATTTCGACTGAGTTTTTTCGTGTGACCTTCAGCAAAAAAAAATAAAGCGAGAGATTTTACCATCGATCACCAAAATATTTTTTCTTTCTTCACTTGAGATAATTTTATGCATTTAAAAATTTCTTATTACTCACTTTTATGCTTGGAATTAATTTTTAGCATCGATTTTAAAAATGATGACATTTTGGGGTTTCGAAAAAACTTTTTTAAGCACTTTAATTGTTCGATTTTTAAACTAAATTAAACGTCATCAAACTTTCACAACAGCGCAATTAATTTTTGCAGGAAGTTTTTAATAATAATTTTTTATCTTCTCTGTTGGAGCAACATCCAAACCACTCGATCGTCAGGCTGATTCTGACTGCTGTTTTTCTATTTTTCTCTCTCGCAATGTGAGCGAACTGCCTACAGAAAAATAACGAAATTCACGCTCAAGTATCTCTTGGATGTGATACACAAAATCATAGACAGAGAACGGATTTTTGACAACAGAATGCATTAAAAGAACTTTGCTGTATTTTTAATTTTAAGTTTTTAATTTTAATTTTAGAATTTTTAAAATATAAAATAATTTTTTACTTTTATTTTTTAAATTTTTCTAAAATCATGAAATTTTTCGTGCATGCTTTATTTTGACCGCATTGCCTTGCTCTAACCTATTTTAACCTCTATTATGACTTTTCTCATACACATTCGATCTATATCAGAGCAAACATTAAATCACATTCACTATAAAAATTGATTGAATTAATGCTCATAATGTTCTCTCTCAAGCAGTCAAGCGCATAAGTGATCGCCACATGAATCAATGAATAAATGTTTTTACGCCGTAATCGGCGTCGAGTGATACACTAGTTTGTGCAATAAATATTTTAATTTAAGGTGATTTTACTGGGTGGGAACAAGTTGTTAAAAAATTTAAATTAAAACTTTGAAGAAAAATTTAAGGTGTTAAAAATGTAAATTTAATTTAAAAAAAAACTCTTCCTAACCATTTGTTACTCGACAGTAATCAAACTCGATGGCTCTAAAATGATTTTATATTACACCTTTCAGCAACTTAATTATTATGATTATCGCAGCATGTGCATGTATGCAAATCTCTTCCTATCATTTTCCCATTTTCATAACCATGTCAATGCTGATCAATTGATTTAATGCTTTTTAATGATGCAATGCGTATGAGAAATTTCTCTTCCTTAAAAAGTTTTTAATAAAAACGCTGTTGAAAGTGACCCAGATCTGATTAAATGATAATTTAATTATTTTATGTGAATATATTCAAAAAAAATTGTTTGAGATGATTTTTTTTGAGCGTCTACAAAAAAGACGTAAACAGCAATAAAAAAAACTGTTCGTGATTGCTCAGCTGATTTATGAAATCATTCTGCGTACTTTCATGTAAATTCTTCTTCACATGGTCGCGGCGTCATTAAATTAATTTTCGTCGTATTCTTAGATTTTTTAAAGAGACTTAAGAGGGGTGATTTATAAACTTTGTTACGTTCTAAAAAAAATTCATTCTCGACTCGAAAAAAATAATTCTGGAATTAAAGAAACCTCCAAAAATACATCGTGACATAATTTATAAAAAAATCCTTAAAATTCCAAGAACTTATTCAAGATTTATCTCTTAAGTACAACAAAAAAAATCTAGATATTTCTGAAACAACTCTTGCTGGGTATTTCCAATTCTGTCTGCACTGCAGCTTTGTTAACAAGTTGGTAAAATATGAGAAATACAGGTGAGAACCTGTTTCATGCCATCAATCTTTTATGAGAGATGCAATGAGAAATGTCACCAAGTCTGAAATGCGCTTTCATTAAAAAAATAAATCAAGATGCTTTCAGTTTTGTTTTGCATATAATTTAATGAAGCGTTTTAAATAATATTTAATTCACAATTTTTACTGTACCTAGTGACTTAATTATTAAAATTTCATCAAATATCTTTTAAATAACGTTTCTCAATTTAAATTAAAGCAAATCTTAAAAATTTCACACTTAATTATCCGTTTCTACTTCTCTTTTTGCACTACACATCTTGATTGAAATTAATAATGTCTTTCTAAATTATTTTCTCATTAAATTCGCAAAAAAACTTACTTTTATGTTTACAATTACTTTTCCACATCGATTTGAAAAAGAAAGACATGATGCTTTTGGGTTAATTATCACTTAAAAGACCACTAAATTATTTTTTTGTAGCTTAATTTCTCCCGAACTTTCTATCAAGCAAAAAAGAGTTTTAATAGTGATTTAATTGAAGCCACACACACACAGTAGCGGATTTTTCAATTTATTTATGGCAATAAAGCACGTCTTGACAACTCGAGAGTTGAATTGTTTCTGATCACATTCGAGAAGCACATGCTCTATGTGCGCAAAAAAAGAGTGAACGTTGATAAGATCAAGTTTAGTGATTTTCTATATCAGCATGTGAGAGCTTCTGCATACAATTAGTCTCCAACTCTGGAAGACATTTAAAGCATCTTTAAGTAATTTTTATTTAAATTTAAATGAAGATTCTTAAGAAGAAGAAAATGCGCTTTGTGTAAGGCCATGTTGAGGTAGTTAAGAAACGATTAGTTATTTAATTTATGCTGGGATGATTTCAAAAGTGACGAGACAAAAATTTGAATTTTTTAGAAATACTTTTTTAAATTAATTGGTTTTAAAAAAACTTCTTGAAAATTTCAAGACATAAAAATATTTTTTTGGAGGAATAAATTTCCTTACGCACTCCTTTCTCATATCACCCATAAAATCTGATGCAATAGTTCGTTTTATGTTGCGCGATCACTTTTTTTCTCAGCTGTGTATTGTCGTTACCGGTAATTGCCGTTTTAGTGAAGCTAATTTAGCTGTTTATGGATCGATTCTGAGCATGAGAGAGGCAAGAAAGCAAAACGAGACCATTGCAATGTTGCATGCATTTAGAATTTCTTGCAACCTCTTTATCGTGGCACAATTTTCTCTTCGATCTTTCCTCAAACAACGCAGTTTCTTATCAATTTGACTATTTAAAATTTTAAGCGTCATTTCTCAATTGCGCGACACAAAGAAATGCCGCACTTTAACGTGCACAATGCATACTTACTAATTATTATTTTTTTTTGTGTGTGCACTTTTCCAATTCTCACATTATTTACGTATTCAATCATGTGAGATTACACCTCAGGTCATTCCACTGTGTCTTAATTTGGATTGAAGTGCGCCAACTGCGTAAAAATATCATCTCGAATTTTTTTCTTTCCTGAATTTTTTTTGGTCAATGTCATATAATTTGAAAATGTGTGTCATTAAGTCAAACAGCTGATAACGGCAAAATTCGTCCTTGATCGGTTCAAAAAGCTGCAATTTAAATTAGTTTGAACCAGATTTGCCACTGTCGCCACTTGTATAAAGTGTGTGTGCACATTAATTAATAATTAAAAGCTGTCGCGAATAATTTCATAATTGATTGTGTCGCTAATTTTTATGCACCGCAAGTCGTTGAGTTCTTTGTCTATCGAAAAACATTTTAAATTCTCTCGTGAGAGTCGTAAAATGTTTTTTTCTTCTTAAATTTTATGCGCATATTTTTTCTCTCACACGCAAAGTTTTTTAAGTGACGATGAAGTAATCGATGGGTTTACAATGTTTTCTACCAACTCATGAACATTTATCTGTAAATAAATTTTCTAAAACATTTCTTAAATTTTTCATGTTTTTATTATTAGCGTCATAATATCTTAAAATTTTAAACTTTATGTCAATGTCTAATGTTTACAACTGGATAATCATGTTTTTCGTCTTAATTTCATTTCAAATGACTAAAATTTCTTTCCAATTTTAAAAAATAAAAATTTATGCTTCATCCAAAAACTTTTTTTTTATTGTTAATGCGCATTTTTTTATCAAATATTTGCGGGTGTGTTTTGTATAAGCTAATAACCATGTGCCATTCATTAATGTTACTTTAATTATTATTATTGGGGTTGTTGCAAAATTATTTAATTTTAAGGTTTTTTTTATGCAAATAACAGAATGGAATTTTATTTACCAAAAATATATTAAATGATTTAATTTCTGAAGTATTAAAAAGATTTCCTTGATATAATTAATATACGGTTAAGAACTATTTTTTTCTCTAACATTTAATTTCTTACATGCATGTCTCAAAACTTTATCTCTCTAATGATTTTGAGCTTTTCCAACATTTTTAATTTTCAGTTCTAAGCAATTATAATTTTTTGTATGCATTTTAATAATAAATGAAAGCTTAAAGCATTATCATTCTCTTTACAACTTCTTTCGAGGATTTTTTTAGAAACGATTTCTTCAATTATTTACAAAGCGATTTTAGGGGAGAAAAATTCACCAAAAAGTTTTAGTAAAAGTTATCAAGATGCGAAAACAGAAGAATTTTGCGCCTTTAAAATTTAATAAATAATATTTTAAAGCAAAATCACGAGCTTATAAAAAAGAATTTTTCGTTGTAAAAGTTTTTTTTGTGCCAATTTCCGTCAAATGTTGAGTATCAAAGCTTTATCATTCAACCTTTTGCTATCAAAAATCTATCGTCTAACTGTGAAATCATGAATGCAAAAAGTCCTTGAGATATCGTTCAATAAATGCGGATGATTTTGAAATTTCACATTTAGAATATTTTCACTATATTTTAGTATTTTATGATAATTTTGAGTTGATTTTAACTGTTTGTTTTTTAATTAGCATTTTTTTTGACACAATCGAAAAAGAGTAAAATTGTTTAGTGAGTGTATGAGTTAAGTAGTGAGTAATTTCATTCTAACAGTGTTTCCTCTAAATGCTGATGATTTCCGCTAATTTAAATGTCTTTTTTACGCATGCAATTTTTGATGTTTCACTTTGAAATCTTGACATTTTTTTCAATAATTGGCTAATTTTTTGTTTGTTTGTTTAATGAGCAAAATGACATAATGCTGATAAATATTTCTGATAGATATTCTTTTCCTCATACAAAACAGGAAAGAGTTAAAACTTTTTTATCCATTCCCTTCGCCTTTGATGCGAAACAGTGAAAGCTATTTCTTCTTGCTCTCGCCCTTTGACTTTTCAACTTTTTCGTTTGGTCAAGCCGATGTCTCATTCGGTTCTTGCCATTCTTCGTCACTGTCATCACTATCGCTATCGGAATCAGAGAGCTCAATGGCAACGCGACGTGCCAAGATTGATGCGACATCATGAAGATTTGATTGCTTCTGATGTCGAATGTCATCTCGCAACTGTTCAACTTTTCGAAGTTTTATGCCTAAAATAATTTTCAAACGATTATTGAGAGCTTTAAAAATTTAAAAAATAATTTTACCTTCGCGAATTTCACGCATAAGATCACCCTGATTATACTGCGACTGCCGATTGTTTACCTGCTGTGGCTCAACTTTACGCAAAGAGACGCCTTAAAAATAAATTCATTAGATTTGTAACAATTTTTAATGATTAATTACCTGATTCAATTTCTTTCAATAGTCCAGCGTGATTGTTTGTTGGTGTAATAAGATTGAGCTTAGAGACACCGTTCGTGAGAAGATTTCCATTTGGCAATGCGGGCGGTGGTGGAGCCATCTGTAATTGATTAAAATTGAGTATTTAAATAGCCTAAACATTTTTAAAAATGTCTTACGGGAGGAGCTGGTGGAGCGTTAGGTGCAATGTTTGATTTGGGCGGTGACATTTGATACTAAAAAAATATAAAATTACAATTAATAACAAATATATTAATGTCGTAATTAAGATTGTGTAATAAAATCTCTCGGTCAGCTCAACTTACTTGCGGTATTGGTGGCGGCGGTGGAAGATCGTTAATATCGATGTTGTTTATTTGACTATTTAATTGTGCCATGACGTGATTATTTAAATCGCTGCGCTGTGGCGAGTCGCTTCGTCCTTGCTGTCGCATGATTCCATTCATATTCGGCATCATTTGTGGCGATCCAATCGAGCTAAAAAGTTGAGGAATTATTTAATAGATATATCTTAACAAATATATATCAAGTTTACTTTGGAATTGGAGGCGGCGGCGGAAGAACATCCCTTCCCTGACTAATGCTACGACTTCGAGTTGGTGTGTTTGCATTAGATACACTAGGCGTTCCTCCAGAACCCGAAGAAGGAGGTGCTGGCGGCGGTTGAGTTGGTCTCACTTTGCCGCCTCGTGATGGAGTACCCGGAGCTCCATAGGGACTCTCAATTTGCTGCGATTGACTATACATTGCGGAATTGTAAGCCGAATCGTCGCTCATTTGTTGATAACTCATTTGCTGCTGATAGTGAGGCGATTGCGGTGCACCGTAGCCGCCATCCGATCCGTCTGGATAACTTCTTCTCAACTCAATCGAGTTAGGCCTATTCATACTGGAATTTCTACCGTCAAAGTAATCGGTCGTACTGTACACTGGAATTTGATCGTGCGCCACTTGCTGTGCTTGTTGATTTACAACGGAATTTGGTGTACGATAAATAACATTATTTGGCATCAAAGTCTCGCCATGTCCTATGGCAATTTGTCTCTGTTTTTCGCGCGTATTCGTTGGCTGCCTTGGGCGCTTATTTTGCCGTTTACCTCCCGCATTAGCGTCAGATTTTGGCTTACTATGTTTCTGCTTATAGCGATCATTCATTTTCTTCTCGGTCTCTTGAAGAATATCCTGCCGCCACAGATCAAAGAAATAGTTTGGATCCGTATAGAATTTCAAGCCATCCTTTCCATCATCTCGATAGCAGTTGAGTTTATCGAGCGGTGGTGGTTTGTCGCAAGTCTGATAAGTTTCAAGCATTGCCGTTGGCATCGTGGCACGCGAGAAAATATCCTGATCAAATTGAGTTGCACTCTTGAACGCTTTCTTCTTCGTTATGTCTTTAAGGGCAACATCCTTAACTTCACTATCTAATTGTGTCACTTTTATCGATAATCTATCTATTCGACCCTGCAGTGAATTTGCTCGATCAGCCATGTTATTGGTTTCACGTGCGAGTTCACCAAACAAATCCTCAGAATGACGTGCAAGCGAGGATAGTTGTCGCATGATGTTTGTAAGTGTGGTGTTGGTAACAGTCTCGAGATCGCCCGGCAGTTCATTGCGCTCGTAGACCGAACGTGCCACAAAAATGGGCTCTATAACACGCTTCGGAAATGGCATTGTTGATTTTTACTTTAATTTCAGTTGTCTCTTATTGAAAATTATTAGTATAGTATGTGCTGCTTATGCTGATGGATTTTACATTATTGAAGAGTTGAATTCACTAAAAAGAGAAAACATAATTAGATTAAAAACATCCTGTTGATGACCTAGAGATTTTTAAAAATTTTGTTAATTGAGTGAGTGACGAAAATTTTGTGATTTTCAAATTCATTAAAAGGAATGTTCATTTCGTTAATTGAAACAGAGAGATTTTCGCATTTTCTATTTTAAATTCCATCCATTTTCAACTCTGAATAATTCTTTTCATTTAAAAATAATTCTTCAATTGAGTGAAATATGAAAATCACTGCGACAATTTATTTTTCAACACCTACACACATGGCACTTCTCGTACGAGTGCCAATTAAAGTACAAGGCAACACTTTTAAGCAGTTGTAAGCCGCACTTTCATACAAAGCCGGAAAAACGACAATCTCACAAAAAGTGCAACACATAGCATCAAGTGATATTTGAGACATCGCGAAATTTAATATATTTTTTCGCAGTCTGCTACAATAAAGTTAACATGTGTGTCGTCAAACATTCATCATACTCATAATACACCTAATTTATCACACATAAAAGATGTGTCATGCAAGCTCAATTATCATCTTTATTAATACATCTTTTATTTTGTCATGCATAGACACGTGCTTTAATTTTATGCTGAGAAAACATTTATAACAATTTATAACCTTTAGCCTCGTAATTTGAATATGAAACTGGGTTGGGGAAAAAGTGTTTTATTAAAGTCGAACATCAAAAAGATATTTTTAACAATAATAATCACTTGCTATCCGACAGTTAATTTCCTTTCTCTCATCATCCGTAAAACTCCGCACTCACTTTACCCCACAAAAGCCACTTAAATAATTTGAATACTCGTATACATTTATAATGATTAGCACGCAAATGAATTCGAAGATGTATAAATAGAATTTTAGCAGTGATGTTTGGTTTACTTCATGAGCAAGTCATTGCGATGCGCGTGTGAGAAAATATAATTGCCGAGAACAAAAGAACGGAGAGAGAAAAGAAACATTTTAATTAAACTGTAATTAATTAAATGCAGATCAGTGAACTTCTTGTCGGCTCTGTGATTTTAATGGGTTACCAGGTCAATGCATTTGCACTGCGGCAAATTCTACATTGATGAGACACTGTTTGATTATTAAATAAAGCTCGTCATCGTGTAAACAAAAAAAAAACCGAAATTAACTCTCGACTAAAATTTAAAACAGCCCGATCATAATGACGAGAGTGAATTTTTATTCACAAACGAGAGATAGCGATAGTAACATGCTACAAATAAGTCAAATGCATATTTAAATTGATTGTAAGTGGAGGGAAATGAACGTTGTGTGGGGAGTTACATTTGTGCTCTGATTAAAAACTAGACAATTTATTGAATAAACTCAAATCCTCAGCACTCCCTGTGCTGTGTTTGATTGAAAGGTTTTGCGTGACCATTAGAACCCTCTCTCTAATTTTTCTAAAAATGTAGGCGAGAGGAAAGCAATGAAAATGTGCCGTAATTGTTGTTAGGTCCCCCGGGGAAAACCGGGGGGGGTTCCCCGGGGATCCCCGAAACTTTTCTTCACCGGTGATCACCGATTTTTTGTCCGGTGACACCGGTGACGAAATTAATACATTTTTCTATACTTATCGACATTTTTCTATCCGCTAAAAATATTTTAAACTAGTTAATTTTAATTGAGAAATTATAGAATACATTTAAAAACTTTTTTAAATCTAAGAAAATGGCACGAAAATTTTCAAAATTTGAAAAATTTTTTTTTTTTTTTTTTAATTTTTTATAAATAATAAAAAATTTAGTAAGTGGGAATTTTAAAGATTTTTCAAAGACAACAAATTATCAGGTTTATGTTCGATATCTTATCAAACTTTAAAAATCCTAAAAATTTATAGAGATATTTTAAAGATATTTTGAAAGATTGAGTTTGATTCATCAATTAACGAAAGAAAAAAAAAACCTAATTGTTAGTACCTTTATAATTTATATGCAAAAAATTCAAAAAAATCAAAGTCTAAAATTTGGTCAAAAGTCGTCACCTTACCGATCACGTGACGGCATTTTATTAACCGTGATCCGGCAAACGCATTCCCTGAATTAAGGATCCCTAGTTGAACTTTCGCTTTCTATCCGCTCATAAAATAAAAAAAATACAAAAATTTTTTTAACGTCGGCAAACATTCAATTTACAAAATTTTGCTTTTAGCGTCGTGTGAGAAAAATTGCGAAGAAATACTGTTAGGCTCTAATGAAATTACAGAAGTGTCAGCGAGATTTCTCGTACAAATAAAGATTACCGAATGCCTCTTAGCTTCTTTATCTCGAGAAAAAACGGGAGCATTAAAATTTCTTGAACAATTACCGTTGAATTGTAAATTTATTCAATCAAAATATGCGCGAGAGAGTCACAAGATAATGCATAAAATATTGAGTGCACTTGTGTCGAGAGAAACCACAGACGAAGTTCCATAAAATGAGATGAAATCCAGACCGTTAAGGCTGACAACTATCTTAACTATTTGAAGGAGAAAGAACAATTGAATTTGTGGCAATATCACACCAGTCTCTCACATCACTCTTTCTCCTCTCATAACCATATTGTCGTCGCTCCTCTCAAGTGAATTCGGATTATTGATTTTTTTCTCGGTTCTTTCTTTTTTTGTTGGAGAAAAGCAAATAGTATTATGAGGGAAGTGAACTTGAAACACATTGCGGCCAAAAGTGTTTGTGCTGGTAGCAATTTTAAATTAAAGATAATGGCACATTGACATGATAGTTCAGCAAAAAGAAATCTACTTTGTTCGAAAATCATTGAAACACGAGTAAAAAGGTCACAAAGTCACATTATTTCTCCCCACTATATAAACTCACGAGTTTTATCGAGCAAACTAAAGAAATTGATTTATTAGTTAAAGGCACACAAAAAAATTTCGATGACGTCATGCTTGCAGTGTGGATTTGAAGTTAAATAAAGGATTATCACTAATAGAGGAAAAATGTTAGCTAATATTTTAATATTTACTAAAGTGCCGTTTTTTTTGTTTGTCACCAGGCGTGGACATTTTTTTGCATATTTTATAAGAAAATTATTTCTCACACAACTTGGATCCAAGAGAGTGAATTCATGAATAATGACTCTCTGAATAATTTTTTTAAGCACACACAAGGAATTCTCTATTCACCGAAAGACGATTATGATGATGATGAGATTGCATAGAATATTTTTGCTATGAGCTCATGCGATATAAAATTCTTATAAGAACAGCACTTGAGGCGAAAAAGGGGTGAGTTATGACAAACGACTTTTCCGCCTCTTATGGCCCAATCGGAAATGAAAGAAATCCATCATCATCTATAGTTGTTTATGTAATCTAAATTATTTTATTTATGCTTTCACTCTAACGTTGACGAAAAAGGGAAAAATTGCAGTGACTTGTACAGAGAAAACGCCCATTGCTGCTTATCACAACGGAAAAAAATGAAAAATTTATTTTATCGCAATGTAAACCGATAACACAGCAAAATAAAAACTGTAAATTAGTCATTAAAACCAACACACTTGCAGGGAGTAAGAGAGGCAGACAAGCATGTAACGATCTTGAACGAGAAGTGAAGAAAAGTTGAGAGGCAGCTTCATGATGAGGCTATTTTAAAGACTCGAGTGAGTTAAATTATTAATTCATATCTTGTGTGTGCTGCAGTCTAGCTTTGCTAGATCGTAAATCTACCATAAAGAAGTAATAAGAATGCACTCGCATGCAAGCAAACGCACGAGATGCATATGGAGTTTTCCGTGCTAATAAAAATCGACCCTTTTTCGTTTCCCCAATAAAAGTTTTTCATTAATTATACGTTACAGTGTTACACAAAAAACAGACCACCCGGTAGAATTACATACGGACAAGTTCAAGGGCGATAAAATTGGATATATCACCGCATAAATACATTTCACCTTACAACACACTTTTCTAATTGAGTTGTCGAATGTAAATCGACAAAGATCGTGAGAAAAATTCCTTCATTCTTAAAATTTTTATGTGCTATCCGCTCATTCCGTATATTTTAAGTCGATACCACGCAAAGTTCTCTTCTTTGTCTTTCTAAAATTAATTGTGCCTCACTTTGTAAAATGAACGGAATTGGGGAAATTGAAGAACACAAAAAAGAGAGCAACATAAAATCATCACGCTGGAGATAATAGTTTATTTGCACTTTCATATTAAAGTGAACACAAATTGTATGGATTGAAAATGTGTAATAATAATTATGATGATGACTGGTAGCAACAGAAAATGATGAAAAGGAAATTAAAAATGATAATCTTTTTTTCTTCACAAAAGCGTATAAAAGAGGGCCATAGAAAGAACTTAATTTCCTCTCTGTGTCTTTGACATTAACCGTAAAAATGTTTCATTTATGCAAAAGTTTGTGAAAAATTCTCCATTCACATTTTACTCTCCCCTCCTCGCGAATAGTATTTTTATTTTAATAATTTTTTATGATTCATGCACAACTGGATTTTTTTTGTTATAAGATTCTTGCCGTGTACACACACACAGAGTGCGCATTAGCGAGAACTTACTGTCACTCCATTTTTTCATATATTCGTCACTGAATTCTACCTTTAGGTCATACACTCGATTATATATCAATTCAAAATTACCACTTAATTCAACAAAGAGGCCTTTCCAGTGATTTAATTTGGTTTTGTGCCACTAATTTTAACACAAAAATTTATCACTTTTCGAATGTTGAATGCAATTCTTGTTAAGATGATTTTTTGCCACTTTTGCTCTCAATTTTTAACAAACTCCATGTTTTAATTGCGTAATCAGTGCTTGTGTGCGTTGTTGTGCACTTTAAAATGCCGAAAAATACTAAAATTATCGAATTAAACTAAATTTTAGGAGTTCGCGATTGTGATTAGAGAAAAAACTCGGATTGACTTGTTGTATAGGTGGCGCTGATGAGGCAAATTTGTGCGGGAATTTCAAATTCATACACTGTAAAAAATTCTACCACGTGCGAGATTTAAAAAACTAACAAATTAATTTTTTTACCTGTTTGTTCCTTTCTCTTTATTTTTAAAAATTCAGGATTTTAAAAAATGGAAATACGCAAAATATAAAAATAACATTATTGTTCTACTTGGAGCTTTTGTTTGAGTGATTTTAGAGTTATGCGAGAGTTTACTGAAAAGCTACTAATGAATCATCGATGGTGATTGAAAATTTGCTGCCGCCCAAGAACTCAACATCTGCCTCGAACTTATCAATCTGCTCAAACATATCCATAGAAGCAGGCACGTCAATATCCTTAAGTTCCTTTCCCGATTTGAGCTTAACAACGACAGAGCGTGAAATGCAAGGCATGGCAAACTGTTGAGGAAGTTTCCAAACTTTCTCAAATTCCACGTTTGAGTCGCTGCCATAATCGATGTAAGCGACCTTGCAGTCAATTTTACTCACTGAGATGCAAACAGCGCGATAAATTCCACCGTCGTGATCGAACTCTGCAAGCACGAGTTCACCAAGCCTTGTGAAAAATTTTATCAAATAAAACAAATTTTAGAATTAATAATTTATAACTTACTCAGGTTGATAACCGGATTTGTCTTCATTCTTATCAACATATTCTTCAATGTCTTTAAAAAGTTGATTATAGAATTTCAGATGCTCATCCGTTGTCAAGCAGACTTGAATTTTGCCCAATTTAAGCTTCGAGCTATCCAAGTATGTGAGCGTTTGTCGACCAAGAGGTAAATTTTTGATTTTGAGTTGACTGATGAAAATGCGAGGATAAGCTGGCTTTTTCTTCGGAACAAATTCTTTTGAATCCACGTTCCATTCGAGTGAATTTTCCTTATTGTCACCAGCTGTTCGTTTCTCATCCTCACTAATATCAATTACTTGTCGCTCTTCAACAAATTTTGGCTTCTCAAAGATGACTTTCAAATCTTGCATCTCATCAGTGTTCACTTCAAATTCTTCCGAATCCATGGGCTCTTCAGTCACAATTTCAATTTCAGCATCAGACACACCACGAAGATTTGGGCTTTGAATGTTAACCTTAACAATGTCTCCAACGTCAACGGCAGAACGATCAAAGATGTTATTGAACTTGACTTTAAAGGCGAAAGCATTACGTGCCAACTCCTGCTTTTGAGGCATCTTAAATGATAGACCTGCATTGAGCCGATGTTTTTTGCCAGTATCGATGTCCTCAAACAAAATCATATTATCAAATACAAGTAGTTCAACGCAGCGTGTCCATTGACTGCCAATTTTGATCATCATTAAAGACTTTGATTGCTTTGAATAATCAAGAGGTGAATTCAAAAGCGGAATTATCTGATCATTATCATATGTCATGTTGAGTAGAGTTTTGTAGACAGTCAATTCGTTCTTGAAGCTTGCCAAATTTACAGAGTACACGATATTTTCCAAGTCAGCGAGATCAATTGAAGTAATGACCACATGAAAATAGCCATTTTCGTCTTTAGCATTGTTTGGAATCATTGCTGGGCGTCGGAATTTCTTGATAGAGGCAATTGGACGATCGAAAAAGCTTTGAATTTCGATTAGACCTGACGAATAGTTTACATCAATATCTTCCATTCGAGTAGTGATCTCGTCCAATTCCATTTTCAAGTCGTTTTGAGCTTTCGTGTGCCGATTTTGATGTGAAAACCAATCCTGGATGTTTCAGAAAAAATAGCTTGGATGAAAGAGGTTAGAAATCAAAAAGTTTTACCTGGATTTGACAGTCTGTTGAGCAGTAAGTGGTGCTGCATCCACAGCACACAAGAAACGATGCACGCTCACAAATTTGGCAAGGTTTCGGTTTTTGAGAATGACAATTCTGAAAATTTTTAATCTTTTTTTAAGCAGAATTTATCACGTTTTTAAGCTTACCTCCATAGCGCTGCGATAGTTAATGATGATATATGACAGTTTTCACAAGTTTAATTGTTTCTCTCTAAAGTTATTCAATTAATTTTGCGCAAAACATTAATTTCGCAAACGTCTGTTAAACTCGAGGGGTTTAGAAATTCAAATTTTTGAAAACCGTTAAAAATGAACTAAAACTCTGAAAATAAATGCAAATCAATAAAAACCAAGCAAAAATATTTAAGATTGTTTCATCCAATAAGCTCTTTATTTGGACTTTATTTTTCATATCATTATGGAAATGCTTTTAGTCGTGCTTAACGAGCAGTAACTGAAACTTGCCACACACGAATTTTGTTGTCACTATAGCCAGCGAACAAAGTCTGTCCATCAGTGGACCAGGCGAGCGATAAGCATTGTGGAGGATCAGCCTTCGACGAGTCAGTTCCAGAGACACCTGGGCGCAATTCCTCAACCATTTTCTTGCATGCCAAATCCCAGATTTTAATGGACGATCCGTAGGCAACGCACAACCAGTAGCGGTTTGGCGAGAAGCACAAGGCATTGATGATGTCGTTGTGGTCCAATGTATGCAAATGCTTGCCATCATTTAAATCCCACAAGAGAGCCTTGCAGTCCTTGCCACCGGAAGTGCACAATGATCCATCGGGTGAGACAGTGACAGTGTTCAAATATCCATTGTGTCCGTAGTGGTTCAACTTCAACTTGCAATTTGCCAAATTCCAGACCTTAACGGTACGATCCCAGCCGCAGCTCACGATGATTGGATTGACTTGATTTGGCGAGAAACGAACGCATGAAACCCAATCGGAGTGTCCGTCTTCTTGAATGGTGTACTTGCACTCGGCCAAAGTATTCCACAACTTGATGGTCTTGTCGCGTGATCCCGAGACAATTTGACGGTTGTCAGCTGAGAAAGCAACTGAGAGAACATCCTATATAAAAGGTTAAAAAAAGTACTGTTAGACTCGAGTCATGACCAATAAAGATTTCTACACTTAAATCTACAATTTTCTACTTTACCGAATCCATTGCTAGTTCTTCCATAGTCATCCATTGGATTTATCACGGAAGTCAATGAATTGACGACCATGGCTTGTGCCTCGCATAGGCTCAGTTGGGATTTTTATTTTTAAATTTATGAAAATTTTACGCGACAAGGGAAAATAACCCATCGAACCCATTTTTAAATTTAAATCAAATTTCAAGAGACATTCAGCCCCATTATAATATAATTGGGAGACAAAGTCACACCTTAGTATGGTCCTCGAAACGACGTGTTGACTTTCCAGCGGCCAAATCCCACAATCTCAAAGTTTTGTCCCACGATCCAGAAAGAGCATAATTGCCATCGGATGAGAGGACCACGTCACTGATGAAATGGCTGTGTCCATACAAACGCTTTTGGGGAATTCCATAGCAGTTGGCTTCGCGCAACAAGCGCCAAACGATCAAAGTCTTATCTAAAAAAAATCATTAAGTTAAATATTTTTTGGTTATGGTCGCAAGTTCATATTTTTTACCTCTCGATGATGACAAAATCATATCGGGATACTTTGGATTCGTGGCGATTTGTGTGACCCATCCTGAGTGGCCAATAAGTGTGCCCTTTAATTGCAAGGTTTCGGTCATTTTGACACTTTTTAATTAATTTTTTCGTGGAGACACGACTTGCAAACTCGAGAGTCGGTAAGAAAAGAACGATCAAGTTCAAAGCCCCGCGCGATGTAAAAAAAGTAGTAACTGAGAAATTTTAAAAATTTTATCCTTAAATAAAGTTATTAAAGTTTCTTTAATTAAATATTTTAAGCTTATTAGTTTTATACAAAATTAAAATAATAAAAAAATTAATAAATTAGGGACATAGTCAGGGACAAGACGGCCATGCCGAAGGGCACGTGACAACCTGAAAAAAGCAAGCGTTTGTTTTTGTCAGAAAAAAAAAGTTCAAAAGAAAGAAAAATTTAAAAAATTGCCATTAATTGAGTGATAAACAGGCAGTGATGCCGCGCAATCGAAGCACAAGTGACTCGAGAAAGCCAATATTGCAAGATTCAGATTGCTATGAGATTAATATGGACAATTATCAGGAAATTTGCTTGCCATCCCTAAAACGTAAATAGCTAAAAATTGACTTTGAATGCGGCATTATGAGTCATTTTCACGGAATTTCGCATCATTTACTAATCAACTATCCATTTTCAGATCTCTTTCGATTGAGGGCGTATGAGGCGTGGAACATCCAGAAGAATGAAAACCTCGCAATTTTCTATCAGACGGCGAGTTTTTGCCTAAAGTGCTCCTCATATAGGGATTGCGAAAATGAAGAAATACAGTGCTATATTGATCAACTACAGAAGGAAATGAACTATCAAATGAGCGGAAATAACATTGAAAAACATTCGCACTTTTCACAATTTGACAATGCCAATAAATACCTCGAACGCGAAATCGTATCGACGTGCCGCAACCAATTTCCCAAAGAATGGACGGTCATTCAACTAAGCAAGAACTACAATCCAAATGGGCTCTCTAGTAAATACAATGAAATAGTGACATTCAACACCGGCTTATCGATGACAATTTTTAAGCATTCAGCTGTTAAGGACATGCTCATGATTGATGTTAAAAAACCTACATTTCTCGATAATATTTTCGAGAAGGTTTACAAATTGAACAAATTGATAGCGGATAATTCTCAGCAGAACTTTATGACAACAGGACAGTCGCTGTCTGAAAAAGAAATGAGAGAAAAATATTTAAAGGCAACGCAAGAGATTGATGTCTATGTACAAGACGTTATTAACAACCTCACATGGTTCCTTGGACCGTGGATTTGTGCGATGACGGGAAATTTTAAGAGCCGAAAATCAATCGAGACCGAAAATGAGATTCGAAAGAAGGTAATTGAGTTCCTTAGTACGAGAAATTACTTCAGCGACTATCAGCAGAAACTAATTCATCTCGTTGCCCGTCGAACCGATCTTCTCTCACATCAGCAAATTTTTGTTGCAATCACATACATTCTACAGGACAAATCAAGTCTCGGATATAACGATATTGACCTCAATGATCTTTACGATCATCTCACGTGGATCAAACAGGAGTTTAAGTATGATGATCCCTCAACACATCCATGTATATTAATAGTCGATGAACTACTCGATCAAATGCCTTTTGAGATGATAAACACTCAACAAGAATTCACGCGAATTTGTTCTTTTGCCAATTTGAAGCGATTGTGGGAAGGTCACAAAGCCTCAATCGACATAAATGGACATGTTCTTGCTAACATAAATAACTGTCAAGGAATTGTTAATCCAGACGATAATCTCAATTCGATGGAAGAGCGGATGAAAAAGTTCTACAACTACTGGCTGCCATCGTGGAAAGTCTTTTATCGAAACAAACCCGAAGATTACAATGAAATGCTCTCGCAGTGTGATGTTTTTGTGTATAGTGGTCATGGCTCTGGTCTTTCACTACTCAGTGATAACGTTTATAATTTAAAAACGAAATCAGTTGTGTTCCTATTTGGTTGTGCCTCAACTGGCCTCACGTCGTCCGGATTGAATAGTGAATTGGTTGGCGCACACAATTACTACCATCTTGGGAACTCTCCTTGTGGTAAATTTTATCTTTTATATTTGTATTTCTCTTCCTAAAAGCTAAAGACATTTCATTTGCAGTTATCGGCTTTCTCTGGACAGTTTCGGATTTTTCAACGGACTTATGTTCAACTCGACTTTTAAGCGCATGGATCCAATCGAATGCTAAACCTCACTGGCAGTTGATCGATAAAAATCATTGGCGTAAAAATGGGCAGTTGGGTGAGTGAAAAGAAAATTTTATCTTTTAAAAGCTGAAAATTTAAAACAAAAATTCTTAACAGCCTTCACGAGGGTTTGCGAAGTTATCTCATCACCGAGTCTTCCCGAGGTCGTGACACGGATGCGAAGTGACATGGAACTGCCAATAGCGCTTAGAGCTTCTTTAGTGTATCGAGGCCTACCCGTAGTGGCAAATTATAATTCAATATTGCAAAATAGAAATTAAACTAGAGGGAATGAATTAGTTAAAAGATGGCACATTGAACGAAGATTTCTTCATGGCGAAAGTAAAAACATGCTCAAACGAATAAATTATAGATTTTATACTATCTGTATTTTAAACACACTCAAGTACCGCTTTTTTAAGTAAATATAGTTGATTGAATTTCTCGTATTAATTTTCCTTTTTGGTTACTATAAAGTGAAGAAACTTTCAACTTTAAACTTGTTTTCCATAAAAAAATTTTTTTAATAAATTTAAAACATTAAATATTTTATTTGCAGCCTAAAATTAAAAGAAACCACATGAAAACTCTAAGTGAAACATCGAAATGTGTGTAGTAAATTTTATTGTACATAATACACGAAGATGATGAAGAAAAACTTTTGTGAAGGATCGTCATCGTCGATGAGAAAAATGAATCCTTTTGTGTTCAATAAATTTAAAAGCGTAACGATAAAAAGAAAATTTAGAGCTCTTCTTATTTGCTTACAGGAATTTTCCGCATCAAACGTGTGAAATCTGAAAGAGAAACATTGATGAATTGTGAACGAGATAAAAAGAATAAAAAAGTATTGATGAGCAGCCTAGGGGGAAATTAAGCCACGTTTAATTTATAGAAAATTATTGAACAAAGTAAAATCTATAAATTTCACATGACTCAATTTTCCCATTCACCCCAACAATAAAAAATGACAAAAATTATTTCTCAACAACAAATTTGCAAACTTTTTTTTCGTTTACTTTTTTTTATTTTTTACGCATTTTTTTTTTGTTTTTCAGTTAAATGTCTCATAATTTCATTAATCATAGCTTTCATATTTCCTTTTAAAATTGTTGATGATCGCGTCACGTTACTGCTGTTGATATATTTTTGTTGTGTGATTGATATCACTATTAAAAAATTCAATTTTCTTCACCAAATACTTTTTTCATCTAAAAACTTTTTTAAATATCATATGAGAGTGCTTTCGAGAGCTTTTCTTATTTACACAACATTTTTTTTCTTCTATATCAGTAACATTTTTAAAAACAAAATAGTTAGTGAGTGTGTTGTGACAGAGTTATGCTTCACTCTATAATTCATCATCATCTCATTTTTATTTTATTCTTCTCTCCGGTCATTCAATCATCATTAAACAATAATTTAATATTTTATTTCTCTCGTTTCAGCATTTTTTTTTATTCTAGAGAGCTTAAATGGGATTTCTTCATATATATGTGTAGAGAAAAAGAGCTATTATAGTTTTTTTAGTTTATTATCTAAAGAAGAATGAATAAATATATAGTTTATAATTTTAATGGTCAGAGATTTTTTATTGTTAGATATATAGTCGTTATAAGTTATGCAGTAGCAAGGACTTAATGTGAGTATACAACAAAAAAAACACAGTGAAAATGATAGGGGGTGAAAAATAAATCTACACACAAATACACAATTGTGCAACATCCTTGTAGATTTTTTTATTGTTATAGAGTTATGCATATCATGAGGGTTCTATGTGTATACTAGGATACTATAGTGGTGATTGTGAGGAAAAAGTTTGATGACTTGCCTAAAAAAGTTTTCATGAGAGGAAAAAAAGTTTATTTTTTTATTTGTTTCTTTTTATGTTGCCATGAAGTGAAAAGTTCAAATCTTGTGGTGGCTTTAAGTATGTCGAGTGAAGTTTTGAGTTTCTTTTAGAAAAAAGTTTGAGAGAGAATTTTAATTTTTTTTGTTGCTTTTGTTTTTAAAACTGTTTCATACTTTAATCCATTTTATTTTATCCAAGATTTTTTTAAAAGCTCCAAAAATTTCTGATCTCTGTTGTGTGAAAAATTCTCGCAAATTTATGTTAAACAAGTATAATTCGTAGACCACACATGGACCATTAGTCTCAAGGACATTTCAAAATCAACTTTCGTTCCACTACTTGTCTCTTCCACATCTCCTCACTCAATCATCTCCAAACATTTTTATTCTCACGACACAGAAAAAAAAGGTCGTCCTTATGCTATATTGAATGATCTAAAGCTTAATACAAAAAGAAAGAGAAAGGATGAATGTCAATTTTCTGGCTCTCTGCGGCACTAAATTTACTGTCGTTAAAAATTGGGAACGAAAAAGATGAAAAATTAAAGGAGCGAAAAAAATAATAAAGTTTAATGTTGGCATAGAATATGGAAGAAGAAGGTGTTTTTCGATAAGGATCTAGATGTTCGTAAAAGAAGAAGGTACAGTAGAAAGAAGGAAATTACAATGGTGCTTCACAGGAGAAATTTACTCGACAGCTCGTAAAAATGGCAATTCTTTAAAATTTCAGTAGTGTTACCTTTGAGCTTTTTCCTTCCGAATACCTCACTACACCCATTAAAATTGTGGCATTTGGTTATTCTTCTTCTTACTATCCTCTTTCCTCCGTCTAATGTCACTCGTGATTCTCTCTCTCTCTCTCTCTCGCAAAAAGAAAGCAAATTCTCAAGGGAGCTTTTGAAAGCTTTCGCTCTCAAATTCTTTGTTATGTCGCATAGAGAATTTATATATATGTGGGAGTGGGAGTGTGAGGTGAAAAAGAAGTTTCAGCGAGCAAAAAAAAAGAAAAAGGATATTTTTTATATAATTCTTCTTTTTGCTTCGCTACACAAAGGGCACACAGAGAAGCAAAGGCAAAATGGTTTCTTTGACTTTAATATTATTCTCACTGTATTTTTCTTCTTTTTTACTTCGGAAATAGCTAAAAAAGCTGCTCCAAATTAACAGGGAATTTTTTCTAAACAAATAATAAAAGCTCAAAAAGCTTTGAATAAATTTTTCCTAATCAAATTTTTCTGACTTTGTTTTCTTTTCATTCAGAAAACTTTTGATCATTAAAACTTTTCAATCCGAACACGATTTAAGAGGGCAATTTTTCAATGTCTCATATGCATGTTTTATGCCTTACTTGGCATATTTTCAATAGTTCAAACTTCTCTGACCCAAAATATAATTTCCACAACGGAACATCTTCCCGTACCAAAGTCATAAATCTTTTTTGAACTCTCAATTCATCGTTTTTTTGCATATATATAAAAAGAGAAAGAAAAAAATCTCCTTAATACATTTAATTGACATTAAACTTTAGATTGCTTTTGAGCATTTGGGTATGTATTTCATAATGGAGGGTGGGTGCAAGCGAGCGAGACAGCGAAAATAAAATGTTCTCGCTCTTCCCTTTGCCATTTTCATATTATTCAATAAAAACAAACTTGGACTTGGAAATATTTTTCCATTTTCGCATCGCTCTAATAAATGTATTCATTTTTTGACAATGAAAGTTAATCGAGAGGAAAATGGAGAGCGAAATAAAATTGTATCAAATATTCAACACAGAGTGGCGAGTATTTAAATGCCTTTTCCTTCATCTCTCATCAAATTCTTTTGTGGAGGCAAATTCACACTCTCGAATGTAAGGAAAACAATTTGCAAAGTCATCGAGAAATAATTTTTTCTCATCATCGGCAGTAATGTTAGACGATTTTTAAGATTCATTCAAAGCGCGGAATAATTTCAAGGGACGGATATTGAAAAATTTATGTTTTAAACCATACAAAATTTTATAAAAACATTTAATGACTTGCAGCAGCGATTAAAACACGCCTCTAGTGAGCGATCAAAAAAATTTGCCAGCACAGAAATATGAAATTTAAATCGCATCAATGATGATGATGTTGTAATTTATTTTAGCACGAGAGAGCTTTTATTCGTTTTGCCCTCTCTTTCTATGTATGTATGAATTAAACATCAATCGGCCAAGAATGTTCAAGGCGATTGTGTGAGAGATGACGAGTAAGATGAAGAAGTACGAAAGCAAATTGTGGAACGAAAAAAAAAATATATTAAAAAACCGAGAGAGAAAAACTCGTAAATTTATTGAAGCGGGGAGAAAAAAGAGGGAATTTTATTTAATTTCCTTGTATCTCTTATGTGTCTGTACAGAATATCCGTTAGACTATAAAAATGAAATAAATGGATCTACTTTGAAAAATGAGATAAAAACTGATATTTTATTTTATCATGAAATGTTACAAAATGCATTTTATGCTTTCTTGGAGATGAGAAGTAGAGTAATCTCGAGTGCAACCGTGAATGCATGAATCACTCCGGCACTTTAAAGAGCTTTAAAGAGAGGAAATGGGTGAAAATTGCAGGAAAAAAGTATGTGAAGGTTTTCCTCTGTAATTTTGCAATTATATTATAATTTACAAAAAAAGACGAGAAAGCTCTCGTAAAATTTAAAAGCTTGGATTTAATTAAAATCATGGTTTTATAAATGAGATTTGTAGATCTTTTAATGCTTTTTCAGCTCTTGAATTTTTTTAATGCGTTTCATAAATTCTAGCAAAAAACCAACTTTAAAACACCACACAACAATTTAAATATCTAAAAGTTTACTCACATTTGAGGTTCTGCCTTTTTTTCTTTAAATTTCTCTCTCTTTCGATGTCTTTCATTATGAATTGTTTCAATGGAAATTTGAAGGAAAATGAAAAAGCACTTATCGGCACAAAAAAGTGTCATTTGATTATAAAAGAAAGAAAAATCTCATCATGGTGATCCTTGTTAACACTTGTGACTTGTCACACATTCTTCCTCTCACTAGCTACGGTACATTGTATATATATATATGAGATGATGATGTATGTATATAACTTTATATAGTAACGCTACCGTTTTTTTGTATATTCGTATGGAAATTAGTAACATTGACTACGTGAAGTTCTGTATAAGCGATGGTGGTAGTGGATGGGAAATGTAACACTTTGGGAAGGATAAAATGAGGATAAAAAGACAACAATATCATCTCATCTTCACTACTGGTGTGTATTGGAAGCCCCGAGGAAATGAGAACAAAGTTGAAAAAGTAAAAAAAAAATGTAGAACGAAAAAATTCACCTTTTGAAAATCGTTATCATACAACAACAAAAGAGGAACTCAACGATCAACTTGAAATTACATTGATGGAAAGTTTCTCGAGTGAGATTTCGCATTAATTCTTCATCATCATCCTTTCTGCTTTCAATATGAGAAAACTACTGTCTTTGTCTGAATAGTTCTGGAACAAAAAGTTTCTCAATTTAGAATTCTGATGAAAGCTGAAAAAAATTCTCTAAACTTTTGAATTTAAAAGAGCTTTTTTAAAAAAACAATAAGTTTTTAAACATCCAACAAAGATGAACTTACCCAATCTTTAGAAAATAAAAATTCAGTTGAAGACAGTAGCTTTTGTAGAAACCTCTTTCGCTTTTTTTGCTGCAGCTTGCAACAAAATTGGACTAAATAATGATTATGATGATGCCGAAAGAAGAAGAAGCAGAAAAATTATGTCGAATTTCTACGCTATTAACTCAAAAGGAAACTTTTCCTCCTCAACTTTCCATCAACTTTTATTTCATGAATGAGAAAAAATTCACTGAACTAAAAATAAGAAAATGAATTGGACTGCAAAAATTTTCTTCCCTTAAATATTTTAATTAGAAAAAAAAATAATTGACGAACATGTAAATGAAAAACAATTTTTTTCTATACTTTTAACAATTTACTTTTTTTAATATATTTTAACAACATTTTTATTATTAGTTTTCTTAATTGTTTTTTTTTCTTCAATTACACCACACACACTCTGAAGTATGTTAACGTTATTTTTCAATCATAGAGACGGCAATTTTTGTGACATTTTTTTTTGGAGGAGTTTTCTTCGATGGTAAAAGCCAGTCAATAACGAGTAAATTTTCTTTGACGTTAATATGACTCTCAGATGAGTTGTAGGTGATTGCTCAAAATGATGTATATAATAATTTTTTTTGGGTTTTTTCCTGGATGGTAATCCTTCAACATTATTTTTTAATTTTTATTCATTTTTTTTTGGAGAAGAAATTTCAAGGGGTGAAAAATATGTTTGGAGTAAAATATTTTGAGGCATTTGGCAAAAAGTAATAATTTTTGTAAAGTAAATTAAACATCCTTCAAAATATTTCACCCAAACTTGATCATCTTCCCTTGGAGTTATGTTTTGTGGTGTACTCATGTGTCTTTTGTGTGTTTTTTTAATAAAAATTTACAATTCAACAATCTCTTCTATATAAGACTTTTGCGACTCATGTTCTGCGGTGTTTGTGTATGTGTTTAGTGTTCTTTTTGTGTGTGTGAGAGACTTATCACCTAAAATTCATTATTTATTCATCAACTAATTATTAACAATTGAAGATTTTTTTCATCATTGTTCATAGTTTTTTTTATAATAGTGAAAGAGCTTTCATCAATTTTTTTATTCTTTATCAAATTTTATATTTTTTAAACTAAATTCTTCAACGAAATTTTTTTAAATTGATATTTTTAATATCTAATTTTCATCTTTTGTTTATCGTCCATTCATACAATATTCGTTCAAAATTTTTGTTCTCACATAACTTTTATGATATATTTTTTTCATCTTATCGTCAGAAGAGTTTTTAAAATTTTCTAAGGAAGCATTTTTCATGTTTTTTTATTCATAATTTTATATCTCATTTTTACTAATGTGCCAAACTTTTGTTTCCAATGTTTTTTTATACTTTAATTAAAATTCTTAAAATTTTCAACTCCATTTTTGTCATTATTTCGAATTTTAGGATTCATTTTAGTTTTTTTAATATCGATTTAAAATCATTAAAAGCGTATAACAATTTTTTAATTTTTTTGTATAGTTTTTTTTGAGAGGATTTTTGTGTAATTTTTAAATAGTCAAGGAATGGAAATTTTTAAAGGATTTTTTTTTTAAAATTTCTCATAGTTTAAAATCGTGTTAGGATTTGTCTATTTTCAGTTTAAAATTATTTTCAACATTTTTATTTTCCTTTTTAAATTTCCAAACCTTGAGAATTTTCAATAAAAACCAGATCCCGAGAAAATTCGTCTTATTTTGTGAAATTGTTTGTATATATTCATGTCCTTTATACTTTAAAATTCCAATATAATTCAAGAAGAGATTTACAAATTGTAGAAAGAGGCAGAGAAAGATTTTTTTAAAGACTGAAAAGTGTTTATATTTTTGAAATGTACATAGGATCTAGTCGGATATAGAAAAATTGATTGAAATTGAGTTTGAGAGGAAAGACAATGAGAGCAGCGGGAGTGCATGCAAGGAATGAGAGAGACAACTGAGGATTTTAATTATTGTAAAAACATTCAGTTTCCAATCATTCAATCTCCATCTTTGTATATTGATTTTTTCTTCTTCCTACATTCCATATCCGATCGAAATGACATTCACAGAGATTTTATTTTGTCTCCAATGTGATTTGATGTTTAAATGAAATTTAGTATGTGCTCAGCATTCATCATCAGCCATTGAGCGAGAGAGAGAGAGAAAATCCCTAAAGTTTATTTTTCTAGGTCTTCTTCTTTAATGTGAATATTAAACTTTTTTCTCTTTCTTGTTGTTTTCATCATCGTCGCTATGCATTTTTTGTTGTGTACGCTAACTATTTTATTATGATTTTATTGAAGATAAGGAATTTTTCTTCAAGGGTGTTCTTGAAGGGGATGGAAACTATGCAGTTATGATAAATTTTCAGCATTAATATAATTAATTTTGTTCAATCTACGATTTTCACGTTCTATAAATTTGCACCCCAAGTTTCCACCCCTTTTTCTCGCCAAAGCGTTGCGAGATGTGAAATCAAGTGCGAAAGTGAGCGAGGTAAAATTTCACGCTATGACGGTTAAAAAGTTGAGTGGAAAAACTTTTGCATAATTTAATATGTAACACGTTTTTATTCTCATTTTTTCGTATGCGATTTCTCTCTCCCGAATGTTAGGACTAAATCGCGATCGTGAGGATGAAAAAACAGTAAAGGGAAAAATGATTTCCGACTTTTCTCTCTTTCAAATGTTAAAAGCATCCTGAATAATTTCTTCAGTCGCGATATCGCGTTTTACTTCCACGTGAGAGAATAAAATTTTTAAAAATCACACAACACACTCAAGAAAATGTTTTCCCTTTTAGTTTTGCTGAATGGATTTTAAATTTCCTTTTCTAAACATCATGACTTTTTTATTGATGTCGTTTAAAAGCTTAAAACCTCAACAGGAGATGAATGGGCGGAGCATGTAAGCCACAAATGAAGTTGTATATGCATCTATCATCCGTATGTCATATAAAATTAATGATAAATAACCACATATAACGAAATGAATGATATCAACGTGCTGAGCCTTTAAAAATGTACACCGTCAGTTGCAGAAGCGAGATGATAACGATAGAAAAAAATTCTCCATTTGCAGGCGAACTGAGATTAATGTCGCTTTGAATCTCTCTTTCAGTTCATATCCCGAAAAATATTCATTGTGTGGGAATTGCCGGTCGTAAAGTGACATTTGTGTGTGTCCGAGAGAGGGTGATAAAATTTAGATAGAAAAATGTGAATGAAAGAGACGAAAAAGGCCAAGCACGGTATTTTTAAATCAAAAATAGGAACGAGAGGACACTCGAGTGGGAGCAAATAAAATTTTGTGCTTGAAAATGTTTTCAGAAACCCAGTTGGAAATTTTTAAAATTCACACTCTTATTAAAGCTCCAGCAAATTTCCCAACTGCTGTCACTTAAAACCCAAAAATTAAAGAAGAAGACCGAAAAAAATAAATAAATCGTCACCATGAGTGAGGATTTTGTTGAGTGCCACATTGTGAGAAAGGAAAAAATCGATAAGTAGCTCGACGATGAAAATAAATTGTGAATAAAAAAAAGCATATTATTCATATCATAGCTAAAGGCATCCAAACATATACAATATAAAGTTTTTTTTGGTGAGAAGTGAGAGAGAAAGCTCGAGGGCGTAAAATTGTTTACGATTCAAAATTTTTGATATCAACGATAAAAAAAATTCTCACGACAAAATTAGGAAATAATCAATGAATGTTCAATCGAGGTCCGTAAAGCATTTAGACTGATTTCGATTAATGATAGAATAATCTCTCAATTACATCTCAAACGCTCATTTCTTGGTGCTGTTTTTAAAGCTTGTGGTAAGGAGGGTGGTAATTGGAAAATTATTATCATCACGTCTCTGTCATTGGCCTTCAATATCGAATATTTGATGTTGCTTTCACTCTAGGCTGAGTTTATGAAGGTTTCTGGGTGTTTACGTAATGAAAATTTTATTTTTTTTGGGTATCACGAAATTTTGTAAAAATTCTTACTCTTAAAAGAGGAAAAGAAAAATTAAAATTTTAACGGAATTTTTCACAATAGGTTCAAATGCGGTCAAAACTACTCAATCTTTTTTCCTTTTTTGAAACAACAATAATTGAATCTCTCATTGTCTATAAATATCGACAACTATTAAAACATTTTCATTCTTATTTCTTAATTAAACTTTATTATTGCTTTCGATTTGAATTTTTTCTTCATTTTCCTTCTCCATTCATGCATATTCAATCATCATGAATAATTGAGAGTGTAATAGACGAAAATAGGCTATGAGTGAGAAAAAAATGATGGGACATTTAAATTAATTATTAATTAATTCTGAGCCATGCGTGTTTGTCTATCAGGGTGTAAATGCGTTTGTTGATTGAACCGCAAGAAATGAAACTTTTTCTTCATTTCAAGGCTTTAATGACGTTCAACAAAAGAAAGTAGTTTCACAACGTTTAACGTGTGACGTGAATTTCCTTTAAATAAAAAATTATTAGTGTCGTGATTCATGAAATTGGAAAAGGAAATTTCACTTTTTAGAGTACGAAAAATTTATTTCTTCAGTTTCAGGAGAGGAAAAGGGTAAAAATAAATAATTGGAGAGCAATCAGTCAGTCACTCAATCACCATTTCGGAAAATGTTCGACTCATTTTACCTTCCTTCACTCAATGACAGATTCAAAAAATCGCCAAGCAGCAGGGTGATGTTGATCGAGATCAAGGTAGGGAACATTTGAGGTTTTTTATAAAAAATTAATTTTAAAAAATAAAAAAATTAATATTGCCAACATTTTTTGCAAGCACATTCGATGATATTTTTCATTTTCAAATTGACATTCGACCTCTTTTGTCTCTTTTAAATCTGAATGTCGTGAAGCGCACATGGCAACGATCTTTTATCTCCAGCGATTTGATTTTCTTTAAAGAGGAACATTTTATTTGACTTTCAAGGAATGAAATCACGAGCAATTCATGCAAGATGTGAAAAATAATTCAAATATTGCCATATGCGACCGTTCTCAATTTTAACTCCTTGAAGTTTATATTCGTCGAAAGTGTGTGTGTGTGTGTGTGCATAACATGCAAGACGACAAGAAAAAAAAGAAACATGAAAGGCTACAAAAAATTGTTTCGATGTTGAAAATCCTTTCGCATTTTCTCAAATTGAAATTTGACGAGTATGGAGCTCGAGTACTATTTCATATCTAAAATGGAATGAATGAATAATAAATAAATTATTGAGTGCATGATTGAAGTATTTGGGGGGCCTTTTTTCGTTCACTCCTTATGTTTCGTAACACATACGGCGACGTGAGGATATTGAAAGAAAAAAATATATACAACAAGGAAAGGTCGTCGAGTTTAGAGTGGAAAGGGATGAAATCGAAGAGAAAGCTATAAAATACAGAAATAAAATGATTGAAAATGTTTTTCAGGCTTTGTTGAAATTCAACGCTAATTTTTTTCAAATATTAAAAATTAATTTACCGTTAAATTTTCTTAGCTGAATTTTTCATGAATAAAATTCATTAATAATTCGTATATAAATTCATTCAAATTTGCTTGCAAATTTCTATTTTTGCACTCAATTCAAGTCTCAAGGTTTTATAGCAGCAAAAAAATTTCATTATGTGCGTTGTTGCCATAAAATAAAAAACAAAATTTTCCTCATAAAAGAAAAATGTAATCGATGGAGAGAATTATGAATAGAAAAAAAAAGGAAGAAATCAATATCAAAAAGTGCCTTGCGAATATTTTTTATTTTTTCCTCTCGAGATTCATACGCACACACAGGCATAGTCACTCTCGAAAATATTTTTTCTCGAACAAAAAAAGCTCAGAGAGAACATAATAAAAAACAAAAGAAGAATTATCCATTTCCTATTTTCCTCCTTTCTATCGCAAAATTTCTTTTTTTTGGGGAGCTTAATGTGATATTATAGCTTTGTGCTTTATTACCAGCTTCGACGCTAATAAGGAGATGAATAATGAGTTGCTCCTTATTCAAATTCACTTTTCGTACCCTTCACTACATGTTTTATTTTATATTTTTTTGCCTTCAATTATTAACACTTCTTAATTCCTTTTCTACACACCGAAAGAAAGGCCACCGCCATTATCATCATGAAATCGAGTTTTTAGCTATGCAGCTGAGCAAGATTAGGGTGCGGGGTGAAAGCTCTTACAAACATGAATCGGAATTTTCTTTTTGATGGAAAATTCTCGAGAAAATTGATTTCTTGAGGAAAACTTTTTAGAAACGGTTTAAAATTTTTATTTTTTCAATTTGCATGAAACTTTTAATGTTTCAGTGAAAATAATTCATTAATTATTTTTTCCCTGCACCCTCCCACCGTTAAGCGCACGAAAAATAGATCTAACAACATCCCCTCAAAAGACCACTAATCGCTAAGAGAACAAAATAATTGAAATTAATTTTCAAGAGGGGTGAAATGGAAAAAAACTTTTAACACGAAACTCTCTCATGAAACAGAAAATAATATGAAATTCAATCAAGGTGGAAATTGCAACAATGCATCGAAAGAGAGAGAGAGAGAGAGAGAGAGAGAGAGAGAGAGAGAGAGAGATTTAAAGCGTTTCTTTTTCTAACAGGATTTTTGTGTAATTGTATAAGTGCATTTTGAGTGCGTTTAAAATGGAAAACTCGAGATTTTTTCTACAAGCTACTTTTAACAATCAAACAGAAACACACAACGAGAATTTTAGAAAAATATGCCAATGTTTTTTTTAAAGAATTTCTTCTCAACAAATTATTTTGGGATGCGATCTTCAACATTCCAACATTTATATCACAATTAAAGTGTTTGAGAGAGAAAAAAAGATGTTTTTAGAAGATTTCATTTTTTTGTGCAATGCTTTGAAAAAAATACACAATAAATTTTGAATAATTTTTTTACGTACGAGGAAGAAAGAGAAACGCGAACTACTAAAATTAAATTGCCTTTTAAACTCTTTTTTTATATCCTAACTTTATTATTATCACACATTCACACGAGATCCATTCACACCATGTCAACGATATATATCTTCATTATTATGCAATGTCATTTTTAAAGGATTGACTATCTAAAGATAGAAGTCCCTTTTATGCACTTTTATACTTAAAATTCTAAATATAGTTTTTTTTCATGTCCTAGGAAAAGTTGTTAAGAGTTTTCGTTAAATGGAAAATGGCTTAAATATGTCTTTACTTTTTTTTTATTTCCTTAAACATACTTAAAGAGATTCATTGTGTAATTCGTCATTTTCTTTATAGTTTTTTTAGAATCGAGAAAAAGGAGATTATGATTTTGATAAAATTTTGAAATTCTAACTGCGAAGAGAGGGGGAGGAGCTGTTAAAGGAGCTTTTTAATTAAGCTTTTATAGAGCTTTTAGTGTTGAGCTTTCCAGCAATCAATCAAAGAGCTTTTTAATAATCATTAAAAAATTTAAATTTCAAATTTGTTAATTCAATGGGGCTATTTTTCCTTACGTCCAAAAGCTCATAAAGTTTTCTATCAATATATTTTCAACAAATAGAAAAAATCCATATTTCTTTCAGAGTGTATTAAAAATATCTCCATAAACGCTTTGATGGCAAAAAAATTGTCTATTATTTTCTAATCCACTCAATTTAAAATGGACGAGAATGAATTAACCTTCAAAGTTCTAAAGAACTTTTATAAACTCAGCATTTTTCCAGCACAAAACAAAAAGCTCCATCACAAAAACTTCCCCCTTCTCTATTCTCATACTTAGTCAATCTTGATTAAATAGATTTTTTTTCTACGTCTCTTATAAAATCACATTTGAAAGTTGTTTTTTGTTTGTATAGACTCATTTCTATGTGTGTAGCTACGAAGGTGGATATATGCAATGTTTTTAATTGGAAATTTAATTCATTCATTTTTTAAAAACTACAAAAATTTAAATGTCAATCGAGAATAGAAATATTTTTCATTTCTTGTAATGAGTTCGACTTTAGTGAGTGTTTACTTGCATGCGTCTAGACGTCATTCATTCACGTTTCTTGTGAGCTTTCAATTAAATATGTGTCATGTCATTGTCGGTGTTTCAATCGTACGTGTGTGGCACGATGTTCGGGCTTCTGGGGACCCTCCGAGTGGATTATTAAAAATAATTACAAGAAGCAACAGCACACACGAGTATATAATTTTTCATGTCCATGGTAATGTGTAGAATATATCAAGTATTAATTAGGTCATGGACGGCTCACGTATCGAGTGGAAAGAGAACGAGTGTGTACTGTTGAAAGAATAAGCTCTACCATCACCGCACGAGAAACAATCGGAAATCCATTTTACGTTTATATTTTGCCTGACTCCCAAAACAGAAACCACACACACACATATTTTCTAACTCGCTTTTTGTTCAAAAACAACCCTCGAAATGCTTTCTCTCACCCGCCTCGCGTTCAATGACTATTTTAGAGAAAATTTAAAATGAATTTTCGAGCATGAAAACTTTTGTAAAAAATTTAACGGCCGACTATTTATCAAATTCAACAAGAAATTAAAAACATTCGAGGATAAATAGTAAAAAGTTATTGTACAACTTAGCGCACTCAACTTCTTTATTTTTACACCACACACAACAGCATCGAAGAGCATTACATGAATAATTTAATGTTTTTCTTATATTCCTCGTTGAGTGTAACTGAGAGACAGATAGAGGGAGGAAATAGTAGCTATAGTATGTGTGTGCACAATATGACTATGGTGTGTCAAGAGAGAAAAACAGTGAAAACAGAGGGTTAGAGATAAAGCTCTTAACGGATTCAGGGTTGGATTTGTGTGTGTATGAGCGAGGTTAGAAAAGGCTGAACCAGCGAGTGAAAAAGATCTAATGTGTTGGGGCGGCGGTAATCGCGTTTTTAAAAGTGAAGAGAGAAAATAAAATATAAATTATTTGGTGGGTGTTTTTGTTGATTCATTTTCTCCTTCTTTTTTTTTGTGTTAAAAAGAGATTTTGGTTTATTTGACTTTATTCGGGGGAGGATTGCGTGAATTATGTGAAGTACAGTCATTGTGAGGATTTTGTGCGATATTAGGCATTTAAAATTGTTGAGGGTGGTTTCGACAGCTCCTTTCGATAAAATAAAACGATAATGTGGCAATTTTTGTTATTCGAATAATCCGAGGGATGGGCATTTGACTTTTAGTGTTTTCCACAATTTTCAAGTTGAGCTTTTAAAAAGATTCAGATTAAATGTCTGCACTCGGAACTAAACATTTCATTCAGCTGTCTCGACAAGCTCATAATAGTAAAATTTTCTCACATTATTGTCACATAACTCACACACTAATCCCCCTCCGACTTCAGACCCATTTTCCTGCATTTTATTGTTCTTCTTTTTCTCAATTGTTAAAAATTTGTCGACGATGCACATAATCGCATTTTTATTATTGTTTGTTATCGCATTTTTTTAAGATGTATAAAAAATTCGCGCATAAATAAAAAAGAATTAAAATTAAAAACAGATTCAACATTTTTCTACATTTTATTCCATTTTTGTGTGTTCTCTCTCATATCAGATTAAAAATGGTAATTAAAAAATTCTTTCTTTTTTAATTATAAAAAAATTTCGATTCCGCGGATGTTTGACAAACTTTATCTTTGTGCTTCCTGTCGCATTATTCAATTTATTTTTTAGATCTTCACCAAAAATCTTCTGAGTTTATTGTTTCTATACTTTTTCCTTACTTCATTTTTAAAATTCTCTTTAAGACCGACAAATTATTTAATTTTTTTGTTCAGTTCTTAGCACTCGAAATTTTAATCTAAGTAGCCGAGAGAGAGAGAGTCTGTATTTTAGCCTAATTTAATTTTCTTTCTCATCTTTACGCATTGTTACGTTTTTTCCTGTTTGCTCTTTCTCAATCGTGTGAGAAAAAATAGGGGTTTTCACATTATATACTTTTTTTGCTTCGTAGTCATCGAGAGGCGCACATATTCGTCGTCGTCGTTGAATTGTATTACTTAATAGAAAGAGTAGTAGGTATGATAAGGTAGAGTAGATAAGGTTGGACTAGAGTAGAGTAGGAGTAAGTAGTTATATATGCTTTCTTTTTTTTGCTTGCCTGCTTACTTGCTACATATGTCCTCGATTCTCGATGATAAAAATTCCGTTTCTCTTGTGTGCACTCTTAAAGTGGACACACATACCACTCGTATTCAAAAGCTAGCGATACGGCAACGAAAACAAAATATAACACAAACATCACGAGTCCTAAGCCTTTGTTCATCTTCCATCGGAAACAGGCAATTGATATGATAACAAATAGCAGCATCAGGAATAATATGGTTATTGAGCAAACCATACCCTCACTACTCACTTCAACCGGCTCGCCATAAATTATTCCGTATATAAGCCACGGCACTGGTAAACTGTTAATGGAAAGGAAATTGGACCATTAGAAAAAATCATCGAAAAATTGACCGTTAAAATTTGAAATTTTTAAACTTTAAAAAAAATAATTTCAACTCACCCTACAGTAACATCAAATATATTTGAACCAACAGAACTCGAAACAGCCATATCACCGAAGCCTTTACGAGCTACAATAACGGATGTAATTAAATCTGGAATTGAGGTGCCAGCCGCTAAGAACGTCAAGCCCATAACCTTTAATGAAATAAAATTTGTATCGGTGAGAAAAAAATATCACTAAGTGTACTTACTTCTGGTGGAATATTGGCAGTTTCTCCAATAACATTTGCCCACCACACCATAAGATATGAGTAAACTGCAATCCAAATGATTGAGCCAATGAAGGTGACGGGAAAGAATCTTTTGCCACGTGGCGTTCGTGTGTCGGGAAGTGTTAACCATAGTGGAAAGATAATTGGTGCGACCAACAAGTAGGTGATGCGATCTTTTGTACCCGAAGGCCACGCCATGCTCAGTGCTTCTGGTTCGTCATCATCAGGTATCTATTTTTATGTGAGTAAAATCAGGTTAGAAAAAATTTAAAATGACACAAAACTTGGTCACGACATCGAAAATCTCCTATCGACACTAACAAGAGTTCTACATTATTGTGAGGACATGCAAAATAACTGCATTACACATTTAAAACGACGACAATGTGGATTGCACGTTTCATTAATCATACCGAGTCTAAAGTTGTATCAATATTGCCATTTGGTCGTCCCAATGTTGTCTCTTTCAAATTAATCTTTACATGATTGGCAGCCGACGAAGTGGCCGCACCACGTTGGGGTTTCGTTGCATCCAAAAGCACTTTAAGGGAAGCGATGGCATGGAGTTGAGTCGCTTTCTCATCCACTTTACCTGGAACAGATTCTTTCAATCAATACGGAGGGTAACGGTATATTAATTATTTTTCGAGAGTAAAAAAGATATCCAATTAATAATTATATCATATAGTAAATAGATAATATACATAAACATAGAGTTATAAACAAGTCTGAGTATTCACACACGCACCGGGTAAAAGAAACAGGGAATGGAAGACAAGAAATTATTTTTTCTTTACAAAACACAGAGGCTACAAAAAGTTATTCCATCATCATCTCGTATTGCAATATGCTAAACAACATATACACAATGTATGTACACGAGGTGGGGCTTGTGAGGAAATTCTATACTTCAGAGAGCTTTTAATTGAGCTTTCTAAATGAAGATTTTGAATAATTATGAATTAAAGCTTTTATTAAAGTTTTTAATTTTTAAGAGCTTCTAACAAACTTTAAATGCATTATTAATTTTAAAAAAGCTCATTTCAACGTGATCAGGAATGTGATTTTCTCACAATCCCCTTTTCAGAACACACTTCACACAGAATATTTTTGCTGTACAAGTTGGAACTCTCTAACGAAGGATGATTAATGCAAGTTCTTATGTACATACAGGAGGAAAATACCATATGATATGAAAAAAATTCTTTAGTGCATTAAAAAATTTTGCACACAATTTAAATTCAGAATTGATTAAATTCAACTTTATTCTCATGCTCTCCATCTTCACATGTTCATTCTGTTGAGGAGAGAGAAATGACGAGGGATAAAACTTTCTATTTGTGATGATGATATGCATATAGCTCAATATTTATGCATCAAGGTATGATCCGGGAAAAAGGTAGAGAAGACTCTCTGTTTTTTTCGTGTGAGATTTTTGTGTATGTGTGTGCAAATTGCAAAGGCGAGAAGGGGAGAAGGAAAATTTTTGCGCACTACTATGAGATGTTAAAAAATAAGCTCATGATGATGATGATGAAGGTGATATGAAATTAGCATACAATGGAGCTGCTGATCTTGAATTAAGATACAAACAAGCCAAGTGAATTTATTTGCATATTTTTTATCCTCACCCAAGATGAAGCAATTTATTTTTGGAATTTTAGTTGTGTGAAAATTTTTTACTACTGAAATAAATCATTTTTTATCCCGATTAATTCTGATGTCATTGTTGCTATCAAAACGGAGAGAAAAGGATGCATGGTGACGATGTTGTAGAGAGATAACAATGAGAGGGCTTTAGTGGTTATATTAAAAGCTGGATCAACAAACTATGGGTGGCTTTTTGATGAATTTCTTAAAGAGTTTTCAATATATTTTTGTGGACTTTTAGTTTTGGTTAAAAACTTAAAGTTTTACGCTTCATTTTATAGTTTTTGATTATTAATTTAAAATTTCAACAAATAACCACAAAAATCTTTTACGAATTTTTCATAATCCACATATCCTTTGACATGTTCTTCCAATAAAATTTTTTTGGCTCTCCTCGGCAAAAATATTCTTCATTGTTCTATGCCATAAAGAGATTAAGTTTTCAATCATCATACAAGGACCACATGCGATGAACTATTTTCACCATCCGAACACGAGAGGCAGAAGAGAAAGTGAAATATGACGAAGGGAAAATTCCAAGCCACAAACACACACGAAAAAAATTAATCCAACGTCCTTGAAAGATATGAAGGGAAAATGGCTGAATATTTGAGCTTGATTTATTGGATGTGGCGTGAGTCTATATACACAAAAACCGAGGCTAAGAACATTAGCAATGAAAAGCTTTTTCCCCTCCCCTAAGCTCGCAACTACACACAATGCAAGTATATTGGATAAGTATCATCTTTTATATCTTGATGTATATATTTCTTTCGAGCCAGCTACCATGGATAAATGTGTATGACATGCCCCACACTTTTTTTTCTTCATCTCATAAAAGCCAATGGATGGAAGTTAAAGCGGTTCAATGAAAGTTTCGAGTGAAAAGAATAAAAATAAAAAAAGAAGAAAATTTTCCTCTCTCAGATTGTTGCGGAGATGTTATCGATGAATAGTAATTTGAGTCATTGTGAGGGATTGAAAAAGTGCAACTCTCATAAGCACAATAAGAAAATCTCTTTAACAACATTTCTCGTATCTCATCTTTCTTTCATCGGGATAAATAGAAATGGAAAAAGATTTATGCAACACCACCGACTCATCTCTTTTTGTTATCATCATCATTTTCATCACCGATGTCGTCATCATCACTCATTTATTTCATATCTCAGCAGTGTCGTGCTTGTGATTTTATTTCTCATTTTCTTGCTTTCCATGATATCAATGTCGGTGTATTACTGTGGTTTCCGTCTGATGAAAATTTTTAATCAAGAGTTTTAAGAATTTTATGAAATGTTTTTGGAGTTTTTAATTTTGCACACTAATTTTTGTGTATAAAAATACTTCTTGAAAGTTAAGTTATGAATTTTTTAATTTTAATTATCAATCTTGCATCTCATGCTTATTTTTAAAAGCTCCAATTGTGCTCAAAAGTTGCAAATTGAAAATTTTACGTTTTTCAATATTCAAAGCAAGACTTTAAGCCTTAAAAAAGTAATCTTCACAGCTCCAATGCATACATTACGAAGAAAAATCGATGCGTCAAGAACCGAAATTGAGTGAAAGCATAAAAATTAATGAAATTACTTATTCATCGTCGGTTGTTGTTATTTATTGTATAGGAAAAAATACGAAGATCTGTTCGAGAGAGCATCGAAGGAGGACAAATTTAAGATTAAAGAGGAAGAGAAGAAGAAAATTAATCAAGGAAAAAAATCTCTCTCGTTTCATTAGAAAAAGAAGAAAACCAAAGAAAAAATAAAGTAAAATAAGAAGTAGGAAGGGGAAATGACTAGGGGTTGTGGACTTGTTATTTGACTTTCTCGAGTGGATATGTACAGCATGGCGAGTATAGGAAAAAAGGGAAACATAACGAACTCATGACGTAACAAACTAAAAAAGAAAAAAGAACTCATAAATCACTTTTTTTAGACGCGCGGTAACGAGTTCAACCAAAAACCGATAAAAATTTGCGAAAAAAAAAGAAGTTACGAACACAAAATGAACTCATAATAGAGACAAACGTAAAATAGTTTTATAATAATGATTTATGAAATAGCAAGAGAGTTCTATGAACCTTACCATCGTGCAATGGATCAATTGTATGTATCATTAGTTGCAGTAAACCGTGTCGAAATTTGGCTCCAGTGGCTGTTTGTGCAGTATTACCTGGTGCGCTGCTCGATCCAGGAGCTCCTCGACTTTCGGATGCGGCACGCGATGTAACCGAGCCTCCCGCTTGCGTTGCCATCGATGTCTCTGATGAGTTTGCTGCATTGCCCTGTTTTTTTTTGTTTTTTTGTGGGAGGGAGAGGAAAAATATGAAATATGAGCATAAATTGTTTGGGGGAAAATCAGAAATGTCAAATATTTGTACAGAAAAAAAGTTATAGCTTGCTTGCTGGGCAACTGGTATCTTGTTTAAGCATTTACAGCCTCAATTGGTAAAATAAGGGAAATTAGTAAACATCTAAATCATCTCGAATCAATTTTTCATTTTTATTTGCAAACTTAAGTCCACAAATTTTACCCTCTGCTTGTTCAATTGATTTTTGAATAAAAGTTTTCAATTCTTTTCTTCTTGATTCGAGATAATTTATTCGATTTTTCCTCCTTCATTCTTTCCGTGTAACGATCATCATGCGACCACACAGATAGCGAAGAATTTGTAGAGGAGACAGAAGAAATAAATTTGTCATCCATTATAAGGAGATAAATCCTCTACTGCTGTGTGCACACACATTACTATCAAGCTCAACAAACTGCTTCTATTTGCCTCGAAAAGAATAAAGAAAAATAAAAATGGGGAGAGGGAAAATTAATAACAACAAAATCTAAACGTGACTACATTGCTAAAGACATAAAGAAGAAGATGCTTTGTATATACACAAAAGGTTGATCCCTTTCTGGTCCATTAGTCATAAAAAATGTGCACAGCGAAAAAAAGAAAGAATTCATTCAAGAGTAACGAAATAATTTACATAATTTTCATATACGGCAAACGGGCCGAAATGATAAGAAAAAAAATCCACCCATCTAAATTTCGAATTTAAAATGATCATTGTGGAGTTGTACGTGACACTTTCCATCTCTCCAAGGCATGTTGCAAACAAACAACTAATTTGAAATTTACAATCATTGAATTTAATTTAAAGATGGTAGAATGGAGTTGGAAATTTGATTGGAGAAACGATAGAAATGTGTAAAAATCATTTCAAAAGCTTTTCTCGTGAGATTTTTAAGCTTTTTGTTTACCATCAAAAGCTTTTCCATAAAAGTTTAAAAATATTATTTCTCTGCTTTATTTTTTAAAAAAAAAATTATCGTGTCATAAAATATAATAAAATTCAAGTTAACTTCACTCATTTCCCATGAACGATGCTTCAAATAGAAAGCCGGAAATTAAGAGAAGAGGATGATAAAACAAGAGAGAGAATTTCCCCCAGTAGATAAAAGCTCTGAAGGTATGAGAGATTAGTTCTCATGGGAATAATAAAGCAATTGGATTGTGTTTGTGTAAATTATCCAATTATTCAGGTTACAATCATCATAAATCTCCATTTCCAATTCACCCTCAAATAAAATATTTTTTTTTCATCCTCGACTCTCTCGAGCCAAATTTAAATCGCTTTCGTCGACACAATTTCGAAATGCTTGCTCATCAGAATTCCGAGTTGAGAGACTATATGAACATTGAAAATGAGGAGTTGAAAAGGCATGGCCAAAAATTATTGTTATTCTCGTGTCGCGTTCGGAAATTTTTCCCACCTTAAGGCACGATTTTTTTTCTTCAAACACATAAAAAACATGCTACATGTGTTACCATTACACAAAATGAGAAGAACAAGCTTCAAAAAAAGCTATTAAATATTTTTTTATCCATACTTTTTTCAATCTCATAGTGAGAAAATCCTCGTCAAGTGAAAGTTAATATAATAATAAAAAGAATTGATATGAGCACAAAAAATTTCCATGATTCATCATTGAATGAAGAAAAAACTTTTTTTTCTCTTCCTTAGAAAAATATTAAGAAGAATAAGAACATAAAAACATTATGGTTCGCTTTTCAGCAATTGGAAACAATACAAGCGAAACAAACAGCAGAAAACTATTGAACGTTTAGTCAAGAGAAAATGAAATGTAATATGCTTTTTTCTTATTATTCCAATTTCTATTCGTTACATGTTTGAAAGAGCGGGACGAGATGGCGGAGGATTACGATGAAATTGTAAAATATCGTGTAACTTCTGATTTTCCTCGCTTATTTCTCTTATGACGCCACTGAAAAATAATGGACATTTTTCCATGGAAATTCATAAATTATGGGTGAAAAAATATTAATGCTCAACACAGTGAGAACTGTCAGTTTAGAGATTGGAGTTTTATTGCGTTTTTAAAGTGTCAACTGATGTCAAGAGTTGAACAAAAAATATTAATGGAAACTCAAAGTTAAGGTTGACCGAAAATTTTCAGGTTGATCAATTTAGTTTTTTGAAATTGATTTTTAATTTTTTTTATTTTTTAAGTTTAAACTTAATTTTTTTATAATTTTCAAAATTAGGTCATGAAAAAGCTTTACAGAGCTTTTACTGTGATAATTCTTTACACTCAGTAAATTCAACCCCTACTTTATTTGCTAAAGTTCACAAATAGTTTCTCCTCTTTCATTATTTACTGCTCCATTTTTTTCACTGAAAAAAAGCGAAAAAATTTCTAGCATTCGCTATAACATTTGATATTCTCGAAGCACATTGCTCTTTTCGGTTTTTCGCATCAAATAACATTGCGAGTAAGCTTTTGACTTTTAAAGGATTAAGTTCTTTGCTCGAGCTTTGATTTCATGTTTCTCACTCAATATTTTCTTTCGAGTATATGAAAATAATTTCTCGCTAAAATTTTACTCATCGCTTCTGTAACTTTAGCACTCGAGTGTTTCTCACTTAAGCTCAATTAATTAATGTTGTACGTTGCTACAATATTTCTCGAACCGAATGTGTGTGTTCGGCATTGCTTGCGGCACTAATAACTCACTATGTACTACATAATGATAAAATGTTTATACATAGAGACATAAGAAACTACCTAATCGACCCACGCCAGTGAAAAGGAAAAAATGGAGAGAGAGAGATAGAGCGATAACAGACGAAGAAAATTGCCATGAGGACTCGCAAAAGGGACATGCGACTTTGTTGGAACATTAAGCAGAATTTTCATTTACTGACGTCAATAATTTTTCTTCAAGTTGTTGAGAAAACTTTTTTCTCAAAAGTCTTTAAAATGTTTTCTCAAGTTGATGAACTTTGAAGGTTTTTTGTCGTCATTGGAAACGATTTTTTATTATGCAATGGCAAAAAAATCAGATGAACTTTTATCATTATTAAAAAGCTCTGCTTAAAATTCTATTTCCATTACATTACACAATTTTCAAACCATCCCCTAATGAGATCAATTTAAATTTAATCCCCGTACAGTCGGAGATAATTTTTTATAAATTAAAAATATTATAAAATAAATGAGCGTTGAGGGAGAGAAAAAGTAATGTTGAAACCGCAGCAAAAATTAATTTTCCAACGTTAATGTATGAGTTCTCATTTAACGTACAATACAGAAAATAAATTATATGAAACAAATTAAAGACTAATTTTTGTTTTGTGCTTTTCTTAATTATCCTTTTTTGACGCTAATTTGTCATCACCAACAAATGACAAACCCATTGAAATAATTACTAATAGTGTTGGAATGTGAGATGGCATTTAAAGTGAATTGAATCAGCTCAAATTGATTTTTATAATTAAATCATCACTCCAGTGAACATATCTCCGAACAATGTAAAACGATGGCCATTAATATTGATGGCAAAGTCATTGTTTGTCTCCATCAAATATGATGGATTTATGTGCAAATGACACGACACAAGGCGATGAATACTGTTTTGAAATGTAAATTATGTTCTCAACTGTGAGTGAAGACTTTATCACAATGAAGAAAAGAAGATAAAGCACATGTGAGTCAGCGTTTAATAGCTCAAGATTTTCAATTATTCTAGGGACATTTTTCTAGGTTAGGTAGCAAGATATAATTTTTTTAAAACGTCTTTCAAACCTTATTAAAGCACTTCAATTAAGAAAGTATTTTACGAACACAAATCACCCCCTCTTTAATGCATGACACAACCACCAATGTCTATTCATAGCTTTTTTAATGTTCACACAGCGGCTTCATAAAATCAATGTCATTCCCATTGCGTGCGTCTGATATAATTGCACCGACGATAATAATTTAAGCCTCACTTTCCTCCTTCTCATACTCCATGGATGGGTATTATGATTGCATAAAAATAACATGTTAATCCGTACGTACATGTAAATGGAGAATAATATGCTTCACTACAACTCCCAGTAGCACGGTGATGTTTTAAAAATAATGTCGCGTGATTTTTTTGGCTGTGTGTGGAACAAGAGCTCTTTTCACATGGGAAAATTTTGATAAAATAATTAAAAATTAATGTTTATTAATGAGTCAGTGCGACACAGCAGAGTCATCAGCATCATCGAGATATGGTGATTGATGCTTTTTTCAATTGGAACAGACTTTTTGTGTGAATTGGGGATGTTGAAATTGATTTATGAGTTTTATTAGGGGAATAAATTGCAAGGTTTTAAAAAAATTACATTAAATTTTTAAAGCAAGCTCAACAACAAAAAAGCATTTTATAAATGAAAATTTCCTCACATTGAAGACTGAACAAAATTACAAATTCTCGCCCTATCTCACAAAATTAAGAAGAAAAAATCGATAAGCTAAGCGTTAATGGTTTCGGATTCCAATTAAGGGCCATTTTAAATATCAATAAAAAAGCTTTTAAAAACACACATTTCCTCCGTATAATGTCCAAAGTTTAGCAATGGACATTTTACGTATTTCCGCAATTTTTAATCTTCCTCTCATCTCGATTACCAAACTTCCTTAATTTCCACCGAATCCTCGGCCCGTACAGCACGTATCGATTTTCAAGGAGAAACTTCTCATCGGAGCTTAAAAAGTATCACAACTAATTACCAACATGGCCTACTTTCCGTCTCCTCTCCTTTATCTTTGTGTCATTTTCATCTCCGTCGATCGGAACCCTCGCCTGAACTCGTGCCAAAAGCCTCCGCAACACACAATGAGAAAAAATTTATTTTGATGACCTATCACTCCGCATCTCGAATGACTTGAGTCATCTCATTAGCATTTAAAGAACATTTTGTGTCTAACTTCTTCTTGTTCTTTTCCCCTCGAAATGGTTATCGTAGTTTTAGACGTGAAACTTGGGAAAGGTATTGATTTTCAGCGATCATTAACAGGCAAAAGTTTTAATTTTTTTTGTCAAATTTTTTTTTATAAATTAAATTTTGGAAATTTTTTAAAAATCAGCCGAATTTTCTTTTTTAACACAATTTGAAGAATTGATGACTCAACTTACGATTGACCCCATCGAAAAGTTCCCAAAACCCATCACGTGTCCGCAAATTAAATTTTTATGATTTTATGCTTGAAGGTGGATGATTATTATAAGACTATAAAAACTATCATAAAGTACATAACACACAAAAAAATATGAATATAGAAATTTGGGGTTGGGCTCTCTAAGAAATATTTAGACTTACCCCCCATCATTAGCCAAAAGTACACAAACTTATGCTTTCTCTCATCGACGGAATAATATTTTAACATTTAATGAAAAATTTATCATCAAGCTCATGTTTTTAATGAGAGATAAAGTGAATTTTTCGCTCTAACGAGAAAGACTGAGATGATAGGATGATGATAATGAAATTGAAAAATATAACTGAGAGATTTTCGACAAAAAAGCTTCAAGTGAGGAGAAGAGGGATTATGGGAAGAATCAAGAGATAAGCTTTGAAGACCGTCGAGGTATTTTATTTTTGGTTGGATTTAAAATTCAGAAAGAAAAATTTCAATTTCTAAACTCAGTTTTGTAATGTAAAAACAAAGAGTATTTTAAGCGCCTTTTTTTAACGATCTAAACTTTTAAATTTTTGATAACGATAAATATTTAATTTGATGTTAACTAGAAATTTTTAATCTAAACTTAATTAGGGTTAAAATAATTTTCCTCCCCCTATAGACATAACAAAAGATTTTCTCAGGCCGCTGAAATTGTTCAAGCTATTCACTAAATCGCTAAGAAACAAAAAATTGATTATGAAAGTGCCAAATAATCTAAATAAAGAACTCATTATAAATGGATTAGAGAGTGTGAGAAAGACACTTTTCTACACTCATTACGATTATTGTTTTTTTTTTCGGTGGAACGGAGAGAAGCTTTAGCAGTTAAATAGGAGATTGTCGTAAGTGAACGATGTATAATGAATGAATGAAAATAGAAAATGAAAATTATCGTAATGATGGCAAAATTCGAGTGAGTGAGAGAGAAAGAAATGGAAATTTGTTTTTGAGGCAAATGAGAATGTCGCTACGAAATTTCATTTGATTGTCCTTGATTTTTTTTCTATTTGAGCTGTGTACAGAGAGTTGAGCTCAAGGTGGAGAAACTTCTCGCTCTTTCCGAATAAATTTATATTTTTTTTTAAAAAATACCAGAAATTTTTACATTCTCTCCCCTTGATAGAAAAACTTTCATTCCATTTTCTTCCATTTGCGATACAAATGACGGCAGAAAAGTAAGAAGAGAATTTTTTCTCTCTCTCGCACACGCTTAATGACATTGTAAAGTCAGTCTCTCATGTAATGCTCAATATCATGGTATGCATATTAATTTATCACAGTGGGCGAGGGAGAAAGAAAGGATTTCTTACAGATTCACGTATGTTCCTCTGATCTCTGTCACACACGACTGTCACTCGTCATCTTGCATGATCAAAAATTCACTTATTCATTCCACTAAACTTTTTTTTTCTTCCTTTCTTATGTGTGTCGTTGCAAGTATAAGAAATGAGCACATTAGGAAGCAGATATGGATTACATACATGGCTAAGGTGGGCACAAATCGTGTGCCATATTCTTATTTTCTCTTCATCCTCTTCTTCTTTTTTGCTATCAAGAGATAATTTATTGTGATGACGAGTCAATGTTACGTTTTCGGTATGAAGGTAATTTTTGGTGAATATACGAAAAAAAAGAAGTTTATGGGTTGAGCATGTGGTTGCAAATGGTTGTGTGTGTGTTTATGTGACTGAAATTACATTATTAAGAAAGTGAAGCAGAGTGTGAAGTATCTTGAATTACAATTGATTTTTGAGAGCTTTTAAAGCTCACGAAAACTCGAATCAAATTTTTGTCTCAATAAAATTTGAATAAAAGAACTTTAATAATGTTGAAGCTAAAAATGTCCCTGAAAAGAAACCTTTCAATCAACTTCACTCTCTGGCCACTTAACACTATTTATGTGTTTGTATGGTAAATGACTTAAGCATGTAACGAAAGCGGAAGTTAAGACAATGATGAAGTAGAAAGAAAATGAATGATTTCTTTGTGTACGATTCACATGAAAATGGTGAGAGCTTTTATGTTAAATTAATCGAATTTTTTATGACAAGATTAATTGTCGCACAAAAAAAAATTGTTTTTTTTCGTACTTTTTTCTCTTATTTTTTTTTGCTGCCATATTCTACATACTAAAACGAAGAAAAATAAATTTATGGTGACAAAAAGAAACTTATAAAGAAAGTTCTCGCAAATTTCTTGTTTTTACTCGAAAGCTTGTGCCAAATCAAAAGGAAAAGAAAAAAGAGAGGAGCGACAGAGAAGAGAAATTAAATATAATGAGAAAATTATGTGATTAAAAAATATATACGAAATGCATGTCACAGTATGCGATAAGACAGAGAGGCCTTTTTTTTATGAGGAAAAACTTTGAAAGCTCATCAAAAATAAGCTTTTAAAGCTTTCTAACCTACAAAAATGCGATAAAGAGTTTAAAAATTTTGTGTTTGTGTGTATTTACATGTTGCCCAATCAAGATCAAATTACTTTCGCATTTTTGCAGCTCTAGCGAATTTCAAATGCAAGGCTGATTTTTAATGATGTCATGATAGCGAATATTTGATAAGCGTTAGAAAATTAAAATTGAGGCATTCTGGGGCATGCAACTGTAAACTACTTACAGCAGGCATAAGTTGGTCAGTGCTTCGTACTCTGGTCACCTTATTCTTGTAAACGATCTTCTTGACGAATCGCTCCGCTTGCTGGTTCCACTTCATGAACACCGCATACGTCACGTAGATGAGGAAACTGGCCAGCGCCTCGTACCAGTAGATCTTGTTATCACGAAAAAAGTAGATGAGCATAAGGAGACTAGTGCTATAGAATGTGCAATCGCGAAACAGCGGCCACCATGTCAACGTGAGGAGTGTCTTTGAGAACAATGCACACATGCCGATAACGAATAAAATGTTGAAGACGGCCGAGCCGACAATCGTACCGATGCCAACATCATCGAATGACACGAATACGCCAATAACACTCGTAAACAGTTCGGGCGCACTACCGCCAGCAGCCATAAACGTAGCTCCTGCGACATCATCAGTTATGCCGAGCTTCTCAATTATAACATCCAAGGAAGGCACGAAGAACTCATCGCACACGATCGCCAGTGCGACAAACATGTAGATGACACCGATGATGTGAAACGCAATAGCACCACCACGTCTCTGCTCCAATGTGAACAAATCTTTTGGAAAGAGTGGATCTTTCTTTAGAGCATCATCCGTCTCATTTGTTGCTGAATGATTTGATTGACCTGCAAGAGGAAAAATTAAATTAAAATTTTGCGTCATTTGAGGTTCATGTCAAGGGGGTTTAGACTCTCCTCTCTCTCTCTTAGAATATATTCGATTAATTTAAAGTCTTTAATTTATTTTAAATTATACAAAAAGCTTTTTGCCCCTTTTCTGATCCGTATTGCAAATTTATTCCAACCCCGAATATTTCAAGTACCAAGAAAGCTCCATATGTCTATTCTTCTTTATAGAGCGCTATGCTGCTTTTATATGCTAATGGATTTAATTTTATGAAAACACATTTCTCTTTTGCTTTTCCTGTGCTTCTCCTTATGACAAAAGAGGAAGCATTGACATGTTGACAAAAACATGAAAATTCATTCATTTGATAAAGATTATTGTGTTCAATGGGGCGTACGAGCTGTTATAATGTAGTTGAAGAGAGAAACTTTGAAATTTAGAGACTTTTCGGTTCGATTTAGCGTCGAGGGGAAATAAAGTTTTTACTGCTTGAATTTTTCGTACATTAAAAGTACTTTTCAGTAGCTATCAGAGTAAAGCTCTCCTTGTTTTCTAAAACACCCCATTTCAACTCAAAATATTTTACTGCATAATTATTTCCAGAGCTACAATATCACTTAAAAGTTTAAACAAAACCATGGCACACTAGCACTTAAACAACTCCATCAAATAATTTAAATTAAATGAAGCACTCTTGAATATTTTACAACAACTTCCTTAAGGCGCATCAAAGAAAGCTTTTCAGTAATTATTCTCAATTAAAGTTTCAACTGTGAAAGAGAATTTTCACTCTCTGTCTCAAAAATATACTGAATAAATTATGATGAAAGTCTGCCATGTTCTAATTCAATTCCATGGCTTACCCTTGGTGAAAGTAAATTAAAAGGAGAGGTAAAAAAGCGAATTCATGGTCGAAAAACAGAACAGTTTCAAACCGTGCAGCGAAGCCGATAGTAATAATAATAGAGAAAGGCCAGAGCAGAAATTTAAGTTAAATATCAGTCCGTACGATTAAGATTAATAACGTGAAATTTTCTCTTGACAGCCAGCAATCGCTGAGTGAGTGTCGCTTCAGTGGAGAAATAAAAAGGCAGCGAGGATATAAGAATTATTATGAAAGAATACAGGCCGTAAAAATGGAAATAAAAATAAACACTGTGAAATGTGCGGGAGGAAAGCGAGGAGGTGATTGTGGGTTGTTGGTTAAAAGTGAGAGAGAGAGAGAAAAATTGCAAGGTCACGAGATGAAGGCACACACGAGATGAAGCGAAAAAAAGAACCATTTTTTAAGCGTGTAAGAGTGAGAGAAAAAGCTTTTATAAACACATAGAGGAGTAAGTGAGATAAAATATAAATGGGGCTTTCTATCATCACAACCCTATAGCTACTCCACATATATATGACTTTGTTGTGTATCGCAAAAAATGTACAAACATTTTACAGAGAAATCGAATGTGAGGGTGAGAAATGTTAGCGAAGCTTTAAGTTTAAGTATCAATTTATTTTTATTGCACTTTACTGGAAATTTTCACACATTAAAATTTTGGGTTTGTGTGAGTGGATTTGAGAGAGGTTTTGTGATACTAGAAATTCTTTAGAAAAAAATTAAAACTTCAACATAAAACTTTAAAAGCTTTGTTTATTTTCCAAGAAAGCTTTTAAAACTTGAATCTAGGTCTTCGCTAAAAACCATAGAAAGAAACAAAACATTTAATTTCATTCATGTCGGGGATTTTGTGACAGGCAAACATACCGACATGAAATAAGCAGAACACAATGTCTTGAGTATTCACACAAAAGAGAGTTTTTAAAAATTGTCCTTTAACTTTTCATTAAAGCTTGCCCTCAAAAAAGTTTTAAAATCGTGCAATAAAGTTTTAATTCTGACTCGCATTCGATAAAAATTGCAGGCAATAATTTTCGTTATTAAATGAGAGAAAGCGAGAGATATGAAGAGATTTGCATAAAAAGATTCATTGCAGATTTAACAAAAAAAAATATATAAGAACGAGAGCAGAACGAATTGGATCATTAAAAGCTCGTCTGCGGAATGCGAAATTAGGCTCCATATTTTTTTTTCGAGAGCTCCTGAACTAAATAATTTTCAACAGCAGCGGCGGCGACAGCACATATTCACATCTCGGTTCTTGTTTATTTTTTCATCGTTAATTTCATGGTTTTTGTGCGACGAATTTTATCAAGATCTTAAAAAGACGACGACATGTGCAAGTCGTTGAGATTCAAATGAAAATTTTCATGGAACATTGTGGAAAATGGAACAAAATATTTTAAGGGCTTATTGCACGTTTCGAAAGTTTCTACAAATTATTTGAATTGTAAATGAAATTATTTCTTCAAGTCTCAAAGTCTCTCGTGTCCAATCCTCGACAAATTGCTATATTGGCCTCATATTCTCTGACCGATGTACGTGAACTTTCAAAATTAAACTCAATTTTCTTGCGCAGCATTTCAACTACATGCCATCAATTTGCAATTTTCCTCCTTTTCATTCATTTTTATTCGCCACAACCAACAACACAACCAAGAGTTTATGTACGAAAAGAGCCTCCGTGGTGTGTACCGGGGTATTTTATGAGCAAAATGTGGAAATAAAAGAGAGTGAGCATATTTAAAATAAAAAGGGGGAGAAAAAGAAATGAAAATGTTGTGTGTGCATTTTTAAAATAAAAGGCATGTATATTGCAAATAGGTCAGCACTATACATAAAAATAAAAGCAGCGCTTTCATGCGCCTCAATAAAATTATATTTTTTACGGTTCCTGGGGCAACTTCCAACCCCATAAAAAAAGTATAATTTTGTTGTTGTTTTAATTTTTAAAAAGCTAGTCAAATCAATAAGTGCATGGAACGGAATAATAATCGAGATATGGAAGTGAGTGTTTATTGATTATGAGCATGTTCAACGCATAAACTCTCAGCCATGATAAATGCTTTTCGCTTACATATCCTATGATCATCAAAAGTGAGTTGAGTGAGGCAACATTAACTGAGCAAGAAGAGGATTACTAAAAAAATGAGTTAAGGAAAAGAAGAGTGTCAAGTGTCTCGGGGAGGGGTTGCGAGCAGTTTGTAAAGAATTTATAAGCAGCGACATGTTGTTTTTACGTTTTAGGCGTACTCACACACGATGAAGATTGACGATGAAAAATTAAACTCGTGATGGAAGAATTTTTTGATATTTTTTTTCAGCTTAATCAATTTTAAAGTTTTTTTTCTCAAATTTAAGCAAATCTTCTCTGAGGAAAAACTAAATTTATTTTCGCCTTCCACTCAACTCACCATGAGGCTATCTCGAGCTATAACAAACAAAAATTCAGCCTTCACAGGAAATTGAAAAAATCGTGGAAAAAATTATTAATAGCAAAAATGTCTATTGAAGAGCAGTTTGAACTTTTTATTTTTCGCAATATCGATACCATGCTAAATTTGGACGTTTTTATATCGCACGAACTCTCAAGGGGTATAACCTTTGTCTCCTCTCACACAAATGCCACAAACAGTAATTGTCTCCTACTCAACATGATTAATTGAATTGTTACTATCACACAACTTTTTTTTATGATTGTAGAGAATTTTTTTATAAATGAGTCTCGATCCAAATGCTTTAAATAGAGAAACACGTGAAAATTTTTATTTAGAAACTTCTAAATGTTTCTTTATGGTAAACCGAAGGACTAGTACTTGAAGCTTTCATATTCGATTCCTATGTAGCGAGATTGCATGAACTTTAACGCACAGCCTTCAATCATTCACCTTGTACTTAGAAATTCTTCGATCACAAATCCACAATGCTTTTTCTCTTCAATTAAGAATATAAAAAATAATTTAAATGAATTAAATTTTCAATTGTTCATCATTAAAAAAACTCATCATTAATTTTTCACGGCATTTAATTCTTTTTCAATTTGTTTTAACTGCCGAATTCAATTTTAATAATCAATATTCATTAAATCTCCATTTCGGTGCAATAAATAATTAATTTAATAGCCACACAAAAGAGTTGAAAAGCGACCATGAAAATTTGATGCCAATTAATTTGAGCACTCGCTCATTAGCTCCTTTTTCTGTATCCCTCGCCGGAGAGCGAAAAGCTTCTTTTTGATTGATTCATGTTGCATCCCAACCTAATGCGTTCAGCAAATTTTAACACTCGAAAGTGAAGGAAGAAAGGAGAGAACCAATCTCGACTGTGCAATCTTGAAAGAAGGAACGAAAATGTCCCAATAATAAAAGATCCATCATAAATCATTTTTCGCTTTCCTTTGTATACAGACAGTTTCCATTAGAAGGATTTATACACGCACATTGCACAGCTGGAAAGGGTAGAGTGAAGGGGAGTTTTAAGCACACAGCTCAGACAGGGTGTGGGAAAATTCGAAAATATTAATTAAGGTGAATTTTCGGCTTGGGATTTGAGAATTAACTTTTCAAATGAATTTCATGGGTGCACAAGGGAGGTTTCGAGATATTTTTAGACTTGGCGTGTGTTGAGAAAAGTGAAATTAAGCACATTTATTCGAACAGTAAAAAATACGTTAAAAACTTAAAAAAATCAAAACTGAAAAATACTTTAATAAATCAAAAATCTATTACCAAATTTTCTTTTGCAAGTTCTAAGTAAATTTTTTTAAACTTTTCAATTTTCCAGCACACTTTAGTGTAACCCACGAAGGGAAATTAAGCCCGCTTCCGCCGCCGCCCGCGCGCGCGCGTCCCGACTTTTTCAAAAAAAAAAAAAAAAAAAACAAAAAAAAAAAAAAAAAAAAAAAAAAAAAAAAAAAAAAAAAAAAAATAAAAAAACCCACGTGTGGGTTTTGAAACATTTTTTCAATTTATTACAATAATTTTGAACCTTTCAATAGATCATAAAAAAGTTTATAGCTACACGATAACTCGAAACACGTCATAAATAAAATTCAATTTTTCCCAAAGGATTTTTTGGGTCCCTCACAAAAAAAAATTTCCCAAAATCATGCCACGCTAATTATTATTATTGGTCGTCACATGACTTTTTCCTTGATCGAATCTCAAAGAGAGAGAGAAAAATATACAAAGAGAAAATTTTTGATTTGTCACTCACCCGTTACATTATTATACATCATATTTAATTTAATCGTGATATTGCTAGAGTTCACGGATGAATCCATGTATGTTTCATCGCTATCGGCATTTACAATATTTTTGCGTCCAATAGCTATCGCCACAAAGAGCGCGTAGAAGACTAAAAAGCCTATTTTACTCCATCGCCGCTTTCCTTTTCGCCTTTTATGAGGATGTGCCATTTTGGATTAATCTTATTAAAATCACCTCTCACACACGCACTAAAATGTTCCTTCTCCTTACGACTGTTTAATTAAGCACTTTTTTAATTAATAAACTCCATAACCACCTCACAAATAATTTTTATTATTAATATTTTACTCGAGCACTTTCTTCATGATTTTTTCTCTCCGGTTCTCGCTCTCGGAGATTCACTTTTTTTAAGAGCAGTCAGACGTACTACAGAAATTATGAGTGAGAGAGTGGGATATAGGCAGGCAGGCAGCAGCAGTTCGTTCAATAATTTTAATTATATTTAGCAGAAAGAATTTTTTCGATAGAAAATCTCAGAGTTATGGTCTGGTGTGCGAGGATTTGGGAACTTTTTCCTTTTCCCTCAAACGTAGTACGCACAGCAATACACATACAGTGACAGCCAGCTAGCCAAGTGTGGGAAGAATAGATATAGAAGAGAGAGAAAAATATGTCGCTGGATTTTTCCCTCTTGTGCGAAAAAATGCTCGATGAAAAAATTATGAGAAGTTTAATGGAAAAATTATAATGAAAAAAAAAGAAGAGGAATTTTGTGTGCGATGATAGAAAACGGGATCAAGGATTAGTAGACGACGACATTTTTGCGATTATATAATTGCGCTATATTCCGTGATTTCTTCATCGTTTGAATGTCTGCGAAAATTTTCCTTCACATTTTTCCGTTTCATTTAGCAAACACACAAAAAATTTTCTGCCTTCACTTCTTCTCTGACAAGTTTCAATCAAGATGTATTTTTCTGTTGAAATTTTCTTTTGCTCTCGATTAACGAATTGTGAAAAATAACAAGAAAAAAACTCAAAACTTTGCACCATGGAAACTTTAACACGAAAAACTTTTTTTTTCGACTAATTTTCCTCCTATTTTTCTCTTTTTCCACACACAAAAAAAAATTTCCCTTGATTCACTCTTTTTTTTTCTTTTCTGTCGTTGGAAGGATTTTTTCTTTCAGTTCAATTTCAACTTTTAATATATATAACTTTTAGGGGTTAATTTATAGGAAAAGCGAGAGAGAAAAAGCACTTTATGAACTATATACAGAGGGAGCGAGTTAAAGTTGGTTGAATTGTTCGCTTTTAATGCTCTTAAATTTTAACAAATTTTCTTCTCCTTTTTTCCTTTCATTAAAATTGTTTTCCTCTGTTTTGTGTGCTTTGCTGTTCGCGCTTCGTCTCTTACTGAACTCTTTTGGCTTTCCAGCGAAAAAATTTTCTCCGCCTGCTCTCGTGTCGCTTTTGGAAGGAAAGCTTTTCGGTTAAAAGTTCATTGCGAGTGTGTTAGTGAATTTTCTCAAGCGCTTACAGTTCCAGTGTGTGAAAGCTGTGAAAGCTACGAGGAGTAAAACATTCAAGCTCATGCTGCTATATAAATGACCTCGATTTAAAATGTGATGATATTTTAGAAAATCGTGTAAAATTATATTGATGACATTTTGAGAGTACTTAATTTGTCGTTTAAAATTTTAATGAGTTATTAATGTGACCACGACATGAAATTGCCAAAAAAAGAAGAAATTAATTCAACTTTGATATTTTTAAAAATTTAGAAAGAATTTACACAATTTAGATAGAACATAAATAAAATCCCATGTGCGCGCATTCAAAAAAACCTCCGAGTTGAGTTTATGTTGACCCATTTAGTGCATTTACTTTCAGTTCGAATCAACGATATTTCGCAGTTTTCTGAAATGAAAATCTTTGATTTTTATCAGATGCGCGCACGTGGGAATTTATTTTAAGATTAAGGTGTGAAAGAAGGATGAATAATGAATATCGGGGAAATCAACTTGAGCTAATAGCAAAATGATTAATATACCATCAGCTGTTAAAAATTGTTTTTTTAATAACTTTAAAAAAGTTTATAATAATTTATTAGGTTTTTAAAATTATTTTAGCTCAAGCCATGGTGCAATTTCAACTCCATAAAAGTAAAGCTTTAAATTTTTGAAAACCCCAAATTTTATTTTTTAACCCTCCGTAAAATATTTCATTCATAACTTTTCAATCTAAAAGCATGCTCTTAAACATTCCTTTCCATTCAAATAAAATTCCAAAAGCCTCAACATGCCCTAAAAACTTTTATTAATCCTCATGTCAAACAAAAGCTCTCGAGCCCCCTAAGCGTTTAAAGAAAAGAGAAAACATATTTTCATATGTCTGTTCCGATTTTTATGGTCGCCTCACACAAAACATTCCACTAAGAAAGCTCTCGTCATGAAATTTTCCACCAAAATGAAATCATAAAGAAAAAGCGCTAACGAAGAAGTCAAGTGTGAGGATACACATGATAGTTTTACACGCTTCCAGCAAAAGTGTATTGTTATTGCGCATGAATACATGAATGTGAGCGTACAAGAGAGCTTTTTCCCACAACCTCCGAGCACAGCGACATTTCCATGTTGTTATTGAAGAAATTCTTGCGCGCACACACATTTGAGCTTTTTCCCATCGTAGAAAAAAAAATTCTTAGACGAAAAAACTTTTTTACTCTCGCATAAAAGGTGCAAACATAATTTTTAGAGGGGGGTTCAAAAAATATATATTTTTACGCGTGAAAATGAGGATGTGAAGAAATTTAAATTAATTTTAAACTTTTTTATTGCAACAATTTTTCTTATTCAAATGAAGCTTTTATAAAAAAAGAAGAAACAAAATTTATCAAACGTCAAAAGGAGAGAAGGAAATTCCGGAACATTAATGATCGAATGAATAAAACTGAAATTTTATTGCTTGAGGATGTGGGATGGGGTTAAAATCATTCATATCCGAACGGCTTACAGAGTTGTAAAGGGTGCAAAAAAAATATTTTTATATTAAAAAGAAAACTTCGAGCTCATTCAGTGAAAATAAGAAGCTTCGTATGTAAGAGTACTCATGACATTATTTATAGGTAATGTGGAGTGATGAAAGTCTCAATGATAGTGCTTAGAGTCGTTTTATGGTAGGGGTTGAAATTTTTAATTTTACAAAAATAAATTATTTTTAAAAAATTTGGAAGAATTTCTAGATTTTACTTTGAATAATCCGCAAAAATCTAATTTAGCTTTGTAATAATCCTAACGCGTGCATTTGCCTTAATGTGTATACCAGTTAATCATTGAGAGCAATTTATTTTATGTTCCCTTCTCGCCTCCTTCTTATTCATTTGCATTCTCACATACAAACACACACACACACACTCTTTCTCTTGAAAGCTGATTTTATTGCTCTAATTTTCAGCGCGTTTCATTTGTGCTTTTTGTCATTAAATGACTTTGCAAACGACGATGAAAGAGGAAGATAAGCGTATCCCTTTGCCAAAACTCCAAATTTACTCGCGTGGTGTCGATCGTGAGCATGGATGCGAGTCATGTAATCGAAATTTTAACAGAATAAATACAATACTGAAATTTGAAAAATTATAAATTCAAACGGCTTCACTTCATTCCCGCACAAACCCTTCAAGAAATCCTTCAACGAAAATGAATTAGGAAACGACTTTTTATGGCGTTCACGGAGAATTTTTATGTGTACACGACGACAAACGATGACGTTGATTAAGCCTGAAATCTCTTTTCATTTCAACATCGCTTATGATGGTCTAGATGTGCAATCTTGAAGCCTTGTTTCTAATTATGCTAGAAATTTTTAGTCTTGCGCCGTTCTTCACGAATCTGTTTCATCCATGCACACCATGATTTATGCCGTGGTTCATAGTTTTTTTTTTCGGTGCCTCACACATACACCGCTTTGAGTGTGCGTTTATCGATTAATCACTACTTGGCATTATCTAATTACTTTTTTATTGTTTAATTACATAGTCATCGTCTCTTTCTTTCCATATATATTTCTTTCTTTTGTTGGTGTCGTGAGTAATAATAAAAGGAGGCAATAAGTTTTCCATTTATATTACCATAAAAATCAAATTCTAAGGGTACGACATGGTGAAAAAATTAATTAGAATAATCACAGCGTCTTCGTGACACATCAACGCGTTCCTAGAAATTCAATATATTCCAATTAACTCAACAAGGCGGTTCGAAAATTATTATCTTCAACTCATAGAAAATCGCTGAACTTTGGTTTATTAATCACTTGCTTTTTCTGAGAGGAAAATAAATTTGATAGCTGAGCTGCCGTCAATCCGCCTTTGCTTTTAGATGCTGACTTGGGACTTGTTGATCGATAATTCACGGGAATAATGAGACCCGCTGTTTTCTTCTTCTTCTTTTTAATTTTTTTTTCAGGTAAACTCGCAACATCTGTCTTGACTAGCTCTTCTGTTTTTTTGGTAGTTTCAACTGCTGGCTTTTTCAACACAACTTTCGTTACCGCTTTACAAAAACATTTATATTGCTGCGAATAAAAGTAAATTTTTGAAAAATTAATGCGGTATAAAATTATCATAAACTCACAGCCACATGATTATTTAGTTGTTGAAGTCTTTTCAGCTTTCTTGTCAATTTGGCAACATCTGTCTTGGAAGTTTCATCAGATTTAATTTGCTGCTGTAATCGCTCAATTCGAAACTGTCGACGCTTCTTACGACGATGATTAGCTGGAATCATTGTGGCTGTGAATTTTCCGAGCGACCATGGCGTAAGACACTTACAGCACATTACTTCATTGCGGGTTTTGATTGATTCTGGAAGTTTTGCTCTAGAAAATTTTGAATTAAAAATTTAACGGTTAATTGACATTGAAAAAATGTCTCGTCTTTGATAATTAATTTACACCAAATCCGACACTAATTCATCTTAAGATAACTTAATTAAGACAATTAAGTGCAAAATAACAAATTAATTAAATATTCACGAAAATTCAAATTTAATCGACAACTTACTGGTAATTTATTTTAATTAGCAGCTCAGTGTCACTCTTTGGCACTGGAAATGCATTTAATATCGCTTCTTTGTGAGAATCCATTCAAAATAATTGAACTAAACAAAATTTGAAATATTTTTTATTTGTAAACAAAGATTTAGGGCAAATGTAAATGTTTCAAAACAGTGAAAATTAAAAAAATATCAACACGTATTCAATAGAAATATAATTTATTTAATTTAAGCGGAAGTAAGTCACTAGCTATGGATTTATCAAGTTTAATCGGTATCGGCGATGCTGAAGATTTGAAGACATCTGAAGGTATCGCAAGATTGTGCCAGAGAATTGAGGAACGAGAAAAACAAGTGAATTTAAATTTGTCGGAATTGCTTTTGTCGAAGAAAAATTCGCTCGAGACACGACTGAGGAACTGCTCAATTAAGCATCAGCAACTGTTGAAGGCATCACTATGTGAAGATTCACAGAAATTAGACGACATGATTTGTCACACTGCAGATCTGGCCGAAAAAGTTAGTGCGAAAGTTAGACGACTGGATACCGCTAGGATGAGAGCTACTGAAGCACAGAGGAGAGTTCATGATCTTATTGGTAAACACACACACTAGCTGAATAAATGTTAAATTAATCAAAAATCATTTTAGATCTCCAGTTGTGCAGTCAAGGTGTTTTGGCAGCGATAAAGGATGAGGACTACGAAAGAGGTGCTGGACACGTCAAGAGATATTTAGCGATGGATCGTAAGATTTTGCAGAAAACTGCCGATGAAGTTTCGTCAATGACTTCAGTTAATCAAGCGGTTGAGACGCTAGAAAAAGCTGCAAAGGAAATTAGGTATTTAAAAATGTCATTGGCTAATGTCACTCACTAACTCACTCAATTATTTTAGGGAAATCATAAAAGTAAAGCTTGACGAGTCAATTGCTAAAGACGACATGCCGTCATCTGAGCGGTTCTTCAAAATTTTTCCTCAACTCGGCATGTACGACGAAGGCATTGATAAATTTTCAAACTACGTATGCAAGAAACTTTCGTCGCGTTTCCAAAAAGAACTCCGTCAGTCAATGGAAGTGGCTAAAGCAGAAAAGAGAACTCAAGTCGCATACGCTGATACATTTACCATTCTCTTAGAGGACATCCTTCGAGTTATTGAGACAAATCAGCCAATTTTAGAGAGCTACTATGGTCATGGACATCTCTTGAAAATGGTCAAAATTCTTCAAATCGAATGCGATATCGAAACACGTAATTTAATACTTGAGTTCAATAAGCAGCGACTCATTCAACGTAAAACTAATCAAATTAATGACTACATTAAAAGCCAAACGAGCAGTTCATCAATTGCCCTTGGACATTTAAGAAAAGCCTCGGGAAGCATGGATAAATTAAATTCAAAGGACTTGGACACTCTTATTGCTGAAATTACGATTATGCACTCGAGAGCAGAATTATATGTTAAATTTATTAGACGTCGAGTAACGGCGGACATTGAAAAGAGTTTCAGTGAAGGGACAATAACTGACGAGGAGAAAAGTAATCAACTTGAATTGTTAGAAATGATAATTAAAAAGTCAAAGTTGAGCACTCAAATGCAGGAGTTATTGAGCACTTACTTGCTTTTCGAGAGATATTTCATGGAGGAGAGTGTGATCAAGGCAATAGGCATGGATTTTCATGAGAGCGGTCAATTGTGTTCAAGCATGATCGATGATATTTTTTTCATTGTCAGAAAGTGCATTCGTAGGTCGATTGGAACACAGTCAGTTGATGGCGTTTGTGCTGTCATTAACAATGGTGTGGCTTGTCTTGAACAGGAACTTATTAGTGCACTCAGGTCACCCCTAAAAAGTGGATATCCTTCGGGATACATCGATCTCGCACAAGCCTACAACGCATTTCAAAGTTCTATTCAGCAAGGAAAAATTCAAACAAGCGACACTGAAGTTGCTCGTACTAAATTTCTTGTTACTCTTAACAATGCCGATAAATCTACAGAACACATTGAAACACTTTTCATTAATGTAGGAGAAGAAGTGAAAATGTCATTTCCTAACATTAACGTCCATAAGAAGGAGATGATTGAGAGCTGCTTGAGTGGACTCAAATCGGTTGGAGCATCACTTAGAGCTGAAATTGAGTTTGGCATGCAGCAGTTAAGGAGTTCAGCATTGAAACCCAGGATAAATCCATGGATTGATCAGTTCCAAAGCTACAATCACATGCTTTCTGAAGAGGAACTTGCAGCCTATGAAGCTGGTGAAACGTTTATACAATTTTTGATCGTTCAACTCGACGGATTGTTGGCATCGTTTAAGAAAACATTAAGTGAAAAAAATTACGATATTTTAGTAATGATGCTAGCAAGCGATGTCACGGCTAGATTTGAGAGAGCCATCAAGAAAAGTGCATTTAATCGACTTGGTGGCTTAGTTCTCGATCAAGAAGTGAGAAATTTGGGGACTTTCCTTACTGGAGCAACTTCCTGGACGGTTCGCGATAAAATGGCTCGACTTACACAAATGGCAATAGTTTTAAATCTTGATAAAATTTCAGAACTATCCGATTATTATGACATGAGGAGTCAGGGAGAATCACCTTTTCTAGCTTGGCGATTGACACCAAGTGACATTCGATCGGTATTAAAACTTCGAACAGATTTCAAAATTGAAGACATAAAAAAATTGCAACTTTAATTATATTTATGTATTGCTAAAATTCTAAATAAAAAAATATTTTGAAAATAATTGTTGGCATCGTTTAAGAAAACATTTTTCAATCTAGTGGAAAAAAAGGAATTAAACACATTTTCCTTTAAACACCATTTCACACTGGTTCAGATTCATATATATATTTTTTTCCAAAAAGGCAAGGTCTGTTTTTAAAAACAAAACATCATTTTTCAAGTAGTTCTGAACTTCCTTTATAAGTCCTCAAATTTTTAGCACTTTGAACCAGGGAACTTAAGCCACATTTAGCGTTCAAAGTGACTGACTATAATATTGCTAAAAACAACATTTTTAACACCCCTTAAGGGCCCTTTTAACTTTGATTTAAACATCTTAATAATTAAGATTAAATAAGTAAAAGAATTTAACAGGAGTTGGGAATTTCCCAGGTGTTGGGAATTTCCCAGGTGTTGGGAATTTCCCAGGAGTTGGGAATTTCCCAGGAGTTGGGAATTTCCCAGGAGTTGGGAATTTCCCAGGTGTTGGGAATTTCCCAGGAGTTGGGAATTTCCCAGGAGTTGGGAATTTCCCAGGTGTTGGGAATTTCCCAGGTGTTGGGAATTTCCCAGGAGTTGGGAATTTCCCAGGTGTTGGGAATTTCCCAGGTGTTGGGAATTTCCCAGGTGTTGGCAGTTTAACAGGAGTTGGGAATTTCCCAGGTGTTGGGAATTTCCCAGGAGTTGGGAATTTCCCAGGAGTTGGGAATTTCCCAGGAGTTGGGAATTTCCCAGGTGTTGGGAATTTCCCAGGAGTTGGGAATTTCCCAGGTGTTGGGAATTTCCCAGGAGTTGGGAATTTCCCAGGTGTTGGGAATTTCCCAGGAGTTGGGAATTTCCCAGGTGTTGGGAATTTCCCAGGAGTTGGGAATTTCCCAGGTGTTGGCAGTTTAACAGGAGTTGGGAATTTCCCAGGTGTTGGGAATTTCCCAGGAGTTGGGAATTTCCCAGGTGTTGGCAGTTTAACAGGAGTTGGGAATTTCCCAGGTGTTGGGAATTTCCCAGGAGTTGGGAATTTCCCAGGAGTTGGGAATTTCCCAGGTGTTGGGAATTTCCCAGGTGTTGGGAATTTCCCAGGTGTTGGGAATTTCCCAGGAGTTGGGAATTTCCCAGGAGTTGGGAATTTCCCAGGTGTTGGGAATTTCCCAGGAGTTGGGAATTTCCCAGGAGTTGGGAATTTCCCAGGAGTTGGGAATTTCCCAGGAGTTGGGAATTTCCCAGGTGTTGGGAATTTCCCAGGAGTTGGGAATTTCCCAGGTGTTGGCAGTTTAACAGGAGTTGGGAATTTCCCAGGTGTTGGGAATTTCCCAGGAGTTGGGAATTTCCCAGGTGTTGGGAATTTCCCAGGAGTTGGGAATTTCCCAGGAGTTGGGAATTTCCCAGGAGTTGGGAATTTCCCAGGTGTTGGGAATTTCCCAGGAGTTGGGAATTTCCCAGGAGTTGGCAGTTTAACAGGAGTTGGGAATTTCCCAGGTGTTGGGAATTTCCCAGGAGTTGGGAATTTCCCAGGTGTTGGGAATTTCCCAGGAGTTGGGAATTTCCCAGGTGTTGGGAATTTCCCAGGAGTTGGGAATTTCCCAGGTGTTGGGAATTTCCCAGGTGTTGGGAATTTCCCAGGTGTTGGGAATTTCCCAGGAGTTGGGAATTTCCCAGGAGTTTGGAATTTCCCAGGAGTTGGGAATTTCCCAGGTGTTGGGAATTTCCCAGGTAATTTAGTACTTGAGTTCAATAAGCAGCGACTCATTCAACGTAAAACTAATCAAATTAATGACTACATTAAAAGCCAAACGAGCAGTTCATCAATTGCCCTTGGACATTTAAGAAAAGCCTCGGGAAGCATGGATAAATTAAATTCAAAGGACTGACACTCTTATTCTAATACATTATCACTCAACATATATGAAATCATTAACGTCAGAACAGCGACATTAAAAGAATTTCATGAGGGACAATAACTACGAGGAAAAAGTAATCAACTTAATTTTAAAAAAAAAAAAGCAAAGTGAGCACTCAATGCAGGATTATTGAGCACTTACTCTTTCCTAAAACCAGCTATTCTAACCCCTCTATTTTTTTTCATTTCAGATCAACGTGTCATTGAACACATCCAGGCTGCTCATAACATGTTTGGCTTTCTTAACAGAACTTTTAGTCACTCAGCACCCCTAAAGTGGATATCCTTCGGGATACATCGATCTCGCACAAGCCTACAACCTTTCAAAGTTCTATTCAGCAAAAAAATTCAAACAAGCGACACTGAAGTTGGCGTACTAAATTTCTTTTACTCTCAACAATGCCAAAACCACAGAACACATTGAAACACTTTTCATTAATGTAGGAGAAGAAGTGAAAATGTCATTTCCTAACATTAACGTCCATAAGAAGGAGATGATTGAGAGCTGCTTGAGTGGACTCAAATCGGTTGGAGCACACTTAGAGCTAAATTATTTGGCATGCAGCAGTTAAGGAGTTCAGCATTAAGCCCAATAAATCCATATTATCAGTCCAAAGCTACAATCACATGCTTTCTAAGAGGAACTTGCAGCCTATGAAGCTGGTGAAACGTTTATTCAATTTTTATCGTTCAACTCACATTGTTGGCATCGTTTAAGAAAACATTAAGTGAAAAAAATTACGATATTTTAGTAATGATGCTAGCAAGCGATGTCACGGCTAGATTTGAGAGAGCCATCAAGAAAAGTGCATTTAATCGACTTGGTGGCTTAGTTCTCGATCAAGAAGTGAGAAATTTGGGGACTTTCCTTACTGGAGCAACTTCCTGGACGGTTCGCGATAAAATGGCTCGACTTACACAAATGGCAATAGTTTTAAATCTTGATAAAATTTCAGAACTATCCGATTATTATGACATGAGGAGTCAGGGAGAATCACCTTTTTTAGCTTGGCGATTGACACCAAGTGACATTCGATCGGTATTAAAACTTCGAACAGATTTCAAAATTGAAGACATAAAAAAATTGCAACTTTAATTAAATTTATGTATTGCTAAAATTCTAAATAAAAAATATTATAAAAATAATTGTTGGCATCGTTTAAGAAAACATTTTTCAGTCTATGGAAAAAAAGGAATTAAACACATTTTCCTTCAAACACCATTTCACACAGGTTCAGATTCATATATATATTTTTTCCAAAAAGGCAAGGTCTATTTTTAAAAACAAAACGTCATTTTTCAAGTAGTACTGACCTTCCTTTATAAGTCCTCAAATTTTCAGCACTTTGAACCAGGGAAATTAAGCCACATTTAGGGTTCAAAGTGACTGACTTTAATATTGCTAAAAGCAACCTTTTTGGTTTACCCCTTAAGGGCCCTTTTAACTTTGATTTAAACATCTTAATAATTAAGATTAAATAAGTAAAAGAATTTAGCAGGAGTTGGGAATTTCCTTGTTGTTGGGAATTTTCCAGGAGTTGGGAATTTCCCAGGAGTTGGGAATTTCCCAGGAGTTGGGAATTTCCCAGGAGTTGGGAATTTCCCAGGAGTTGGGAATTTCCCAGGTGTTGGGAATTTCCCAGGAGTTGGGAATTTCCCAGGAGTTGGGAATTTCCCAGGTGTTGGGAATTTCCCAGGTGTTGGGAATTTCCCAGGAGTTGGGAATTTCCCAGGTGTTGGGAATTTCCCAGGTGTTGGGAATTTCCCAGGTGTTGGCAGTTTAACAGGAGTTGGGAATTTCCCAGGTGTTGGGAATTTCCCAGGAGTTGGGAATTTCCCAGGAGTTGGGAATTTCCCAGGAGTTGGGAATTTCCCAGGTGTTGGGAATTTCCCAGGAGTTGGGAATTTCCCAGGTGTTGGGAATTTCCCAGGTGTTGTCAAAAAAAATGGAGAGTGCGTCACAAATAGTCACAACAATATTCAAATTCAGCTCGATTGGAAAACTATCGGGTATTTTATGCAGGTTTTTTAAAAAAAATATTAAACCCTATGAAATCATCCTTAAATTAATTTACCGTATTTTTTAATTAATTTTAATTTGAAGATTTTTTCTACTTGAATAGCAAACATCCCCTATCCACTTTATGAAAGATTAGTTTTTATTTATTTCAAAAAAAATTTCAATGTGACCTACCTTCTGAATGCTCCATAATTTTTACTCCTTGTTTATTCCTTGTAAGCTCAGTGTTATTTAAACTACTATTATTTATTCATATCTCTATAATTTTACGAAAAATGCCGCTTCAAACTCGAGTTCAAAAGCAACCTTCGAAAGAACGAAGATTAGAGTTCCAGAGAAGAGGATATAAACGCCAACAAATGGTAAAACAAAAATTATAAAAAAAAAATTTATTGCATTTTAATGTTTTGAATTTTAGGATTTATACTATTTAATCGAATTCATGATTGGAGGAGTTTTAGACAACGCCACGCAATTTTTTACATTCTCCATTTAAACTTTTACCGTGTCTACTCAAACTTTATGAATTTGATTCAAACTCCGGTCGATCAATTATTGGAAAACATTCAAGCCTCCATCCAAGGTCTTCCGGTAAATGATTTATTTAATATCCTTAAAGACGAGTACGACATCGTAGCAAATGAATTTGAGTTGACTGGAGGGATATTAAATAACTTGCGACAAATTTTTTTGATAATGAGAAATTCAAGTCAAGATTTCATTGAAAAAAAGAAAAAAGAGTTTGCCTCATACAAGAGAAGGCGACCTCTGCTGCGACGTGACTCCGTAAGTCTAAATGTGAGTCGACCACGAGTTGGTGCTCCTCGTTCTCGTCGCTCGATTCGATCCTCCGGCATTGGACTTACGAGACGATTCGAGTCATCAAGTAGTACTAATGTTGAATTACCACCGCAACCATCAACTTCCACACAGCAACTGGAAAATCAAAGAAAAGTTCGAAATATCAACAGAGCTTTTGACGCTATCTTGAAGAACTCGTTGAAAGATTACCTGAAAAGAATTGACCCGAAAAAAATTTTTAAGGGAAATTTTAATTTTACACTCGACTATCAGCGCACAAAAGGAAACCACATGAATTTTTACAAGGTGCAATGTCCTTTGGCAACGTGTGAATTCATTTCAACAGCTCGAGTTGGTATTTTTCCTGAAAAGCATCCAGTCAACCCGTACTGCCGAATCGATAACATAAAAAATCACATAAGTTCGTCAGACGAGGAATATGATAATTTACCACCGCAACGATCAACTTCCACACAGCAACCGGAGAATCTAAGAAAAGTTCGAAATATCAATAGAGCTATATTGAAGAATTCATTAAAGAAATATTTGAAACGAATTGACCCGAAAAAATTTTTTAAGAACGTTGGAATTTTTCCAGAAAAACATCCAGTCAATCCGTAGTGCCGAATCGACAATATAAAAACTCACTTAAGAACGATGTATCCCCATTTCCAAAAATTACATTTATTTTCAATAAATCTTTAAATTTTAAGAGATTTGAAAGCATGTGGAGTTTCGCACATGATTAAATATTTCTTACATTTTGTCACGGAGCGTAAGAAATATACGTCTCTACTCGGTGCGAGTTGAGATAGAAAAGAGTGATATGAGAACAAATAAGTAATAAGAGGATGCATCGTTTACAATCGAAAATGATAATCGCGTGTGAACAGTGTCGGTATGACATTATGCGATTTTTCATACGTAAAGGAATATTTAACAAACAGCATAATGATAATTTAAAGCGCAAAAACAATTTTTTTCCGAAAATTTTATTAATTTCATTTTCTAAGTTTTTAAATTACATAAAATTCATTTTTTATCATGGGATGAAATTTAATTAAATAAATGGTCAACATGTGGAGTTAAATCTCCAGTTAAATAAATATATTCATAAAATTTTGAGTTGATGATTGTGATAAGTAGACTAGATTAATTTTTAGTAAAATTCTTCAAAAAGATTATTTTACTCCACACCGTTCATAAGATTTCGATTTAAGTGGGCTGTAATAATTTTTTAAACTTGATTGAGAGAAGATGCATGCAGCATCAAAGTAATTCTCATTCTCATCCCCCCGTTTAAATCTTTTATAAAATCACCTTTTTCATCTTCTCTCAATCAAATAAAAATCATCGTTCGAATTTACCATATGGTGCTTATTTCACTTTTTATCGCACGTATAAAAATATTTTTTAAAAAGGTTTTTTTTGGTTAACTATTTGCTACTAATTAGGTGTAATTTTTTGAGAGTAATTAATTCTCGTCGTTGAAAGTGTGAAAAAAATTGAACTAAAAATTTTTCCTTCGAGAGAAAAAGTCTGTTAATTTTTTTAATAGTTAAATCTGACTTAGATAAATTTAATTCAATCCTCATCATCAATTTCGATTACGTCGTCGCACTTTAGTTCCATATTTCGCTTATCCATTCGCTCACGCAATTCCATAAACTTTTCCACATCACAATAACGCGTTACATTCGAGTCTCCTTGCTGGGAATTATATAAAATTTTAATGTGTAATTTTTATTTATTCGGCATGGAGTTAGTAGAAAGCATGAGTTATGTTAGTTTTTCAAAATTTGTCTTTATTTACCAGTTATATGTCTCGTGAAAACATTTAAATATGGAAATGACTACATATGATGGTGGAAAGACTAATGTCACCGAGTGCATGCTAGGAAAAACAGTTCACAAATTTTTAAGTGTATAATAAAGATCTTTGATTTGATCACAGTGATTAGTTTTAATTGACTAGGTTTTTTAAAGTTCCTGTATTAAATTTCATTGTCGTTCCTTAATTTATTGCTTCCAACCAGAATGGCTCGTAAATTTCGAGTATTTTAATCGTTCGTAGAATATGAAAATGATTGTTAATTTACTTACATGTTTAAGCTATTATTTTTTATCTGAATTAAATCATACAAATGTAAAAAATTATGATGAGAAATTGATGACAAGTCGTTTGAGTGAAGTTATACGAGTGAATTAGACACATTTCTAAAAGAAATTTTTAAAACGACTTGTCATTTGAAACTAATGAAGTACGTTGTGTAGATGAAAATGTGTAACAAAGAGAGAAGAAGAAGCATGTTAGAGAAAACAATATGAATTAGGCTTCACGCGATGCGTCACCCAAAATGTTATTTTGCTGGAGATTTTGCAAGCAGTTTGTCGATGAAGTACGACGGATGTGAATTCGATCATTTCCCTGATTATTATTGCAATCGCGCCACGGCTTGCCAGCAGTGGACTCATCAAGACTCGAGAATGACGGAATGGTCTTGAGAGACAACTTCTTCGACAAACGTCCACTTCCAGCGTGATTGTAGCGAGAATTGTTGTTATTCACATTCTCATTGTTAAAGCGATAGCTGTCGGCCGTGAATTTCATATTATTTACCTTATCACGAATGATGAATGGACATGTCTCGCGAATCTTTTCAATGTTGATTGGAGGACACTGGCAGAGTGGTGAATTCTGGCATAGCCACCAGAGCGATTTAACGGGATAGCAAATTCGCTGTTGCTTCAATTGAGAATCGACAGCTGTAAAAATATATAATTTTAATAAATTTTCAATTAAAGTAATGAAATTTATCACCTTCACTCTTATTTTTATTTTCGGGAGTGCTGTCCTTGCGTGAGAAATGTGATCGTTTCGAGCGACTCAATCCACTGGTCGGAGTGAGTGGCGGCTGTTGCTCGGTAACTGTATTTGATGAGCTTGATGATTCGATGGATGATGAGGAAGTCAAAACAATGTTGTTTTCGCCAGTCAAAGGTGGACTTGTTTCATGCACGAAGACTTCATCGTTACCGGTATCAAGAGCATGTGTAGCGAGCATATTAACGCCAGACGAGCAGCGAGTCAAAAAGTCCAAATTGACGCCACTGTCTGAAGGCTGTGTTGGAATTTGATGAGCAAGAGGAATCATTGAGTCGGCATTAACCATGGTGATAGCGTCTGTTGATTTAAGAAACTCTTCGTTGGTAAAGTAGTCATCAAGAATGAGCTTCGCAGCCTAAAAGGAAATTTTAATTATACAAAACTTTTTTAGTACATAGTTTAAGAGTTAAACTCACCTGAACAAGTTTTAAGGAGTCGCCGCTGATTTTCAAGCTAAAATTGCCGACATTGACCGTGTACTTATATTCGCCAACTGAAGCATCATTACCCTGTTGATTGTGATTATGAGCAAAATAATGGTGTGAGTTGCTGCGTGTCAGTTTATTTCCCATTGGCAATTGCTGAACGTTCGGAACTGACTGCATTTGCATGCTGCCAACTGATGTCAAAATTGGTCGTGGACGAGAAGCCGCAACTTGCTGATCGTCTGACGAAGCCAATGAGCTAATAGAGCCTTCCTGTGAAGCGTCACGAATTGGACTGGCATTGCGCTTGATTGTGTCTTCGATGAGCATCTTTGCATAATTGATACTTTCTTCATTTGGACCAGTAATTTGTACCAAACGCTCCTTTGCGCCGGGATTAACTAGAAAATTATAAAATTTAATTAGTAAAAGACAAGGTTAAAAATAATAAAAATGAAAAAGCAATTAGAGAGTGAGGAAAGATGAAATTAGTTAATGTTCAGAGATAGCAACACAAATCACTGTCAAATGACAACGTGATTGATTTCTTTATCGATTTTCTGACACGCAATGTGACAACAAATAATAATGCATTATAACACTTAATTCACTTTGATGGCAGGATTTAAGTATTAGATGGAAAGCAATAAATTTTAATCTTGTTAGCGTAAATTGAAAATTTTACCTCTCGGTATTTCGCAGTCACATTTAAGGATTAATGAACATTCAAATGATTATTTAAAGATGCACGTTTAGTATGATTAGCGTAAACATAAAAAATTCTCTCAAACATGTTTTTTTACCCCGTTGAAAAGAGATTACACAACTGCTCATCTCTTCAATTATGTGCACTCGTCTTCCTTTGATTCCCATCACTTGATATCACGTGAATTTGTTGAACGCAATAAGTAAATAATTTAAAATCCTTGCAACACATTTTCAAACAAGGATCAAGTCGTAATAATCCTCACTTCTAGCTTACCTTTTCCAGAATCCGAATTGCGAATGACAATTTCGTCCTTTGAGTAGTTCTTGCCTGGGATCTTTGTTGGCTTTGTAAACTTTCCTGAGTTTTTGACAACTTCGCCGGGTGAAAGAGTTGCCGAGACCATGTTTGAAGCCGTCATTCCGCTCATTGATGGTGAAGTTCCGAGAACGAGCAATTCATTTTCGGGCTGAAATTAAATATGACTTAATTAGAAACTAATTTAATTAGATAAAAACGTTTTATACCTCATTTGCTTTCGATTTGTAGTAATCAGCGCACTTATTGACCCATGAATTGGCTCGCAACTCGATGAGGTTCAAGAGATTCAAGCGAATTGCAATCTTAAGACGATCATCTTGCGATGCATTTCGAAAGACGTTGAAGCAACGATCGAGAACTTCCTTGAAGTAAGCCTCGAGCTGGGGACCGTGGAGTTGAAGCGTGACAAACATTTTGTTGAACAAATCGAATGAGACGTCACCCTGATTTAATGACTGAGCGACAGTTTCAGTCAGCGAGATGAGATCTTCAACTAAATTGATGAATTAGCTTAGGATATTTTTAAATGCTAAATATGCCACTCACCTGAATGAACTTCAAAGCTCTGCTGCTGCTGAAACATCGGTGACGATTGCTGCTTAATCGTCGACTTCAGTGGTCGTGGAGCTTCTAATGCACGCGCTGAAGACATGATGATTTTTCGTTTGTAATATTTTTCGTAGCTAAATTCACTTTCTCTTTAGTCTATATTTGATGCACTCTCCGGTAAATTAACAAAAACGTTTTTCGTGAAAAAAAACTGATCAGTTGAAAGGCCTATGTAGATATGATGACTTGAACTAAAGAATGAACTGAATTTGCAAACGAAATCGATCGTCCAACGTCCTGTTGAAGAATGACACAGAAATGAATTAAAATGGTGAAAAGTTGCGAGAATCCATAGGAGTGCGCATAAATCGATACTGATATTAAGCTCGTTGAATAATGTGAAGTTCTTTTTCCTTTTGACTAAAATTTAGATACACATTGAGAATGAAAATGATGAAAGTTTCTTCTACCCCTTTCGAGCACAGAGCAATAAGAAAGTGAAAATAAATGTGACACGACATCCAACTCTGCCCCGAAGGCGAAAACACACAATTTTCATGTGAATCATATTGTTATTTTTAATATTAAGAAGAAATTCGAGGTGATTACGCCAAAATTGCACTTTACTGTAAACTTTCGATCGCATGGAGAAGTGAATTTTTTTTGATCACAGCAAGCTTTGGAATTTGCGCAAAATTTTCAGATTTGTGTAGGCGATCGTATTTAATTGGGTTAATGATGGATATTTATATGCGGAAATGATGACTTCATGGATTTATGTCACTTCCTGATGCTTGCAAATAATTAGAATGAAGGAAAAGTGTGAAAAATTGAGGAAAAGTTCAGTTTCTCCCACATTTTCAGATTTTTTAATTTTCTCCCGTTTTTAATCCGAAATTCATTTGAAATTCACGTTATTCTACTCACGCAGTGTATCAACAATACTTTTAAAACAATTTTACAATTAATTAAGCACGATTTAATGATTTAATTAAGATTTTTCCGATCTTACTTACTTGATCTCTTCTTCTCTCTGTTCGTAAAGCTAAAGTGACGTTCAGCGGCGAGTTGAAGCTGAGAGAAACGCTCAGCGGTAAACGTGCCAAATTCAAATTTATACGTTATGAAAAAGTTTGTTAAAAAGCTTTTTAAAGGAAAATTTTGTCTTAAAGAATTCCGAACAATAAAATTTTTTTGTGACCTGATTAACATAGAATTTTATTGATGCACATTATTACATTACACTTTATTACATTCACTAATTGATTAATTATTGAACAGCAAAAATAAAAAAAATTTTTATTTTTTTCAAAAAAAAAAAAATAATTTTTTTTTTTTTTTTATTCACCCCCCCCCCCCCTCCCTCGCCCCCCCCCCCCCCCTCTCCCCCCCCCCCCCCTTTTCTAAAAAAAATTTTTTTCCCCTTCCCCAAAAAATTTTTTTTTTTTTTTTTATTTTTTAATTTTTTTTTTTTTTTTTTTTTATATATATTTTTTTTTTTTTTTTTTTTTTTTTTTTTTTTATAATATAAAATTTTTTTTTTTATATTTTTTTTTTTTTTTTTTTTTTTTTTTTTTTTTTTTTTTTTATTTTATAATAATTTAAATATTAATTTATATTTTTTTTTTTTTTTTTTTTTTTTTTTATTAAAAAAATAAAAATTATATTTTTTTAATTTTTTTTTTATATTTTTTTTTTTTTTTTTTTTTTTTTTTTTTTTTAAAATTAAAAAATTTTTTTTTTATTTATTTTTTTTTTAATAATTTTCTTTTTTGCCCGCCAACAATTCCCCAAAAACCAAAATTTTCTTTTTTTAAAATTTTTGTTTTTTTTTTTTTTTTTAATTTTTAATTTGACCAAGAATTAAATTGTATTTATTTTTTTTTTTTAATTTTCTTTTTTGAACGCCAATATTTCCACGGAAAACCAAAATGTCCATTTTTCAGAACTATGACTTCATGGGTATCGTTGAACTCGTAATTGGACCAGGAATCTAATGACATAGACGATTTTTGAGGAATGGTCGAACAGGACTGCCACGGACAGCCAAAGTGTTCGGATTGACTTAAACTTATTTTTTATGCACTTGATTTTCAAACACTGATCTGTTACAAGTGGGTTACGCGGCAACACCCACGTGTGGGTTTTGAAACATTTTTTCCTTCTCGATTAAAATTTAGGTTGATAAAATTTAATTCAAGTTGATTATTCCAAATTGTTTTCCCAAAATTTCTTATTCATCATCAACCCTTAAATTGATGGTGTAAGATTCTTCTTTTCTTCTTCGCGATGGACAATCTTGTATCATGTCGACTTTTATCTGTGGATGAAACTTGATAATAGTGAAGGATTGAGGGCTTCAAGAGGAGCTTTTGAAGCTCATCTAGTCGTAAAATTTTGTTACCCTCAATTTTCCGCGCAAAGACTTTGGTATGCCGATTTGATACACCATCGGATGATCTTTGGTAATTGCGACAGTCTGGGAGAGAAAAGTTGGAAAATCTACAGAAAACTTTTAAAGAAAAACAACACCTACTTTTTGAGGATAAAACACTTCGCACATCCCATCGTAGTCGACATAAACTTGGGGTAAATTTTGTGGAACAACAACGTGTCCTGTGCAAAAAAAAAACACAATGACAAAGAAAGTTTAATTCATTTTTAAGTTATAATTCAATTTTTCTCTACATACCAACATTATAATTTGCAATTTTCTTAATAGTTCCACATTGAGTTCTTTTTTCGATAATGGGGCCTGTGACAAATTTTTCAACTTTGTCTTTTACACCACATCGTCCACAATCGCACATGCTTTTTTGGAAAAAGAAAAAAGGATAAAAAATTATTTTAAAAAATTTCTTGATAGATTTTTTTAAATTTAATTTTTTGACAAAAAAATATTTTTCTCCAGTAAAATTTGACTTCAAAGTTTAAGCTTAAGATGTCTTACTCGGGCAAATCGTATCGCAAGACTGCCATTCTGTCCGAAAGCTCGCTTAAAACTGACCAACTGATTTTGATCGAACACGCGACCGACTGAAAAATTTTTAGTTGCTTGCCTTTCAATTTTTTCTGTCGCTATTTTTGCCTTTTCATCCTTGAATTATTTTCGTGCTTAGAAATTCAAATGGTCTCCCTCTTTAATAGAGTCCTTTTATGCCTTTTATGTACTTTTTCGCTTATTTATGGATAACGCTTCAACTCCGTTTACAAAATTTTGTTTTAGCAATTTTTAGATTCTCTCGTTAGACTTTTCTTTTCTTCCCTGTTTAAGGCAGGACATAAAATTAAATGACGACTGCTTAAGTGGCAACAACCTTGGTAACGAAATAAATAAACGAGAATTAATTACCATATTTTTTTCGCAGAGGAAAAAGTTCTCACATTTGCCAGAAATAAATAAATACTCCAATCGCACTCTCGCAATTGTTTCTTCTCCAATAAACCGGCAATTCGTAAACAGAAAAATCTCCCAGAAATAGATGAATGCAAAATATTTTTTTTCCTTCTCAACCTGTTTCTCTCACTTGATCGTACTGGTATGTGTATATACATGTTTGTGGTCATTTACTTGAAAGTAAATAAGAAAAAATGCAAAAGAAGGTTAATTTGTTTTAAAAGTATTGGGATTTAAATTTTTAGCATTTTAAAGTCTGCCATGGAATTAAAATAAAATTATTTTCAGTTTCTATTTTAAACAATTTTTATAAAAAAAAATTTTCATCCCTTGCATCCAAAATATTATGTCTGATATGACAGTCAGCATGCTTTTTCTCTCTCTGTTTTGATTTTCAATACTCATATTATTTAAGCTAACAAACTACCACAAATATATGCGCGCATAAATATTTAAAATATCGAGAGAGATCTTTCGCGATGTGAGCGTGTGTACACATACGAGAGATGATCAGCAGCTTAGTTAGTCTTTCGGTGACTATCTCCAGTGGTAGTCAATTTTATATTTTTTCGGTTGATCAAAAGTAGCGTGACACATAATTTAAATTGCTTCATATTCATTCTTATTCTTTCCACAATAAAAGCACAAGAAAAAAATCCTACGAGCAATGGCTCACTCGCGCGCGACTTGGATACAAAAGAATTTTAATGATAATTATTCAAAAGATCCATACACTGCAGGCCTTCTGCTTGAGTCGATTGCAAATAGAAATTTAAGTGATTTTCGGTATGCCCTTGAGGTGATGAAATCTGATCCAAACTTAGTTGACGCTTCAACAGGTGAACACGAAATATTTCTTTTATACGAGAACGCGTTGGACTGGTTCGGAATTAAAAATTAATAATCGAAATTTTCTAGGTTTGAGTGTCTTCCAAACGGTTCTGCAAACACCAAATTCTTCAGATTTTATTAAACTTTGCATTGCAAACGGAGCAAATTTTTACAAAGTAATGATGATATCATTTAACCATTTATTTTTTTGGGTGCGAGAGATTTTTTTCTTATACGATTCGATCGAAATTCATTAATTTTGTTCGAAGGAAGTTTAAAATGTTTTCGTAAGAGCAAAAATAAATTTTTGAGTATGAAAAAGTCTAATAGTCATTTCTATAAGAGTCGGTCGATGATGAAGTTTGCAGTAAACAAAAATCATTCTTTCGTGATTAATTGTCGTGATGAATTTTGTTAGCTCATATATTGACATAGGTCAAAAACCTTTTCACTTTTTAATTTTTTGATAATTTATTTTTTTGTGGAGATTTCCTGGAATTTTTAAATTATCCCTTTTAAACTGGCCAAGAAACAAGAATAAAGTCAGGACAAAGTCTCTCGAATTACTCTTAAACATTTAAAATTAAATTTCCCATACGCTCGTGGAATTCTTCTCTCATCTCTTTCTGTAAATAAATTAAATTTCAATGAGAAATAACAATATCCAGCTGGTTTAAGAGCTGCTGGTGTGTAACAGAAAAATCACCGCATCGGAGAGAGAAAAGTTTACATACATAAATCGATGAGGAAGAAAACGGAATTGATGGCTAACAGAAAATGTCAATAACATACATTTATCATCACTCTTTAGAAAAGTTCAACAAATCGCTACCCGATCCACTTAGTCATAAAATCAAATTGCCCGCAAAATCTCCGTACTTTCCTGAAGAATTATGACCCTTCAAAAATAAACTTAAAATATGGGCTGCAAAATGCTTTGCATTGGATAATCTGCTCGTTAACAAACTCAAATTATACAAATGTCAGCGAATGTATAAGAATTTTGTTGCTTCATGGATGCAGTCCAAATGTACCGAATGCCAATCTCAAAACGCCATTTTTTATGCTACTGAAAAAACAGCCTGATCTAAACGACGAAGAAGAATTGATTAAATTTATTCTCGAAAATCATGAAATAGATTTTTACACCTACCGAAGCCAAGAAATGATAAAAATGATGGAAGCACAAAATTCTTATTTCAAAATGCCACCCAAGCCAACAAGGAGAATTAATTTTGAATTTATGATGGATTTAATTAATAATCGTCGTGAACTTGATTTTGACATATATTTTCGAGCATTTAAGGAAGAGTCAGGCGACAAATTCGATGATAATTGCTTGCGTTTTCTCGAAGTCACGGTTGCGAACGGTATGAGGGACACTGTAGAATTTTTATTAGAGCAACGGGTTAATGTTAATGAACGTTCAAAAGAGGCAAAATATTCAAAACCTCCCGCTTTTATTGCGTGCAGGTGTGTAACAAAAAAAAGAGCTATAAAAAAATTTTAATTACTCTCCCAAATCCTTGCAGCAATGGATATTTTAGGATCTTAGAACTCTTAATAAAGCGAGTGGAATTGAAATTTTCATACAACACAGATAATCAGAAATTCACATTGCTCCATGAAGTTTGTCAAAATTTTGCCATGCGCAATAAAGAAAATAAAAATATAAATTTTCAAAAGTGCTTCGATCTTATCATCAAAGACTCAAGATCGGAAATCAATGCAGAGGATGATATTGGATGTTCAGCACTTCACTATACAGTAATTCTATAGCCAGTGTCTTATTTAAAAAGTTAATTAAATTTTTAAAAAAATTAGGTCAAATACCGCAACGATTCGGCAACAATAGCACTGCTGAAAAAAGGTGCATATGTGAATGAAGAAAGTATTTTCGGGTAAGGAAGTAAAAAATACTTTTTAGCAACTTTTCCGATCATTATTTCTCATTTTTCACTTAAAAAGTAAAATAAATAAATTATAATCCTCATCTGCTATTTTGATTTGTTAAATCTCTGCTTTATAATTTTCATCCGTTCAATTAATTTTACTTTACGCCTTCCAAGTGTCATTAATTTGACATGACTCACATGCGAGATTTACAATTAATACCTCAGATTTTGTTCAAACACAGATGTGAGGATGTTCGAAGAATTAATTAAAAATTCTAATGAAAATTTGATGATCACTTTATATTGCAGAAAAACGCCATTAGATGAAATTTCGCGATCAGCTTTTGAGACATTTTTGGACGAATGCATAACAACGAGGGATAAGAAAGCGAATGACATCACCATTGATTATAATTTCTTGATAACACCCAACAGGCACCGGACAAATGACAGTGCTGATAAAGATGGGTAAGAATGACTTGAATTTTTTTAATGCATGATATGAGATTTAGTTATTTTTCACGTGGTGTCATTATGATAATTCAGTTATATAATTAGTTTCGAGCCTCTTTTATTCATTTAATTTGCAAGTCAACTTCAAATGATTGTTACTCAACACCTTAATAACGCGCAAAATAAATTACAGGTTTTGCAGAGAAATATCGCCCTTGAAACGAATAACGGAAAACGAAGAGCTGCGAAGTCTTGTAACTCATCCCGTTTTGTCGTCATTTCTCTTCCTAAAATGGTCCAAATTGAGCTTTCTTTTTTACACAAATTTACTCGTTTTCTCAATTTTTATGACAACTTTTATCGTGTACATCGTGATGAGCCAATCCATGCCGGTTGAACAGAGAAATGAAAATTTTTGCTTCAAAACTTTAAAGTTTCTCTCGTACGTTCTCCTGTGGGTGCTGATGCTCCGCGAATTAAGTCAATTAATTTTAAGCTACCAACACTACGTGAGAAGTTTAATTAATTGGTTTGAAGTTGCACTCATCTCTCTTGCATGGATAGTGCTTAGCGATTACATTGAAGTTTACGAGTATCAAAGAGTACTCCGAGCAATTTTAATTCTTTTCGCTGCATTTGAATTTCTAAACATCATCGGAAATCTCCCAATTCTATCGGTCTCTACGCACATGGTCATGCTCAAAAGAGTCACCATCACATTCTTTAAGAGCATCGCGTTATATTCGGTTTTAATTCTTTCATTTGGACTTGTCTTTTACTCACTTTACGGAGAGGATCAACTTTTAAAGGAGAAAAATCCGAATGACGAAATAAACATAAAATTTGACAAAATCGACCAACAAGCGGCTTTGATTACCGAAGGAGAAAATACAACTTTAGCGTCGAGATTTGGTGCTGAAATTTCATGTGCTGGAGCACCTGCCGAAAAACCAGAATCAGATTTTTCAAATTTTCGCAATCCGATAATCGCTATTGTGCGAACATTAGTCATGCTTACGGGTATGTCAAAAATATCCCTTAAAAATTGCTAATAAACAATTTAATTTTTTTAGGAGAGTTTGATGCTTCAGATCTTGACTTGGACTCAGATGCTCGCTGCATAATTTTTACCCTATTTGTGTTTCTAATCACCATCGTACTCTTTAATTTGCTCAACGCATTAGCAGTCAGCGATACGGCAGCCATTCGCGAGAAGGGCGAGCTTGTTGATTTAATACAGCGCATTAACGTGCTCGAGAGCTACGAGAAAATTATTTTCAATGAACAGTCAAACACGAATTTTCTTGGACCGAAGCTTCGCGGGTTCATTTCTTTATTTCCTCAAACTATACCCCGAGGAAGAATATTAATACGAGCTGGCAAAAATAATGAAATTTTAACATTCAAGGCCAATCAATCGAGCAAAGACGACATTGAGCACGCGAGCGAACTTGAGCTACAGGACTTGACGAGAAAGTCGTTTCGGAAAATAGCCATCAATGAGGATTTCCTTTCGAAACTTCAGAAATACACGTGAGTTTAGGTCTCAATTAACGAATCGCAGAGATTATCTTTTACTATTTTCATAAGTTTATTTTTGCGTGAGAAGTTTTGCAAGAAATTCTTTTAGAATATTTTTTTTAAAACCCCCAACTCAATTCCCCTTGAACTTAATTTTAGAGGTTTCTACGTTTAATAATATTTATTATTCTCGTTATAAAAGAACTTTGACATTGCTTTGTTTCCAAGGATCATGACCGCATATAACAAATATTATTTTTTTATGATCATAGTTATATGTCACCCGATATAATCAAAAAAATTCGACAAATTCTTTCGCAACGTGACGAGAGGGCAAAAAAACAATCCGAGGAACGAAAGCTAAAGGAGGATATTGAAACGATTAAACTACAAATGGAGTTGCAGCTGAGATTGATTAATGAAATTTTATCAAAAAATTCCGGTGATTAGCTGAGAAGTTGAAAAGAATATGACTATTATTTTTAAAATAAAAACTATACCTAAAAAAAATTCAATTTTAATTTGTCACGTTTTATTTGATCGTTACAAAAAAATTCAAATAGGGGGCTTGTGACTAGCGAAACCAAACAAAAAGAAAAAAAGTCACGCTAAAAAAGAATAACCGCGGAAATTCAATAAAAATTATAAAATTAAAATGAAGCAGTTCCGATTACTCTCAACAGTATTTGCAAGACAATTCTGCACTAAGGAAGTGCCGAGAATCGAGAAGACAGTCAACACTGTCAATCTTGTGGGTCGAGTTGGTGCTGATCCTTTAAAAAGAGGAAACGAGCAACATCCATGCGTTACTTTTTCAGTCGCAACTCATAATAACTATAAATATGATACCGGCGAGTGGATTCAACGCACCGATTGGCATCGCATTGTCATCTTCAAGCCTCAACTTTCGGAAACAGTTTTGAATTTTTTGAAAAAGGGACAAAGATGTATGATTACCGGAAAAATCAGCTATGGCGAAATAACTGATAGCGAGGGAAAGCCTCGCACAAGCACCAGCATCATCGCTGACGATGTCATCTTCTTCAGCAAATAAATAGCTCAGCGAAAGGCAGCGATCATAGCATTTAGTAAACTACGCCAAAAGTTCAACCTCACACAACAGTTTAGTTATTATAACGTATAAAATGTATTCTAATTTTCACACGTAAAAGTTGCACACATCAATAAAGTTGGATAATATTCTTTAAAATTTCGTTGATTTATTTTTATATAAAAAGTGTGAAATAAAAACAAATTGAACTCACATTTGATTGAAACATCTTTTAAACGCAAGCAGGTAGGTCAACAAAGTGGAGTTGCATAAAATCTCTCTTTAAATCCACTAAATTTGATGAAAAATAAATTGACAGAATTTTCCGGAAAGAAAAATAAAAATTTCATAATTTTCACATATTTTGCAGAAGACAAATTTAACTACGCAATAAAATGTTGTCACGATTGGCGTGCTCGAAAGCCTTCATTAATCCGGTCATAGTGAAGAGCGCAATTCAAAATGCACCAAAAAGACCACTTTTTCGGACTTTTGCTAATGAGAGTCGTTTCCAATCTCGAGCCGAACGAATTAATGAGCGAATGTCACTAAAAGAACGCATCATGGCACCAGCTGGCCCCAATGCATTTGCTATTGGAAAGGGTGCTCTGGCAGGAGGAAGTTTAATAGGTGAGAAAGTTCGAGAAATTTGTTGCATCAGTGCGTAATAAATTTGTTCATAGGTCTCGGAGCTTTGTGCTTCTATGGAATGGGATTGAGCAAAGGAGGAACTAATGCACTTGAAAATTCAATGTTATGGCCACAATATGTTAAACAAAGAATTCAAGACACTTATTTATATTTTGGCGGCAGTATTCTCATCTCGGGAGCGGCTGCAGCCGCAGTTTTTCGTAATCAAACAATGCTTCGATTAGTTTCGAGTGGTGGAATGATTTCAATGATAGCGACAATGGCAGTAATGATTGGTTCAGGAATGGTCGTTCGATCGATTCCTTATCAGCCAGGCTTTGGAACTAAGCAACTAGCATGGATGACACATTCAGCTATTTTGGGTGCTGTTATTGCTCCACTTTGCATGGTTGGAGGACCGATTATGGTCCGTGCTGCTTGGTATACGGCCGGAATTGTCGGTGGACTAAGCACGGTGGCTATATGTGCACCCAGTGAGAAATTCCTCAACATGGGAGGACCACTCGCAATTGGACTTGGTGTGGTTTTCGCTTCATCAGTTGGGTCAATGTTCCTTTCACCAGCAACAGCTTTAGGAGCTGGACTCTATTCGATCAGCCTGTACGGTGGTCTTTTACTCTTCTCCGGTTTCCTTCTCTATGACACACAAAAGATCATCAAACGTGCCGAGACCCATCCACCATTCGGCTTCACTGCATACGATCCAATAAATAACTGTATTGGCATCTATCTAGACACACTCAACATCTTTATTCGAATGGTTACGCTTCTTGCAGGCGGCGGAAATCGTCGCAAATAAATTAAATCGCTTATGAACATTTGAATTATTATTTTTAAGGCTGTTACTCTCGAGTGAAGAAAATTAATGTGTGAATGTGTCAAAATTTGAATTGAAATAAAAGCTTAAAGTAGCGAAAAGTTTGAATTAAATTAATGTTAAGGAGTTAAAAGCTCAACATAAAAAGCTCTCTCGAATATCAGCATAAACTTTTTCTCTCTTCATTGAGACTAACAACCCCCGTCAACACGACCATGACATACCCCTCGTCTCAGAGAGAGAGAGAGCGAAAGAGAAATTTTTGTCAGCGATATAAAAAATCATCAAATTTATCAATTTTAAACTTTTTAATTAGTTTCTGATAATTTAAGGAGATTAGAAAATATTTTTATCGCTTTCGAGGACTTTTAAAAAGGTACGTAATTACGTGTTGCGTTTCTAAACTAGCTTGAAATTCTTAAAAATTGAAAAAATTGCGAAGAAATTTTTCTTACACGAAGTTATTTGCGTATGGCGAATGCCTTTGTTATTTATACAAAAAAGTTATCAACAATTTCCATTCAATTTTAATTTATTCGCATTTTGCTTAAAAATATTTCCATTGTTGTTGCTATCAGTTAATTATTTAATTGTTCTAAAATGTCACAAACTAACTTACTGCACTTAGTCGAGTTCTGGATTGCACAACGATGATGAGTGAAAAGTTCTCGAGCATTTCTTGCGTTTTAAAATCAAAGATCGATGAGACAATCGATAAAAGTAGATTAATGTATTATAATTTATTTATTCTTATCATCGTTTCCTCTCTTTTCAGTTTCTATAATGACGACGGCTCCATACAGCTACTCCTATATATTCAAGTATATAATTATCGGCGACATGGGTGTCGGAAAGAGTTGTCTCCTGCATCAGTTTACCGAGAAAAAGTTTATGGCATCGTGTCCTCACACAATCGGCGTTGAGTTTGGAACGCGTATCATTGAAGTTGATAAGCAAAAAATTAAGCTTCAGATTTGGGATAGTAAGTGTTGCGTTAAGTGATGACGCATCAATTAAAATAATTATATCTTTCTAGCTGCTGGGCAGGAACGGTTCAGAGCCGTAACACGAAGTTATTATCGAGGTGCTGCTGGATGTCTAATGGTTTACGACATAACTCGAAGATCCACATACAATCACCTTTCCTCCTGGCTAACCGACACTAAAAATCTAACAAATCCATCGACTGTGATTTTCCTAATAGGAAATAAATCAGATCTCGAGTCCACACGAGAGGTGACTTATGAGGAGGCGAAAAAGTTTGCCGACGAAAATGGTTTGATGTTTGCGGAAACGAGTGCAATGACTGGACAGAATGTCGAAGAGGCATTTTTAGAGACTGCGAGGAAGATTTATCAGAGCGTTATGGACGGTCGTTTGGATTTGAATTCGGCCGAGAGTGGTGTTCAACAGAAGCAGCAAGCTCGTCCCGGTAGGACATCATTAACTGACACAGATACTCAAAATAACAAGGACAATTGTGCTTGTTAAAGGCATTTTCACGCCTCTAAATTCCTTCTTTTTTTTATAAAGCAACTTTTTTGTTTAATTTGTAAGCGACTTGTTACTCTAAACACACAGTAAATCAATAGAAAAGTACCACTCCTCATTGATTTTGAAATCTATTTCTCCTCAACATAGAAGTGTGACCCAATGCTTCAGTATTTCTCATTTAAAAAAAAACTACACACTTCACGCCCGAGTCTGTGTAACAATAACGATTTTCTGTCCTTAAAACTAAGTAAACGATAAATGTGTAAATTGATGTATTAAGATCTTTGAGAGCCATGTGAGAGCTCTATAACATATTAGACTAGATCAATTTTCCAAACTCTTCTTCTTCTTCTTCCTCTTTGAACACGATGATAATTAACTTGTATCAATATAATAATTAATTCCTATAATTGCATTTTTCGAGCCCAATTTTTTAAAGAATCATGACAATGAACAAATTATTAAAATATAATATATATTTTTTGTTGAAACACTTTTTGTAGATAAAAAAAAGTAATATATTCCATTTAATTGAAAATGTTCCCTTTTAATGATAAATCAAATTTTGAAGGTCACGAAAGTTAGTGTGAAAAAAAAATATGTATGATGAAAAATGTATATTAATTATCGAATGCTATAATCGAAATAAAAAGATTACCAAAAACAAGAAAACGTTTGTTTAAATTGCTTTATTGCTATTTCTGTAATTTAATATATAGAACAGTTAGATATATTTTTTTTAAATTAACTTTGCGATTCGATTATTTTTTCGAAATTTTAATTGTGAAAATTAAATTTTAAAGTTTTACAAAAACATTTAACAATATTTTTTTTAAAAAAAAAAGAATGTCTCGGTTTGGTTAAAATAATATCACATAAAAACCCATAAACTTTTTTTCACAAGTCATATAAAATGCATCATTTTTGAATCATAAGATAATTCACTTTGCTTGAATGCGAAGAGAGGAAATAATTTTGAATATCGTCATAAGTATGCTGCAGCGTCATATCTCATAAAAATTTTATCATTTACTATTTGCAGTATTTTTCATCTTCTCATTATATCGCCTCAAATAATCTTGGTAAAGTCTTCGTGCCTGATTCAAAACTTTAATCACATTATGCTTCCTCACCATCTTATCAAAATGCATCGCCATTTCATTATAGTCGAGATTATTCTGCATGATATAGTCGCGATGCTGGAGGAGAAGGGTGAGGCATAGAAACATTAAAAAGGGATTGCCATTGCCAAATTCTAATGGGTCTGGAAGTACCAGACATCTAGATGTGCTCGATGAAGGTTCAGCGACTGGTGTTGTTTCTAATTTGGGTTCCGTTACCGTTGATGAAGTCGTCGTTTCAGAAGCTTCTTCACACGAATTAACTAGGTCAACTTTATTATCATCTAGAGTTTCGAGAATTTCCACCGGAGCTTTTACATTCATCGATTCATTTAAAAGCTGAATTTGCTCAAAAAATGGATTATTTGACTTGATTTTTACGTTCCAGTTTCCCTCGCTCTCTTCCGAGTCACTATCGGGTACGATTGTAGAGCTTCGATTTGAGTTATTTTTACGTACAAGTCGGATTGGTGTGACCTAATTTATAAAACAATATTATTACCTTAATTTCAATTATAAAATTTATTACTCACCGATTTTTTCCCATGATCCATTCCAAAAATCTCTCCATCATATTCGATATCTATTTGCTCATCTGGCGTGGTTTGAAGGTCATGCAATGGATTTTGCCATATGAACACATCATTATTTGTGCTACTTGCCACGCTAAATCGATTAAGCGCAGTCTCTTCTTTATCTCGACGTGATTTTCTCATTTCCACCTTTTCAACTTCTTGGCCCGTGTCGACCTCAATTGCATCGATGTCTAGTTGCATGTACGGGTGATTGTTAGGGTGCTTATCAACGTTTCCTAAGCATTCTGATGTTTTTTCATCACCTGGCGATGAATTGTCTACACTTTGAAAGCTTTGACCAAAAACTTGACGATTGAGATTTTCCAGCTCTAATTTTAGACCGCGAGTAACTGAAGTGGTAATTGGATAATAGTCTTGAGAGTCGTCAGGGCTTATTTCAGTTTTTGTTAACCTATCTACTGTTAACTGATTTTGTGATTGTGACTGCTGATCTGGCTGACTTGCATTCGACGATCGACGTTTGGCAAAACTCAAAAACTCGTTAAAATTCTTCACTAGCTTCACTTCTGGTGCATTTTTGGGATCGAAGTCTTCCTCCAACTTTTCAATGGTGTTGACAAGTCCAATTTTACTAGCGACAAGTTTATCTCGAAGCTCCTTTAAAGTTTCGCTAATTGAATTTGCTCTGGTGATTGTTTTGAGTGGAGATGAAGTAATGGAGGAGCCACTTGGTAAATCAGCATCGGTACTGTCAGAATAGAGGAATGGATTTTTGTTTTCTTCGGAATTATCTGACGCTAGTGGAGATTCAGTCTTTTCCTCGGGCGATGTCACTTGTTTGTCTTCCCTTTCCTTTCTTTTCTCACTCCTGATTTCCTGCAGTTTACTCTCGTCAAACGACAAATGAGGCTTTTTGATTTCACTCCTACTATTCTCACTCTTCGTTTCGTCTAAGCTCTGATTCATTCGCTTTGTCACATCCAGTTTGGCGTTACTAATTGACATTGCTGAATTTTGACGACGCAAAGCACAAACTTTCGTGTATGGATTTTCAATTGGAAGCGGGCTCTTTGGTCCAGCGGGAATTTCAATTTCATTCGGCACAAATTCCTTTTCAAACAACATCAATTCCTTTTCGGGTGGATCTGGCGGTAGTGATGACCATAGAACTTCCAACATTCTCAGCGAGTCCTCAAACGCAAATTCCCTTTTCATTTCCAACAAAAGCCATCGATAGCAAAAGAGTAAGTCATCGGCCTGATGCTTCTTGAGATAGCAATAAAATTCGTAATCGTAAAACTGCAAAGCGTCGCTGAGATGTGAAAATTTTTTCGTCATTGAAATTCCGTCGATCATAAAATTCGATTTTAAGCGTTCCATTAAAGCAGAAAAGCAAATATAAGTTTGACCCTCATCGCACATTGTCACCAGAATCGTACTGCAAATGTCAGACATTCCTTGACAATAACTCACAGAGGGGTGATTTAATGCGTATGTCGTAAGAACGTTAAAGAGAGCGCCAACATTTTGATTGTCGTCGCTTCCTGCGTAAAAAGGATGATGTCGATCCGTTCGAAGGACATCTTTTCGTACCATGCTTGTGACATAAGCTAATTCTCCACTTATCGCCGCTCCTTGCTCTTTCACTGCCAGCCTCCACGTCTCACGGAGATTATAATATTCAGCAGACTTTCGTTTCATATAATCCATTCGCTCTTTTCCTGTGAATCCAGCTGGATAAACATTTAAAATATGCTTCCAAACCACTCGTCTTAAACTAGGTTCAATGCCAGCAGCGTATATGACTTTTCTCAATTCCGTTTGATGAATTATTTGTCCAACTGAGTCGCAATAATATCGAAACTCGTTGTCTGATAGTGGAGGTCGTGAACATTGCATAAGGGTCGAGGGATCATCAGCAAGATTTAGTGCTCTTGATACTATTGAAAATGTCTTCTCCACATGACCCATAATTAGTCCGGGAAGTCTATTTTGAACATACTTCTGACCCGCACCGATAGACTGTTGTAAGTTATTCGAGATCAGTGATGCCGCTGTATTTGCAGATTCCCAATCAGGCTGTTCACTAAATGGCTTAACATCGATCTGAAGAAAAAGCGTGGGTTCTGTGTTTGTGATCAAAGAGGTGTTGTGTGCTCTTAAAAATGCAGCATCAAGATCCCAATCGGAGAATATTATCAGCTGCTCCTCACATTTTGTATTTGGATTGAGGCAACTGTATGAGATGTTGAAGTCACTCTTGATGTCAAAAGCTTTCGCTAAGATCGAATATAGCACTTCCAAGTTTGTGATTTGTGGATCAACTGAAAATTTTCTAAACGCTTCCGCTTGTCCCTTTTCATTTTTCTGCAAATTAAACAAAACATTATAAAGAGTTTTCGAGTGAGACCACAAAATTTATAATTTATAATTTTTTTTTGAAAAATCATATTTTTTGTTTTCTTCGCCATTTCTTACCTTAACTTTTACTCTTACTGCTTGCGATCGACATCCGTACATTGTTAGCAGGAATATTTAACAATTTAAAGCTTTTTAAAAGCGCTTAAAGATACATTTTTAAGATTTTTTGTGAAAATTTTCTAATGTCGAGGGGAATGTCGGTGTGTTGAAAGCTAAGAAAGTGTGCGTTAAATTTATTTTGCGTTTAAATTAGCTTAGAAGAATTTCTCGGTAATTTTATGAATTAAAGAAATAGTTATACTTAATTTCTTGTGTACGTAAGTGAACAAAATTTGATGACACGATTTAAATATATGAAAAATTAATCAAAACATTTAAAACGTTCGTGTGTTGGTGAGCCCTTGGAGGCAAAAGCTGTTTCACAAAAAGTGAGCAATGCTCAAAAAAGTGAGCGAGATTTCGAACGTTAGTGAATGCCACATGCTCAACGGATTTTATTTAAATTTATTAATTTCTTAATTCTAATTCAGTTTTTATCACTTATGGGTTAAAAATACTTTAAAATAATCTTTACCTCTAAATTATAAAAACGATTTTTCTTAAAAAGCTTGATTGAAATTTATTTATGTTCGTCATGTTTTTGTTAGCCGTTAATAAATTTTTTAAAATTGCTTACTTAAATTGCTAAATTGCTCACTAACCTCTTCGCTCGAGCTATCACCACAAAAATTGTAAAATTTTCATTAATGTATGTGGTGTTCCCGAGTAAACACGTACATTTTAATTTACTACGTCGATTTAATGCAAAAATCACTTTAGATAATTAATTAAATAATTTAAAATCGCTAATGATATGGTGATAAGTAGATTTTGCAAACGAACAGTCATAGATAGCCGCGGAAAAGTTGTGAAAATTGATGAGAAAAGTTTTTTTGGATGAAAAAAAAATTAAATGAAATGAAAAAAATTTCAAACTATTAAATTAATTTTTTCCGCTTTGTGGAGTGAAAATATTGTCTCTGTGAGATATAAGTCGAGGAACACAAAGTTCAGTGAAATTTACCCAGAATTTTGATTGTCGAATGAAAAAAAATCAATAAATTCAAAATATTTTCATTGGGTGGAAATTTTTTTCGTGCATTATTTTGTGTGAAATTCCCAAGATAAACAAACAGAGTTAAGTTATACATGTTTGTACATTGGAATTCTTCAATTATGGAGTTGCTGTAAAAGAGATACAAATTTAGTGTAAAAAGATTTTCATACAAAAAAGATTTTTGGTGAGTGAACAAAAAAATTATTTTTTTTCAATATGGAACTTTAAAAATTCAAAAAAAATTTCCTCTTGTGCATTTACACTGCTTCTTCGTGTCTCGCGACTGACATATCATATAGTGGTGTGTTGTTGTAATATAATTCGAGCTAAAATTACATTGGGGTTTACACATGCGACGAGAATAAAATGAATTAGAATTGCGTGATTATTTAATAGTTTTTTATGTGCGACCTGTCCTAACTAACTAAAAGTTTACCATATCAAAAATTTATATAATTCCTTAAAACCTCTTCCTGTGCAATATTTCAACTCACAAAATAGTTATAAAAATTTTATAATTTCATGTAAAGGGTGTAATTATAGTGGCGCTAAGAAAGATAATGTGACCAGCATAAAAATCTATGTTTATTTGCCCTCTATCTTGGTTTTGGGTCAAGTTTTTCATTTCGAGGAGAGAGAAATGTGTTAATTTTAGAGTGATCCATTATGTGAATGTATTTTTCTTTCTTTTTAAAAACATAAAAGCAACAACAGCTCTCGCACGACAGTAAAAGGAGTGTAAGAAAAAAAAATGACAGAGCAATAAAGTTGTTGTATAATTTCACTCAACTCTCAACACAGTATAGTGTGCGCCTCGACAGTAAAAGAAAGGTGGAAAGTGCCGCGGACAGAATAGAAGAGAGCAAGACTCGAAATGTCATTCAATGAATTGTATGTGTCGGCAAAGATATCTATATCAAGTCAATGCTCTCGCACTCTAATAAATTGAGTATAATTTTGATTAGAAAATATTTATTAAAATTGACTTTATTTGGTGGCATCAATGTGACAGCTGCATTTTGACTCTCTGGAAATTTAATATATATATATTTTTTTTTATTCGGCTGCCTGTAACATAAAAATAAATCAAGCTGGGAACTCGTTTCCTTAACACTCCGTGAGAGTTAAGCTATTAAGTAAAATTTATACCATCTATGGATGGGCTTTTGTCTATAACTCTATTCCATTCAACTATCTCGTCTATAAAAATATTATTTTAATTCTATTTTCGAATGCACCATGTCTCCATCGCACATCATCATCATGTGTGTGATCATCTGAGAGCAGCAACACGGTAGTTTTTTTATGAACCGAAATGAAAAATAGAAATAAATTACTTTATTATGAATCCATTTCCGCTCTTATAAATAATTTTTCATGTAAATTATTATGTCGTCTGATCTGGCTGGGAAAGAAATTTCCTGTCTTTTTATCAAAAATATCTTTCGTTTGAAGCCAAAATTTTACATCCGACATAAAGCGAATTTCCCATCGTTTAGTAAAAATTTTAATTACCGCAAAATTCCCCCCTTTGAGTCTTGAAATTTTATTCTCAGTGTAGTTTGAGTAATTTTTCTTTTTAATGTCGATGAAAATAAAAGAGAATTTAATTTGTCGAAGAGAGGAAAAAGAAGTTTAATTGGGGGTTAACATGAAGTGTGTGAAACGCGTGAACCCTCGACAATTCTTTTATGTTCCCAACAATATCCATTAAGCGGTGCTATAATGGTAGTCGAGAAGGAATTTTATCGATATACATAAAGTTGTGGGTGACTCTTTTTCTCTCATAGCAACTGACAGCACACATACCCTAGATATTATTATACTGTCAAGCTTCACGATTTTGTGGCATACTTTATTGAGTGCAATTCTAACCAAAAAAATATGACGATAAATAATTTTTCGACTCTGTCAATGAACGCGGTAGCGATGACGGGAACGCAGTCAAGGGAGAAGCCAAATAGAATTTAAATAAAAAAAATGTTATGCGGAACAATATGCTGCCAGAGCAACAGATTGTAACAACATACCATTATTAGTGTATTAAAAGTGGGTAAATTTTTTCTGCATTGAATTTTTCTGTCTGATAATCAGAATAAATTTGATCACCGTTGTGCACCTGTTGTACACTTACAATTTTGTGAATAAATTATTTTCTTTACAGCGAAAAAAAAACTTGCGTTTACGCAAAGCTTAGAACACACATGTGAAGGTTGATGAACCTTTTTTCTGTGTCAAACGATGCGAAATAATAGCTTATTGTGTGATAGAGCTCTTTCTAATAATTTCCCGCAAACCTATCACTATGAAATTGGAAAATAACTGGCAATTATTGTGTGTTAGCGAGATTAAAAGTTTTCGTTAATAAAATGAAGAACTAAAATTATGTTTAACCCCCATCATCATGAGATTAAGAACAGTGCACAAAGAGAGCAAGCAAAAATGGGAGCATAAGGCAATTGCAGAAAAAAATGCATTTTAAATAAAATTCATCGAGGCATAACAATTCAAGAACTGCACATAGAAAGTTATTAGACACTCAACTACGTCTTAGTTCCGCTACTGACTCTAAATGATGCATATTTTATTTGAAATTGTATGTATTTTTCGCTTTTACGGACTTGTAGTTGCAAATGGGCGGCAGTGTGAACATTGAACATGCAAAAAAAATTTCAAGAGGAGCAAAAAAATATGTAGATTTCATTTTTAAAGTGTTTAAAATGGGAAGAATTGTCTTTGTAGCACTTTTTCATGTGTTCGCTTAATTTATTTACTGTGGGTGGACATGAAATTTAAACAGACTCTCTCACGGCACTTAAATTCATACTCAAATGTCGTCAAACAGTAGAGCGAGAGAGAGAGAGAGAGAGAGTGAATTAAAGCAGCAAGGGATCGCTTAATGCCACTTGAGAAAGAAGAAAATGCAACATGACATTACGACACACTCTCACATACATTTATTTGAGCATAAAAAAACTACACACAATTTTAGAAGGGAGCTACATAAAAAAATTATAATGATGTCTAACTGTGATTGAGAAAAGAAGATTTTTAGCTTACACTTTTTTTTGTCAGCCGCTAAGAAAAAAAAGACTTAAAATTTATGAAACGAAAAAAAGTGCTGTTTTAATTTAAATGACCTCAATTTGACGTCGACTGCATGTGATTCTCCCAAGAAAATGTGTGTGAGTAGCGCTCAAAGGGAAATCTCGATCATTTCTCTTTTGCAGGCAACAAGAAAGTCGACAACATACACGCAAGAGACGTGAAAGATTCGCTCGTACGATTAGTTTGTTATTTTTATGGCCTTTTTAATCTACTGAGTAAACTGAATCAACAGACGAGAATCTGTCGAACTTTTATATCTTTTTTTTTCTGCTCCCCCCGAAAAAAAATCACTCGTCAGAAGATAAACAAGCATGTTGGAATGTTCATATGGGGATGAGACACTTGTTTTAAAAATTGCCTTTCGATGTCGCCTATCGTTCGGTTAATTAAAAAATTGGACGAAGACTTCTTTTTTTGCTGCCTCGTTGATTCTTTCATACCAAACAGTTGCACCAGATGTTTCCCATGACTCTATGGTGAATGTATGTAAACATACCGTTTTAATGTATCGTAAATTATGCTGATTTTTTGCTGCTTAGAGAGTTTATGCAAAGAGACTGACTGACTGACTGACTTTCTTGACGTCTTTCGAGTCTCTCGACAGTAAATGTTTTCTCGTTGAATCGTAAAAAAAATTTAAATGCCTCTTTTTTTTGTTGAATTTTTAAATGAAACCCACAACACACTAAAAACCAATTTTATGACATATTAAGATTCTCATCGTTTCGCAGCTCTTTTTTTAATAATCGACTATGAAATTCTCATTTTCTCGCTTCTGCTCTGTTAATTTTTTGTGTTTCTTAATGTGCACGATATTTATTTATTCACAACATCACGATGAGCGTTACCTTGACTCCCATTCATGTTTCTCATGTTTATGTCATTTATCTCATTTTCATTATCATGTGCGCATGATGCAAATTTGCCCTCGAAAAAAAAATCAGATAAGTCACTGAGGTTTTTATGCACATTTTTATATTTTACAATTGATGTCAATTTATTTCAATTGAGACTTTCCTTTTGAGCTGAACGCTGAACACTGCATTATCTTATCTCGCATGCTCTCATGTTTATTTTGTCATTTGTAACTCTCGAAAATTCTAAGAGAATCGACTCGAAATGTTTGTGTTAATCACTCGACATTAAAGAAGGAATTTTGAGTTCGTGCTGCTTTCATGACAAAAATAACTTTGTTAATTAACATCCAAGAAGTGTGGAAGTTTACCTGTTGCGTTGCTGCAAGCACCATCGGGATACGATATTCGAATATTAAATTAACGTGTCTTTTTTCTTTTTTAATTTAATAATCGAGCCAAGCGACCCTGAATGGTGCCAAAAAAAGAGTTGTGAAGCCATGTTTGTCCGTCATGGACGCATGGGTCAGAAAAATAAATAAAAATTCAATTTTTATAGTTTTCAATGTTGATTGCAATATTGTTGTGCTTGTATAGACGTGTGTGTATGTCTAGTAGTTGTTTATAAAGTCACTCATTCAGATAGAAAACGGGGAGAGAAGAATATTGAAATAATAAATTACTCATCACATATAAAATCACTGAAATTACTCATCTAAATGCTTAACTCTCACTGTATAGAAATTTAATAAACTTTATGAGCTATTTTGTATAAAAAAATATTTTTGGAATTAAACAAAAAAAAAGATAAAACTTTTAGGATGAAAAATTCTCTCATCGCACCCAAAACAATTCCGATGAAATCTACGAGCTAAACATTTTAAATTCCCTCATCATATCACAAGAAAAATATTGTAATAAATTTTTAATAAGATTCAATTTATTAATTCAAAAAGAGATGAAAAATCTCTTTCTCCAAGTGCATTTTTCAATTAATTTAAATAATTTCTTTCACTAGCATTTTACGACCACTTGAGAGTGCGAGGAATTTTTCTTTAAAGAGTTCTATTTGTTATTTAAATTATAAAATCTTTTGTGAACAATAAAACTCTCAAATGATGAGCGATGATTTGTGTTATAATAAATCTAATTGATTCATATTTTTTCAACTGCATATACTGTGAGTGCATCAGCTTGTCGAGATGACGAGTGAATTGAAATGTTATCCATGTGCAAACACTCATAAATTCGCGCTTGATTGCATTTATAGGCGTTATTATAAATACACACAAAAGAACGGAAAATGACTTACTGCACATCTTAATCATTACGAGATGATTTATTTGCTTCGCATATAATATGAGTTGCGGTATATTTTATAGAATGCTAAATTAATTATGGTGATTTTTTTTACACTCGCACAAAAGTGGCGGCAGTGCAGTTTCCTTTTTTGAGAGCTAACTCTTAATTGCCACGCCATCACCAACGCGCGTGCATTGCACTTTGTGCGAATGCAAGAAATTTCACTTCTATCGCGTTCGTAGAAAAAAAATAGAAATAAAACAAACGGAACTGTGGGCTTTACAGTATTTCATTGCGTGTTCTGATGTGCAGATTTCAAGTCTTTTCCTCTGCCTGCCAAGTCTAGTCGATACTCTTTGTTTCTTTATGAAAGGATTAAAGATTTCCTGTAAAATGAAGCGCTTCTCATTTAATCTTGAACATTTTTCATTGCTTTCAGAATTTTACATGACTAAGAGGGGAGAAAATCGCATGAAAACACTCATTAATGCCGTAAAATATTACTCACAAAGTGCGTTCGCTTGAGTGACGTTCTCTAATTAGAGATAACCCGAAATTGTATGCAAATTGATTGAAATCCCATGAGGGATGCCAAAAGGGGTCTCGATTAATGTCATTACCATGCAAAATATCTGTGCGAGGGAGAGAAAAAGATTGTTTTATCTTTCACAAAAAACGTGCACAATTTGTCATCATCATGTTGCGACAGAAAAACTGAATGATGTGAAATTAAATTTGAGCCTTTAAATTGTGAAATAAAGGAGGGTTGATGAAAAATGAGTGTCTGTGTGTACATTGACCGATACTATCCGCCGGAGTGTCTAGGTTGTATATTTTACTCTCTCGTGACTTTGAGATGTGCCAGCAAAAGTGTTATGACTCATAAAAGATTTATTTTAAATGAAGGTCTTGTTTAAAAAGAAGCACAAGCGGCGTGTGATGTTTTTTGTTCAACAAAAACGAAAACTTTTTCCATTTCACATTTCTATGCAAATGTAAAAAATACCATAAAAAAGAGATATTTTTCGATAGAGTATCAAAATCTCATTAAACACGCCCTTAACACGTTGTTTTCGATGCGTTTAAATTAATGACATGCACTCTCATAACGAGATTTAAATAGTCTGACATTGTTGACACAGTTTTCGCTTTCTTTCCGTCTTATTTCTTTGAACTCTTTTTTTTTTGTTTAAAAATTTATGGACGAAAGAAATGTGCAAAAATAAAAGAATCTGGCCTAAGGGGATGGACATAAGTCACACACATCGGGTCAATTGTGTCTTTCTTTTTGGCAAAAAAAAAACGCTCGCAGACAATTTCACCGTCATTTATCGCATCAACACCTCTCGAGTCAGCTCTTTAAATTTAAATCATCACATTTATATGTGCTGACCCTCCCCTCGTTCGCATCGCGTGCTTGAATTATGACTTTCATTCGCATTCTCTAGGTATATTCGATATGGAAATTGCAAAGAAATTGATAAATTATGATACTGTGCGTCATTTTTCTTTCTCCTTCTCGCATATAATGTACTAAAAAAGCCTTCACAAAAAAAAAGTTAAATGCATTATGCGCATGCATCTTTCATTGCAAGTTAACAGTCGTTTCGTCTCGGCCGAACAAAATGCTGGCAATATATTTTCATTCATTGCTTGAACTCTCGTCTTGGCCTCGCTTTTCTTTTTTTCCCTCTCGCGACTCTTATAAAAACAAATATTCTGCATTATCTGCAGCATTGCATTCACTCACAAGCTTGCGACGAGCTTTCAGATCAAGTTAATTGAAATTAAATGTCATCGTAAAATTAAAAGTAATGAGAAATATTGATAAGAAAAATGAAACCGCTATATAGACTTTGTATTGAAATATAATAAATACCCTAGTAAATGTTCTTGAAAGAATTCCAATTAAGTGCAAAAAGAAAGAGAGAGAGAAGAAGATGAGAACTTGCTTGGACATATTGCGTTAAAAACCTGATTGAAGTTGAAGGCTTGATCAAGCGAGAGAAACCTGTTGATCAGTATTAGTAATGGAATTTCGAAAGAACGAGAAAGAAAAATGCTAATAAACATCTCGGTGTCGTCCAAATCGAAGCAGAGACCTTGAAAGCATCAAATTAATAGCTTTATGAAAAGTCCGCGGCTTCATTTGAAATATGATTATATGGGTGGTGGTGAGGTATCTTTGCAGCAGTCAAACCACAATGATTATTGTTATTGGATTAACACATGCTTGATGCGTGAGCATCGAATATAAACAGTGAGAAATTATTACGGATTATGATGGTGATTTTAATCCCTTGCACCGTTCACATTTCATTAGGTTTTGTTGTAATAATTAACTGTTCGATGATGATCGTGGCAGCATTGAATATAAATAGTGGATATATCTATAGGGATGGGACTCTGATTTAACAAAACCTTCACATAGTTAAATTTATGCAAGTTTTAAGACCAGAAAATTGTCAAATCATGTTCAGTGTCCATCCCTTGTGTCAGCTAAAAAATTGCAACTTTACAATTAAGTAAATCCTCTTTTCTATGAGCTCACGGTTAATTAAGCATTTTGGTTGATTTGAAAAATGATACGCACGTCGAACGGTTTATAAAATTCTCTCGTGCCTCCGCTTGAAACACTAAGCACATTCGATTTAAGAAAATAGAAGTAAACTGTATAATCCGAAAATCATCGCTCGCGAGCTCTTTCATCACTTATTGGCATGGATAAGAACAGAGGGTACTCCTTAATGCCATTTACCGTTTTCTTTTCTTTCTTTTTTTAAAGCTCGTGTATCGTCAATGAGATTGCAAATTTTTAGCGAATGTTCTGTTATAATGGCACTTGAAAATTATTATAATGATGATGTGAAAAAGAGTTTTGTGATTTTTTACTTCTGTCAAAAGAAATTTATGATGATTTATTGAGAGAGAGAGAGAGAGAGAGAGAGAGAGAGAGACATTCATTGATGAGAAACTTCAATTGATCATATTTTAATACAAACATAGGTGAGTATTGCAGAGTTCTTTCACCTTCCTCTTCTGATTCTCACATGCTACTAACGACATTTCCAGTTTGTCTAGTTTAACTCTCAGTCGAGTGAGTAGCGATTACTTAAGTACATATGAGGAAGATTTTAAATAAATAGAAAAATGTCGGTGACGGGTAACAAGTTGCAGTTTCACAAAAAAAATTGCCATATTTCTCGCTCTCACGCATCCCATATTGATTCAGTACAAGTCGTATGTTGAATGACCTCTGATGTTCGAATGCTATGCGGGTCGTCGAATCAGCTAAAATTTTTTCTTAATAAAACTCTTCCCTTCCAGATATCTTTTATATTTATATTTTCTTCTCTCTCATCTTTTCTGCTACTTACTTTTAGGATTTTTAAAAATGTACAAAACAATGTCTCTCTCTCTCCGTCTCTCCATATTTGCGAATAATTAAAAATTAGATTAAAAATTAGTTTAAAAATATTGACTAGTAGTGGACTTAATTTCGGCGGAAAATGAATGCCGGGCGTGGCAGGAGGTCGCTATGTGTCTCTTCTTGAACCGAATCCTGCTTCTCCTCTACCTCATTCTCGTCATCGTTATCGGTTACGTCATCATTATCGGTCTCGTCAGCCTGTGGTCTCAAAGGCGAGCGGAAATAAGGCTTCAGTTCGGCTTCGGAAATACCAGTGGTTTTTTCCAACTCTTGGTAAACTGCCTTGAAGGGACCAGCAACATGACTCAACATTGCTTCAATCATGCGGGTGCGGAGGAAATTAATATTATACTGAGTGTGTTTAAAGCCAGTTGAGAGCGCCAGATCACGACTTTTGCTGGACTTTTGCCCTTTAAGTGGGTATCAGAGATGTGCTGGGAAAGGACGCGCCATTTTGAATCTTCATCCTCTTTCTTGTTTACCGGATCCGTTACATATGTTCCACAATTTTTGAACGGGCAAATTAGCTTCTGTAGATTTGCAAAGTCTTCGCACGCTGCCGTAAGATAATGAGTTTCTTTGTGAAGGCGCTTTTGTATTGGTGCACGAGAGAGAGAGAAGATATCGGCCAGTTTGAGAAAAAATATCCTCACGTTAACGTGGTAAATTTTTCTTTTTGCAAAAAAGATAGGAACAATATGAGCTTTCAACACTTTAATCATATCCGTCAAGAGATAAAGACAGTAAGTCCATTTAGGGATTAACGATTTTATAATTAAAAGCAATTTTTAGATTAAAATGAAGGATCGTGCCAGTAAAATACTCGTCACCAAGATGTGCTTTCAAAAGCATGCACCAACAATTCATGAATGCTCTCTTGAGGAAGAGGCTAAAACAATTGAAGCTAAAATTTTGTCTGCGCCAAATTTTTATGCTGGGATGAAGCTGCAAATATGCGAGCAAGATGTTTTGGACGTCTACGCTACTGTCAGAGAGGCGAATTATTACGGATTCAAAAATACGTTTATTGACGGGCTGGATTTTGTTGTACACTTTGAATACTTCCATAAAGTGGCTGTGAGTGCTCCGAATTAGAACTATAAAATAGACATCATACAGGAGAATGATGGCGAAAAATCGGAACCGACACAAAAGTTGCCAAAAATACAGCCATTCATCGAAGTTTACAAGCAAAACGAACCAACAATAAGGAAATTCTTCAACGAGTTGAATTCTAAAGAATTCATAGCGCGATGCAGATTTGGCATCACACTTGCTGGGGCTCGATTTGATTCATCAATATTTGGCCAGAAAATTTATGTGTCGGCAGAAGCTGGTAGAGCCGAACAGATCGAAGAAATTAAGAAAAATTACATCCGTGACTTGACAGGAAATGATGCCAAACGCGAATCTTTGGAAAACCATTTCCTCGATCCCGTTCTCGCGATTGTGTCGTTAGCTTGCGATGAGCAGAAGTCGCTTGTAGAAATTGTGAATAAGCTGCTTGCACAAAAAACGGAGGAGGAAACGGAAAACAAGAAGAACGTTAAGCGTCCTGGAGCCGTCTTTTTTACACCAGTAAAAATTATAAAGAAGGATAATCATTATTAAGAAGAAGTGATTAGAAAGTCGCAATCGAGGCCTAGTAGGAAGAAGTGAAAGACACAATAATACATTAAAGAAACAATGTAGAAAAAATTTGCTGATGAAATAAAATTTTTGAAAATATAAAATATAAAAATTCCATGTAGGTCATCCAAAAATAACTCCATAAATTTCTTATAAATTCAACATCAATTTTAGGTTATCTCAAAAATTCTTTTCTTCATTCATTTTATTTATCTTCAACCGCAAGTTTACCTTTTTTTTAATTCATTTGAATTTTTATTGTTTCTGCGATTATTTTCTAACGAATACGAAAAGTTCAAATTCAAATTGCGTAACTGGCATAACTGTTATAATTACAGTGTAACCATCTCGACATTGTTTTGATTTTAATTTGTTATTGTTTCGGAAAATAAATAATTAAATTTCTTCAGTTTTGTTGATAAGCGCAAGTTTACCTAAATATAAATCAAGATCTAATCATACAACTCAATTACATTTTTTATTTCTACTTTTTCTATATTGTACTCTCGATCATCATTGAGAAGCGTAATAAAAAATCCAATTTGTAAAATTATTCGCGGCATCATCATCGTTCATTCTGATGCTTGTTCTTTTGTTAGGCGATATAGTAACTATTTCGGTTCATTGATTACCACATCAAAACGTGACTGATTTCAAGAACTCGAGTTGAGTGAGAAGGGAAAGAGGGAAAGAACAGTTTGGGTTAAGTATGTATATCGAAATAATTCTTCATTTCATTTATTTACGTGTGCAGAAGAAGTTGAGGAAAAAAATCGATTTTTATGGCTGGTCGAGATGCCCCAAATTCAAACACTTCTTTTTCTTATCCACCACATATCATAACATTTTTTTGCAAATAAGGCAAAGCAACAAGGCCCCCTAATGTCAATAAATTTCTGTCTATGCGAGAAATTTTTTTCTTCTCGATTTTTGTTTGCTTAATAGAGGGAACAATAAATCGCTTCATCGACCTCATAAATTTTAATATTGGCATTACTATATATTTCCGATGAGGTGTTCAATTGTTTGTGTAGGCAATGGATTTTATAATGCCCGTCATAATTCAAACAGATTATCATTTCTAATGTCATTGATTAAATGCATTTTAAAAATAACTGCAAAGAGATGTCAATGAACTGCAATAATGAAGTAAATAAACGCGTTGGTTGTCGCACGTCACAGGAACAGGAAATTAAAAATGGAATTAAGAAAGAGAATGAGAAGAATTTTTTGCAATCGAGTGGTGGATATTAAAAAAGCTGTCAACCATGTTGTCGGAACGTTGAACTTGAAAATATTTTTTGTTATTAATCGGCGTTTAATTGAGAGCAAACTTTGTTCATTAAAATTCAATTTAACAAATATTCATGTTTGTTTCCTGGTCAAATTATGACGCCGACTAAAAAAAATCTGTAGGGATTGCATGTCGCCTTCATCAACTTCCAATTACACAATTTTAATTGCTTCGTAAAAATAAATATTGAGGAGATTTCCTCATATCTGCAGCATACTCGCTTTATAATTGCTTTCGATGCGACGGTAGCGCTATAATGTCTGCCCATAACCACAGCATGACAATTATAAAATTTAATATTTCCCAAGGACTTTTTTGCTCTTATGGTGCTCAGTCATTTGACATGTTAATGCATTACCTCGCACATAAATTATATCATCGAACAAGTTTTTATTTCTTCAATGCGAGCCGAGTGCATTCTCATTGCATTAAATTTGCTCCCCAAGGGACTCTCTCATTCACATATGATTGCCATCTCTTTTTTTATTTCAATATATTTTATATGATGTTCAATTACATCGAGTAAATTTTTGTCGACATTATCTAATCCGGCAGTCTCTTAAGAAGAAAGTAATCCCACTCGAGAGCCTCATGTGCTCTCTTGCAAGTAAATTTTTTATATAAATATGTTTGTTCGATCCACATTTTTATGAGGTAAATGTATTGGCGAATATTTGTTTTCATTATGCAAGCATAAAAAGAGCTTTACACGATAAAGATAAAGAAAAATTTCATCAATACAACTCGAAAGAAACTATTCATGCATGCAAAAGAGAGGAGAAGTCACTTTTTGGACTTTTAAATTTCTTCCACTTCATTGAATTTATTTCGATTTATCTTTCCAATATACTTTTTTGGGAGGTTTTATTACCTCATAAATGAGACACTCGTGGTGATTTTTAATGGTAAATATATAATTCATTTTTGAGCTTTAAAGAATTTTAATTTTTTGTTTAAATAAATTTAATATCGTTAAGTTTTTAAGAAATATTTTTATGACCCCCAAAAATGACTTAATAAGCCTTAAAAATCAAAAGGTTATATTTCTCATATTAAATACGTAACTAATAAAAAATCAGGCCGTATCAAAGTGATTTACTTTGCGATTGACCCCAAAAATCTCCTGTCACAATTTATGTAATATTTACATAAATTTCGCTGATCCGATCTCCTCAAGAGAGACGAGTTTTAATCTCTAATGTAACAAGAAGTGATAGTTTTTTTTATTTTCTTTTGATTAACAAACAATTCAGTGACATATAAAGGCACATTATGTATTGAACTTTTTTTTTGTGTTATTTGATGTTGTTGTGAGAGAGAGAAAGTATATTTTTGCACTCTTCGTGTAAGCAAACAAAAAGCGACACATGATGATGATGATGAAAATGAAAGATGTTTTATTATGAACCGGTATGTTATATGTGGAGAAAAATAACAATAATTGCATAGAAGTCAAGTCTCGATGTCGAGCGAGTAAAAAATGTAAAGAGGAGAAGAAAAAAAGAGAAAACATAAACAATAATTTGTTTAATAAATTGGCATTTTCACGGTTTTCTCGCGCTCACTTGAGGCGAAGGGGAAGATTTGCATTTCATTGTGATTAATGTTGAAGGCAGAAGCATAACTTGTTTTGTGTTCTGTTTTTTGACTATTTTCGTAACACATTTTATACCTAATTAATTGCTTTTTCCTCTTCTTTAATTATCTCCATGGGTGGGCACACAAAAAAATCTATACATGCAGTTAAAATTACTGTGATTGTAATTATCTCTCGTGGTTTGCGGTTTTAGAACGGTTCGAAACGCTTATTGACACCATTCCCGAATAAAAATCGCCATTATATATGTGAGCATGTATGCTAAGCTACCATGAAACCGATTAAGTTTCTAAACTCAATTTTTTTGCTACTTGATCAAAAATCTCAAGACTAAATTACTTGCTCGATGAGAGAAAATGTGAAGGCCAAATTTCATTGCTGAAAAATATATAATTCCGATGTACTTTAAGTAATCAAACTTTTTATTGATTTTTTCCATAAATTTCCTTGGAACTGCAATAAATTTTTGACACTTCCGTCCTTGATTTTGGCGAAAATTCCCTCGATCGACAATGTTGCTTTTCTTTCTTTCTCTTCCCCCCTACACAAATGGGATCGTTAAAAAAATTGTAATACCTAAAATCTAAAAATAAACTTTTCCATCCACGCGGTCTCGACGAAAACTACAATGAGATGTTTCTTTCATTCAATAATCAAACAAACACGATCTCGTTAATTCCTTCTCAACATTTTACATGTGTCAAATTCATTTCAGAGTTAATTTTTCGCTGAAGTGTTCAATGCTTTCGTGAACTGATCTATTTCTGGTTAGCTCTCTTTTAATTCACGATCAAAGCACTTGAGTGCGAAATTCTTGTTTTCAATGGCATGTGTCTGGATATTTTCAATTTAGAGATTAAAGAAGAAATCAATAAGATTTAACACTCTATCAATGCTATATGTGTGCCCGTCTCCAGTTGAGCGTGGCCATAAATCTTCAAGTTAGAGAGAGAGAGAGAGAGAGAGAGAGAGAGAGAGAGAGAAAATAGGTTGAATTGTAAAAAAAAAAGTCAAAAAAGAGCAATTTTTCGGTTGAGAAATTCAAACGCAAGCCTCTTTTTGTTCAATGCTCAATGCAACATCCAATTCTTTTGTATCGGATTCGCATTTAATTTTCTTTTCAAACAAAAAAGTCTGAGAATTAATCTCCAATTTATGCAAGCAATTATGTGAAATTAAACAACTCTCGAAGCGTTGGAAATGCGAATGAACTGCAAAAGGTTTGAAGAAAATCGAAAGGGAGATTGAAAAATTAGGCAACCATTTTACAATTGACCCAAGTTTATTGATAGTAAGATTTAGAGGTTAAATAGAAATTCTCACCAAAAATTCAACTTCAAAATTTTTTGTTCAATTCAAAATGTTCTCATAACCTCAAACAATTCATCAATCAATACCCCCTTAAAGATAACAAATTGATATGATCATCTTATATTAAAGGAATGCAAGATCTGTGTGTAAATGAATGAGTCTGTAATTGATATTAATGAGCTTTCATCAGTTTGATTTTTGCTTTTATGTTCAGTGTGCGAAATAATGCAGTTATGACAATTAGACACGCAAGCCTTATACGATAAATAAATTTCAAAATTATTAACTCTAATGAGCTTCGATTTTTACAACTTCTGGTCGTGTCAAATGGCATTAATGACCGTGTAAACTTGTATGCAAAAAAAACATATAAAATTACTTGATTATTTCCCAATTAGCAAAATGATTTTCTCTCTCTCTCTTTCCTTCCCATCGAAACTTTCAATTTCAAATCACTTTCGAATTAACATCCATTTTTGGCGAGTATGTTAGTGGTGAGAAAAATCTTCTTCATTTTTTGCACGCGTTTCTCAAAATTATAATTGTTGATAATCAAAAATCGTGATGTTGCGAAAAATGAAATTATTAAGTACTCAATAAGCTAATCAGAAGGAAAGCTCAATCATTGATGGGAGTATAATGGACAGGAAATGTCAAGTGATGAGCTCAGTAGAGATGACAACATAATACGAAAAATTTGAAGGCATGACGATAAACGATGAATTATCTTTAATTTTTTATGGTATCTCATTTTTTTGCGTGTATAATGAGACTCATATGAAAGGTCTTTAAACGCATCCGCTCGTCGACCTTCGAGATGTGGAAATTGCTCAATTTGAAATGCAGAATGAGAGAAAATCTGACATTATGAATGAAAAACTGGTTCAAGACGTGAGCAATGTAAACGATATAGGGATAGCACGGTAGCCCGAGAGCGCAATAACTGAAGAGAGAGAGAGTTGAATGTACTCTGCCATTTGTGTGTGCAGTCTGCATACTTGATATGGTGTGCCTTTAGGCTACGTAACTCATGCTAAATGATAGACAATTGAGATGAACATATTTGCCGTGAAAAATGAGAGCAAATCATGTTGCAAATTATTTTAAATGGACAACGAAGGGGGAAGAGTGACTCTGGAATTAAAATTAATTTTTACTCATTTTTTCACGACAATCAAAATCCTCTTATCAACTCCCCCAAAACGCTCTCTTTAATAATTCGTGAAATAATAATTTGCGTAAATTTGATCTCCTTTCGCCGTCATTTGTCGACATTTATCGCTGTTGAATAAACGAGGAGATTTTAATATGCTTTTGATGAAGAAGTGGATGTCGTAATTTAATATTATCTCGCTCGTTTATGTCAAGACGCTTAAAAGACATGAAATGCGATAAAAATTCGAAAAGATTTCATTAAATAATATTCTCATTCCTGACCGGGAGAACGGCATATGAGAGACAGGCAGACTGACGACATGAAAAATATTTTTCTTTCACCCGAACGCATGCAGATAACTTTTTTACGATTCTTTTGCAGATGACATTCATGAAGAGACTTAAAGAACAACATGTTGCGTTCAACTTCCTATTATTCGAAACAATACGAGTTTTTCAGTTTGTTGATTTCCCTTTTTGTGCATGCCACATTTTTTTATGTGCATTTCTGTGTCTCTCTTTTTTTTATGTAATAGACAGCAATAACAAAAAATGCCATTTTTTGTCCATAAAAAATAAAAAAAAATTGCTGAGCGACGACACACTGCAAATTTACAGCTAAGACTATGGTTAATGTCAATGTTATTACACCAGCTGGACATTTAACTTTTAAAGAGACGACAATTTTATGTGGAAGCAAAAATGTGCAACAGACGCACCGAGAGAAATTTTTTAGAGGCCATTTAAAGTTTGAATGTCCAGCAGCTGGAATTAATTCTTCTAGATGTAAATTTTTAACCACGTTCAACTTTTAGACACCGTTTAATATTTCCTCGGGTGAAGGCGATTGCATAGAGCTTTAAAACCAGAGAGTAAATAAATAATAGGACATGGCGAGTGCCACCAAGAAATCGCGGAAACAATTTTTTCTTGCATTTACACGGTTCAAAATACCCGAAGTAGAGTTAAACAAAATTATGAGCATTTGGCATATCGGAGAAGAAAAGTAATAATGGCGGATAATAACAGTCAATTTGCACTAAAACTATTCCATATGTTATTGCTGATTTCATTTAGTTTGATATTGCATTACGTAACAATAAAATCACGGCAATTGCTACTTCAGTATGATCTGCAATTGGCATCATGCAATTTTTTTATATTCGCTTAATTTTTATTTTGAGTTTAATTCGCAAAGTCGTAGACAATCATGTACATGAAAAAATTGTGTGGCAATTTCTTTAATTCGAATTAAGCAAAATGTTCATTTCTTGTACATGCTTTCACTGAAGTTGTCCAACAATATTTGCTCTCTTACTGGCTGCTGCTTAACGATTGTGTAATATGATTTTTTTGATTGAGATCAGAGAAATACAAAAAACCACCGATCTTGTTCCATTAAACTAAAAATTTGGTAAAAATTTGTGGCCGACAAATGGCAAAAAGCGAAAGAAATGTGCGACAAGTGTTGATCGATCGTGGTTCCACAACATTAAGTACTTTTTTTTGCCAACTCACTTGAGAAATTTCTCAATTAATCATTCTGAGCACGAGACCCGAACTCTGCTGACTGAGGGAGCGCAAGAGACATGTAAACACTATCGATTTTCTCCTTTCGTCATCAGAAAAAAAAATATCGAGGCCAGAAAAAAATTATGCTGCCGCATTATGTGAACCATTAAAGTGAAAAAGTCATCAGAAAAAAAATTGTAAGCTGAGAATTTTCCATGAATCATCCGAAGAGATTTTCTAGCTTTTATTTTTTTTCGATGTAGATTGAATTACAATGTAAATAAAAAGAAAGAAGGGGAGAAAGTTCTTAATGGTGGTGACATAAAAGTTTGTTAGTTATTTGAGATTTGTTATTTAATTTGTTGAACATACTTTATTGACCCAGATAAAAATTTGATTCTTCATTTCTTTGTGGATTATTCAACTAGTTGAAATTTAAAAATATTTCGAATCCAGTAATAATTTTAATTTTTATTAAAAGTTGAATCCAATGTCACGCCAATTTTGCAAAAAAAAATCTTTTTATCTTTCTTAAAACTTTTTTAAGAAAGCTAAAAGTTCAATATCCACCATATGCGTGTCGTGCAGAACAACACTCCGAGCTACCATAAATTACGTTCATAATAAAAATTTCACTCTCTTCAGCCGAAAGTGGAATGGGGAGAAATGAATGTGGATCGTCGCGCGGTGAAAATAAAGTTTGTGCGGTGCAAACAAAAAAAAAATCAGATTTTTTTTCTCTCTATATCGAGGGAACGGTATGTGGACGTGCGAATGCGGAATACTGATTGCGAAAACTAAATCCCGGAAAGTTATTTGTTCAATATCATTTTCTCTCGAAGCTATTTTTGGATTGCTCGCAACAAACAAAATGCACCGCTTTAAATTTTTCAACTTTGCAACAAAAAAAAAATTAAAAATTTGCGGAGAATTTTCACTCTTAGCGGAAATTTATAATTATTAGAATTGAATTCAATAAAAAGGCAATGATAATTGGCTCGGAAATGATTCGTGTGCACTCAATTTACCTCCATTTATTTTACATAGTGATTTATTAATCTCAACTTGTTTCAGTCAATCAATTCATTCACAATGCTCTCGCATGTTTGAGAATTCAATTTATTTTTTTGCAAGACTTCATTAACAAATCTTCCTTCACTCTCGATTGAAATCATTTTTCATCAATTGATGTCCGATTTGTTGGCGTGCGTTCTATATTTTAATGTAGATCGTGTGTGTATATGTCAGGTGAAAACAAATTATTTTCGTTTTAAAATGAGTGACCAGATATTTTTAGAAAAAAGTTAAATTTTTAAGAGATTTTTTTGGAGGGTTTTATTGCATTTTTAGGGTTAAAGTTGCCTTAAAATCGAAACAAATCAGATGGTCATCCTAACTGAGTAAAATTTTTCAAGACTGATTCATTTTATCTTTTTTTAAACTTCAAAATGTTTTCTTCAAACAAATTTAATTGACAACAGCTGAAATTTGAAAATTTGTTTTAATTTAAAAATAATTTACTGAGTATGAAAATTATAAAGAGCTACGTATGAATCCGTTAATGTACGCATGTTTAAAAATTGCTTCATTAAAAAGTTAAAATTGCACGCACTGAAACTGTAAAAGTTTTGTTGAAAACTCAATCAAGATTTATGTGAGTGGAAAAAATAGCAAAATCAGGCGCTTTTATTGAATTGACGCAAAAAGATCGCGAGCAAATTGAACTTGTGTGTTTATAAGAACACCTACGTGAAAACAATTTGAGAGAAACATAAATTAAAGTGAACGAGAAAAAAAAAGTTCAATTAATAAAATTTAATTTGGTAAATTAGCTGAAAGAATTTGCTCAGGTTTAATGCCCTCGAAACAAGAATTGAAAGAAAACTTGAAATAAATGTTTTGACACTGTGTACTGTTATCTGCCTCCTTAAAATTGATGACAACGAGCGAAAAATAAAAAATATTTGAATTTCCAAAAATGACACATCGCAAATTGTGAATAAGTGCGAAGTGATTAATTATGAACGAAACTTTTCTGCTTGACTGACCAGTTCGATTTGTTTCGCCTTTTCATCATCGTCAGCATGAAAGGCTTGAGAAATTAATTAAAATTAATGACCACAATGGCCTTGATCATCGTGCACACTATTTGCACTTGTCTAATTTGAATATCGCGTAACTCACCCACTTACAGTGACGAATGGCAGATGAAAAAATAAATATTGTAGAATTTGTGCGGCATTGCCAAGTTGAAAGAAAAATATATGTGTGTGGCTAGCATTTTGCAACGCTTCGGAATTTAATAATATTAAGTGGCATTAAACATTCATTGGTGACAACAAAAAATTTCTCAATCTATGAATGGGGTTTCACTTTTGTGGAAATTTTGAGATGGTTTGAGTTAAAATTATTTGTAAAGTTAAAAATATTTGACGTAAATTTTCTCATAAAATAAAAATTATTTTTCTTTCATCTATTTTAATCGTCCATTGCCAGCAATGTGAGCAGTGAGCAGCATATTTTTTTAATTAATAAACTCGTTTTTTGAGGCCACCATAAAAAGGGTTCTCAATTTCACGTTCAAACAAACCAAATATTGATGTCAGCCTCAATTTATAACGTCATATGAAATAATTTTGGGTCTTTAAAAAAAAGCCGCAAAAACTTTTTATACCACGCATAATATTTTTTTTGTCATTCGACGAGCCTCTACATGCGGTGTCTTTCGATCGAGTAAACAAGTTAATTAATAGTTTAAATATACATCACGACTCTCAGATGAGCAATGTGCGGTGAGTCAAATAGCTACAAAAGATATGATGAATGTCATTACTATTCAACTCAATGATTTAGTGAGCTGTTGAAGTGTTTGTGAGTGTGGAAAAATTCTCATGTTAATTTATTGAGCTGACACAATCGTCAATTAAATATTTTGAGAAGTTATTAAAATTTTTTGCGCAGTTCCTGAGGAATTCAAGTGACTCACGAGTGTCCACCACTCGAATTCTTTAAATTTATTTTATTGCTATTGAAATGAATCAATTAATCAATTAAAGAATGAAGCCACAAAAGTTAACGATGAGAAATAATTTCATGAAGAATTTCTTCGAAAGAGAGACATTTCAATAAATCGAAATTGAATATCGTTACATTCAATTTGTAAAAATAAGCCCAATTTATTTTCAAGAGAGTGAGACACAAAAAAAACTGATAAAATATTGTGTATTGGGTCGGACAATGTGACGCCTTTTGCTTGTAAAATTTTTCTTCTTCTCCGCAAGTGCGCCGCGGCATGTAATTGTTGGAATTTTATGAGAAAAATTTCTGTTGTGTCACTGCTTTCCATTCAATTGTTCTCGCTTATGAAATCTCTTGGAACAAATCTCTTAAGAAGTGCCTTTTAGGAACGTACAACTCATAATAATAGAATTAAATTTTTATCTGATCTTTTTCTGATGAATTTTTAACGGCGTGTGGCTCCAGAGAGAGTTTTTTTTGTGGAGCAAGAAAATTTCTATTTTTAATTGTTTTGTCTTCGTACTGACATTTCCTTCCGGCGAGCACAACTGCAATTTTATACGACATCGATGGTAGTGACATCGACTATGTTGGAGCATTCAAAAAATCCTGGATTAATGAATTTTATCAATAATCACAAAATCATTTTCTGTAATCTCAAAGAAAAAAAATTTGCCAACCCAAAAAATTCACGTCCCTTGAAAACAGCACAACGATGAAGCAATTGAAAATCACACTATGCAATTTTATCACTCATTTCCTTTAGTATTGATTTTTATTTTCTCTCTCTCTATTCTTCCAGACCTCATACCGTCAGGCCGATTGAGAGATTGCCGCCTGAAAGTGACGTGGTTATTCATTCAATATATTTTCTGTTTGAATGATGGCGGCAGCGGAACGTATTAGGACAATAAGTGTGGGCGGTGCTGACTATGAGTCGGATGTGAGTGATGTCTTTTCAAGCAGCATTCACTCGGAGCCTTCGCTGATGAACACATCACAAATCTCAACGTCATCGCAAGACTCACAAAAGCTTACAAGTTCATCAAAGTCACCCCACAATCTGCCATCGAAGAATGTGCGTACAAATAAATAATTTCATGTCAAAATTAAATTAGTCGACAAAAAAAATCGCATGATAATTAATAACAAAATTCTTTTCTCTCTCTTCCAATTAATCATTTAAGGTCGGCACTTCGTCTTGTCGCTTTCCAAAACTGGAGGAATGCGCGCATTTTCATTATGAGCGTGTTCAGCTTGGCAGTATTACAGTACGTTTAATTGAAGATAAGCCCGACATTGTGGTTGGCAGTGGCCTGCAAGATCAACAACCTCAGCACTGGTTCATCATCAATGTGTCCGCGGGAAGGTCAGATCCGTTTCTCATAAAACGTTCGCTGCAGAACATGAAGATGTTGGATGAGATGTTGCATCAGTGCGTTTACGATCGACGTGTGAGTGACCTACAGGATCTGAGCGATCTAACTGAGACGACAGACGACGAGGAACTTTTAGATATTATCGATATTTATTTGTCAAGGCTGTCGCGCATTGCAAGTGACTCAATGACTTGCGGATCAATTTTGACTTGGTTTCAGCTCGATAATAAAGGCAGACGGCTTCCCGTTGCCGACTCGGATACGATGCTAACGATAAATACGCCTGCAGTTGGTGCTGCTTATGGCATTCGTCGTTATGTTGCACAAGCATGTGACGAAATTTCAATTGAAGTTGGTGATATGATTTCAGTTATCGATATGCCGTCGAGTGCCGAGTCGCTGTGGTGGCGTGGCAAGAAAAATCACTTTCAAAAGAATCAATACGAGGTCGGATTTTTCCCTCAAAATTGTGTCGCAATTATTGGCGAAAAAGTTCCACGTCACATGCCGCTTCCAGCACCGCTCGTCGGCTCTCTCGCCATCTCACCAACAAAACCAGTTTTGAGGAAGCATGGAAAGCTGATAACATTCTTCAGGAGCTTCATTGTAGCGAGACCGTCACGTCGAAGACTTAAGCAGAGTGGAATTTACAAGGAACGAGTTTTTAGTTGTGATTTAGGAGAACATTTGATGAACAGTGGACTGCATATTCCACAGGTAAATTAAATTAACTTTAATTAAATAATTTTTTTAAATACTTTTTTTGTTCATTTAGGTGCTAAAAAGTTGTGCCGAATTTATTGAGGAATTTGGCATTGTCGACGGTGTCTATCGGCTCTCGGGCATAACTTCAAATATTCAAAGACTTCGGCGAGCGTTCGACGAAGAGGTTATTCCTGATCTCACAGCGCCCGATATTAAACAAGATATTCATGCAGTGACTTCCCTTCTTAAGATGTACTTCCGTGAACTTCCAAATCCACTCTGTACTTACCAACTTTACGATAATTTCGTGGAAGCAATACAGGCGAAGAGTGACGGAATTGAAGACATGCGATTGAAAATGATCCGACAGACCGTTCGAAAACTTCCGCCTCCTCATTATCGTACTTTGAAGTACCTCGCGTGCCATTTGTATAGAATCGCTAAACATTCCTCGAAAACGGGCATGACGGAACGAAATATTGCAATTGTGTGGGCTCCAAATTTGTTGAGAAGTCCGGCACTGGAATCGGGTGGTGTGGCTGCATTGCGCGGAGTCGGTGTTCAGGCTGTCGTAACTGAATATCTCATAGTGAATTCAGAAGCCATTTTTGATGACTCGAACGATGACTTTGATTATTACAACACATCACAACCGCATTCGTTGAGCGATACGAGCAGTATTCATCATCCCGAACTACAGCCACGTGACTCGAGTATATCGTTAAGTGAGCGACCAAAGAGTCTCAGTGTTGGTCCGCCAAAATTAATTAGCCTCGAGGAGGCTCAAATTCGAAAGAACCAAAGAGAGAATGATAAGGCAATGCCGATTATCTCAACATCCACACACAATCCGAGCAGTTCGTACATCGAAGTCGGAGGTGGACCGGCAAGTTTACCCGAAAAATACCACACGGTACTCCCAGTGCCAAGGTAAAAAAATTTGCACGTTTTGCTTTTTTCGCTTTTTATCCTTTATTAATTTCCAATTTTTTGCCCTTTTTTCCTTTCTCTTTCAATTGCACGCCATCAAAACTTTATAAAAACACGCTAGAAGTTGGAATAAGCGAAAAACTCATTCGTGGAAATCAATTTTTCAACGTGGCGATCGTCGATCAAATCACAACATCAAATCTAAATGCATTTCAAATCCAATTGCGGCCAAAGAGACAGTCAGTAAGATTGAGAAGAAACTGGAGGGACAGAGTAAACTTCCGGTGATTGTTTCGGCCAGTAATAGCACAAATAGTAGCTTCAAGGAGAAGAAACTTGCAAAGAGTAAGATTAACTCAATTTATTTAATCGCAATAAATTATAAAATGATTTATTTTAGGTGCTGACATGCTCGATACAGGCACAAAATCGCTCACGGCTGAAGCGGCATGTCAACGATCATGCTCAATTGATAGTCTTCGAACGGCCGGTCATAGTCGATCAGTATCGCATGATTCATACTTTGATCTTCTTCTTCAATCGCCGCTAAGAATCACCGCATGTCCATCGCGAGAACTTTCCGAGCTTGTTTTGAATTTTGATCGTGAAGAGCCGGAAATGAGAATTTTTAGTGAGAGTGAGAGCCTTGTTAGTAGTCCAAAAGTAGCCAAAGAGTCCGCCGCTACCGCAGTGCCGCGTAGAATTCTACGTGCACGACCTGAAGAATATTCGAGTGGCGCCAATAGTGTAAATCCATCGCCGAAAAAGCAACCGCGATTGAATTTATCGTCGCCAAGTGAGCTCAAGACATGGGCAACGATCATTAATGAGGTGTCAAATGAGAGTGTAAAAGAAAAGACAGCCGATGACGAGTCGACATCCTGCAAGCGCTACAAATTCGAAGATCAACTTTCAGATATTCAATTCATTGATTGTAACACACCCGAGCACTCGGTTACGCAGACAACGGTGAACACTGGATATACGATTTACACCTCCATACAAATTCACAACCCGCCCTCATCTATTTATGACACGCCAAAACAAGAGCAACATAAAACAATTATCGATACAAATAGCAGCGTTCCGATGCGTCATGAGAGTGAGCGTTACAGCTATCCAGTCACTCAATATACGACCTTCGCCGCTGCCAAGAAGGAGGATCGCTTTAGTTATCCAATTGCCATTAATTCAACTCCACCCGCATCTCAGTCGCCTCAAAAAATTGAAGCTAACGATGAAAATGTGTATAAGATGAATGTCAGCGAAAGTCCATCGCCGCCTCCTGCTAATAGCAGCAGTAAAAAGGCAAACACAATTGATTTGAGTCCCGCTAAAAAGAATGTTCATGTATGAATTAGTTTGAATTTTTAATATTTTATTTTTTTAACGCTTTTCTAATTTTAGGACGTTCAACGATCGCACTCTGAAGTTTTTAATTCCAAATCTTCTCCAACAAGCGAGATGACGATGTCAAAATTGAGTATTGCAACTCCACAATCGCCAGTGAAATCTCCATGCTATTCACTTCTAATTGGCTCAACAGCCAGCTCAACAAGTTCATCGCCCATCAATACACCCATTCAAGATGACATGGAAATGCATCATTATGAGCCAATAAGCTTCACTTCAACATGCAGTAAGGACGACGTGGTCGTAATGCAAACAAGTGTAGAGAAGAAAAAGTCTAAAAATGAACTCTCATTGGATTTGAGTAAAACGCACAAATTGAATGTCACATCATCACCGAGCACACCTCAAAATGTCATTCAAACCACTGCGTCAGATACTGCCAATACTAGTCAATCAGTAACGCCAAGCGAGATACATTATGAGAATTTATTTAACCGTCAGTCACTCACGCCTGAAATATCGCCGAGAGTCGAGGAAGCACAGAAAAAAGTCAAGCCAACTATCGTGCATGTGTCATCGGGTAAATCATCTCCAATAAGATCAACAATTAGCATCACTTACAACATTAAATCGCCATCGAGTGTGAAAAGTGACGATGGCAGTGAAACACAAAAGTTCTTCGGCGATGACGATGAAGATAAGAAAGATGGACTTTTGGAGACGGCATTCGACGATTCGATGGTCTATGAGCAAGTTAAATTTTTCCGGCATGCTGTTGAGGAAGTCAATGACTTTGTTACTGATGAGAGTGAGGAAAAGCTCCAGGAAGTGCCAAATAATGACACAATTAAGCGTGAACATGAAACAAACAATGAGGAACAGTATGAAATTGTCTTTAAAGATAAATTAATTCTTTCGGACATTCACATGAAGGAAAATATTCATTTAGAGAAAGAAATCGAAGAAGATCCAATCATTGACACTCAAGATTCACTCGAGTTTGATCAAAATTTATCTCTCTATGAAAATGTTGAGGTTAAAAAACCAGCAAGAATTTATGAGAATGTTCCATTGCCATCGTCACTCAACTCATCGCCAGTTCGTCAAATTCAGATAAAAACTGTCGATAAAATTGAGGAAAAAATGTCGCCGACTTCAACCGCAAACTTTAATAATGTTCGTAAACTTGCAACAAAATTCGAAACTAGTCCAGTGGAGGGTCAAGCACCTAGCTATGATTTCAGTCGGTCGCCATCACATCGATCACGTCCCGAGGTACAGTTGAGGAAGAGTAATCGCGATCTTTATGCCATCACAAGGAGCTTAGATGAAAATGCTTTCATTCGAGAATTTGGAAGTGCTCGAAAATTTGAGGAATTTAACAAAAGCATCAATGAGATCGCGGACAATGTCGCTAATCGAAGAAAATCTTCCGATTATTCAAAGCCAAAAGTGAGTTTAAAAAAGTATATAAAAATAATTTGATTAATTTGAAACATAATTTTTAGGTTCTCAATCAGCCAAAGAAACTGCCCGGCTTCTCATCAAACCTCTCTGAAGTTCATGAAAATTGTAAGAAATCAGTCGATCACGCCGATGGAGGTGGACATAAATTAAAGCTCAATATTGGCGAGGATTTAAGCAGCAGCGAGCGACAACCCCTTCAAACTTTTAATGTTCGCATCACGCCAACAACTGAAAATAGAATTTCTCTCATTCAAAATAATTTCGATGGTCTCGATAAGAAAGCGTCTGGAGATGATGAGAAGAGCACTTCAACGAATAGCTTAACAAGTCTCAAGATGCTAAAACTCGATCGTGAACGAATTGAGAAAATTAAAGAGGAGCGACGACATCAGTTGAGTGAAAAATATCGAAGCGAGTCTTTCCGCAATCTCAACAATAATGTTAAACTGACAAAGCCAAAATCGAAGCAAGAAATTAATATCGATGATGATTTTAGTGACGATTTGTTGCTAACGCATCGATTCAAGTCTAAAAGTCGGGGTGAATTGGATTTTGAGCAGCCAATGAGCTTAATAAGCACGACATCGTCATCAACTAATAATCTCACATCCTCTGGCAATCAACGTGTGAGAAGAATCAGTGATGAGAAAAATCAGAATGACATTGATTCGGGCATTGATGACTCGCAAGTTGTTTTGAGGAACAAAGAGGCAAATTATGATAACAAGAAGAAAAGTTTTGATAAGAAAAATTCTTTCGATTCTTTTTCGATCAACAATCGAGAACGAGCATCGGCGCAGTACGGAAGCAGTCGATTTAGTCAAAATAACACGCAGTGAGTTAAAAATAAAATTAAAAATAATTTGTAAAATAATAAATTTAACTTTTTCAGAAACGATCGCTGTTCTCCACAGATTTCTATAAAAGACGTTGCTGCAATTTTCGAGTCTCGAGCATCTCAACAAATGAACTAAATATTAAACACGTGTAAATATTAGTTGCAATAATTATTATTGTCGAAATTTATTAATTTTCACAAAGTATTGAATGATATTTTTTTGTGTAAATAAAATTAGAAAATAATTCTCTTGAAAGATTTATAGCTTCGCTTTTAAAAAAATTATACGACACATTTTGACGAAAATTTAGATAAAACTTTGCTTTGACGCATACTAAAAATATTTCATGAATTTATTCCTGGATTTTTTTAATGTGCGTCACGAGCGAAAAATTGTCACTTGACTCTCAGCTTTGAAACTGAAAAGCTTTTTTGAAAATGTTAACTTTTTTGAATACTGGACGATGAATGAAAACGCGATAAAAATTGCTAGGAAAAGACTTTAAAAAATTTATGGAATTAAAAAAGACCAAAATTGAGAATTTTTGGATAAAAAATGAAAGTAAGCCAAAATAAGTGTTAGGAAAATCATTTTAATATTTGCCAAAATAAATTTACTCAAACTCTTTAAAGCAAATTTATCAAAATCAAAAGAAATCTCACTAAATTGCAAAAGATTTTTTAGTCACAACACTTTTGACAATAAACAAACTCAAAGCCCAGTGAAAGATTTTTTTGATACACTTTTTTCTTAAACTCGAGTCAGCCGTATGATAATTAAAGTCTTCTCAAATTCAAGCATACAATTTAGCCGAAACAATTTACATAAAAAATAATCCTTAGATAATTATCGAAATAAAGAATTACTCAAAAATTTACATGAAAAATCAAAAAGTCTCATAAAACATGATAAAAAATTTCGATCAAATATTATTGAATAAATTTAGCAAAGGAAATAATTCTAAAAAATCTCTTCTTACAAACTCATAATAGCCTCCATATACAATGCAACATTTATGTTGATATTTGAATATTATTACGCGAAAATGAATATGAAAATAATTTAATTATTTTTTGCGTGAATGCTGTAAAATGCTAAAGCTAGAAATATACGTAAATGTGTTAAATAATTAATTTTTTGTATGTTTGGTTATTGTTTGCTTTCTTTATGCTGGAAAATTAAAAATTTTCTAATTTGATTTTGAAAAAGTTTATATAACAGAAAAATCTCATAAATAATTTGTAGATACAAAAAAATTCTTCTCAAATTGAACGAAATCTTGTGAAAAATAAAAATGATGAAAAATGTTTCAAACTAAATTCAAAGGAATTTAATTCTGTTAAGTTTTCAGAGCTAATTTTTTAGTAATTTATGTTTTAAGAAAAACTAGTGAAATTTTACTCGTTGGTTATTCCAAAAGTATGCATGAAGCTAGAATAAAGTTTCTATTTTGCTGGAATCTCACAATTTGAGAATTTTGAAACTATTTTGTCCATTTAATTGGAGTACACATTCAGATCCTTTTGACGTGACAGTCATTCCTACAATACAAACTGTATTTTTTTTTTTTTATTTTTTTTTTTTATTTAATTTTTTTATTTTTTTTTTTATAATTTTTTATTTTAAATTTTATTTTTTAATTAAAAATTTTTTTTTTTTTTTTTTTATTTTTTTTTTTTTTTTAAAATTTGATTATTCCAAAATTTTAAAATTATATAAATTATATAAAATTACCTAAAATTTCTTATATAACATGTGGATGCAAAGTTTGATTAATATATCCAAAATTTTGTTTAAATTACAATGTTCGATTGTATCAATTGATTCGGGATTTACTTTGTGAATCATTGGAATATCATTTTCCAAAAAAATACTTTTTAAATTTATTAGAATGAAAATTTTTTAATGAACACAATTTAAAAAAATCATGACATTAAGCGACGGCATTTACAAGTTCAAAATCCTCTCAATGATATCAAATGTCACAACTTCATCCCTTCATGTGTGCATTAAAAACCTCACAGTTAAAAATTTCCATCCTCAGTCACGTGTCGCTGCAGACTTTCGAGATTTATTTCTCGAAATGTTTTTTTACTGCAGGTTGACTTCAGCTATTAAGTCAATTAGGATGATGTCCATCACATGTTTAAGTTCTTCTTAAGTCCTTAATAATTGCTCGACGAAATTTGAGTAATTTTTAATGTTAATTTGGCAAGCAATTAATTTCTCAAAAATCATCGGCTTATCAATTAATTTTAACAGCGATCGACATTGTATGCGATGATGAATTAATTGAATTTTAATTACATCCATTGACAGCCATGATTTGCCGTTAAATTTTCTCTTCTCCTGCTGCTGATTTTGTGCTGTGATGATGATGAAATGATTTCGTAATGTGAAGCCACGTAACGACTCAAACTCAACTCATTTAGTTCAACATTGTGTGAATGCATGCACGACGATATCAGTCAAGATTTTCATTGGCTGAATAAAATTCCATCCCCGATTTCTCCTCCTAGCTGCAGAATGTTCACTAACACAATCAAAACACGATGACTTGAAAATTTTCCGCTCACAGCTGAGAAAAAATTGTGTCAAAAGCTTTTCTTCGATAAATTTTCCATTTTCTCATTTTCAACCCATGATGAGCGTTGCAGTTAATTAGGACTTCCAACACTCAACAACGCGGCAATCAGCAGCTCATTAAAATTTGCATTCTGACTTGAGAATAACGAAGAGTGGAAAAATCTATTTTTCATCATGCTAATTTGCATGCTGTCACTTAAATGTGAAAAACATTTTCAGGAATTTTTTAATTAGTAAAAATTTTTACTTTTTTAATTTTATAGTTTTGAAAAATTATCAACACTCAACATGTCCTCGCACCCTCGCGTGTCCTGAAACAAAATTCTGCACTGTAAAAATTGATTGCGAGTAATTTGATGAAAATCGGATGTAATTGAATTATCAAAGTTTGAGTGCCGTCGGCACGGAGGCGAGAAAAAGGAAAGAGCCGAAAGTTGTTCTTTATGATGTTGCCGATTGTTGTTCAATAAAACCACCATAAACTCAAAAATTCTCATCAGCAGCAAGCAAATTGATGACACGTGTGGATTTCAGGAATAAAATATTTTAAAAAGGAGGTGCAGCACTTTGCAAATGTGATTCATTTAATTATAATTCATACAACAATAAAGGTAGTTAGTTTGTGTGTGTGTGTGTCTTGTTTAGGGGTGACATTTCAATTGTGATTGCAGTTGATTTTGATGAAATTAAAGATGAATAAATGTTGTCATTATGATTCTTTTCTCTCGACTGGTGTGATCTTGATTAAAACTGTCGCGATGGCAATGCATTGGCACAGGATGTGAGAAATTTAATAAAACATCAAAAAAAATTCTTCGCTACCTTTTAATTTCAGGGAGATAAAAATCTGTGAAATAATTTCGCTGCTTGACTTCCCACTTTTTTTTTATTTTGCTATCTGGCATCCCATTCAGAAATCAGAGTGAGGACAAACAACAAGCATAAGCAGCAGGATTTACACGCTCACTTTTTGATTTAATTTTCCATCGACGAAGGGTGAAAAAATTATTTTCATCAATGAGATTTTATCGAGTAAATAATAACATTAATCTAGGCACTGATGCACGTAATTTACTCAATCATATGGTGATAAAGTGGTGGGCGTGATTGACGCTAATTTATGAGCTATTTAAGTCGTGATGCTTTGAAGGAAATTTATGATTTTAAAATGAAGAAATTTTTAATTGAAACAAATTCCTCGCGATTTTAAGTAATTTTAAAAAGATGCACTGTAATTTGTGCTAAATAAAAATCAACCATTGTTCAAACAACTACTAAGTTCAAGCACTCGAACCACCGTAAATGAATTTGTCGTTAAAATACTTTAAAGGCACAAAGCACACATATTTTTATGACGCTTGTGAATTAATTACGCTCTTAAGCAAATAAATCAAAATATCGAGAGAAAAATTCTCAAAAAATACCAATGAGCATGTTAAGTATAAAAAGCCTCTTCCCATAGTGATGACCCACTCAGTGTTAATTTTGCTTCCAGCCTTACGCCGCGTCATCCATAAATTTTTATCTCTTAATCATCAAAGTGATCTTCAAATATTTTCGTACGCTAGAAAAAAAATGTTAAGATTTTTGTTTGCTTTCGCCACGCTGCTGAATGTTAATTATGGTGCTAAATTTCGTAAGAAAAAAATTAATAATTAACAATAAATTAAAGTGAATAAATATTTTGTAAATATTTTAATTTAGCTGAAAATCAAATAAGATGCCGTTGGGGTGACACACAGTGTTTCGCTAAAGTTGCTTCGGAAATTGTTAGCCGAGGAAAAAATGGTAAATTTTAACGAAAACATTAAATTTATTATTGAATCAAAAATTTGTCATTTAATAATTTGAAAACATTTTTCATTCAGGATATCCCGAACTCGGCATACCCACTCTTGATCCCCTTTTTATTAAGAAAATTGGAATCAATCAAGGTGGAAGCGGACCCGTAAACCTCAGACTCGATTTCTCCAACGCACAAATGGAAGGATTTTCTCAAATAAAATTCCGATCGATTCAAGGTTTAGGAAAAAATCTCGATAAAGCAAAAATCGAGCTCAAGTATTACCATCCAATTTACTCACTTACCGGAGACTACAAAGCCAACGGCAAAGTTCTCATCTTGCCGGTTCAAGGCGATGGCAAGGCTAACATTACATTTTGTAAGTCTTCCGGAAATAATTTTATTATCGATGACATTGTGACTCGAGTGTTTATTTTATTACAAACCACGTGTTTGCAGATGAGAATGAAGGTGTCATAAAATTATTGACGAAAAAAATCGAGAAAGATGGAAAAAGACATTTACAAGTGGACAAAATAAGGTTCAACTTTGAGGTTAAAAAGTGAGTGGAAAAATTTGATTATTTTTTTTTAAAATTCCGTTAAATTTTTAATCTCTAGTGCGCGAATGGAATTTACAAACTTGTTCAACGGGAACCAACAACTCGGAGACACCTTCAACAAGTTCACAAACGACAACTGGAGTGATATCCTTCGTGAGATTAAACCAGCCATGGAAAGTTCGATGGGTAAAATCTTTAAGTCAATTCTAAATAATCTTTTTGGCAATATTCCGTACGATGAGATGTTTATTGAATAAAGAATGGCACTCGACGTGAGCATCATAAAAGTTGTTCCTTTTATCATTTTCTCCTCTCACACCACAAAAGCAATTTTCTTCAATCAACTTCCAATTCATAAAATCACGTTCATATTTTCCAATTTCCATGTCAATTTGTCGTCACGAGGGAGACTCTTGAAATATTTTACTGTCGAGCATTACTTTGTGGGCGTTCACAATTTTCCGCATAAAAGATAATAACGGAGAAAATTCAAGATGGCATCGAAGGGGAAAATTGGAGCAGATAAAAACGATTTAAAGTGGAATATTTTTTTTTGCTACACAATTATTTGTTTTATTAAATTTCTAATTAGTGGTTTTTAAATTAATGACTATGAATTTCTGGATTTTTTATCCTTTAATGGAAGTGAATGCTTTCTTTTTCAAACTGACTGCTAAATTTAATTTTACTCAATATTTTTTTCTTCTGAGAATCTATTTAATTTCAACACAACATGCTGCCCGCAATTTCGCCACCCAAAATGTCTACATCGCTCTCATCATCTGTATCGATGTCGCTCATTGAGTCTTTTTCACTTCCACTACACGAACCTTTCATCATTGGCGGATAATTTTGGAGAATGCAATTGAAATTTGGCGTCTTTTGAGTTCCATTAGATGATAATTTGATATCACTATTGCTGTAGAATGCCTTTGATTGATTCAATCTGCTGCCATTGGAGTTTGTGGTTGCCGAGGAGACGTTAAGGTTGTTGTCGTTGTTGTTGCCGCTTCGTGATGACGAAAAGTCTGAAGATGGATCTGAGGAAAAACGAAGAATTTTTAATTTAATTTCCAGCAGACTTGAAAATGTCTTGGAATTTTTTGGGGAGGCAAGAAAATCAATAAGAAAACAAAAGGAAATTTAAACAAGCGAAGAAAATATTTTTATAGACTTTTGGAATTTTTAAAAATATATGAACTCACCTTGATTATTGTTATTGGAAGGACTTGTTGTCGTATTATTACTGCTGCTGGTTGCTGCATCTTTTCTTCGAAGTTGCTTTTTGACTGGCAAAATGAAAAAGTTTTGGTAAATTTAACAAAGCTAATTTAGGCATGAAAAATAATTTAATCAAGCACTTTCGGGATATTTACTTACATTTCATTCTTCGATTTTGAAACCAAGTTTTGACTGTAAAAAGCAGAAAAAATTTAAAATATTTAAAAAACCCTCTTTAAGAATTTAAATATTAAAAGAAGACGAAAATTACCTTGAGTTTCCGAAAGTCCCAATGCCGTCGCAAGTTCAACCCTCTCAGGTGTAGAAAGATATCTGCTTTATATTTTTTTCATAATCATTTAATTAGAAATTAAATTAAAATTATTATTTTCACCTCTGTGCTTCGAATCTTTTCTCCAAGCCAGTCAATTGAGGATCACTGAAAACTGTTCTGGCTTTTCTTCTCCTGCAATGTCTCAAAGCACTCATTCCCATTCCAATGCCCAAAATTTCTGGCACATGACATCCGTTGTTGGGAAAACCAGTGAGAAAACCTGTTTTAAAGTTTTTTTAAAACTATTTTTTACCCAATTCAATGCGAGCTTACCTTGCGATAAAAAGTAAGGATCGACACATTTGTAGCCGGTTGCAGTTGGTGTCAGATAAGCTCCCAACATTTGAAGATAGTTTTGATGCTCAGCATAGGGAGGCGGCGAGGTGTAAACTAATGGCTGACTATTGCTAGAATTTTGATGTGAATGAGGAGGTGGAAGTGACACAGATTGCAAGTGATGTTGTTTGTGATGTCTGTAAAAAAATGTTTAAATTTAATTTTATAATTTGTCAGTTCATTTTTTTTCTTAAAATAAATTAAGCTTAGATATTTTTAATTTTGCAAGCTTTCACAGTAGCAACTTTCAATTTTTATTGGATGAGGTTTAATTGGTTTTTTGTTAACATGTATCCCAAAATTGATTGTCAAAAAATTCTCATACAATTGTCCCGGCAAAAGCAAAATTTCAGGATACTTTTGTTGATGATTGACAGCGTTTGGAAAGTTGTGGCATGAAATTGAAAATCCTGAATTTTGAAAATATTTTGTTTTATTTTTTCCAATGACTTCTTTAATTTCTTCTTCTTTGACATCGAGACAATTGGTGTGCAAGTCATCTTGTACTGGATTTTTAGACTTCATTTCAATTTGATCGGTATCGACGCGACATTTAAAAAATTCAATTTCTTTTTCTGTCAATTTTGTCCGCAAATATTCGAGAGTTAAATTTTCTTCTTCAACTTTGAAAGTTTTTCCGTTTTCTGGAAATTCAGGACACGATGAAAAATGAAGATAATTTTGATTTGTGAAAATTTCCAAGACTCTTCCAGTTCTCACGTGAATCGCACGAAATTTGCAAACTTTTTCATCGTTTGAACTAATTTTATAGAGCAAGTCGAAATTTTCGCATGCAGTAAAAATTTTCTTAATTTCACTTGAGTCACGAAAATCTTTTTCACTTCCGAAAAGACTTTTAAATGATTTCGAGAACATTCCATTTTTATTTCTTTCGCTGAATTCAGAACTTTTGACCATCACCATGTGATTTAAAAATTCTTCACTTCCACCATCATGAGACGCCAAATTAAAGTAAAATTTAAAGCTCAAATCGATTGGTGTGATTTTGTTGCTTCTTGCTGTCATTCTGATTATCAAAGAATTTTTAAAATTGACGCTAATAAAAATTTGGATTAGTAAAATTCCTGGAAAATCATCTCTACCGTCGGTAGCATGACTCAAAATCAAATCATTTCCATCAACGAATGGCGTCCAATTGACTCGATGCAATCCATGAATTCCACTGTCGACACAATGTTGATTCTTCAAATTTCTTTTTAAAATTTGAATTTTTCCTTTGATGCAAAACTCGCCATTTTTTATAATGCCACCAACAGGTCCAACAACCGATCCAAAATGAAATTTACCATCTTTAAGAATGTCCTCAAGATTATCATAGCCCATTAATACATCACCGACATTTCCATCACGATCAGGCGCTTTAATTTCAATTAATGTCGCTCCTAATGTTATAAAAGAGATTTCAAGTCGATTTGAAGTTTTCCAAGTAAATTTCTCAACAGCATCACAATTTTGGGTTGTTTGATTTTTTATGTTGCCAAAATTAGTCCGACATAAAATCACTGACATGATTTTTAAATAAATGTTTAAAAAATTTCCGGTTGCTGTGAATTTTATTTTTAAAAATTTAAGACACCAAAATTGTCTAATTGAATTTTCACATTCTTAACGATGATTTTCTAACCTTTCACTCTTCTTATTATTTTCCTCAAAATTATTTTCACCAATTTTCTTCATTAAATTTTTATCATGAATATTTTTATTGTTATTATTAATGTACAAAATATCCTCAATTCCAAATGGAGTTTTCGCACTGGATGTTGTTGTGGAATTAAAATGTAAACTTTTCTCAGACATTTGAACTGCAGCCATTTTTATTCTCTCTTCAAAAAATTATCCTTTTAGTTTTTTTTCGATCCTCACAGTTCAACAGCCGCAAATGAACTGATAAATCACCATCAACGATAAATGGTTTTTCTACATTAGCAGCAATTGCCTGTGTGAGATGTTGTTGAAGGGATAATGAGAAAAGTGATTGAATGTGTCATCATGCGCAGAATGAGCGCACTCATACATGCATCCTTGTACTTGCTTTTTCTTCAGTGCATCAGAATGCAAATTTTAATGAGCTGCTGATTGCCGCGTTGTTGAGTGTTGGAAGTCCTAATTAACTCCAACGCTCATCATGGGTTGAAAATGAGAAAATGGAAAATTTATCGAAGAAAAGCTTTTGACATAATTTTTTCTCAGCTGTGAGCGGAAAATTTTCAAGTCATCGTGTTTTGATTGTGTTAGTGAACATTTTGCAGCCAGGAGGAGAAATCGGGGATGGAATTTTATTCAGCCAATGAAAATCTTGACTGATATCGTCGTGCATGCATTCACACAATGTTGAACTAAATGAGTTGAGTTTGAGTCGTTACGTGGCTTCACATTACGAAATCATTTCATCATCATCACAGCACAAAATCAGCAGCAGGAGAAGAGAAAATTTAACGGCAAATCATGGCTGTCAATGGATGTAATTAAAATTCAATTAATTCATCATCGCATACAATGTCGATCGCTGTTAAAATTAATTGATAAGCCGATGATTTTTGAGAAATTAATTGCTTGCCAAATTAACATTAAAAATTACTCAAATTTCGTCGAGCAATTATTAAGGACTTAAGAAGAACTTAAACATGTGATGGACATCATCCTAATTGACTTAATAGCTGAAGTCAACCTGCAGTAAAAAAACATTTCGAGAAATAAATCTCGAAAGTCTGCAGCGACACGTGACTGAGGATGGAAATTTTTAACTGTGAGGTTTTTAATGCACACATGAAGGGATGAAGTTGTGACATTTGATATCATTGAGAGGATTTTGAACTTGTAAATGCCGTCGCTTAATGTCATGATTTTTTTGGCCTCATTATGCTGCAAATCGTGCAATTATATTTTAATGATTTTTCATAATTCTAAAAAAGTCTCAGAGTGTGAAGTTGATGAAGATAAAATGCAAACTTCTCATTAAGTTACCAAAAATATTTTTGCATAAAAATCGTTAAAGATAAAATCAATTTCGAATTAATTGTCCACTCGATTTTTTCCCAAACACTTACATCACGCCCATGCACTTTATTGAGTAAATTACGTGCATCAGTGCCTAGATTAATGTTATTATTTACTCGATAAAATCTCATTGATGAAAATAATTTTTTCACCCTTCGTCGATGGAAAATTAAATCAAAAAGTGAGCGTGTAAATCCTGCTGCTTATGCTTGTTGTTTGTCCTCACTCTGATTTCTGAATGGGATGCCAGATAGCAAAATAAAAAAAGTGGGAAGTCAAGCAGCGAAATTATTTCACAGATTTTTATCTCCCTGAATTTAAAAGGTAGCGAAGAATTTTTTTGATGTTTTATTAAATTTCTCACATCCTGTGCCAATGCATTGCCATCGCGACAGTTTTAATCAAGATCACACCAGTCGAGAGAAAAGAATCATAATGACAACATTTATTCATCTTTAATTTCATCAAAATCAACTGCAATCACAATTGAAATGTCACCCCTAAACAAGACACACACACACACAAACTAACTACCTTTATTGTTGTATGAATTATAATTAAATGAATCACATTTGCAAAGTGCTGCACCTCCTTTTTAAAATCTTTTATTCCTGAAATCCACACGTGTCATCAATTTGCTTGCTGCTGATGAGAATTTTTGAGTTTATGGTGGTTTTATTGAACAACAATCGGCAACATCATAAAGAACAACTTTCGGCTCTTTCCTTTTTCTCGCCTCCGTGCCGACGGCACTCAAACTTTGATAATTCAATTACATCCGATTTTCATCAAATTACTCGCAATCAATAGCCTGATGAGTGTGCATAAATAAGGACACATGTTTTTGATACATTCAAGAATAAATAATTTTTCTTTATTATCATGCTCATGGATTTTTAACGTCATAAAATTTTATTTATTTTTCACTCATTGATAAAAATGATTGTGTGGTTTTTGTGTGAAATTTCTTTTTTTTCGAGGGAATGTATGTAAAAAAATTTCCTAGTTTATCAAAAAATATTTTGGGATTTTTTCTTCTATTTTTTAAAGATCTTTTTGTTAAATATAAATTTAAAAGCACCTCAAAATGTGCCTGAGAATTTTCCCAAAATTATTTACAGTCAAGAATCAAGAGATAGTCACACCAAGCATGTACATACGAATAATTTAAACTTGGCATCGTCTCCCTAAAAATAAATTCATTGTTGCAAGCTAATCACTACATTAAATTTTAATTTTTGTGTTACACTTTTCTAAAAATATGTACGTTAATCATCAAATTAATCTTACTCATATAGTTTTAATTAATTTCCTTTTGAGATAAACAAAGTGTGAGGAATCAACGCTCAGCATTTCATGGAAGAATACTTGATAAGTTATTTAAAAACATAATTAGTTGTGTGTAGATGTGGTCATGGTGTTAAAAGTAAATATTTTCTTAGAGGTTGATATTTGTCACGGTGGACAGGCCGTGTACGAGGATGGTAGGTGGCAAGTCGTAAGTAAGTTCACTTAGAAGATCCTGAAAGAAATAAGAATTAATTAAGTTCTTTGATTTATTAATCTAAATTAATGAATAAACTCACCAAATAGTTGACACACTTGCTCTTAAAATTCATCGAAATGTTTGGTGGTGGAGGAAGATACATGAAAGTGACAGCAGTTGAATTTGAATGGTCGCGGATCATTTGATTAATTCTAAAATTTAAGTTAAGTTTACTAATTAAGTTCTTAATTATAAAAAACTAACTTACCTCTGCATATACAGCTTCATTCGGTTCATATTGTCTTCCGTCATCGGTGATGTCTCATTCTCGGAATTTCTCGTTAGATTGCGGAGCAAATTACGATTGCGCGGTGTCTCAGCGCTGTTTTTCCATTCGGGTATCTGATGAATTGTCGCTGGAATTCTCAACTGATTAAGTAAATCTTTCAAGCGAAATTCAGCCGGACGCTCGAATGGTTGCTGCTCATTATCGCCAGTTTCACAAAGGAAAACTCTCAATTGAAGTTTCTTCCATACTGCTGACATGTTGATAATGCACGCGAGTTGCATCATAAATTGTGACGCCATATCGAAGGGATTTTCATTGCTCGGATCAAAAATATTAATTGGCCATAAATCTATGTATTTGATGTGATTGGATGTAGAAATCGTTGTTTTATTCAATCGATTGAAATGTCGACACAGACATATATTTTTCCTCATACGAAGGACATCACTTAAAATGCTCACATATTCATCGGGACTGAGCGATTTGATGTCGTTCTTTTTTCGATATGGAAATAGAACGCCAGTGTTTGATGAACTAAACTTATTTGTTCTATATGGAGAATTGTCATCGTCGAAAAAGTCCATGCATGCCTCTTCATCATAAAATCCCATGATGATTGTGTTTGGTTTCATGGCTCCCATGCCTGAAATTCTAATTAAATGTTGAATTCCCTCACGTACAGTTTTTGCGAGCGTCAATTCAACAAATGATTTCACTTTCATGTGGTCGATAAGGCTCAGCCAATTCGTGTACTCCTCAACAGTTGGATCGATTTCGTTGTCCTTGAATTCGCCAGTTTTGACATGACCAATGACATAAAGTCCTCCCTTTTTCATGTCATTTACAAAATGAATCAACGGACAGCATGACCTAATAGATAGAAAGTAAATCATAAAATATTTTTCAAATAATTAAATTCTAAAATTATTACCTCGGACTCGAAACCAATAAAAGCATTTGAGGTCTCCAGAATTTCACATGATCCTTTCGCGAGTCGAGCATCAATAAATATTTTCGTACTTGATGGAACATCAGCGCTTGTGAAATCGAACCCCATTGTTGTCCTTGCGCAGCTGGTGAGAAAAGGTGCAGAGCGATAACAAGAATCAAACATAAAATGATTGACATTGATGCGTAAATCGGATTGATGACAAACATCATAATCAAAGTCCCCATCAGACCGACAAAAGCTGTATGCCAAGTGAAATATTTGAATGTCGGCCGAAAATTGATGGCGCCCGTAATCTCGATGCCTAGACATGCTAGATTAGTTGCTAGATAGCTCAACATAAACAGCACCGAGTTAATTTGTGCAATCACGTTTAAACTTCCGATCAATAAAATCAACTCAACAAGTACAAAGCTCGTAAGAACTGCCGCAATCGGGTTTCCATTGTAAGTTCCCCTGATGATTGGATTTAAAAAGTAACCAAAAACTTGATCTTTCGCCAATGCCTCGAGCACTCTTGAACTTCCAATTAAATTACTGAGCGCAGTGGAAAATGTGGCCGTGAGGATGCCAACTGCAACAAAGGCGGGAACAAGGTTGACTGGCATGAGGAACAGATAATTGTTACGTAGTAAAATTGAGGGCGATGTACAGGCCATAAGTACGGAGAGAAGAATGTAGCATACGAAAGTAAAGGCAACGGCCGATAGTGTTCCAGTTGGAATTGACTTTTGTGGATTCTTCAATTCTCCAGACATGTTGGCGCCAGCCATGATACCAGTCACTCCTGAAAAGAGCACACCAAAGACGATTGCAAAGTTCACCGCATTTCCATTTGACGTGTAATCTTGTCCATAATTTTCGCCCAAGTTATCGATTAAAGTTTGCTTCGATAAGCCAGTATAGCTGAGGAATGGTGTAATGTTTCGATCCAATAGGCTATTTTCAAGGGGAATATTAACTTCTATTGGGCCTTGCGTAATGAAACTGATGTAAACCGCAATCAAGCATACGACGACTATCCCTAAAATCAATACCGACGTTTTTGCGAACATTGCGGCGCCTATAAGCACAACCACAAGAATTAAGGTGTTGACAATCGTGCAGTAGCCAAATCGATACCAACGACCCTCCTCTAAAAATCCCATTGATCCTTCCGGCAGAAGATAACCATTTGCGCCGAAATTTTGCAGCAATCCTTCAACGCATCCAGTAATTGCAAGACCACATCCGACAACGTTCGCAAGAAAAAAGAGAGTGCCTATAGCACCGCCAAATTCAGGTCCAAGTGTCCTCGATATCATAAAGTACACTCCGCCACCCTCAATTGCTCCTATATAAGCGAGATTGCACATAAAATTAGTCATGCGTCAGTCACGAATTTAAATGATAAAATTAGTAATTACCGTTTGTCGAGATAGCACAGACTGAACAGACTGTGAATACGAGGATGACATAAGCAATTAAAAACTGCAGCAGCGTTATGTATAGACCCGCGTTGCCAACGAGAAATCCGACACTAGAAAAATAAGTGTTTGTTTGATAAGAATCATTATATAGACACTATATACATACCGAATGAAAACCAGTGCCGAGAACATTGATAAACTGACTGGAGCAAAGCAGCCAGAAAATGTGCCTAATGTTCTTTGTTCTGAACCCGATGTGTTGTTTGATGAGTTCATGCCACCAAACTCTACGTAGCCCTCCGAAACTCCCTCATCTTGTTGTCGGCTTCGAAAGAGATTTGTTATTCGCTGTGTTAACGTCGATTGTTGACGATTTGGATTTATTGGAGTTGTCTCGGGATCATCATTGTTTACGGAGGAGCTACCTATGTTGGCCGCCATCATTTCCAGCTTAACTTTCCTTCTCTTTCACCTTTTAATAGCTGCAAAAATAAGCAAAAGATGAGTCATTGAACTTATAGAAGAAGAAAAATTATTTTTACGTCTTTTAATAACTTTGAAAATATACAAAAAATAATCACCGTAATTTTGTTTACGACTTACTTGGAATTTTATCAAATAATTTTCGGCTATTAATAGCTTTCGCGGACAATTCACATCACTTTGAACTCTGTCGAATGTTTTCAAATAGAAAAAAAAATATAAATTGCACAGAATAAAAAACAAATTTTTACAAGTTGAGAACGACGACTTAACTGTAAATTAATCAAATGAAAGTTTAAACGATTATTGCAAAACACACCTAAAGTGTTCTCTCAAAAATCGACTTTCCTCGTGCGCATTCAATCGAAATCGAAAATCAAGCATCGCTGCAAGGGCTTTCGGATTGGAAATTGTAATTGTATTGCGAAATTTAAAGTTTTATTTTTCCTTCCTATTCTATTTCTCTTAATAAATATATGGATCCTCGTTATACACAAGCGAACGCCGCTCCGGAAGCATTTAACCCTTATCTCTACGGTAAGTTCCATAATGGTGAAAAAGTTTGATTTTGAGGATTTTTTTTCTCGTGGAGATTTTCTAAAATGAAATTTTGTCCTTTGTTTGAGACGATAACCTCGTTAAAAATATCCAAACGCATTTTCTCGATAGATTTGTATAGATGCAAGTCTTTTAGCACTTTACACGACTATAACTATCCGAAATGCACTAGACTATCGTAGCTTTAGGGCCCATTAGACTAATTAGATGAAGAAATTTTCAACTGGATCATTGCGGCTGGATGTTTGAAAGTTGAAGAGAAAAAAAATTGAGAATGCATTTGTATGTAAATTTCGGGTTGCAAACGGTCGGAATGTGTATTTAGATCGATGATCCGTGATCGAAATAATTAATTCCATGCAATCCAATTGAGGATTTCTGTGTGTGAAATTTGAATTACTAATCAAGAAATATTTTTTCTGTATCTTTTTCCCCACTTCCATCCCTCGCTCTCTCTTTTTTTATTTAAAAAAAAACACTGCCGCACGTACATTTTGCGTTGATAATTTAACTAACACGGATTTTATTTGTAAATACCATTCTTTTTCTGGTGTGGATCTCCTCCTCCTCATTCACCCTCTACTTCTTCTCGCCTGTATTGTGTGCCTTACCTTTCGTGTGTAAATAGCCCAACATAATGCCGCCGCCGCCGCATTAAATCGGAACAACCAAGAATTGTCCGCTGCTGCAGCCGAATTCATTCCTAATTTCAAACCTACTCCTAATCCATCAGGTGATTGGAATTATCAAGCACATCATCAGGATACGCCACAAGTCTTTCCGCCAGCACAGCACTTTCCGCCGCAGAATCACTCGCGACCATTTCCTCAGCAGCAGCAACAACAAGCGCCGTTTCAGCGTAACTTTCCAGTCTATCCACAGCAGCAGCAATCGAATCGAAACTTTCGTCCGGACTTAATTCAAAATCACCACTCGCACCATCATCATCAAAACTATTCCAACCATCATCAGCAGCAGCAGCAGCAGCCTCAGTCGCACTATATGATGATGAATCAGCAGCAGCATGGACATAACAATTATCCCCAACAACAGCAGCCGCAGCAACAACATGGACAACAACACGGTGGTGGTGGTGATTATGGGATGAGCAGCATCCAGAATCGACTTAACTTCAATAACTCACATGCACCCGAGCCTGTTATTCCCCATGAGCCGATGCCTCATAAACAAGTGAGCACTTAAAAACTGTTGCTTCATTAATGCTAAATTTTTAATTTTTCTCAGACGGAAACGGAGCAATTGGCTTTAGACTATTTAAGCGAGGTGATTGCTAAGCTCAATGATAATCCAGGTTTATTTGAAAACTATCAAAAGAAACTTCGCGATATGTTCGTTGAGCTCGTTGATAATCACTTTGTGATGAGCAATGTCATCGAGAACATCTTCGAGCAGGTAAATTTCATAATTAACCCCCCTCACTACAAAATAACTCAAGAATTGTGTCTATTTTTAGTCGATAAACGAGCAAAACTTCCGTTACACCGGAGCCCGTCTTTGCTTGCTCTTTGACAGTTTGGATCTCTCGCCGGGAAGTACGTTTCGCAGTTTGTTAATTATGAAAATGGAATTTCAGAACACCGAACAAATTTCATTCATGCAGAATGAGCAGAGGAAGGTTCGCGGCAATACAATGTTTTTGGCCGAATTGTTTGTGCAATTGAGCAGGCCGGAAGTAAGTTGATCTACTTTATTAACTTTTGTTTCATATCACGAATTTCTCTTTTTTTTTTTAAAATTAGGACACACGAGGTGCATTCGATGTCTCACGATATGTTCTCAATTCCATTATGCTTTTGCTCAGTAAACCCGGACCCGAGAATGTGAAGTGCGTTTGCCAAAGCTTGAAGGTGAGAAATTGAATTTATTTGATAGAGTAAAAAAATGCTAAAATAATTTTTTAAACCAGCTCTCTGGATACGATTTGCAAAAGGAGAATCCCACGGAAGTGGAAGAGGCAATCAATCAGCTCAAGTCTATCGCAGAAGGGCAGAACATTCAATCGAAGCGGTTGATTCAGTCGGTTGTGGATCTCTTTTACGATAATTGGGGAAGAAAGGATGGTAAGTTGAACATTAACTTAGTTATTAAAAAATGTGAAAAAATAATTAAATTCGCAGAGGTAGAAAATCAGCCGCCATCCATGTCGTCGGATCAGGTTCCGGCACATCTGCAGTCTAATCAGTACAATGATAGTCCTGTGTTTTATGGTCCCGATGGTCAAATTATTAGCGAGGAAGAATCGTCTTTCCTCAATTCGAATATGCCCGAAAGCTATCCAATCAACATTGACGAAATTATCGAGTAAGTATTGAGTGATATTAGTTTAAGGCAGTCCAAACAAATCTTAGTTTTCTTTTCACCGACAGCGATGACTCCGATGACTTTGCCGATGAGGAGGACGAACCTGAAATGGACTTGGAAATGCAAATGGCGTACAAGGAGTTCATTAAGGCCGGCAATGATGCATCGAGAAAGAAGGAATAAGAAAAAAAATCTCTCAACAATATGCTTCAGTTCAATCCCGTCGTATAATTTTTTTTAATTTTCTAAGCCTGAGGATGAGATGTCAAGCCAACAGCAACAACACACATACACACACCACAAGCAGTAAAAGTTTATATTTTTAGTTCTTATTAGCAAGCAAATAGTCTGCGATTTGGGACAATTAAAATTATATGTTTAGAAGAAAAATTCAAATTTTCTCATAGATCGCTTGCATAAGTGAGCGTGAGTAGTGTCTCATAAAGGGAAAGCTTCAACTCTAAAAACACACACACATAACTTTGAATTTCCGAAATAGATCTCAAGCTTTTTTCATCACCTACTTTAAAATTACTTTATCCGATCAACCATGAAATATATTCAGCCTCTAAAATAGTATTTTATGCGACATTATTTGCACTCAATTTGTGCGATGATGATACAATTTTCAAGCTTTTCTTCTCACAACAATTTTTCTCTCTAGCGCCCATATAATTTATTTTGTCGCAAATCCGAAAAATGAAAAGACTCACTATGTGAAGCGATTTATATTTTTTCCCTTCTTTGTTAAATGCAAAATCACACACTGAAAACGAAATCTTTAATTGTAATCTTGAGAGATAAAAAAATAAAATAAAAAATCTTAAAATTAAAATTTCTTCAGTGCATTTTTTTCACACATTCGAGTGTAAAGAGCGAGTTTGTTAATTTTAATTGACTAATGACCCAGAGAAAATCTGGTTTTCATCTGTAAGCGACAATTAATTTTTCAACATGAAAATAAACTATAAGGAAGTGCTTTCTTGATTTCAGCTTTGCTTTATATAAAAACAATTAATATCCTAATGTCCGGGGTGTTATTAAGGCGTGTGCGATTCATTGCCAAAATTTTTATTTTTATTTAATGGTAGTTCAAGGAATTTCTATCTAATAATTCAATTTTGTAAAAGCATTCACCTTTTAACTTATTGAATTTTCCTTTGCAATTAAAATACATCATTCTTTCCACATAAATCCCGTCGGATGTGGTCTGATTTTCGCGTTATAAATGTGAGTTTTCATGTCTCATAAAAAATCTTTCGAATGACACAGCCGGCATTTCTCTCCATATCGCTTAAAAAATCTGATCTTTGTTGATGATTCAATTTTCTGAGAGAGAGGATGCGGGGATTTAGTTTTTCCCCATGTTTTATTCGCTGCCATGAGTCGGTATATATGAGAAGCATGCCTCAGCTATTTCCGTCGAAGCTTTAAAATTTTCTTTTTAAAAAATTAATTCATTCATCAAAATAAAAAATTTCTTATTTTCTACGAAATCAACAAAAAATAAAAATTTTCCGGTCGAGAATTTTCCTTCACCCCTCTCTTTAGGTTGATAGAATCGCGAAGGCGACTATTTGGAATTCCTTTGCGGATATTTTTAGCGGGGAAAAAATCTGCAAACTGTCGCCAAAATTGTCATTCAGTAATTTTTCATCTTTTCGTTCAGCGTCAAGACTCAAGATCACTTGTGACTGGAGATAAAATAAAATTTTAACAACGAAATTAATCGCTGACGTGTGGCGCCAAAAGATTTAGGTGAAAATAGTTATTGAGATGAAAAAAAGAAGATGAGAGGGTGCAATTTGATGAGCAATGAAAGGATTTCCCAGATTTTTTTCGCGTTCAATTTCAAAATATTGAAAATTCCTTGAGAAAATGAAAACAAACAAAAATCGCATTTTTCTTTTTACGTCTCAAGCGTGTGAAAAATCTCTGTCGAAAGTTCGCCATCTGACTCACTCGCTTAAATGGTATTTTAGAGACGCATGTGGCTAACTATCTTGACAGGAGAAAAATATTAAATGCTATTATTATAATTTTTTCATCTTCGTTTTATTTTTAAACATTTTCTTTTTTCAAACATTTTTTTTACCTAAAATTAAGTTACAATAAAAGATGAATTGGGCAAAGGTTTGCGAAATATATAGAGAAAAGCTTAAAATGCAAATTTAGAGAATTTTTTAGTAATCACTCGTCCATTGACATCACATTGAATGAAAAATTCAAAATAGTCTTAAATCTAAAAAAACACCAAAAAAAATGCTCAACAATTTTCGCCTATCATGTTACTGACAGAAATTTTTCGAATTTTCTATCATATTCAAGTGATGTCGATGACAACTTATGATAAATTGCGAACAAATTAAAGCTCTTTGTGTGAAAATGTCACACTTCAATGTTTAACTCAATTAATTAATGAGATTGTAAATGTGGTGGTTGATAATTATTTTTTTTCTGATAGGAGAGCATAATTGAAACTCAACCATGTGACCAAATTTTTTAAAAATATTTTTAATCCAGGAACAGAAATCTTTTCACTCTCAATTAAACGCAAATTCTCATTTTTTACTGCAATTAATCTTTTATTAATTTTTTTGTTTATTTATTTGATTAAGGTCGAGAGAAATGCGATTGATTTTATCATTATTTTTTATATTTTACTGGAAAGAGTGAAAGGGACATGAGAAGAAAGAAAATTACGCAGTAAATTGTAATTTTTCATATTTATAAATTTATATCTTGCAAAAATATTTCTCTTTCCTCTTTTATAGATCAGAAATTTTTTTCAATGATTTATTTACGAATTCTTGTTGATTTTTTATGTGAATTTTTTAATATTTATATCTTCATCTATATTTATCTCTCCCACCAATATTTTTTTGCGATTGATTAAACGATCTTTTACTTTTATGTGATACATTCGAGAGGCCAAATACCATGCTTCAAGCTTTTGGCGCCGCTTCGAAGTGTTTTGGTGAAAGAAAAATTTCCGAAAAAAACACGTAAAAAAATTTTCATTCGCACTTAATTGAGTGACACAGGCCGGCATTTTTTTGACAAAATATCAAATTAATATTTTTTAATGTCTTGTTTGCCTTTTGCAAAATTAATGAAATTTGATCGTGTTTTTTTCAGATTTATTTTTATGTTCGAGTCAGATTAAAATCCAGACAACTCAAGTTATCGCCGAAAGGCTTCATTCTTTGCAATATTTACTTAAAGATAAGAAAATACGCAAGCAAATAAAGGTGGGAGATTAAATAAAACGCGTCCATCGGTCTATTTTTGTTCTACACGATTATAAAAAATATTTTTTTTCTCTTTTGTTGATATTTTCGATAAAATTGGATAATTTTCTATCTCAAGATTTTTAAGTGTATTGTTTGTGTTTGAAAAGTAGAATTTTATTTTGGGAAGATTATACGAGGTTGTGAAAAATTTTCACATTAAAGCTCTAGAGCTTCCATTTCTTATGTACTCGAGAAAAAAATTGTTGAGTTTGATATAAGGTTTGAACTTTGAAGAAGAGAAATTTAATTAGAAACTTGGAACATTGTAGAAAGAAAAAAAAATTAAACACGTTTTGATATTTTAAACATAAACATTTTATAAGTTTACGACTGAGAATTTTAAATTTTGAAACTGTAAATTTAAAAAATTCTCAACACTTGGAAAAATCAAATTATTTTTTTAAAAAAATCTTAAATCTTACAAATTTTAAGAATTACTTTCAAACTTTCAAAAGTTCCTAAGTCAACGATTCACTAACTTTTTCTTTCATGTCTTTCGAGATAATTTGGAACGTTCGTTTAAATTAGCCAGCAATTTTCCATTCCAAATTGACCTTTAATTATCTTCTAATGAATTGTCGCTACATTAAATGCTTCACATGTGAACTCTCATGTCATCATTAACATGCACTTGAGTGGCTTTTTGATGATATTTAATTAACCGTCTCACGATATTAATTTTATAAAGTGCTTAACAACTACCTACTGAGTAATGCGGCGTATTCATAAATGAAAATGACTCATTTTTCTCCTGACATTTCATTATGTCAGTACTTTTCCATTGCAATTTTAACGCTGATTTTTGCATCAATTGGAATTCTAAATTTAATACACAATATTTGAAATATTTTCATGCATGCTATAAAGTGGTGACTTTCAGTGCGACAAAAATAAATATTTGTTCGCTTGTCAAATTGAGTTTCATGCGAATGTCATATTTGAGTTCCTATGAACATCCAAAAAAGTTTTGCGTTATTTTAAAATGAGACGATAAAAATATTTTGTGGAACTCTCGAGTGGATAATGAAAAATTAAACCTCACGCGTGAAGGGGGCTCGACATCCCAGATAATTTTTACTTTATCTTCAAGTGGATCAAATTTAATTTTCCGAGCAAATTCCAGAGCAACTTTTGCGTTGTTGATTTATTTACTTTTAAATCTTACAGAACTTTTCTTTTTAATTAAAAATTTAACGCTCAAAAAAATTTCTTAATTGAAAAGCTTTTCATCACAAAAAAAAACTTTTTTCATGCTAATTGAAAAACCTCAAAAACAAAAAGTTTTAATAAACCTTAAAAATATTTTTTGCAAACAAAATGTTCTGCGGCTGCTTTCAATTAACATTTTATAGTTATGAAAAAAAAACTAAATCACAAACAGAAAACTGAAATAAAAATTTATAACTTGCAACCCATTTTTTTCAATCTATTTTTAACACATGCTAACAGAATGTGCATTCGCACATTTTTTTCCGATGATAATTGAAAATTCATGACGACTGATTTTTTGGATATAAATTAAATTCAACGAACGATGACGACATCTAAGCACATATTATACGATCGAGTTTCTTCGTTCTAGATTATAATAACAATGGCATGGTATGTAGATGATGATGTTGATGATTTTCGAGGAAACAAAAAATAATCAAACAATGACGTAATATTTTTTTTTGATTAAATAAAAGCACTTAAGGTATTTTTTATTCATACGAAATAATAATCGTGACAAAAAAAAGATCTTGAAAATGTAAATCACAAAAGAAAAAGAAAATCATAAGCTAGCTAAAATGAGACAAAAATAATTCATAAAGTGATCACCTAATAATTAATTTGTTGGTCTTTTACTTAGTAAAATTGATTCATTAAATTTTTCGCTAGGCCACTTTATCACATTAAAAACTAAAGTTTATACCAAGAGGAGACATTCGAGTGGACAATCAATTTATGGCGACTTTCTTAAAGCTTTAATGGAAGAATTTACACAAAATTAGCTAATTTATATACATTCTTTTATTCAAGTGTTGAAAAATCACACAAAACTAAAAAAGTTCCACTCAAATGTCTTCACTTGTTTTAATTAAATCATATTTTAAATTAATTTGCTTAGTCGACAATGAGAAACTTGGAATTTTTACATGGAAAAATCAATCGATGGGCTCACATGATCTTTTTTAGATGTCTCTGACGTCACATATGACGTATTGACATTATCAGCACCGATCAAAGATAATTATTAAGTTTACAATGGAAATTATTGTCACAATATTTTTGTGGTTAAAAAATATTGAACGCTAAATTAACAATAATTTTTAAGCATTTCCAATCTAAATTTCAAGATTCGACTTCACAAAAATAATTTTTCTCACTCAATGTCAAGTACACTCGTGTACTGAAAAATAGTATTATCAATCATTTTTTTGTATGTCTGAGACTTTGTCAACTTTTTCGACACATTTGACAACTCTCGCACCGTGACGCTTTTATGATTTATTTTCAAACACGAAGGCTCGAATTTTTAATTATTTGTTTATTTTACGGTCGTCTTATCAAGAGAAATATTTTCTGTGTCAAATTCACAAATATTTTTCTTAATTTTCAGGTCATCAACCAGCCGCGTCGAGTCAATGTGATGTGAGTCTCTACATGCGCTCATTAAGTATGATTGCATTGCCAACTATTTTGACAAATCAAGCTGCATGTGTGCAGCTGGCTGTGTTTAGTATGCGAGGATACCAACTTTTTCCTTTGAAAGTTTTACATTTACATACATAAACATTCGTCAAGTCTAATCCTCGTCAAGAGATAGCACAAAAAAACATTCAATCAAATATTTAAACTTTTTTTCTTTCTCAGCGTCGATCGTTGTCGTCATCTTCTCTTGGCTCACCTCGTTAGCGGTCAATCAGCAGTAGAATTATTTTGTTATTTTTTGTTTGTGATAACCGAAAAAAATAAGAAGCTTTTTAAGCTTTGTCCAAACACATTATCTGTAATCATGGTCGCGCGTCATTCGGTTTTGTGTTTACAATGCTCCATACATAAGGCTTCACTGCGATATACATTTTTTAAATTAAATTTGTCGAGTGGTGTGTGACAAATATAGCCGGATTTGATGAGCTATTAATAGAGCGGCAACAAAGTCTAAGATTTTAGATTGCCGTCTCAGCCAATATATCCGAGAGAATTTGCTTTAAGCTTGTGATACCGGTTAGGAAGCCTCCGTCGGGTCCGTGATGCGGCACTTTTTTCTTTTCCGCATCATCAAACGGTGACGGCTCTTTCATTGCGAATGTCGTGTGGGCAAAATCAATTATTCGCACATCGACAAGCGGCGACGGAAGTTTATGATTATTTGGCGTTGAAGTGGCCGTAATTGTAGCGGAATCATCACACGATTTCTTTTTCTTTACACTCGGATGATCCACATGCTCCTCGCCAGATGCATTAAAATACTTTGTTTCACCGCTCTCACTAACAATTATCGTATCAATATTGCTACTTAGCGAAGACAGCTGATCATCATCAACCTCTTCGCCTTCAACCTCGATTCCATCGTCATCAGTTTCTATTGCATTCAATGGAGAAGAATTCGGCGACGTGACATGAGAGAAATTTTTTATTTCCTCCTCTTTGGCAGTGTCAATTTTAGACTTCTTAAAGGATGAAGTCATCGATTTGGCATTGACAAAATTAATCTTATCGTAAACATCCACATCGTCATTATCTTGCGTCGCATCGTCATCATGGAGATTTAGTTTTGTGCCTTTCCTTACGATTAGCTCTTGGTTTGAATATTCATCGCTACTATTGCTATTGTAATTGATCCATGAATCCATTGAATGCGGTGATGGTGCTCGAAGCATTGGTGCGAGAAATTCTGGATCGATATCTTCCAAATTGCCCGAGTCTCGTGCTGACGCTTGTACTTCATCTGACTCATAGAGGCTCTGGTCCATATTTGTTTCGTCCTCGTGTCCAATACCGACGTCATTTTCATCGTTGGAGCAGCAGGCGTGAGAACTTATATCATCCTCGTTATGATGTGTGGAGACATTAAGATCGGTTGAACAATTCGATATGTCGGCATCGTAATTTGAATTGAGGAGAGCTTCAATACGTTCAGATTCCGCATCTTTACCTTCGTAAACTAGCAGCAGGGAGCTATGATATAAATGAAATATAAATCTTTAATTTCATGGTTACAAAAACTGGCAAAATGAGCAATCGCGTCATTGAATATATGAAGCAATAATTTAGATTGAATTGAAACAATTCCAGCAAAAGAAATTATTGGAAATTCAATTATTATTGCGCAGAGAAAGATGATTTATGAAAATATTTTTTCAATTGAACGCAATGTGCGAGATGGATAAAGATAAACATATTCTTCTTTTTTCACTCATCCCGGAACACTCACCATGAATAAAATCTGTAGCTTGACTGTTTTTCTATCACACTATGCAACTTTTCGAGACGTGCCAGCACTTTTTCAATGACTTTTGTGCGTAGACGAACGCCGTTATGGAAGAATTCGTGGATTGCTTTCTTAAAGTCCACTTCCGTCAATTGTCGACCATAATATTTATCGCGTCGTATGAAATTCTTCTCGTGTGCATTATACTGCTGAAGACCGCACAGGCGAACACCTAATCTTGCTGACGTACTCGCTGCACATTTTGCCATTTGTTTTGAACGCTTTTCTGCTGATGCATCGTCGCCTAATATAGATAGAGAAAATTGTGTTTGAGTGACATAGTAACTTTTCATATAATTAGTAGTGCAGGGCGTCGGCGTGTCAACAACTCGTATACAAAGCTATAAAACACTGAATTAATTAAATTAAGTTTGTCCATGAGTCTCTAACAATGTGTTAGGAAATGTAAAATTTAAACTCAAGTTCAATGCTTTTTTTAACGTGTTTCATCGACATGTCACAACCTTATCATTCTCACCATGCTGTCTCGTTCCCATTTTAAGATCTAAAATGCACGGTTGCTGGAATTTAGAGGTGATATTTTCCAGCATCAAAAAGTCTGTAAAGAGCGAAGAATATATTTATTTTAAGACAATAAACACGACGTTGTTAATTGCATAATAGAGCGAGCGAATGAGTGAGTGACTTATCAGCTGGCTATACAATCTTAAAGTTGACGTCACAATCGCGAATCAACGAACATTTGAAGAAAATCAGCTGGAAGCGCGTGAAGTGCATTCAAGAAGTCAAAACTCGTTTTCAAAATATTCACTTTTATTTTTTACTCGCTCTCTCAAAGTCATGCATCGCATGTAAATGATTTTATTATATTTTTTTAAAACAGAAAACCAGTCATTCATTTCCACGTGCTTTAAATTGATTTAAAGCGATTTTAATGAGCATTCAATGGGTGGATTATTCATAATCGTGTGCTTATAACGATGGTCATGAGTGTGAAGCGTCACAGGAAATTCTATTTGTCAAATATTTCCGAAAAACTTTTATTTTCAAGGTTCTTTCAAAGTCTCGATCGAAAACTAAAAACTAGCATTATGATTTTTTTTGCGCCACTGAAAACATTAAAATTTCCTTTAATGTCTCAATTAAAATTATCATGGTCCCTCTTCATAATAAAAGTCGCTCGGTGACTTTAGACGAGCGCCAAAAATGAGTGCGAGTCGTGTGAGATTTTTACGAGCTCAAATGAAATGAAAATGTATAATTGAAACTGCATGTAGCTATTTTTTCTTTACGGGAGAGAGAGAAAGAGTAAATTCTAAAAATAGGTCGAAAAATTGGAATTTCGACTCGCCAATTTTATATTTTTCTTTCATTCTTAAAAAAAAGGTGTGAAGAGGAGCGAGATGAGAATATTTTGCGCGATACTTTGAATGAATCATTCACAATCAAAGTATCATAACATCGCCTCGTGTGAAAATATGCGAAACAAAGAAAATGTGAAAATTTTACTAGTCGCAATTTCGTTGCCATGTGAAAATTATCACAATTGTTTTACCCTCGCGAGTCCGCGACATATCATCGCATCTCTCATTGTGACGAATGGGTATTTGACATGATATCATTTAGCATGAGAAACTTTTCTATTTTCTCTAAAAAAATCTCTGCGACTCTTCTAGATCGTTTTTCCATATTATTGTGATCGCGTATATGTGAGAAGAATAAAGACACACACATCACGTAACCATGCCCCAAATGTAAATGTTTCCAATGACTAGAGCTCATAATATTTACATTTAATATAATTCTCTTTCTTCGATGCACATGCGACAGAACATGTCGACCTAATGTCTATTATTTGCTCACATTAGCTTATGAGATAATCCTCTGTCTCTGTCTCACGTACGTCGCATATGTATTTTATAATTTTCCGCGAACTTAACGCACATTGTACAGCTCATGTCGCTTTTATTGACGACAATTTGTCTCGTAAGTCGATGAAGCCCGTCGAATTTGATATTTTAAATATGAAATGAAGTTATGAGGAAACGTTAGAAGAGAATTAGAAAAATGTGCATGAATTTTTTTATGAAAGATCCCAGCTCATCATGAAAAATATTTATACTAACATTGCTTATTAGTGTTGTCAACAGACGAAATACTTTTTAGTACTTCAGTTGCATTTCCATTTTTATGAATTTTCATTCTGCAAAATATAGAATAAGAAAAAGGGTTCCATTAGAAAACTTTTAATGAATAATTTAAATTAAGTGCGTAATTTTGATTTTTTTGTGAATAACAAAGCGATTAAATTTATAAGCATTTTTACAGAAAAATATCACAAGCGTTTTTTAAATGAAAAAGGTGAGAATAAATATTTAATTAGCACCTACATGAATATGTTAATCGTACACTATTTATATACTTGATAAGCCTCTTATTTAAATATTAGAATATGTGCCACGAGAGTAATCAAAAGAAAGTGCAATAACAACGTACTCGCAAATACAGGAAGCAATTCAAAATCAAATATTTATTAATTAAGTTTTAAAATAGCGTCGTTTAAATATCCAATTATAAACACGTACCTCACATCGAGAATGAGTTGTGTGGAAAAATATTAGTTTTTTATTGTGTGCAATAAAAAGTGAATTAAAATTTTTCTCGTGTGTGGCATGCAGAATTTTGTGTCAGTAAGTCAAGTAGAACTAATTTTAATTTTAAAAGAGAACGAATCCAAATAAATCTTTGAACATCTGGATATAAATTGTTCTAAATAATTCTTGCAAAAATATGTGAGTCATTGGTCCTCAATTTGACAAATAAGCTCTCATATATGATAAAATTTGAAAATAAATTTCACACAATTTATTAGCGATCAACAAAAAAATAAATAGGTGAAAGGACTTTGCCTTGGTAAATATTTTGAAGTGATGTTTGTACAAAAAAAATACCATCTGCCGCGATAAAAAATAGTAGAAATTGTAACTAACTCAATATTGCATTAACAGGCACGCTCTCTTGCTTATTAAAGCTTATCAGTAGCAGACTTTGTGGAGGCCAAGTGAAATGTTTAATAAATTGCGCGATTAATTTATCGATCAAAAGTTCAATGGCAAAGGCGTATACCACTTAGTCAATCAAGTAATTAGTCAAGCCGGTATTGATTAAAAAGCGGGGTGTGATAGGAGAAATGTAAATATAGCTGCAGATTATATAAAACACACAAAGCAGAGCGGTTAATGAATAAATTGTGCATGTAAAGCAAAAACCTAATTAAGTAATAAGAAGTGCAAAGTGTAATTAATGGGCAATGAAACAAAGACGATAATTAATCTTTACAACATTCACCTTAAAACTTCATCTCGTTTTCTTTTTGTCGAACTCTGTCGCCGTAGCGACTCGTCGATCTTGAAATTGGGGCTGTAACGCTTCTCAAATTGTTCACCTGTCGTTGCTTGCAGCACACCTGTGTCAAATAAAAGAAGACAAAGATTAATAAAAATGAACATTCTATCCGCATTGTAATCATCGCGATTATAATGAGGAGCCTTTCAAAGTCCAATAAGCGATAATAGAGAAAGAACATTGTTCACTCTGATTATTCATCGTAAACAATAATTAAAACAGTTTCCTAGAAAATTTACTATGTGACTCTCAAAAATTTTTATTATAACTAATGGCGCGGAAAACTTTTATGAGCAAAAATTGGCCGCAAAAGCTCAACTCCCAGTTACAGAAAAGCATGTAAACGGCTGCGTCCACCTTTTTTGCACAACACTGCAATTTTTATTGTGCTGTATTCAAGGTCAAAGCCATAAAAATTTTAAAGGTTACTACAGCTCAGTGAAAATGGAAATGAAAATCAATGATTTTCCTCTTTTCTCGGTCGAGCACTCTCTTTCTCGCACACATATGGGCATAAACAAATTTTTTCATTCATTCAAAAGTTCACCAACACAGATGATGTGCAGAAAAAAATGGGGAAATTCCTTCGCTTGTGTCATAAATAATTTCATTCATGATATTCACACACTAAACTCTCTTAAGAAGTATTTTAACAAGATTGCATGCGTGCGATGGTGAGAAAAAATTTTAATTTGAATTCAAGCGATTATTTCACAACAACTTATGACTCATCGCAAGCTTCATCGATTTTTTGCACTCAATTAATAATTTCGTAAGCAAAATTCGAGGGATTTTGTCGGTGGTTTAAGAACATTTAATGAAACGTGATTAAAGGAGATTACGCGCTCGTGCCATTGACGTAAGGAAATTGAGATTGTTGATAAACTTTCTTGTAGGCGTTTTCGCATGAATCATTAGAAGTTTAATACATTGTCAATGTACGCTGATCAGAAAGGGCAATGTAATAGAATCTATTCACCTTTATACTTGGGAACAAAATGCTGAATGTCGGATGGAATGTTTTGATAGAATTCCAATTCACGAAAATTGAGAGGCTTGATGACAGTTTTGTCGTTCAGTAACAGCAGTCTCGTGTGTCCGCCGACTTGATTTGATAATGGATATAGGTTGATTTCATCGTGGTGACTCGAATCATCTTCATCACTCTCGGACGAATTATTTTGCGAGAGAATACTGTGAGGCTTTAGATATTCATTGAGAGGATTGGATGACGATATGCTTCGACTGCGCGGTGTTGTAGTTGTGCGATGGTGATAATCAGCTGACGGTGGCGATGTGGTGGTGGTGTCGACTATTGGAATTTTATGCAATAGTGAGCTTAATGTGTGGTGTTGTTGTGTTGATTCATGATGATATTTAGGTTTGGCTAGCGCTAATGCTTGACTCAGTAATCCCGATTCAAATTCATCCATAAGTAGTGTACGTAGATCTAAGACCATAAGTCTCGTGTCCTTCTGCCTTGACTCTGAAATTAAAACTCGCAATCGCTTCACAGCACTGTCTTGTGTTTATTTGTCACTTTCACTCTTTTTACGCACTCTTTAAAGTCGCTTTAAGTGTTGTCACTCACAATACAATTTTTTCTTCTCTCCAATTGAAATTTTTATTTTTCTTCTATAGAATTTTCTTCTTTTTTTCTTGAAACTTTTTTTCTCTCTCTTTTTTCAATATCCCTCGTAATAATTTTTTTGGGGAATTTTTCTGCGCTGAGACCTTTTGTTTATAGATTCACATTCGCATGCACTTTGAAACATTTGGCCTTATGTATGTTTTTAATTTCATTGCATTGTTAAAGCTTTGAGAATCGCGAGAATAATGAGAAAATTTATAAGAACGATTTTTATGTGCTACGAAAAAATTTTTTATTCGAAATGTGGTGCGCAACTGCGCGAACGTTGATTTGAATTTTAAAAGTCCGTTACGAAAAGTTTATTAAAACACGAGATTTAAGTTTATTTTGTTGCAAAATTTTAAATGTTTAAATCTATTACATTCATTTTAGTTGCCAATTTTTTTACATTTTAGGCTACTGAGACTCTCAAAAATTTCTAATAATTTCTTTGTCGATTTTTTTTTCACTGGGATTTCGAAATTCGAAACGAAAAAAAAACGCGATCACAACAAAATTCATTAAAATTACTTTAATTAAAGAATTAAAATGCCATTTGCTAATCAACCACAAGTAACAATCACGGAAATATCCAATGAAAACGTCAAGTTTATAGTTGAAGAGACAGAGTTAAGGTAAATTGACTAAAAACGTGAAAAAAAGGATTTGTTTTGATTTTTGGAAATTTTTAGCGTCGCAAACAGCTTAAGAAGAGTTTTTATCGCCGAAACACCAACAATTGCTATTGATTGGGTTCAACTCGAGTCGAATACGACAGTGTTAGCTGATGAATTTATTGGTAAGGTTAAATTAACATTAAAAGATCCAGTTAATAAAAAATTCATCATCCAGCTCACCGCATTGGCTTGATCCCGCTAATTTCTGATGAGGTCGTCGAGCGTATGCAGTATAGCAGAGATTGTGTCTGCGTAGACTTTTGTGCCGAATGTAGTGTTGAGTTCACGCTTGATGTTAAATGCAATGACGAACAAACTCGACTTGTTACAACTGCCGATCTCAAATCGAGTGATCCTCGAGTCCTTCCAGTAACAATGCGCAATCGAGACGATGATGACAACGAGTATGGAGAGAAGACCGAAGAAATTCTCATTGTTAAACTCCGTCAAGGTCAAGAATTGAAGTTGAGAGCATACGCTAAGAAGGGATTTGGTAAGGAGCATGCAAAATGGAATCCAACGGCGGGTGTTTCATTCGAGTACGATCCCGATAATGAGATGCGACACACTCTCTTTCCAAAACCCGATGAATGGCCTAAAAGTGAACATTCCCTCCTCGACGACGATCATTACGAGGCCGATTATAATTGGGAAGCAAAACCAAACAAGTTCTACTTCAATGTCGAGTCATGTGGATCGCTCAAACCAGAAAATATTGTACTGAATGGTGTTACTGTACTAAAAAATAAACTCTCAAATCTCCAGACCAGCTTGAGCCATGAGACACAAACGAATGCACTCGCAATTTAGACAGCCACACTTAAAATATTTTATTTGAAATTTTTCTTAAAAGAATAAAAAGTTTTAAAACACATTTCCGCCGCCTCCGTTCATATACTTATTAAACGAATCATCCTGGCCATCTTCCGTCTTAATTTGCTGGTCGCTTGTTTTCGATGCGTCACGATACTTTTGAAGGAATAGCTTTAGTGGCTCTATGTAGTTGTCGAATCCGAGATTTGTCATTGCCCATAAAATATCCTCACCGTTCATTGTTTTCCTCTTTTCATTTGCACATCTTTCGCTTGCTTCCGAAGTAATGAAGGAGATGAATTCACTCACACACTCTTGAACGCATTCACGTGCGTCTTTAGCTATTTTGCCTTGGCTGTTATTTGGAATGGCTTTCTTCATAATTTTGGCGATGTTAGCGATTGGAAGGAAGCGGTCCTGTTCTCGCAGAAAACCAGAGGTCTCTAGAATATTAAGAAATACATTAGTTTTTTTTTCAATATTAAATAAACATTCTTCTTTACCTGGTTCAGAATCGTCCTGAGCATAATTATCAACGATCTCAAATTGATCAGACGAATTCATTTTAAAAGTTCAATTTCTATACAAATTTTAAAAAATTTTCTATGTGAAAATTTATTTTTTAAAATGTTGTTTATGTTCGAATTTTTTGTTTTTTTTCGAAAGATTTTTTTTTAAAAAAATTCAATCCGTTATTTTTCACTTTTATTTATTGAAATTTATTCAAACCGAGTCAATTTTGTCAAGTAAATTAATTAATATAAAATGTTCATTTTCATATCATATTCTTGCTGCTGTTGCTCGTGCGAGGACGATGGGAAAACTCGATTTCCTTTCCGATTTCTTATGTCATGAAGTCTTCGCCGATGTTGAAAGTAATTCTGTTTATTATTGGTGACAAAATTGCAGATCTCGCACACGAACTCTCCCAGCACTCGGTGATGCTGTTAATAAATATGAAAAATATATTTTATATAACAAGAGCTGACTAATGCTTACGATTTTTCGTACGTGTTGTTTGAGCAAATCTTCATATTTAAATGAGCTTCCACACTCAGAATATTGACACACAAAGCGATGGGGATCTGAAATGAAATTTAATGTAGTTAAAGTTAATTTTAAATTGCACTACTTTACCTAGATCGGCTTCAAGATGCTGCCGTATGTGATGTTTTCTTAAACTTTGCTGATTAACAAAACTCTCTTGGCACACTGGACACTTATATCCATCGGGATTTAAATGTCTTTTTCTATGATATCTCAGATTGGCACTGTTGTGAAAGGCTTCGCTACAAAATTCACAAACAAAGGGACGAAGATCGCTGTGGATATTCGAGTGCTCGTTTAGAATTCTTAACTCAGTAAACTGCATACTGCACACGTCACACTGAAATTTCTTGGGTCGATTGATTTTCGCTTTTGGTACTTCCATGTGAACCACTTCGATGTGCTTTTTGAGCTGATATTTAAACACAAATTGCTGTTCACACTGATCACATTGGAATTTTTCACGATGAGCCGTTGCCGTGTGATTGTAATATCTTTTCCGGCTCTCAAACTCCTTTTCACATACTTTACAGACTAAACTTCGACCTCCCTTTTCCGGCGACTTCTCAAACTCCTTCTTTAGTCTCCTTTTTCGTCTTTTCTTTGGCGTTTCCGGTGGCGACGGTGTCTGTTCATCATCTAATCTATCATAATCCTCATTATCATCGATTTCTTGATACGTAAGGTATTGCTCTTCGCCGTCATTATAATCACTATTTAATATGGAATGGGACAACAGATGTGTGATGATTTGCATTTGATAATTAATGGACTCGGAACACTTGCAGTACTGAAGAATTGGTCCGTCCTCATACAAATTATAATCTAAAATCGTAATTAAATGTATACTTGAGTCAATAATTGAAATGTCCTTACCTCGGTGTTGTTTTCGAAAGTGGTTTATTAATAAATTGTAATATTTCTTTCCGTCGTCACACAAAACACACTCGTCTTGAGGATTTTCAGCATCAATAGGTTCCACTTTGATATAATCCATTTTTAAAACACCTTTTTGAGCGGCAGTGTCGTCAGGAAATTTAAATTTATCTCTTTATTTTGAATTCACAAGCGAACAGGGATTTTCGAAAATGTTTTGAAGAAAGTGCGTGCAAGTGAGTTGAACTTACTCTGATAAGATTGAATTTATACAACAAGATGGGTCTGCAAACGGCGTTGCCATTTCCAATAGCTCCGCTGTATTAGATTAGTACCCCCTGTTGATTAGCGCAATGAGCATTAGTGGCGCTACTGACCGACCATGATGGACATTCCTCAAAAATTATCAATGTCAATCGATTTCTAATCCAATCACGAGTTTAACGATACCCATGAAGCCATAGTTCTGAAAAATGGACATTAGTGGCACTCCTGTCCGTTCATAATGGACATTCCTCGAAAAACATCAATTCCAATCGATTTCTAATCCAATCACGAGTTCAACGAGATACATGAAGCCATGGTTCTGAAAAATGGGCATTAGTGGCACTCCTGGTCGACCATGATAGACATTCCTCAAAAAACATCAATGCCAATCGATTCCTAATCCAATCACGAGTTCAACGAAACCCATGAAGCCATAGTTCTGAAAAATGGACATTAGTGGCACTCCTGGCCGGCCATGATAGATATTCCTCAAAAATCATCAATGTCAATCGATTTCTAATCCAATCACGAGTTCAACGATACCCATGAAGCCATAGTTCTGAAAAATGGACATTAGTGGCACTCCTGGGCGGCCATGATGGACATTCCTCAAAAATCATCAATGCCAATCGATTCCTGATGCAATTACGAGTTCAACGATACCCATGAAGCCATAGTTCTGAAAAATGGACATTAGTGGCACTCCTGGGCGGCCATGATGGACATTCCTCAAAAATCATCAATGCCAATCGATTCCTGATGCAATTACGAGTTCAACGATACCCATGAAGCCATATAAGTAAAAATTTGTATGAAAAAGGACCTTTTTGCACTCAAGGACGGTCCTTAGAGGGTCATACCTCAAAACTAAACAAGATGGGTCTGCAAACGGCGTTGCCATTTCCAATAGCTCCGCATAGATTAGTACCCTACTCCGTTGCAATGGGCATTCTTGGTTAATCATGATGGACATTCCTCAAAAATTGTCAGGCAATCGTCCGAGCAAACGAGCAACACATACAAAGCCAAATCTGAAAAGCAAGGCACCCGGCCGACCATGATCGACATTCCTCAAAAATCCAATCACCATTCCCATCAATCACGAGTCAACGACAACATGAAGCCATAGACTAAAAAAACATAGGGCACTCCGCCCCAAGACATCTTCAAAAATTCATCAATCGACCCACAATACGAGTCAACGACATACATGAAGCCATAGTTCTAAAAATGACATTATGGCACTCCTGGCCGGTCATGATGACATTCCTCAAAAATCGTCAGTCCATTCGATTCCTGGTCAAATTACGAGTTCAACGATACCCATGAAGGCATATAAGAAAAATTTGTATAAAAAGGACATTTTTCACTCAGGGACGGTCCTTGGAGGGTCGTACCTCAAAACAAAATACTTCTTGCACAACTAGAACCAAAACCCGATCTTAACCACAAACCCGAATCAAATCCGACCAGCCGTTCTGAGTATCGTCACTAAGATCTGAAAAGGAAAAGAAAAGGAGAAGAAAGGAGAAAGAAGGACTAAATGCCAACCCTCGAGACAACCATTTCAAATCTGTTTTCCCAGTTTTAGGGTTTGACTAGGCCTATCATTTGAGTATATGTTTTGGTGTTCACAAGGTAATGTCTTGGCAGTAGGGGAAAATTAAAAACCAAAATAAAAAACTATAATACTTCTTGCACAACTAGAGCCAAAACCCGATCTTTAGCTACAAACCCGAATCAAATCCGACCAGCCGTTCTTGAGATACGGCGTTCACTAAGATCGTAAGAAAGTGAGAAAGTAAGAAAGTAAGAAAGTGAGAAAGTGAGAAAGTAAGATGACTTAAATGGCTCTAACTCCTCGTAGGAGCAACCGATTTCAAATCTGTTTTCGCTGTTTTAGGGTTTGCTAGCCTATCATTTATATATATTTTTATATTAAAATTTTAAAATCCAAAATTAATATTTACGGAGCTATAAAATTATACTCCGCTATATATTAATTTTATTTCTCCAAAACCTTTTTTACCTAGTCAAGACATACATTAATATCAAAACATATACCAAATGATAGGCTAGCAAACCCACAAACTGCGAAAACAGATTTGAAATCGGTTTCCTACGAGAGTTAGAGCCATTTAAATCATCTTACTTTCTTACTTTCTTACTTTCTTACTTTCTTACTTTCCACTTATAACTTACCATAAAACCCAATCTCACCCATATCTCAAGAACGGCTGGTCGGATTTGAGTCGGGTTTGTGGCTAAAGATCGGGTTTTGGCTCTAGTTGTGCAAGAAGTATTTTGTTTTGAGGTACGACCCACCAAGGACCGTCCCTGAGTGCAAAAATGTCCTTTTTCATACAAATTTTCTCTTTTATGGCTTCATGGGTATCGTTGAACTCGTGATTGGACCAGGAATCTAATGACATAGACGATTTTTGAGGAATGGTCGAACAGGACTGTCATGGACAGCCAAAGTGTCCGGATTGACTTAAACTCATTTTTTATGCACTTGATTTTCAAACACTGATCTGTTACAAGTGGGTTACGCGGCAACACCCACGTGTGGGTTTTGAAACATTTTTTACTTTAAAATTCAAAAAATTTATCAGATTTTATAAAAAATTTCAATTTTCATCCCACAATCGAAACACAAAGAAAGATTTCCTTCGCTACATGGAAAATATTTTCCTTATAATGTGTACATCGGAGGATTTCCGTTCGCCAACATGAGCTGAAAGCATGAAGATAACTTTTCGAGGAAAAAGTGAACGAGATTGAAGTTAAAAATGATTTTTTTCCTCTTTTAAATAATTTTTTTCTTCTAATTGCTTCGTTCGCACTCAGACGGTAAATTTTTAGTGAAACCAAGCGGAATGTAGCGATTAAAATCCATTACATCAGACGTAGTAACCTCACCTCAAAAAGTAGCACTTAAAAGTTCGCACAAAACATTTCACTTTGTATATGCGGAATGGCAAAAGTTTGAAATTAAATCGTTGCTGAAGTAAGCGGAAATTTTCACGTCTGTTTATGCTCGAGTTTGTTTTTCAAACACGCTTTTGTTCTGGTTGTTGGGGTGAATGTGTGGATCGAAAGTTTTATTTCGAGACATTTTAATTAACAAACGTAAAAGGGTTATTTTGAATTTTACATCATTTTGTGCCGTCTTTTGTAGTGAGTCATTAATATTTAAAATTTTACTTGCACTGGATGGAAATTAAATATTTAAGAAAGTGGACAATGAATTAAGAAATCCGAAAATTTCTCCTCAAATATTTACTTTTCATTAAAATCTATTTTAACTTCTATATGGACGATTTTCCTTTAATGTAATGTAAATTTATGGCTTGACCTTAAAGCGATGAAAACCAACAAAAAAAAATGTTTACCTAAATTCTCTCGTTCACCCACAAGAAAAATTACTTTATATATTTGAAAATCCTATAAAAAAATCTTTGGGGCGAATCTCATTTTGTTTAAAATTCACTTTCATGTCTAAAATATAAGGAAAATATTCGACATTGACTCCAAGTGAAAATGTAACACAAGATAAATGACTTTGAAATCGATACTTGTTGTGTGAATGCTACCGAGAAAAAAAAAGAGGAAAACTAATTTGAAAGGATACTCAATTTACAAGTTTGAATCCTTCGTCGTCTATATCCGAACATTCTTGCCTATGAAGCTCCCAGAAGGCATCACTTCGTGCTGCCGTTTAAGGTATGCGGAGAAAGGAAAAATAGATCTTAAATCCTTTTTTTCCTCTTTTTGTGATCCCTCACATGGAAAGCACACAAATAATATGAATATATAGCCATAACTTTTCTCAGCTCCGGTCGAACGGAGACGATTGTGTTTGTGCTTTGAGAAAGGTACAAAGGAATCCCTTTTCACCTTTCACTAATGCTTCCTCCCACCCCTTACGGGCACGGGGTATGTTTATAGAAACTTCCTAATCGTGCTTTCGTTTGAAATTTGAGGATTAAGATGCTGGAGAAAAATGAAGGAAGGAGCTTTAAAAGGGACAAAATGAAAAATGAGAAAACTACGAGAGATTGTTTGTTTTAAAACTTATAGCTCGTTTATTTTCTCATTTAGAGAACTAGAAAAATATTCATGAGGGTAGAAAAATTTATCTCAAGAGTGCTCTGTTGAACTCGTTCAGTTTATCAGCTACATTTGTTCGACACGCGATGGCATTGAGAAGCATCTCTTTAAGCTCTTGGAGATTTGGCATCGAGAAGCTGTCGGGAACGTTTAGAAGAGTGCTGAAGAAAACTGACCACAAATATTTTTTTAAGTAGCGTGGATATCTCGAAGTGATGTCCCATTTGCCAATTTTCTTTTCAACTTCCATATACTTTCCGAAAAGAATCACATGTGCCGTTCCGGCCAGACCAAATAAGTCCGTTTGATATGTCCATGGCTTTTTTTCGAGCATTTCGCAGCATGTAAAATATTCCGTCTTTACGACATACTTGAATTGGTCAGTTTTTGAATAAACTTCCATATCAATTGCAGCACCAAAGTCGATTAGCTTCAAAGCTGGAACTTTAGATCCGAGCTCGACTCTTTTGAAAAAATTAAAATTAATTAAATTATTAAAACATATTTTTTAAAAATACTTACTTAGATAAAAGTAGAAAATTATCCGGTTTAATGTCAGCATGAATTATGTGGCATGCATGTAGAAAATCGATGATTGAAAGCAATTGCGTTGTGAGCACAATTCCAATGTACTCGTCCATGTGACGGCCGGTTTCTTTCTTGATTTTATTGCACACATCGATGATCGTACCAAATGGTGAAAATTCAGTGAAAAACACACTCGCGTTGTTGCCGATAATTGCATAGTTTATTTGCATAAACGCCGGAAGCATGTGCTCAAGATCGTTAGATTTTAATCGATCACCGAGCTCCATGCAAATGTAATATTCCCAAAGATTTGCGGGCTTTTCCTGCTTAACTGCCAGAAGTTCTTTGCTTTCATCCTTTTCAGCGATAAAAATCGATCCAAAACTTCCCTTCGCGATAAATTTCCCAATGCTAAAAGTTTCACAGTTTACTTCAAGCTTCATACCACGTTTTAATTGAGGAATTTTTCCAAGCATCTTACACTGAGGCACATGCTGTTCTAGATACTTTTCGAAATCAACTTGCTCCATGATAACGTTGCGGAGCGATTGGCAAAAAGGATCTCCGTTGCTCTCCTCTATTTTAATATGTTTTAGAAAAAAATTATATTATATTATATATTAAAATGATTTTACAAACCTTCAGAAAATGCCGTTTTATGTTGCAAATGTTCCTTAACGAGAGAATTCTTTGCATAAAATTTCTCTCGCTCTTTTTGTGCTCTTCTTGCATCAAGCATATGGATGTTGTTGATTTCCGAAAGAATTTCATCCTTTTTCTTAATCGCTTGCAGTTTGTAATCATCGCGCGATTGCTTTGAAATGTGGTTCCAAAGGGGAAGAGATTGTTTTCGAAGTTCATCGTAGGACAAAACTCGACCACGCTTAAGTTGTGTCTTACCAAATTCAAGCATAAAGAGATTATAAGCTGTAGTAAAAAATCAATTTTATGCTCAAAATCTCAATATTTTCAATTTTAATTCATGTGACTTACCTAGAGCTTTATCTGATAGATCGTTTGCAGCCATAACTATTACTTTAAAAAGGATATTTCCAGCAAAATTAATTAAATTTGAATTCAAAGTTGTTTATTTTTACTGTGATTCGTTAAGTTTCAAAAAAAAAATTTCGTTGCAAAACTTAACGAATTCGATATATTTTTTGACCGTTTGCGCTTAAAATTTTTTTTTGACAAAAACCAATTTCCGCTTAATTTTACTATTTTTTTATTGAAGATCCATAACAACAACCACATATCGAGATAAAAATGGATTTTTTTTAATTTAAATACAAACTCATCTAAATTACTCTCTAACAAGGACACGAGAGAAAATTCGTAGTCTTTTTGTAAATTGAACGTAACTGTTTTAGTCAGCCTTCTTGGCCTTCTTTGGTTTTGCTGGATGCTTATCAACGTCCTTGGCAATGATGGCAGGTCCCAAAGGTTTATTCCAGTAATAGAGAAGCTGCGAGACAATGACTGCATTTGCAAATGTGCTGACTATGTAAATGATGACCTTTTAAGATTTTGATAATTAAGTATTAATTTACTGATTTATATTAATTTATTACCATCATTGTATCTCCAGTTTCTTGTATTGATGTGAAAATACGGGCAGTGGAGCGATTGGCAAAAAGGATCTCCGTTGCTCTCCTCTATTTCCATTCCAATTGAGAGCAAGTTCATTGAAGATTAAAATTTCTTATTCTAAAAAGGTGAAAATAATAGTTTAATTACTTAAAATTATAAATTTCACAATTTTTTCTAAGCAAAATTTGAGTTGTCAAAAATTTCACATTTTTTAAATAAATTCAACTCTAACTTTATGTAATTTTGATTGAACGTTCAATATCTCACCCAATTAATGATAAAAACAGTAGAATTAAGACTTATTTCAAACAAGATTTGTATAAAATGATAATTTTCTAAAAGCGCGCAAAAATTTCCGTTGAATTCAAATTTTGAGTCGAGAAGAAAAATTTGTAAACAAAACAAAACAGCTGACCAAATGGAAGTAATTAAATCAAGTAAGTTTATCGAAATTAAAGGCTTAAAAGGCGACTTTTAACATTTAAATCTGATAGATTTCAAGGATCTTTTGCCGGAGATCTCAAAAGACATCGAGGAATGTCTTTTTATGGCGATTGATGGTGAATTTACCGGTAAAAAAATAAAATATTTAACCTCGAATAAAATCTAACAAAATTAAGCTTTTTTAGGTTTAACCAGCGAGCGAAACATCCTGCCATTCGATACTCCCAAAGAGTATTATGAAAAGCATTTAAAATCATCCGCTGGTTTTATCCTCGTTCAACTTGGCTTGACTTTGTTCAAAAAAGATCCAGAATCTGATGTTTTTAAGATCAAAAGCTACAACATCTACGTGTAGCGAAATTGGTGTATGAGCTCTTAGAGCGAGAATTTAACAACAAACTTTCAACGACCTCAAAGACACTCGAGAACAACCGAAAAGTATTAATTGTTACGGCAAAACGATCGACTGAGGAAGAGCTTAAGATTGAGGCTGACAGAAAGAAAGACGATGAAACCTATCTCGTCGACACCATTGGACTTCGCTTACTCATGAAAGAAATTTCACAATCAAAGAAGTTGATTGTTGGCCACAATTGTCTCTTAGACATTATGTACTTAACAACTCAGACCTTCACCGCACTCCCTCACTCATACGATGAATTTAAGAAACTCATTCATCAAATCTATCCAAATATAATCGATACAAAATTCATTGCATCGAGCGAAAAGTTTAAGGAGATTTTTAAGACAACCGTGCTCAATCACGTTTATGAGAGAACTCAGTCAGATCCGTTTGAAAAAGTTGAATTTGAGTGGGAAAATATTTTTCAAACGTACAATCTCGAAAACCCCAAAGAACACGAGGCAGGATTCGATTCGTTTCTCACTGGCTACATTTTTCTTTTAATTTCGAAATATCTCAAAGTCGAATTTGTAGCAAAGTTTGAGAAGTGCAAGCAACTTTCACCATTCTTAAATCGAATTGGCCTCCAACGGATCTCAACGCCTTTCATTTATCTCACTGGTCAAGAACCACATCCATCACGCACTCACGTTTTTCACATCAAATTTCCTCAAACCTGGCAGACGGCGGACATTCAGGAACACTTCAAAAACTATGGACCGATTCAAATTTCATGGGTTGATAGCACCACTGCATTTGTGTCACTCTACAACCGTGAAAATAGCAGTTGTGTCATCAAGACTATCGCAAAGCCACATGGATTTCATGTTGAATCATTCGACGAATTTCATCGTAAGCAAAATCAAGGATCAGCTCAAAAGCGCAAGAATAAAGATGACTCGGACACAGAAACACCAACAAACACACCCGATCGAAGCATCCCTAAGCGAAATAAGACATTCTCTGAAGGAAACAATTGGTTTCTGAATGAAGTTCATGTTATCGACTTGTTTAGCTTTATGTGTGGTTAAATACAAAAATTAAGTATTAAATAAACTTACAAATATTCTAGTTTAACAATATTTAAACTTTAAAATTTAAATTTAAGTGATAAATCAAAATTTCATAGAAATCCGAGTAACCATCACTCAGTTTATCTTCCCGTGGATGTTCGAAAAAAATTCTAATTGCAGAAAAAAAAAATCCTCAAACATTCTGAATTAATTAAAAATGGATAATTCAGTGAATGAAAGGCGTCTTCGATTTGTTTTTGGTAAGTTCCTTACTCGACCATTAATTACATTAAATTCCTAAAAGTCTCTATTCGGTTTTGATATGCGAGAAAAATATTCGTTGAGGTTAGAGAAGTTAATTTTATTTATCAATTTTTTAGATGCAATTGATTTGGGGAACAATAAGAGGGCACTTCAGGAGGTTGAGAAAGTGCTCAAGAAGACACCAAATCTTAAAACTGGATTAGCACTTAAGGCATTGGCATTGATAAGGCTCTCACGAGAAAAAGAAAGTCAGACATTGATTGAAGAGCTCGAGAAAAATCCCGAAAGCAATGATGATTCAACTCTTCAGGTCATGACATATTGCTATCGGGAGCTTGATCAACGTAAGAAAGTAGTTTAATTAACTCTCCATGTCATTCATCATTTTCTAATTTTTTAGTTGATAAAATTTGTGAAATTTATCAGAGTGCAGCAAAAAAGCAGCCGGGAAATGAGGAACTGCTAACACAACTCTTCATGGCATATGTGCGTATTAGCGATTATAAATCGCAACAAACTGTCGCCTTACAGCTATACAAAGCCAAACCAAAAAATCCTTACTATTTTTGGGCGGTCATGAGTGTTGTTTTGCAAGCACTTCGTGGGCCAGAATCAAAGGATAAGCAAAAGTCGAGAATTTTTCTATCGCTTGCACAACGTATGGTCGATAAAATCATCAGTGATGACAAAATTGAGGCTGAACAAGAAGTTCAACTTTATTTGAATATCCTCGAGTATCAAGAAAAATACGAGGATGCTCTAAAATTTCTTCAATCACCGCTATGCCACGAGAAATTTCCCGGCGCACCGATATCGATTAAGATTGAGATTTATAAGAAACTCAAAAATTGGTCAGAGTTGAGAGAACTGTCAAAAACTTTACTCGAGGAAGAGTGAGTGGATAAACTTGTTGATTGATTGCAATTTTCAATTTTGTTTATTTTTAGTCCTGATCGATGGGATTACTATCAAGATTATCTTCTCGCATGCTTTGAAATAATCAAGAGCGGTGACAAAAATTCTGTAGAAACATGCTATGAATTCATTAATGAAGTAAGATAATAATTTTATTCTCTAAATGAATCACTAACGATTGACTCTCTTTCAGCTCCTCAAAAAATCAAGCAATAAGAAACTAAGAGGACCATACTTGGCACGACTCGCTATGCATAAAAAGATGCGTGATTTGAGCCTAGGCGCAGAAGCACTGCTTGGTGACTATCAGGAGCTTCTCATAGAGTACTTTAGAATTTTTGGTAACAAGAAGTGCTGCACAAACGATTTAAAAATGTTCCTCGAATACCTCGATGTCAATCGAAGGCCTGAATTTTCAACGAAACTTCTTCAGGACAGTGGAATTACTTCAACTTCACTCCCGCAAAATGTAAGTTTTTACTCACTTTTAAAATGCTAATTTAAAACATTTAATTATTTTATAGAAGGACCAACTTCAAAAGCACATTTGTTCACTTCAAGTTTCACGTCTATGTGGTTCACATTCATCTCTTTCCGTTGAGCATTTACAAGCTCTTTACTCTGCCCTTAGCCTTCATTACGAACATAGTTTTAGTGCATTTGGTAAGGACCTTTTATCAACAGACATTGGACCATCAGATCAATACGCTCTTTTAGCTGGTGAGTTAGGTCTTGTAGAGGGATCAAATGTTTAATGTTATTAGTGGAATTTTAAAAAAATAATAATAAATTTTTTTCTCACGCTTTTCACAGCTCACGTCATGTATGACATTGCGATAAAGCTTAATTCACCCGATCGACTAGTGGAGACGCTTCATCTCTTGAATTATTTATTGAAAAATAGCCCCAGCAATTTTCACGCCAAGCTTTTGTGTCTCCAAATCTTTCATATTCTCGGCTGTACTCTGGGTGCGCATAAAATCTACGATTCATTGGATATCAAGCATGTTCAGTTGGACTCGATGGGATATCTTCACTGTGCACATTTACCGCTGACTGGTATTTCTTCGCTCGCAAAACCAATTTATGATCAAACGCTCAAGTTCTTTACGGCATCGTATAAGGATAGCTTAGAATATCTCGCCATGTCATATAAATTTGGATCTTTCTCAAAACTTCAGGTGAGCTTTTTTGAAAAAATAAAAGACAATTTTTTTACAATTGAAAATCAATAGGAATTTATGGAATTTCGCGAGAGACTCTCAAATAGTCTTCACTATTCGATGATATCGGTTGAGGCACTTCTTCAAGAGATTATTCATTTCAACGGAAGTTACCAGCAAAATTATCAACAATTTCAAAACATGAAAATTGAGCCAAACGAGGATCGAATTGATTACGATCAGTTGAGTGACAATCGTGATTTGAATGTTATGATGCGTTGGGATCCAATGTATACGATAGATAATGAGCCTTTTTATGAGAAAGTGAAAGAGATTGAGAAAGAAAATTTCAATCAAGACACGGAGCTTCTTCAAATGCGCTCAAATTTATTGAGACTCGTAGCCGCTTCCGTTGATTTAATTCATCTACCGAGTGGAGTGAACGACACCAAAGACCATAATGGCCATAATTCACTGACTGCCGATGAAAGTTACAAATTGCTAATTGAGAGTTGGCGTGAATTGTTTAATCGTGTGCGGAAATTAAATTATCAACGATCGTCGTCACAATTTCTAGTCAATTTATTGCCATCGCGCTTACATTACATGATTCAGTTGCCTTACGAGGAAGTCTTTAATGCTCTTGGCAAATTCGTTTATGGCTTATGGACGGGAAGCGAGAAAACGAAAGAATTTGCGAAGGTGCTACAGGATGCTTTCATTAATGTGAAAAATTATGTTGATAAATTGACAGCGGTTGATGAGAAGTCGAAAATTTTCGATTATAAAAATCTCCAAGCATCATTTGTTGGCTGTGTTGAGGTGAGTTAAAAATGATTTTTAGGTTTTAAAAAAACTTAATTTTCATTTTCTTAGATTCTTTCACTTTGCTCCTTTGTACTATCAAATTGCTATGAAAAATTCAATGCAAGTCAAAATCAATCTTCGAATCGAAAGAAAAGGCAAAATGTAGAAGAGGAAACGAGAGTCTTGTCTAGCAAGGAGAAAATTTCTTTGGTTTACGAATTGTTGAGAGACCTAAAGAACACTTTGCAAGTTGCTGAAAATTCTTTCGGTAAGAATTCACAAAAATTTAATTAGCTAACATTCATGACTTAAATTTACAGATAAACTCAAACCCATAAAAGTCGAAAAGAACTTAAATGACTATCTTGCCTCACTTTCAATAACACCCAAAGAGCAAACACAGTTTTCAACACCAGACGGATCACACGGCGTGATTGCTGCACTCAATCTCGATGTTCACTCAATGTTTGAAGAAAGCTATCAAGTAACGGTTAGAGAACTGTCGACGCTTATTAAGGACAAACTTAAATTGATTAACATTAAATATTAAATTTATATATTTAACTTTTTACATTGAAATTGATTCTAAAGTTGAACTGTTGCTAAAAGAAAATAAAAATGAATGTGCGGATAAAAACTTCAACACATGACATGTTGAAAATATTTAAATGAAGCAGAAGTTTTTCAGAAATCCACAAAACCGATGTGAGCTGTAAATCAGCAACAATGTTCATGACAGTCAGGTAATGTTGTAAAGTCATAAATGCTTACAAGAAATTTCTGGAAATTTTTATGGCGACTAAAGTCATTTCTGATGGCTGTGCAATAAAATTTCTTTTGACTTTCTTCTCTCCATCATTTTCCAATGATTTCCATGAAAATTTTAAATTTCATGCACTACACTCTGCACGGTACATCCTTAAAAATTATCATTTTTGTTTGACAAATTATCTTTAAACTGCAAACACGTGCTTGAAAATATCAATTAAATATGTACTGCGGTAAATTTTCCTAAAAACAATCTTGAATAAATTATTTTTTTAAAAAGAAAAGTCAATTTTAATAGTTTCAACTGGCTCTGCCTCGTCAACGCCCATTTTCAACAACTCGCAAGCGGAATTTTGTGTGGAACAGAGCGAGACAACAAGAAAAAACTAAAAATGCTTCTTTCATTCACTCGACAGGCAACGATCGAAAGCAGAAAAATAATTTTATTGCGTACATGAGAGAAGAAAATTTAGACAAAAAGAGAATAAATTAATAAAAGACTAAAGAATGATGACAAATTATGGTTTTATGCTTGCACTCGCTCGCTCGACTCGTTTGCAAAAAATTTACAACATTTTTTTGAGTGTTTAAAATTCATGCGATTCAACATCAAAAGAAAATGACATTAAAAAATGCATTTTGAGTCCCAAGAAAATGGAAACCTGTGAGGCCTTAAGCAGAAGAAGAAGAATTTGAGCTTCCATGGAAGTGAAATCGCGATTTCACACTTTTCACCATAGAAAACCGAGCTGTGACAATAATTGCTGAAAATCAGCAGCAGCCTTGAATTCTTCACAGAATCCCTCAGCGCTTCTATTCGAGACCATCATCGGCCAATAAGGACTCAATATTGTGCCAACAGAATGACAAAAAAGCAAAAATTTCTTAACAGAACTCCACGTGATAAATTTGTGAGCTGGAAAAAATCAATTTTAAAATCCAATAATGACATGCAATGTGACCTTCTTGTACTCCGCATGGACATAGCAGTGTTGCTTCTTTTTGGGGAAGATTTTTGCTTACTTTACGGTCGAGTCGAGATTTTTTCATCCTTTCAGTGGAAGGCAGAAAATTTTAGATTTTAGTGTCGGCCATAAAACAATAAAAATTCACTCAATGATGCTAAGAATGCATTTTTTTGCATATTCAGTCAATGATGGATTGAATCCAAGGACATAACCTGAAAGTGTGAGAAGTGAGGAGAGAGAAAAATTTAATTAAACATTTTAAAAAATAAATTGGAAGTTGATGACATTGCAAGTTTTCTCTTAAAAGTTTCTTAAAAATATTTTTAGCTTTTTTTTCGGTGCGATCAGAAGAGAGTCAAAAATGAGAGCACCGAAAGGCAGGTTGGTGATCATGAAAGTGAGAAGTTGATGATCATGTTTGAATTAGAACGAAGAAATTTTAATTAATTTCACAAAAACATTTTCCGCCTCCTTTAAAATTGATCTTGCGGCGTTTCTTCAGAAGAATTTTCTTATCGCGATCGAGTTTAAATATCAAAAATAATTCTATAAATGAAAAATGATGATTGCGTGTGAGATTTCAACATAAAACAGCTCAGCACATAAAAACACAAGTAGCTGATTGAAAATTGGCCGTGGAAGAATTTTTTTATTTCTTTTCATTCATCGCCATTGATTTGATTTTTTCTCTCTCTCCTCTTTTGGTTGTTTTTATTCACAAAATAGAACAAAATCATGATCATCATCGTGTGGAATAGAAACAGAAGCCAGAAATTTGAATTTTAACTCAAGATTGGAATTTTTCATTCATGACTGAGTCACTGCTGGTATTCACCGACATTTTAATTTGTCATTAGAGTTTCTCACGGGTAACCCGGGTACGGGTATACCCGGGTATGCCCGTCAATTTTACTACCCGGGTATACCCGGAAAATTGCTCTACCCTTACCCGGGTAAAAATTAAAAAATTCGAAGAAAATTTTCTTAATTTTTTTTGTGAAAAAATCTTCCTCCATAAGTGCTTTTTATAAGTTTTGTGTAAACCAATACCTGAAAATGTTTTGTTTACAATGAATTTTATCACTTATCAAAACTACATGACTCAAGAAGGTAGTTTACCTATATAAATTTAGATTCGTTTGTGAAATTTTTTAATTCAAAAAAGTATTTTGAAACATCAAGTGCAAGGCAACAAAAAAAACCATAGATACATAAGAAGACTCAAACAAATATCTCCAATTTTGGACCGATTGTTTAAAGCTTTACTAACGATTTAGGCAACATCAGTTACTTCATAGAGGGCATTTTTAGAGGCTGGAGATATTGTAACAAAGGCTAGAACTCGAATGTCAGACCTTCACTGTGTAATGTTCCTTAAGAACTATTTCCGTTAAACTTTTTATATTTCTTTTAATCTATTCATTTTCTGTTTAAAAAACTTTTATTTCTGTTACTTAAAATGCTCATGAAAATTAGCCGAAAATTTAGAAAATATGATTTTTTAAAAAATTCTCCGCATGCCCCTACCCGGGTAGTAAATTTTTTTACCCGGGTAGGACAAAATCTCATTACCCGGGCATTTGAGAAACTCTATTTGTCATCTCATCATGACCATGATTGGAAAAATTTTCATTTCGATGATGATGAGCCGAAAATGTCACGAAGAAGATCGAAAAATTTACGCTCGATTAAAATTTTCTCAATGAGTTTTTATTTGTTGCTGCTGACTGGCCCGATGAACATTTTTGAACTCCTCAATTGAGTATAAAAATATTTCGATCAGGAAGTGATGAGAAAGAGCAGAAACACTTTTCATTGCTGTATACTCTAAAAAAGTCATTAATGAACAACCTTCTGCTGGGTCTTTTCAGTCTATACATTCATGCTGAAGATGTCTGACCGGCTAATATAAAAAAGTAATTTGGAAGCTTCTTTTGTACTCGAAAAAAAAACATCGTGGAATGAACAATAAAGTCAACAACAGCTCAACAGCGATGATCAGAATTTTTTTATTTCATTCTTAAAATTTATTAATTTCACTTCCTCTCACAACTTCCAGCAAGCACCTTCGACGATTTTTCAAATCATCTAAAATTGAAGTCTCTGAAATGATTTTCTCTCTCACTTTCACATAAATCTTTTACGAGCATGAGAGAATTCAGTGGCATCAAGTCACACTTAATTAGTGCAGCATAATTTGCGAATCCTTCAACGAGATTTTTTATTTACGCTCAACTTAATTCAGCGCATAAAAATCTCAGAAGTGAATTTCGTCTGTGTGTGGTCGACATTAGTGCCGAGATGCTGCTGTTGATGAGCGGCGATTAGGAGTCAACAAAACAAAACAACATAAATCGTTGCCGCATCACACACACTTTATGACTAAAACTGTTGTCATTTATCACTCGAGTCATAGCGCATCGTGCCACGCATTAAAATGACTCTTGTCAGTCTTGCAACGGAAAAATTTAAATTTGATTGAAAAATTTGTCGAGTAATTTTCGAGTTATTAATTTTAATTTTAATACTCACAAAAAGAAATCAATTAGAAGTTTTTAATTAAATTAGGTTTAGGCAAACAAAAAATAATTTCGAGTTCTCACCAGCCAACGATTAGAGCTGCGTAGTGGCCCCAAGATCATGTCGAAGAGTGCTCTCAATAAATAATGATGCTTGAAGATGAATTTGGTTCCGCTACTGTACGATTTTGAGCCATCGAATTGGTTCCACCGCAGAACTCGCGCGTCTCAATCACTCAATTGCTTACTCTCTCGATCGCGGCTGATCGTGTGGGCATCGAAATAAAACTTTTTCAATTTTCTCACTTTTTTCATGTGCGAATCGAGCATAAATTTTTCTAAACCTGATTGAATATTAAAAATTTCTTCTTCTTAAACTGAAGCTGTGGTACGTGTATGGGAACAAATGGACGTGATCTTAAAATTTTAAATATGTTTCGAAAAAAAAAAGTTTTTCTAATTTTGTTCGAGGAGTGAGAAAAAAGTTTTTTGATGAGGGAAATTTAAAAAATATAATTAATGATCTATTTATGATCAAGCAACAATAAAAAGAGAAGAAAGGAAAAAGACCGTTCAGAGTTCACACACAGACACATTACATGCATCCGAATAGTCAGCAGAAGCGATACCGCAAGTGAGAGGGCGAGAAATTAATGAAATTGGAGAAGACAAGCGGATTAATTAAGAATTTAAGTTTTTTTTGTGTGACATGAAACACATTTTTGTGGTCTGACGATCATTAAAAAGGAATTTTTTCATAATTAAGTCATTTTTGAGATTGCGGCGATAATTGACGGTGCAAAATTTTTGTTTTTAAGCTCGCTCAGCAGGTTCGAATAAAAGTGTGAAGCTGAAAATTTCTTCCATTTTTGCCTGCCACTGACTCTCTCTTGTGTGTGTGTGCTAGTGAACGAGGCATGGCGAAAGAGTTGAAAATATTATTCCACTGCAACAATTGTGTTATTTATTGGATTTTCATGTAAATTACCGTTTCTCTCATGCTTCTTCTTACTTTTAATCTTCTCTACAAGATTTTCCGATATGTAAATATAAATATTTTACGACAGCACACCCAAAAATGGACTTAATCCATTCTCAGTGTGTGTAAAGGTAGAAAGGTAAAGTGCACAAATTGGATCGACATTAAAGGGTCAGAAAGAAAAAGGATTTAAGGCCGTCATAAAAAAGAGATTATCTCTGATGATTTGTTGGTTTTAGCAGTTTGACATCACATCCATAAAAATTCAATACTTTTTTTTGCTCACTCAACTTTGAAGGTAAAAATCAATCAAGATCATATCCTTGATCATCCGCACAATTTTTGTTAATTATTTTTTTTATGAGCTGAAAAATATTTTTTTCCTCACTCGCATGATCATGATCGTGATTGAAATTCATTCAAGTGGAACTCGAGTTTAAAATTATTTGATTTTTCTCATTTGCATTGTTTTTGAGCTATTTTAATTTGGTTTCATCTCATCCAAGGGAATTTAAATGATTGAAAAATATTTCACCGTTTAAATTCCAATTTTAACTTTTTTCCACTCATTGCATATTGATAAAATTTTCATTGTTCTAGTTTTTTTTTGAGGGCTGAACAAATCAAAAGACAAAATCAACAGTTTTGTTGAGATGAAATAAAATTGAAGAATGGACACAATGCCATTGGAGCGAGAGAATGGAAGTCGTAGACATTTTCAGTTGTGACAAAATGAAACTTCTTTATTGTCACGTCCTACAATTCTTCGCAGCTAATCAACCGAATGCACAACAGAAGCCACTTAAAAATCCATCGGAAACTTCCGTTAAAGTTTTTTTTTCGCCGTTATACTCAATGGAAAATTATCGCAGCTATTGTTCCATCTCGCTCTCATACTGAACAGTTGTTGAAAAGTTTACAAAAAGTCATCCTCAAACAGTAACAATAAAAATTCACCTTATGTCGCGATTGTAATTTAATAAAAGACGAAAATTTTTAATAACTTGTCGTTAGTTGCATTGCGAGTTCATTAATCATTCGAACTTTTATGATGGAAAGGAAGAAAAATTATTTTATAACAAAAGAGCGAGAGGAAAACTTTACGTCATTAGCGAGGGAGAATTTGAGGTAACGTCGACGGGCTGTCTGATGAAAAAAGTATTTCTAGAAAATTATTTAAAAACCCTCAACTATTTTCATAGCCAACGAACCCAGCTAAATAAAAAAAGAAAGGAAGCAAAGTCGATCAATCTAATAAAGCAAGTCGTAGAGGAAGTAATTTATTGATTGTGGATTAATAAAAGAAAGAAAGCACCAAAAATTTGCCCTTTTTAAGTCACTTCCATTGTTCAGCATTCCACCATACAAAAATAAGCTACAATAAATCAAAGTCATATCAGTTGCGTGGCAGCTCATTGTTAAGCAATTTTTTTTGATCAAGATGAAACGTCATCGTTAATAAAAATTCACACGAACTTCTTCGCATAGTCTGAATTTGAAATTAAAAATGGCTCGGGAATGAATTGAAGCTTTTGTGGTGTAATGTTGTTGCATAGAAAGGCGGAGCTTATGAAAGCGAGAGAGAGGCAACGATGTGAGAACTAAAACTCAACGATGATCATTGTAAAATGTGATAAAATTCATTTCTATGTGCCGCTATTGTTTTTTTATTTTTACGTAATTTATGGAAATTTAACATGCGAATTTTAAATTTTTATAAAATTAAATTTTCATAACACAAAAATTAAAAATTATTTTAACTCGTTTCTAAATTTTAATTACCAGTTTTTTACCATTGATAAAACTTTCTGCATAGTGAAAAAAATTAAGCTAGTTTGTGACGAATTTCCGTTAATGCAGCGTGAATCCGTTAACGATCGAACTTCACAGTTGCATTCATTCATGACCATCGATATGTTGATATTGTGCAATATCAATTCATTAAATCAAATTGCATTTAAAAAAATGCATTCAAATTCATTGACTGCCCATGCAATGCTTATCAGCATAATTTCTTCTTCTTTTTTTACTTCTTTCATCATTTTAGTAAAATTTTATTTCTTTTATTTTATCATTTAGGAAAAGAAAAAAATAATAACAACTGGAAATAATTTAATTGATGAAGCAAAACTAATGCAAACTAAACTCGCGAGCCGTACACAGTTTTTCCATGATTATTATTTTAAGTTATTCGCTCATTAAGTGAGAGAGAAGGGCGTTCAGCAGCCGACAAACATTTTCATGCGAATTTTAAACTCATTGAATTGCATTAAAAAAATTGTAAACGACTTTTTTAATGCATCGTGAAAAATTTTAACTGAAATTTTAGATCTTGAAGATTCAAGTTTTAACTGTTGATGTGCATTCGGTTGATTAGCTGCGAAGAATTGTAGGACGTGACAATAAAGAAGTTTCATTTTGTCACAACTGAAAATGTCTACGACTTCCATTCTCTCGCTCCAATGGCATTGTGTCCATTCTTCACTTTTATTTCATCTCAATAAAACTGTTGATTTTGTCTTTTGATTTGTTCAGCCCTCAAAAAAAACTAGAACAATGAAAATTTTATCAATGAGTGGAAAAAAGTTAAAATTGGAATTTAAACGGTGAAATATTTTTCAATCATTTAAATTCCCTTGGATGAGATGAAACCAAATTAAAATAGCTCAAAAACAATGCAAATGAGAAAAATCAAATAATTTTAAACTCGAGTTCCACTTGAATGAATTTCAATCACGATCATGATCATGCGAGTGAGGAAAAAAAATATTTTTCAGCTTATAAAAAAAATAATTAACAAAAATTGTGCGGATGATCAAGGATATGATCTTGATTGATTTTTACCTTCAAAGTTGAGTGAGCAAAAAAAAGTATTGAATTTTTATGGATGTGATGTCAAACTGCTAAAACCAACAAATCATCAGAGATAATCTCTTTTTTATGACGGCCTTAAATCCTTTTTCTTTCTGACCCTTTAATGTCGATCCAATTTGTGCACTTTACCTTTCTACCTTTACACACACTGAGAATGGATTAAGTCCATTTTTGGGTGTGCTGTCATAAAATATTTATATTTACATATCGGAAAATCTTGTAGAGAAGATTAAAAGTAAGAAGAAGCATGAGAGAAACGGTGATTTACATGAAAATCCAATAAATAACACAATTGTTGCAGTGGAATAATATTTTCAACTCTTTCGCCATGCCTCGTTCACTAGCACACACACACAAGAGAGAGAGTCAGTGGCAGGCAAAAATGGAAGAAATTTTCAGCTTCACACTTTTATTCGAACCTGCTGAGCGAGCTTAAAAACAAAAATTTTGCACCGTCAATTATCGCCGCAATCTCAAAAATGACTTAATTATGAAAAAATTCCTTTTTAATGATCGTCAGACCACAAAAATGTGTTTCATGTCACACAAAAAAAACTTAAATTCTTAATTAATCCGCTTGTCTTCTCCAATTTCATTAATTTCTCGCCCTCTCACTTGCGGTATCGCTTCTGCTGACTATTCGGATGCATGTAATGTGTCTGTGTGTGAACTCTGAACGGTCTTTTTCCTTTCTTCTCTTTTTATTGTTGCTTGATCATAAATAGATCATTAATTATCTTTTTTTAAATTTTCCCTCATCAAAAAACTTTTTTTCTCACTTCTCGAGCTGAATTAGAAAAACTTTTTTTTTTCGAAACATATTGAAAATTTTAAGATCACGTCCATTTGTTCCCATACACGTACCACAGCTTCAGTTTAAGAAGAAGAAGAAATTTTTAATATTCAATCAGGTTTAGAAAAATTTATGCTCGATTCGCACATGAAAAAAGTGAGAAAATTGAAAAAGTTTTATTTCGATGCCCACACGATCAGCAGCGATCGAGAGAGTAAGCAATTGAGTGATTGAGACGCGCGAGTTCTGCGGTGGAACCAATTCGATGGCTCAAAATCGTACAGTAGCGGAACCAAATTCATCTTCAAGCATCATTATTTATTGAGAGCACTCTTCGACATGATCTTGGGGCCACTACGCAGCTCTAATCGTTGGCTGGTGAGAACTCGAAATTATTTTTTGTTTGCCTAAATCTAATTTAATTAAAAACTTCTAATTGATTTCTTTTTGTGAGTATTAAAATTAAAATTAATAACTCGAAAATTACTCGACAAATTTTTCAATCAAATTTAAATTTTTCCGTTGCAAGACTGACAAGAGTCATTTTAATGCGTGGCACGATGCGCTATGACTCGAGTGATAAATGACAACAGTTTTAGTCATAAAGTGTGTGTGATGCGGCAACGATTTATGTTGTTTTGTTTTGTTGACTCCTAATCGCCGCTCATCAACAGCAGCATCTCGGCACTAATGTCGACCACACACAGACGAAATTCACTTCTGAGATTTTTATGCGCTGAATTAAGTTGAGCGTAAATAAAAAATCTCGTTGAAGGATTCGCAAATTATGCTGCACTAATTAAGTGTGACTTGATGCCACTGAATTCTCTCATGCTCATAAAAGATTTATGTGAATGTGAGAGAGAAAATCAGCACGACTTCAATTTTAGATGATTTGAAAAATCGTCGAAGGTGCTTGCTGGAAGTTGTGAGAGGAAGTGAAATTAATAAATTTTAAGAATGAAATAAAAAAATTCTGATCATCGCTGTTGAGCTGTTGTTGACTTTATTGTTCATTCCACGATGATTTTTATTCGAGTACAAAAGAAGTTTCCAAATTACTTTTTTATATTAGCCGGTCAGACAGATCTTCAGCATGAATGTATAGACCGAAAAGACCCAGCAGAAGGTTGTTCATTAATGACTTTTTTAGAGTATACAGCAATGAAAAGTGTTTCTGCTCTTTCTCATCACTTCCTGATCGAAATATTTTTATACATCGGGCCAGTCAGCAGCAACAAAAAAAAACTCATTGAGAAAATTTTAATCGAGCGTAAATTTTTCGATCTTCTTCGTGACATTTTCGGCTCATCATCATCGAAATGAAAATTTTTCCAATCATGGTCATGATGAGATGACAAATTAAAATGTCGGTGATACCAGCAGTGACTCAGTCATGAATGAAAAATTCCAATCTTGAGTTAAAATTCAAATTTCTGGCTTCTGTTTCTATTCCACACGATGATGATCATGATTTTGTTCTATTTTGTGAATAAAAACAACCAAAAGAGGAGAGAGAAAAAATCAAATCAATGGCGATGAATGAAAAGAAATAAAAAAATTCTTCCACGGCCAATTTTCAATCAGCTACTTGTGTTTTTATGTGCTGAGCTGTTTTATGTTGAAATCTCACACGCAATCATCATTTTTCATTTATAGAATTATTTTTGATATTTAAACTCGATCGCGATAAGAAAATTCTTCTGAAGAAATGCCGCAAGATCAATTTTAAAGGAGGCGGAAAATGTTTTTGTGAAATTAATTAAAATTTTCTTCGTTCTAATTCAAACATGATCATCAACTTCACTTTCATGATCACCAACCTGCCTTTCGATGCTCTCATTTCTGACTCTCTTCTGATCGCACCGAAAAAAAAGCTAAAAATATTTTTAAGAAACTTTTAAGAGAAAACTTGCAATGTCATCAACTTCCAATTTATTTTTTAAAATGTTTAATTAAATTTTTCTCTCTCCTCACTTCTCACACTTTCAGGTTATGTCCTTGGATTCAATCCATCATGGACTGAATATGCAAAAAATGCATTCTTAGCATCATTGAGTGAATTTTTATTGTTTTATGGCCGACACTAAAATCTAAAATTTTCTGCCTTCCACTGAAAGGATGAAAAAATCTCGACTCGACCGTAAAGTAAGCAAAAATCTTCCCCAAAAAGAAGCAACACTGCTATGTCCATGCGGAGTACAAGAAGGTCACATTGCATGTCATTATTGGATTTTAAAATTGATTTTTTCCAGCTCACAAATTTATCACGTGGAGTTCTGTTAAGAAATTTTTGCTTTTTTGTCATTCTGTTGGCACAATATTGAGTCCTTATTGGCCGATGATGGTCTCGAATAGAAGCGATGAGGGATTCTGTGAAGAATTCAAGGCTGCTGCTGATTTTCAGCAATTATTGTCACAGCTCGGTTTTCTATGGTGAAAAGTGTGAAATCGCGATTTCACTTCCATGGAAGCTCAAATTCTTCTTCTTCTGCTTAAGGCCTCACAGGTTTCCTTTTTCTTGGGACTCAAAATGCATTTTTTAATGTCATTTTCTTTTGATGTTGAATCGCATGAATTTTAAACACTCAAAAAAATGTTGTAAATTTTTTGCAAACGAGACGAGCGAGTGAGTGCAAGCATAAAACCATAATTTGTCATCATTCTTTAGTCTTTTATTAATTTATTCTCTTTTTGTCTAAATTTTCTTCTCTCATGTACGCAATAAAATTATTTTCTGCTTTCGATCGTTGCCTGTCGAGTGAATGAAAGAAGCATTTTTTAGTTTTTTCTTGTTGTCTCGCTCTGTTCCACACAAAATTCCGCTTACGAGTTGTTGAAAATGGGCGTTGACGAGGCAGAGCCAGTTGAAACTATTAAAATTGACTTTTCTTTCTCTCTTTTTTCTGACTTTCAGGCACAAAAAATATTTATGGTTATTTCTCGTTTCAACTTTAATTCAGTACTTCAAGTGCCTTCATCGTGTTCAGACGTAAAAGAAATTTTTTGCTCTCGGTCTTTTTTTGTGTGCTGGATTTTGTTGCACATTCAAAAGTGCATCGGTATTTAATGTTAAAAAATCTTGGAATAATTTCTTGACTGTGTGAATTATGAGCTAAAGTTATTAAGTGCTGAGTTGGTCATAAAAATTCAGAAAATTAATTGCAAAATAGTAAAAAATTAAAACTGTGAATTAAGAAGAAGAAAAATAGTTTTTGAAATAAAAGTTGCAAACTAATTTATGTTCTTGTGAATGTTAAACATGACGATAACAAATAACTTTCCAACTGCCGCTATGCGACCCTGCTTTAATGGATATTCACTGCAAGGTAATTTTAAAAGTTTTGATATATTTATGGAAGTTCCACAAAAGAATTGAATAATTTTCACTGTCGATCGTTTTAAAATCCTAATTGCTTATTTTGCAAGAAAATAAAAAGTTAATAATTGTGACGTCACTTTCAAAAAATTATTTTAAATGCTCAAGAAGAAATTTTTCTTAGTTTCAATTTTTTACAAAATAATCGCAAAGCATTTCAATGCTCACAACATTTGGTAATTTTTTATGGATCGTTTTTGCAGAAAAATTACATAATTTCTGGAACATGTTTTACAAATAACACCGACGATTTTACAGAGCATATTAAAGATTGCAACATAAAAGTTTCTCATATTTTTCAAGAACTTGATTGCTTAATTTTTCTCGCCTTTTCATGCATTGAAATTTTCTGTTCTCGGTTTAAAATAATTTTTGCGTGCACTTTTAAAATCTTTTCAAGAAAAAGTAGGTTTAAATGATTTATTTGTCGGTTTCAATACTTTTTAAATATTAAAATTTAACTTTATTTTTGATTTGAAAAAAAATATTTATAATTTTAAAAACGTGAGAATTTTTTACTGAATTTTTTAAACTAAAAAAGTGCTCTAATTAAATGAATTAATAAATCAAGAACTCTTTTTTAAAATTAATTAACTTCAATTAGTTAGAAAAACCACAAAAATTTCATCCCTATTTTTTAAAAATTAGATTAACGATCCTTAATAAATTCCTAAATCACAATAAATATTTATCATCATCAAAACAATTTTAAAGGAGCATTAAATCTAAAAAGAAAAGAAGAAGGCAAAAGTCAAGAATTGAGTTTTGACAAATTGCCTGCCTTATAGAGCCCTTTTTTCTCTCTTTCTCATCATTTCACAAACACCAAAATATTCTTTAGCTTTCTTCACTTTAAAAAATATGTTTTATGGTCTTTCCAAGGAGAAGTCTCAAGAGCAGTTATAGTCACTTAAAGTCAAATAGGATCCTTATGAAATTGTAAATAATTTTTGGAAGTGACTCTCCCTAATGTGAAAGACAGAACCAGAGAAAATTTCATAGGAAGTCACTGAACTGCAGAAGGCACAAAATTGAGCATGAAATTGAAAATTTTCAGGAAAATCATTGGGGAAATGATGAAGAGACAAAACTTTTATTGCTCAAACATCAAGAATGACTTTTTCGAAAATGTGTGTCATAAAAGAACTTTCCAAAAATTCTTAACAAAAAAAATAAATTTCTTCGACCATTTATGACTTTACTGTCTTACCTGGGTTGTGCATATTCTGCATAATTGCAGCAGAAAATTTACAATGCTCTTTTTTGGGTTTTGTGGATTCCTTCGAACTTCCAGTTAGGATCCTCAAGAGAGGTCACTTCAAACATTTTATCAATGATGTCTAGAGTTTCTCAAATGCCCGGGTAATGAGATTTTGTCCTACCCGGGTAAAAAAATTTACTACCCGGGTAGCCCGGGCATGCCCGGGTAAGAATTTTTTTAAAAAAATATACCTATTTTTACTCAAATTTTCGGCTAATCTTTACATAGAGCATTTTTAGTAACAGAAATAAAAGTTTTTTAAACAGAAAATGAAAAGATTAAAAGAAATATAAAAAGTTTAATGGAAATAGTTCTTAAGGAACATTACACAGTAAAGGTCTGACATTCGAGTTCTAGCCTTTGTTACAATATCTCCAGCCTCTAAAAATGCCCTCTATGAAGAAACTGATGTTGCCTGAATCGTTAGTAAAGCTTTAAATAATCGGTCCAAAATTGGAGATCTTTGTTTGAGTCTTCTCATGTCATCTCATGGCTATTTTTTTGTTGCACTTGCACTTGATGTTTCAAAATACTTTTTTGAATTAAAAAATTTCACAAACGAATCTAAATTTATAAAGGTAAACTACCTTCTTAAGTCATGTAGTTTTGATAAGTGATAAAATTCATTGTAAACAAAACATTTTCAGGTATTGGTTTACACAAAACTTATAAAAAGCAGTTATGGAGGAAGATTTTTTCAAAAAAAATTAAGAAAATTTTCTTCGAATTTTTTAATTTTTACCCGGGTAAGGGTAGAGCAATTTTCCGGGTATACCCGGGTAGTAAAATTGACGGGCATACCCGGGTATACCCGTACCCGGGTTACCCGTGAGAAACTCATTGATGTCCAATCTTTTAAATTTTATAGGCGATATGTCAGCGGGACAAGGACGAGTCAATCAGTTGGGTGGAGTTTTCATAAATGGAAGACCATTGCCGTCGCACATTCGACTGAAAATTGTGGAATTAGCTGCCGCCGGTGTTCGACCATGTCAAATTTCACGACAATTAAGAGTCTCGCATGGATGCGTGTCGAAGATTTTGAATCGCTATCAGGTAAATTTAAATGCTAAATAATATTTCCTAGATCTTAAAAAAAGTTTGTTCAATTTTAATTAATTTTTTTAAATATTTTCCAGGAAACGGGATCAATTCGTCCCGGCGTCATTGGAGGATCAAAGCCCAGAATCGCAACGCCGGAAATTGAAAACCGCATCGAAGACTACAAAAAAGAAAATCCAGGTAAGCAGTCAAGCATTTCTAATTTAATCGTGGTCGAGGACTCATTCCAACGTTTCATCCTTCCTTAAGGAATTTTCTCATGGGAAATCCGCGATAGACTTATTAAAGAACAAATTTGCGATCGGTCTACGGCACCGTCTGTCTCAGCTATTTCTCGACTCCTGCGCGGGCGTGATGAGGAAAAAAGAGCTCAAAATGGTAAATATTTTGAAACAATTAAAAAACGTTAAAATTTTAAATCAAAAGTTTTTTGAAACGGATAAAACTTTAAATTAAAATTAGAATTATTATACATGTGGTCACAGAAAAGTTCGATAAAAAAAATTAAAACTTTTTTCTGTGTCCATACTTAGATTTTTTCAACACCATTTTATTGCTCTATAAAACTCTTTAAGAACATTGTGCAATTTATGCCCCTCTCACAGAAAAAAATACTATCGTAAAAAAGACGAGAAAAAATGAGTCAGTAATGCCTCAGCATGATCATTCACAAAAATCCAATTAAGTTCTTCCACACGTCGATCGGATATTTCCTTTTGATCCTCATGAGAAAAAAAAGAACACTCAATAAAAATATAAAGTTTAACTGAAGCGGAGCGACTAAATTAGTTTTTAGCACCTCTTCATGGCAGCAGCAGTCATGCTTTTTGTAATCCACTTGCTGCCGTATTTCTCACTCTTGACATACAACAAAAGGTGCCAAAAATGATTTGTGAAATCTCATTTCTTTTGTTGATTGTTATTAATGGCTCTTTTATGAATTTGTGTGCTGCTACTATAAGCCAACATTGCCGCTGGCTTATATCTTATATCGTGCGGCAATTAGAATATCGAGGCAGGAAAATGATGAATTGAAGTCCTCGTATAGAATAATAATTAGATGAGGGGAAAATGTAGCACAGAAGCACATTCGAACTGTTATTTTGGTGAAGTCAAGTAGCTAAGGCAGATATATGAGATATTTCATACAAAAATTATGTTGTAGCGAGAAAATGATTGATGAAACCTATTCAAAAATTACTGATGAGCTTGCCAAAAATTTTATTGAGTAAATTTTAAATTTTAAATTTTTTTTCAAAAAAGCTTTTTAAAAATAAATTAAAACCTTAAAATTGCTCCATCATCGCCACACACTCCCGAATCTATTCTTTGATTCTCCATCCGCTTCGGAATTTTTATCCGAGAGAGAAAAAACAATTACGGAAAATGTAATTAATCATTTGATGTTGGAGGCAACCAACAATAAACAATTGCCGGCGCGGACTTTTTCGATACTTACGAAGCTCATCATGCTGCTCTCATTCACTACATTTTTTTTCATTGATCGAGAAATTAATGTGAAATTATAAATTTCCGTTTTTTTTATTGCAGGTGAAAATCATGCCATGAAGCAATCGGATGGAGATTTATCGGATTGTGACTCGGAGCCTGGCATCCCATTGAAGCGAAAGCAGCGACGTTCGCGTACGACATTTACGGCGATGCAACTCGATGAACTTGAGAGGGCTTTTGAGCGCACACAATATCCAGATATTTATACACGTGAAGAGCTTGCACAGCGTACAAAATTGACAGAGGCGAGAATCCAAGTTTGGTTTAGTAATCGACGAGCGAGATTACGCAAGCAAGTTACCATTCCATCATCGTCAGGCTACTCAACAATGAGCTCGAATCCATTGGGCTATTCAGGTGGTTCTGGATATTCAATTTTACAACCACTGTCAGAGCCACCGCAGTTCAGCTCGTCAACAGCTCAAAGTAAGTTTAATTAAAAGTTAAATCCACGAAATTTTAGTTATAAAATTTAATTTAAAAAAAACTTTAATTAACCTCAATTAAATCTTTCTCTTTTTATAGTGCACGACTTTTATACATCGCACGTTCATCAAATGGCTAATCAAGCCCGTCAATCGCCACCCGAATCATCGAACAATCACGCAACATCGCCAGTTACTAATTCAGTTCACAATGCAAGCTCATCATATTACCATCATTATCATTCATCGAGCGCTTCGGCTGCAAACAATTCAGGATCAAATGCTGGATATTCCCCACCACAAAACAACATCAATGGCAATGAAAGTCCAAACTCTGTTGATCAATTTAATAATGCGACTAACAACAACAACAACATTCAATTGCCGGAGACACCCAACAGTTTAGTGACCACAATGATGGGTCCGACATCAGGAAATAGCAACAGCAATGATGGCACAAATGCAATCAATGAGTCAGCTACTGAAAATGCAACAATTCTTGCGAATAATAATAACAATTACAGTCCATGGTGCACAGCGACTGGACATCAGCTTCCATTGTCGTCAAATTCACCAATTCATTCCAGTTCATATAACACCGCACATCATCCTTCCGCATCGCTTTACAGCGCTCATCATAATCTCTTGCCTCACCAAAATATTTCGAGCTTCGTTCAACATCCACAAAAGGGCTTTAATCATCACTTATCGCAGCCTTTCTATTCATGGTATTAAATTTAGCGAGTTAGATTAAAAGTTAGGATTAGGATTTATTTTAGCTTTTTTTGTAGATTTTTAGAAATGAAATAAAATTTAGAGAAATCTCTGGAAGATAATTAGCAGCATAAAATTTAAAAAATAGTCCGTAAGAATTAACATTTTATGGCATAAAATCAAAATAAAGTTTTATCGCACAAATTTAAATTTTTAATCTTTCTTTCTATTTTTGATGTTCTTGAAAAGCTTTCCAAAGCAACACGAATTGCACTTGGTCGTCGAATATGTCCGTACACTTAGCAGACTATCATCGGTGTAGCATGTATTATTTTCGGATTGATTACTGTTTTGATCATCATTAAATCGCATAAGACGCGATTGATAGCGTTGCATTGAGTCATGCGATAATTTATGAATTTGAGCGCGTTTAAAGGAAGTTATTGAGTCACTTAGAGTTGTATCTGAGGGTGTTGGTTGCGAGGCTGAAATTACTTTTGCAACTTCATTTGCTTCCGTTTCGTTAAACGCTGAATTCATCTCCGACTCTTGCGACGTAGAATATGGCTTGCGAATTTCAAAGTCTTTCTCCATTTTTATCCTTCGACTCGCACTCATCGGTCGATTTTGACCACGTACTCGATTTTCTTCGAGAATTCTTTGGATTTCTTGCTGGCCGATGTTTGGTCTGGAGGATGGCGATGAAGTTGACCTCTCGGATACCTCTTCGATGGGATAAAGTTTTAAAAGCTCGTACGATTGCTTACTCGATGATGCGCTCGGACATCCGCCAAGATCAATTTTAATCTCGTCTCTCATTTTTATATGTTGACCAAAAGCCCTCGACGCAGCACTCTCGGATGGAGGAGCAATTAAAAATCCATCGCCATTCTCGAATTTTTCATTTGCATTTTTTAACGATCCATATCGACCACAATCACCACCTTCGATATTTCTTCGTATCTCAATTTCCGTGTCCGATAGAGAATCGCCGAATTTTTCGTAGCCATTCTTTTTTCTCGTCACAAAGTTTTTCTTCATTGCCATTGAAAATGCTTCCTTTTATGTTTGCTGAGATATTCTGATTTTATTTATTATTCATAGAAAATTTAGTAACTTTACAATTTCGAGAGGTGAGTTTCATGCTGGTGTCTACGATCATTTTGTGAGATGTTTAATTCAAGTAAACATTTTCTCGTTGAATATTGCGAATTAATTGTTGAAGTACAAATGGAAGGCAGTTGAAGATTGTAATGAGAGGGCCATAAAAAGATGGAATTGAGACAAATGATTTGCGATATAAAATTGCTTGCTTAACTTTTTCAGCGGTGTCATTCGGCTGCAAAAGCGGAACTCTAGAAAATAATTATATTTTTATAAAAATCTTAGAAACTGTTAAAAAAATTAATTAACTAACACGTCAAGGTTAAATTTATCAACTAAATCTTTCCTCGTGGCAATAACATGCGGTAAAATCGTTGTTGTATGAATTTTATCCAATTTTTGTAGTCTCAAAAATTCTTTTAATCCCAACATGAAGCCAGTGACAGCAAATTTTGTGCTGCCATAGAGCAAGGAATGAGGAAATGCATAAATGCCTTGCAGTGATGAGATTGACACGATGTGACCACCATTGACATTCATTTTCATGCGTTCGAGAAAGCATTTTGTCATCATAAAAACTGAATTCACATTGACAGCCGTTAATTTTTCTATTTCTTCGTATGACTGCTCAAAAATTTTCTTGTAAGGCACGAGACCGGCATTGTTGACTAACAAATCAACATCACATCCGAAATCCCTCTGAATGTCATCACGCAATTTTTCGATCTCCTTAGAACTTGAAACATCAGTTTTGTAAGCTTTCACTTTGACATTAAATTGCTTTAATTTTTCAAGAGTTTCATTGGGTGATGAAATGTCACAAAATGCTATGTTGCAGCCTTCTTTTGCTAGCTCTATGCAGATACTTGATCCGAGGCCATTTGAGCCACCTGAAATCTTTTATAAAAAATTTCACTAAATCTAAAAAGATTTTTAAAAAAATAAAGAATTTTTTGGGATCACTAACCAGAGCTAATTTGCCTTTGATTTCATATTTCACATTTTGTTTTTTCGTTACTAAAAATTTTAAAATTATACCCAAAATTAAAGCTGAAAAAATGTAGAAAATCATCCTTTTCTAATTTTAGAAGATCTTGCAATTTTTAAATTTTGAAAATAAAAAAATTAAATTTTTCAAGCGAACTCTTCACTTGCACTCGGTACTATTGATAATTTTTGAATGTGCAATTTTTAAAAGTAGATACAGAGAGTAAAGATTATTATTGACATTATAAATAAGTTCTCTAATGTTCAACAAATGAAGTCGATTCACGAGTTAGTCAAATATTTTCACATTGCTCACGTCAGTACTTTTAAGTGTGTCAATGAATAAAATCGCAAATTAATAAAATTTCATTTTGTGTCGAATTTAATGAAAACAAAATTAAATTTTATTTATTTTCTTAATTAACATTTAAAACTTATCGCACTAAAGTGTTTTCAATAATCATCGCACGTGATAAATTTCGCGCACATGCTAAACGCAGAAGAGCAACCAGGTCATCGGGACACGCTGTCATCAAGTTAAGCTCGCTCGCTTCTTTTCCACTCATGTCGCGTTCTTTTTTCATCTTTTCAATATATGGAATTAAATCACTTTCGAGATGATGCATGATGACAAAAGTTTCTTTCGTTGGTATAATTGGTTCACGATGCTCGAGAAGTGGAATTGAGTCAGCCATTAGAGCTGGCCAAAAGAATTCGGGGATGATTTTTGAATCGAGAAGATTCACCAATAATTCAGCGGCTTGTGAGAAGGCTCGAGAGCTGTAGTAACGATGGAAATCAAAATATTTGACGAGGAAAAGAAGTCGAGGAGCTGAAAACATTTTTGCGCCGATATTTGAAAGTAAATCTTTGTGCATCATTTCGCCGGTTGTGCAGTAGTGATTGAGAAATATATTTGCAATTTTTGTCACGTAGATGTTGTCACGAGATCGGATGGCCCACTCGAGTGCATTTCCATAATTTTTTAGACTTAGAGAACGTTGAACCATAACTCGACAGATTTCCTAAAAATAGTATATAGTATCATTTAATTTTTGGAAATTTTTTATATCATACCTGTTCAACTGTCGCCATGCCGTAACGTCGTGTAACTTCAATAATTTTAGTAGCCTGAAAGCTGTTCTTATACGGAACTTTTGCCAAAAGCATTTCACGAGCTCCAAGTCCTTCTGGCGATGAAAATTCTAAATAATCCATTCCAATTTCCCATAAAGTACCGCGTGACATGAGCATAGTACCGTAGTCAAAAATTAGACTTTCTCGGAGGGCAACTACTGAAGGACCGTTTGCATCGTCGCTGATTCTTAATTGATCGCAATGAACTAGAAGATCCACAATGTGAACGACGAACCATTTGTTATCGCCAATGTCCTGAATTGAGTGAACTAATTCCGTCATGTCATTTTTAATAACTGCCAAAATCATTTGATCAAGTGACTTTAGTCCTCGTCCTCTTCCCGACGACCAATTTGATAGCCAATTGTCAGCAAATGTTCCCAACTCAAAATATCGCACGGCAGGTTGCGTGTAGAAGAGATACCCAGCAAAATACTCATACCAGCACTCAGACTCTTGGCAAATTTTGAACCATGTACGATTGTCACCGGTGATGAGCTTCATAATCACTTCGAGTTCAGGTTCCGTGGAGAAGAGGCCAGAATCGATTTTCGATTGTAGTGAGGTCGACCAAAATTGCCATTGAGAGCGGAATTTTGGGATAGACAGTCCACCGTGAGTGCTGAAAATCGGCATAGTTTGAAGCTCTTTTTCGGCCAACTGAAAAGTCATTGTTTCCGATGATGAGCTGAGCCTGAGAAGTGCTCGTGCAATATCGATTTGACCCTGAAGCACTAAACCTTTGACAGTGTTCCAGAAAGAGCTGCGAAACTCCAAGTCACGATCTCGATTGTTGATTAGCATATCAGCGGCCGCTTGACTCGGTGATGGAAAGTGGAATTTCGTCTAAAAAGGAATTGAATAGTTTTTTTTATTGAATACAAATTAAATTTCTTACCCATTCAAGCAAGTTTGGCACAACTGAGATGGTTGATCGATCAATGAGCAAAAACTCACATAAATGCCAGAGACATTCGGTTGAGTAGAAAATTGTGATAAAGTTTTCATACTTTTTAACATCTTTTATATTAGTTTCTTCATCTCCAAGCACTTCCTGTAACTTGTTAAGTGTCGATCGAATTGCTGAACGATAGACTTTTGATGTTTGAAAATAAATGTCATTGGACTTTTCCTTTACAACCTGAAGATTATGGAAAATGTTCGACGATTCAGCTACGAGGCTCCTCACAATCTCATCGTCGAGTATGAAACTTTCGGAATTATGAAAAATATTCACTGGATCTGTGTTTGCGTGCTTTGATGGAACATCTTTGGATGAGTTGATGATTGGAAGGAAGCTGTGAAGTGAAATCAGCTCGTTGGTGATGAATTTTCCAACTAGTCCAGTTTTACCGCTTAATTTGTCGGAGATCTAAATAAAATTAAGCGGTGTTTTAGTTTTCAGTGAATTTAAGATGTAATTAAGTTTATTTTACCGTACAAACAACAGAATCTGATGATGACATGACTTAAAGTTTGATTAAATTGGTTGAATTTTATTTTTAATTTGATATTTCGCGGAAATTTGAATTTTTTTTGTTTGGCTATGTTGATTTTTTACACGAGCTCACTAACACAACTACTTTACTATAAATTTTTGCAATAATTTTGAAAGTTTCATGTACGTTAGAGGTGCTATAAAAAAATTCAGTTTTTACCACGTGAGCGTTTATAAAAATTTAAATCTTTATTAAATTTTTTAAAAAAGAGAATCTTTAACAAAATCGACAAAAAGTTCATCGGCTGATCGCACTGCTAATGCATTTTTATCAAACCTAATTTCTATTGGTGTATTTTCTGTCATCTCAACTTTAAAATCCTTTAAAACATTGCAAATAGCAATTTTAACTTTAATCAATGCAAGTCTCTCTCCTACACAATTATGAGGACCTTCACCGAATGGCAAATGACTACAGGATGGAGTTTTTTGAATGTTTTCAGCGCTAAATCTCTCTGGATTGAATTTTAGTGGTTCAGGAAAGTATTTTTCATCTCTAGCGATAGCAAAAGTTGGAATTTGAATTTCCATTCCAAAAGGCACATGAAAATTGCCAAAAGGTTCCATCGAATATCCCTCAGGATTGGTACATTTTCTATCGAGAACTGGAACACTGTTATAAAGACGCATTGTCTCATTGACGACTTTATGCAAATATGGCATTTGTTTTGGAAAAGCAATAAATTCATAACAAACTTTTCCATCATTTTTAGACAAAACTTCTTTAATTTCATTTCTCAATTTTATCTGAATTTCCTGATTTTTACTAAGTTCATAGAGAGCAAATGACATTGTAGCCGAGGTCGTCTCATATCCAGCATGTAAGAAAGAGGCAATTTGTGAGATTAACATGTGGTCCACCGTGTGATTAGGTGCTTCGGGCTTTAAATCCTTTTTCATTTCAATCAAAATGTCAATTAAATCGTTCCGTTTCTGTCCATTTCTCTCACGTTCTTCAATAATTTGAGGCGCAACAGAGTACAAAAAATTGTCAGCATATTTTCCCATAATGGTCGATTTGAATAATTTTCCAAATTGAGGAAAAACTAAAATCGATCCAAGCTCAAAATTCCTCTTAAATTTTGGTTCCCACATCGATTCGGCAACTTTTAGGAATTCACTTCCTGAATTTTTGAGGGAATGTGCTTCAACCCCTAAAGCAACGCTCGAAACGGCGTCAATTGAAAAAAGATCGGTGATAAATTTAATCGGCAACTCAACTCGATTGTTTACTAGTCGCTGTTCGATGTATCCGCATAGGTCGTCACTCAATTTTTCCAAAAGATAAAAGGCCGATTTTAGTTTTGAAGATGTGAAAAATTGAGAAACTTTCGGTCGAATATTTTTCCATAAAGAATGACTGCTTAAAAATGGATGATAATATCCGATTGGGTCATGGACACCACTTTCAGATTTCCTACTGTTGAAACTATTGAAATCCGTTATTAAAATTCTCTTTATGAGCTCTGGATCTTTCACTGTGACTAATGGTCGTAGAAATACAAACATGCCGAAAAAAGGTTCGTCTTTTAATTCAGGTGTGTTGTAATTATTTGCAATGTTTTCGAAAAGAGAAATTCTTTTGAGCATTGAATCCTTTAGGGCACCCAGAAGTGGGTCGGACTTCAAATATTTCACATTTTGTTTCTTAAAATAACTTAATCGGTGGTTTATGAACCACATTACATAGCAAAACAGCACCAATAAAATTGATAAAATAATCATTTGACTGAAATTCTGCTCAACTAGCTTCACTTAATTCCAATTTTAAACTGTGAGTGTTTAACGCAATTTCACAATATGTGTTGACGAATCGTTTTTTTCTGTAAAGACATTGCCAATACACGAGTCAATGAGCTAAATTTAATGATTATAAAAGCTTCTTGTCACACTTGAGTCACACACACAGATTAACTTTTTTTTTATAATCATCATTGATAGAAAGAAATTTTTTTATTAACAAAACTTTCTCATGTGGTGCATCCAATTTTCATTATATGTAACGTAATTAATTAATTAATATAAAAATTAATAAAGAGAATCTTTAACAAAATCCACCAACAGTGGATCCTCTGACTGAATATGATTCGCATTTTTCTTCAACTTAATTTCTCTTGGTGTTCGCTCATTAGCCTCAACATAAAAATCCTTCAAGATGCTGCAAATTGCCATTTTAGTTTGAATCAGACCCATTCGTTCACCGATGCATGAGCGTGCGCCAATTCCGAACGGGATGAAAGTATTTGTCGGAATGCTTTTGATATTTTCAGGTGAAAATCGATCAGGATCGTAAGTGAGAGGATTTGTGAAGTATTTTTCATCTCTTTCAAGTCCATAGAGGGGAATCAAAATTGGCATGCCGAAAGGAATTCTAAAATCACTGAAAGGCTCTAGTGACACCCCATTCGGTTCAATGCATTCTCGATCTAGTGCCGGTAGGACTGGATACATCCTAAAAGTTTCATTTACAACTTGATGAAGGTAAGGCATTTCTGAGGGGTTTGCAACAGATTCATATGTAATTTTTCCATCATTTCTCACAAGCATCTCTCGAATTTCATTTCTAAGTTGTGACTGAATGTCTTCATTTAAGCTCAATTGATACATTGCGAAAGCAGTCGTTGTTGATGAAGTCTCATAGCCTGTAATCATAAATAATTGAGTAAAATATTTCAAGATTAAAACTCAAGTTCAAGTTGAAATTTTTAAAAAACTGACCTGCAGCAAGAAAAATTCCAATTTGTGCATATAACATGTCTTCAGTTGTGTGACCTTTGAATTCCGGTTTTAAATCGCTCTTCAGTTCAATCAGTGTGTCAATGAGATCATTTCGTTTGTTGCCACTCTTTTCACGTTCCTCTATGATAGCCGGGCATACTCGATAGATGAAATCGACAGTGTGTTGCGACAGATTTTTGAATCTGAAAATTCTCATTGCAGATGGCAAAAGAAAGTTTGCTATTAGCTCAAATCCACGCCACGTTGAGAATTTAAAAATTGAATTTGCAGCGACTTGAAATTCACTTCCAGAGTACTCGAGGCTGTGAGCTTCAACACCAAATGCAACACTCGTGACAACATCAACGAAAAATAAATCCGCCAACTGTTTTGCATTAAGTTCAACTCTGTCATTTTTTAAGCGCTTCATGATGTATTGATTTAAGTCATTGCCGAGTTTATCAATGAGGTAAAAATTTGACTTTAATTTTGCACTGCTGAAAAATGGAGTAATTTTGGCTCGCAACAATTTCCAAACTGGATATTTAGCCATGAAAAGTTGATAGTATCCAATGGGATCGTGAACATCACTTCCACAATGGCGATTGCCGAAACTATGAAAATCTGTCACCATAATTTTCTTAATGAGATCTGGATCTTTTATCATGAGCGCTGGCTTGTGAAACATGAAAAGTCCAAAAAATGGCTCATATTTAAATTCAGGGTTGTTGTAAATGTCCAAATAATTGTCATACGGCGATTTTCTTCCAAGCAAATTATCAGCTATGAAACCCAAAAGCGGAGGCGATTTTAAATATTTTATATTCCGTTTCTTAAAATAATTCTGATTGTCGTTAATCCACCAAATCAGTGAGATTAAAATTAGGAGAAAAATTATTAAAATGAACATCTCTTTTTTTTGAGTTGTGCACTCAATGACGATCGAAATGAAACTGAGAATATTTTTAAATATTGCTCAGTTTTCTTTTCTCATTTTATTTTATTTGACCTTGAAATTTATATTGAATACAAACTGACAAACAAATTTGATGATTTAAAAATTCCCAGAGGAAATTCCAGTTTTGATTAATTTTTTATATTTTTTAAAGGCGAAAAAATCATCCAATGAGCCTTCATGCCTCAATAAAGAGAATCTTTAACAAATTTAAGCATGAGTGGATCTTCTGACTGAATAAGAAACGCATTTTTCTTCAGTTTAATATTTTTCGGTGTATTTTCTGTCATCTCAACTTTAAAATCCTTTAAAATATTGCAAAGTGCGGCTTTTGTTTGAATCCATCCAAGTCTCTCGCCCAAACAATAACGTGGTCCGATTCCAAAAGGAGTGTGACAGCATGAAGGAATGTTGATGATATTTTCAGGCGAAAATCGATCAGGATCATATTTGAGGGGTTCAGGGAAATATTTTTCATCTTTTCCAAGTCCATAGAGGGGAATGAAAACTGGCATGTCGAAAGGAATTTTAAAATCACCAAAAGGTTTTAGAGAGTATCCATTCGGATCAATGCATTTACGGTCGAGGTTAGGAAGGATTGAATAAATTCTCAAAGTTTCGCTCAAAACCTGATGAAGGTAAGGCATGACGGAATTATTTGAAAGCGACTCAAAAGTAATTTTTCCATCATTTTCTTCCAGATTATTTTTTAATTCAGCTCTCAAACGATCTTGAATTTCAGGATTTTTGCTCAGTTCATAAAGCGTAAACGAAGATGTTATTGATGAAGTTTCATAGCCTGCACGAAAAATTTTTAATGTAGTTTTGTTAAAAATAGCTTCAAGATTTTTTAGATGTCACTTTACATGTTGAAACTAGTTTTAACAAAATGACAGACACTAAAATTTTAACCAAACTCACCTGCGGCTAAAAATATAGCGATTTGCCCACACAACATGTCCTCAGTTGTGTGACCCTTGACTGTGGGTTTTAGTTCATTTTTGAGTTCTATTAAAGTGTCAATTAAATCATTTCTTTTAGCTCCACTTTTTTCTCGTTGTGCAATAATGTCTGAACATGCTTTGTAAATGAAATTGTTGGTTAAACTCGACATGTTTGTAAAATTGAAAGTTTTAGTGATTTGAGGCAGCAAAAAGATTGACATTAACTCCAGTCCTCGATGAAAGGTGTATTTAAAAATAGAATTTCCAGCTTCCATAAAATCACTTCCTGAATTTTCTAAACTGTGAGCCTCAACACCAAATGCAATACTTGACACAACATCAACGAAAAAATAGTCAGTGATTTTTTTTGTATTCAATTCAACTGAATTGTCAGCTCCTAATCTCTTGTGAAAATATTGATTCAGATCATTGCCAAGTTTATCAATCAAATAGTATGAATTTTTTAATTTCGCTCCACTGAAAAATGGCGTCAACTTTGGACGAATTTGTTTCCATTCAGGAGTTTTTGCAAGAAATAATTGATAATATCCGATCGGGTCATGATCATCGGTTCCAGCATATCGTGCACTAAAACTATTAAAATCCGTTATCAAAATTCTTTTAATAAGTTCCGGATCTTTCAAGAGTAATCCTGGCTTATGAAACATGAAGATTCCAAAATATGGTTCATCTTTAAATTCCGGCGTGTTATAGAGGTCCAAAAAATCCTCATAAATTCCTTTCCTGCCCACAACAGAATTTGTCAAACATCCCAAAAATGGCAGCGATTTTAAAAATTTCACATTTCGCTTTTTAAAATAGCTTTGATGATCTCGAATGAACCAAAAGAGTAATGTCAGCAAAATCAACACAAATATTATGAAAATCATCTTATCACTCAACTGTACTCCTTGCTGGTCAAGAACAAACTGAAACAAAGCGAGAATTTATTTTGCACTCAGTCTTTTAAACCTTGAAAATGAACGTTGCGTTGTTAAAAAGAAGAAGAAAAAAATTAGTGTAAAAAAATAATTAAACATTTTAATGACATTTATTTTTATTCACAAAGATAAAATTTTAATTAAAAGGATCTTTAACAAATTTAAGCATAAGTGGGTCTTCAGACTGAATAAACAGTGCATTTTTTTTTAATTTAATATTTTTCGGTGTATTTTCTGTCATCTCAACTTTAAAATCCTTTAAAATATTGCAAAGTGCGGCTTTTGTTTGAATCCATCCAAGTCTCTCGCCCAAACAATAACGTGGTCCGATTCCAAAAGGAGTGTGACAGCATGAAGGAATGTTGATGATATTTTCAGGTGAAAATCGATCTGGATCATATTTGAGGGGTTCAGGGAAATATTTTTCATCTTTTCCAAGTCCATAGAGGGGAATGAAAACTGGCATGTCGAAAGGAATTTTAAAGTCACCGAAAGGTTGTAAAGAGTATCCATTTGGATTGACGCATTTACGGTCGAGATATGGAAGGACTGAATAAATTCTCAGAGTTTCGTTCAAAACCTGATGAAGGTAAGGCATGACGGAATTATTCGAAAGCGACTCAAAAGTAATTTTTCCATCATTTTCTTCCAGATTATTTTTTAATTCAACTCTCAAGCGATCTTGAATTTCAGGATTTTTGCTCAGTTCATAAAGCGTAAACGAAGATGTTGTTGATGAAGTTTCATAGCCTGCACGAAATAATTTTTTGTTAAAAATTTTTCAAGAACTTTTAGCGGACAATTTGTATTTTTGTCGATACTTTTTTATTTCAAAAAAATTAAAATTGAATATAACTCACCTGCGGTTAAAAATATAGCAACTTGAGCATACAGCATGTCCTCAGTTGTGTGACCCTTGACAGTAGGTTTGAGTTCATTTTTGAGTTCTATTAAAGTGTCAATTAGATCGTTTCTTTTAGCTCCACTTTTTTCTCGTTGTGCGATAATGTCCGAACATGCTTTGTAAATGAAATCAGTTGTGTGTCGCGACATGTTGATAAAATTGAAAGTTTTCGTGATTTGAGGCAACAAAGCTAAGGACATGAGTTCAAAACCACGATAAAAGTTAAATTTTAAAACAGACTTAGCAGCTTCCAAAAATTCACTTCCTGAATTCTCTAAACTGTGAGCCTCAACACCAAATGCAATACTTGACACAACATCAACGAAAAAATAGTCAGTGACTTTTTTAGTGTTCAATTCGACTGAATTGTCAGCTCCTAATCTCTTGTGAAAATATTGATTCAGATCATTGCCAAGTTTATCAATCAAATAGTATGAATTTTTGAATTTCGCTCCACTGAAAAATGGCGTCAACTTTGGTCTAATTTGTTTCCATTCAGGAGTTTTTGCAAGAGATAATTGATAATATCCGATCGGGTCATGATCATCGGTTCCAGCATATCGTGCGCTAAAACTATTAAAATCCGTTATCAAAATTCTCTTGATAAGTTCCGGATCTTTCAAGAGTAATCCTGGCTTATGAAATATGAAGATTCCGAAGTATGGTTCGTCTTTAAATTCCGGCGTGTTATAGAGGTTCAAAAAATCCTCATAAATTCCTTTCCTGCCCACAACAGAATTTGTCAAAAATCCCAAAAATGGCAGCGATTTTAAAAATTTCACATTTCGCTTTTTAAAATAGCTTTGATGATCTCGAATGAACCAAAAGAGTAATGTCAGCAAAATCAACACAAATATTATGAAAATCATCTTATCACTCAACTGTACTCCTTGCTGGTCAAGAACAAACTGAAACAAAGCGAGAATTTATTTTGCACTCAGTCTTTTAAACCTTGAAAATGAACGTTGCTTTGTTAAAAAGAAGAAGAAAAAAATTAGTGTAAAAAAATAATTAAACATTTTAATGATATTTATTTTTATTCACAAAGATAAAATTTTAATTAGGAGTTTTAATCATAACTTTAACTTTTAACCCTTAAAAAACTTAAGCACAAGTTCTTCTGACTGAATAAGCAGAGCATTTTTCTTTAATTTTATATTTTTCGGTGTATTTTCTGTCATCTCAACTTTAAAATCCTTTAAAATATTGCAAAGTGCGGCTTTTGTTTGAATCCATCCAAGTCGCTCGCCCAAACAGTAACGTGGTCCGATTCTAAAAGGAATGCGGATGATATTTTCAGGCTTCGCTTAAAATACTGAAGCGTCAAAATTTTTCTAATAGCCATGACCTTTCACAATAAGAAGATTATTATGCTTTATCTCTAAAATATAAGAACGAATCTTTCTCGCATGCTCTTCAATAATTTTTGCACATCAAGCAGAAAAAACAACAACGAACGCACGTGGATTATGCCGCGACAGAATAAAATTTCAAGTCGAATGTATTTGTGAGAACGCGAAAACGAATTTTTTTCCAGTCATAGTCATGAAGTTAAAATGCTGTGATCATAATACAAACTCACGAGTTGTATGATAAGAGAGAAATTTCGTCATTCGACGTTAATACAATAGCATTGAAGTTCATTGTTGAATGAATGTTTACCCGGCCGTATTTGTAGTTAAATATTTTTTCTTTATACGTTTATGAGCGAAAGCAAAACAACCTCTCGAGAGAGCAGGAAAACCAGAAAAATAAGAAAGAATCCCGCAAGATGTGATTGCATGCACTAACATTTCGTTGCTTGTGTGTTGATATTTATATATAAAGTCATTTATTCATATGGCACATGCAGTATGTCGTGTATAGGGATTTGCAATCAACGCAAGTTAGATGACAAAATAAAATTATATATTAACTTTTTTCATTTTCAGTCCCTGCACGTTGAAGAGAGTCGCGCAGCGTTCAACATTCATTCATCAGTCTACGAATTTCTTGACTCATTCGCGTTCGCACGTCGTGGAGTCGCAAGAGCCGAAAAATAAAGACATTTTAATAAAGATTTTTTAAAACAAATCATAGCATGCTTGATAAAATTTAAACGTTTTTTTGGCAAATTTTTAGAGAAAGTGGTTCTATGTTAAAATTGTTAAGAAAAATTGTGAAAAGTGTTTAAAAAATTCTAAAAAAAGGATTGTAAAAATATATTTTTTATTTGCGGTAAAAAATTGAAATAATTTAACATAAATTAATAAAAAACCAAGTAACCACTCCTGGATATTTATTGCCAAATGAGTTCTTACAAAAATATCGCGATCGTTTCGATTGAATGATGTTCTGGGAAATAGTAAATAAAATTCAATGTCGTTTGATTGTTTCTGATTTGATTTTTTTAAATTTCAACAAAAATATTCAAAATTCGAGGTTAATTTTGCCAAAGACAGAAAATCCACAAAAATCTTTAAATCCACAACAAAAATTTCAATCTTAATCCTCTTTTAACTCTTTCATGTACACAAATATTTTTATTTCTCGACAATAAAACAAAGAAGACTTTTTCGTTGATAAAAAGGTTTCATTTTCACCTCTTATACACACTGCACACACTCACGCACCTCTCTCGGTACTTTATCAAGTTGCTTATAAAATATTTCATATGAAAAAAAATCACATTTTGTTGTCGGCAGTGTGTTGGAGAGAAAATATAGAGTATTCAGATTGATAAAAACTTTTTTTATGTGAAACTCCCGACAGTTCACTCTGATACCAGTTGTGAGAGTTTGCAAAGTGTTTCTGAATAATAAAAATTGCTTTATAGTTTTAGTCATAAGCCACTTTACATCAATAAAAAAAGAAGATAAGTTGTGTGTGCATATGTGAATATCGGTGACTAATATTGATATACCATGAACAGTAAGAATCCACGTAAAAATTCGGTAAAACAGCCGACGAAGAAGAAAGGCAAGCAGCAGCCACAACCGCAGCCGCAACAACAAAGTGCAAGAGTGAACAATGTTCCGCAGAAAAATGAAACCAAGAGTAAAGTGAACAATAACAATGTTGCGTGTAAGAAGAAGTCAGTTGTTGCGGAGCCAGTCTCAAAAAAGGAGACAATCGTCGAAGTGCCAAAAAGAGTTCCGGAAGAGCCAAAAAAGCTCGAACGATCGAGTAGCTTCATCGGAATGGTTTCGAAGTTTTATAATAAATTAAGTGATAGCATTGAGAACCTGACAAAAATAGCAAAAGAACCTCCCGAAACAACCTCATCAATTACGTCATTGCCTTTCAAATTTCAGCGAAGTTTAACGCTGAATTCGTTTCAGTTAAAAAAGAGCTATCGAAAGAGTTTGCTCGAAAATTCGCGTCTCGAAAAGTTGAGCGAGGAGAAAATAAGCGAAGGAAAAACGCCAACGACACCACCAAAGTCTCCCTCACCACCGCCCACCACCCTTCGATCCCGTTCACCCACAAATTATCGCCAAACCATGCCAGCGGGCAATTTTGATACCGTCGACTTTACAAAGGAACCTCCGCCACAATTCAAACGCTCCGATAGCTTTATTTCCTTAATTAAAAGAAAAATTAGCTTCAATGATATGAAATCACCGCTATCACCTCCACCTGCTGCTGCTGCTGCTCCGAGTGGCACTAATTTGAATAGAAATTGGGCAATGTCGCTTCAGAATCTTCAACAAATTGACAATATGGTTAGCTACGAAGGTGAGTTGAATTACATGGAAGAAATTTAGTGTCGGTGGGTTAAATAATTGAGTCGAAAGTAATTTATTTGAGGTAATTGTGTTGAAGGTAGTTGGGGTCTGTAAATATAATTTAATTAAATATTTAGAGGTCGAATTAATAGAACTCAAATTTTTTTATATCATTATCAAGTTCGAGTCAATACCTCATAATCAATTAAATTGACGTTGAGTGAAATTTCGCTTATCATTAATGAAAAAAATTCTTAGACACATATGATGCAACTTTTATACTTGATGAGTGTCATTTTATTACCAGGAATATACGGAAATGATATTTTATCAAAGTAATAATTTTTTTAAGGATTAATTGTTGGAACTTTTTATTGCAACAAAATAAAAATAACATTTTGAGAATTAAAAATAAATTTTCTCAAATATTCGTCTGGAATTTCAAATATTTATCATGAAAATGTTTTTGATATGCATCCACTCGACTCGATAACACAAAAAAGTCTTTGTGCTCAACGACAACTCGCAATAATGACAATGACAATGAATTTTTTCACTCTCTCGCATCTGCAGATCTCTCGTTTGTCGATTACGACAAATTTAATCAATATGAAAAGCAAATCGATAAAATCCTAACGCGACGTCTCAACTCAATGACATCGGATCGTGTCAGTAAAAATGGAAATCGAAGAGATAAAGAAGCTCCAGGAGATGATGCAGTGGTGGTGCGTCGACGACCTAAGAAGCAGATAACGAATGCTTTCGGTGCTGACTTTAATAAGAATTTAGATCGCGAGAAAAATTTATATCGTCAGAGCATCGACAGCAATAAATTGAGACTCCTGAGCTCAATAAATCTCGACTCACATCGCTGGAGTCAGGTGGTGTTTAGCAATGATCCAGTGGAATGGCTATCACTTGAAAATAAACAAACTACAATGCCAACAACCGAAGCTGTAAATGAAATTTTGCTGTGAGAAATTTTTTACGATTTTATAAATTCGAGAGAGTATAAAAAATATATTTTCATATTAAATAGAAATGATGCAGTGATAGCAGCGAGCAGCAATAGTTTACGACGACCGTCAATCACGAGTTTGCAGCGAAAATGTAAATCATTTGAAAACTTATCAACTAAGTTTAAAATCATTATTGGCGATGATGGCGAAGAGACAAATATGGTGAGTGAAAAAAACTTTCTTCTTGTACCTTTTTTGGTGGTAGAAATTCCGATAATTTGAAATTAAAATTGCATGCGATTGTTGAAGATTTTGTGAACCAAAAATTTAGTTACAATTTTTTCTCTGTTCGGTTTGCAATCAACCGCATAACATTGAAAATTAATTTAATTTAAATTATGAGCATTTCGTTTTAAATTATAGTGCATTTCCCCCTTTTAAAGTTCATCTCAATATTTTTTAAATCAAATTATAAAAATTGCAACCACATTTTTCCTTTGTAAACTGTCATTCTCACAAATATATTTTATTCAATTTTAAAGGCGCGCGTGTGTGTGTACATTTTAAAGTATAAACTATAATATTGTATGAATATGATGCGTAACAATACGCTCTATACAAAAAAAAATCGTAATCCTAATTATATAAATTTTTTTTTATCTTAAAGACTAAATTTAATTATGAATGTCTTGCATGTGAATGTGAAATCTTACTATTGTGTCAGTGTCACTATTGCGTTATCTTAACAAAAAGTTTCATGACTTGAATTCTTTAAATGGGAAACAATGAAATTTATTTTTTCGGCGACATTCCTTACAAACTAACTTTTTTATCGTATGTGTATGCTGCTTATCTCCTGCGAGTGTGTATGGCTTATTTTTTGTCCATCGAAAGCTCTTAAAGTAATTACATCGTAAATTAGGTTTCCTTCTTAATATTTACTATTTTCATGCTTCGCATAATGAAGGAAAGCCAAAACGGAATCTGCTAGATAGAGGGCGGCAGTCAGGAGCATCAAGTAACCCATAACTAAGCCAGCCTGAAAAAAATAAATTCAGTTTAAATAATTTATGTTTAAAGGCTTTTACGAAATTATTTCATGGGATTGAATTTTTCGGGTAATTAAAGGGTGATGAATGTATGTCGGGGTTAATTAATGAGAAGGGATTTAGAGGTACCGGATTGTGAGTCATTAGGTTGCATTAGCAATAATTAAATATCAGGGAATGATAACTTGAAAATTTAACCTAAAAATGATTAAATTTCAAGAGAGAATTTTTCCATCACTTAAAAACTTTTCAACTCACCAATCTTTCGGATGCCAAATTAGCGAAATCATGTGGTGCTTGATATCCATGCCAATAGTGAAGGGCAGTTCCAGCAACTCCAATCCAGAGCAATGTTCCCACAACATTCATGATTGTGTCGGACAATTCACGCTTATGCTTTGTCGTGCCAAAGAGATATGTGAAGAGTTGAACCACGGTGTAGATCAAAAAACCGACAATCACACCAGATGCGATAATTTCAGCATCTGATGATTTTTCCTCGTTGAGGTTCCATGTACCGCCAACACCCAAGAAATCACCACCATATCCGAATCGATATAATATCAGGACAATGATATTGACCACCTAACAATTAAATGACTCATTTACTAATACATTTAAAGTGAAACTTTTTTCCACTTTATCGAACCACACCTAGATGATGACATCAAAAAAAAAGATTTCACTTCACCTTTCCTTCAATGATTTATATGGAGAAAATATTCGAAGGAAGAGAAAAAATAATTTTCATAATAAATCATTCCGTAGTCTTTTGATGTCATCCTTTGTTGTATCTTCTCTAAAGGACTAAAGTGATTTTATTCATACCAGCTTGAAAACTTTCACAAAAATTGTTCCGATTGTCTCCACAGACACCATGGTTGTAGAGATTGTTTATTGTGACTGCTTGTGATAATTAAAATACTTTTTTTACTCTGAAAGGATCTCACTTTAGATTATTATGCACTTGCTCGTTTTGCTCCTTCTTTATTCAGGTTTCAAATGGAAAATGAAATGAGTTTCATTCACTTGTCATAACGAAGCGTTTTTGTGCTTATCATTTGAAGTTTATGTGAGTGTTAAAAAAGATAAGATAAGATAGTGAAACGAAAAAAAATAACTTTGCAGGTGTGTGGCTGAGGGAAATATAAGAATTAAAAGTGGTAGACACTTTCTGCATTTTGAATTATTTTTAAATTCAACTGTTTTTAATCACGTTAAAAAAGAATTTTATAAAATAAATTTTAATTTTCCACCCCTTGACCTTTGAAATTTTACCTTCACTGTATATTCACACACAAAATGCGTTACTCAACCTGCGAAAATAACAAGAGATAAGAAAAGGCAAGCGATAAGATAAAAGCAATTGTGCCCTCACTGTCAACATATGCAAGCATGTATACGACCAATCTTGTTCATTACATTAATGAAAATTTCACATGAATTCTTTTGACTAATGTGCGTTTAAAAATAAATCGTGACACAATTTTTATACTATTTCGCTTCACAGAATCGGATGTGAGATGCTCATGAAATTCAAGAAATGAGTCACACATGTGCACATGCGAAAATGATGAGAATTTTTATGAGTGAATTCTTGGGAGTGATTCCAATAATAAGAATTTACAAAGAGCTCGAAAGTAAGTGCAGTTGCTCTAGAGGGCATTTTGATAAGTCTAGACATGATGGTGCTCTAGGGGCAAGAAAAATGTATCAAAAATCTTTGGTAATGACAATGTGCGACATCACATTTCACTTTCATTTCATTAAGATGATCAGAATTTAATTTTCCTCACATAATCTCTCAAACTCGGAATGACTCAATTTATACTCATCGCATCAAAGACGTGCATGCAGGAAAAGCAATTCGAAAGACATAAAATTTAATTTTACACGTGAGCATATAAAATTGCGGAACAATTCCATTAAAATTTACTACCATGCGAAATCAACTCATCTTATGGAATTTAATTTGCATATTCGTACATGAGCTTCCTCCCGGTGGGGGAAAATTTGAAAGAGGTAGAAGCATAAATTCATTTAGATTCTTGTTTATTATGTAAACAAAAATTGTTTTCGTTTGTTTTGAAGAAGTTATTGCTCATTTGGATGAATTTTAACTGAGCTTTTGGAATTTAATTAGCAATTAATAAAAAATTTTAATATTTTAAATTTAATTTTTATATTGTGTTTTTAAAATTTTCATCATAAATTTAATTTAATTTGTCACATTATTTTATGCTTTTAATAATCAGCTCTTTCCGCTTTCAACACTTTCGTTTCCATTTAATTTAAACATTTTCCGATTTATCAAACCTAAAGCTGTTGGGAAATTTTCTGCTTTTCTCCGCCAACAATTAAATTACCATAAAGCAATAAAATACCACTTAAAGTTTACTTTAAGTGTTCCGAGTGTTTTTTCCAAAACAGAGTTTATTCATACTCCAATGCAAAAAAGCCAACAAACCATCTAAAATTTTATATTTCATGGTGTGATGCAATATGGTCAAAACTTTTTCAAGAGCTTTAAAGTTTTATGATTCCATTTTATAGATTTTTCCTGGATTTTTCAAAAAACTTTACATCTTTTTAAAAATTTATCAAAGGAGAAATTTAAAATATTCGAGCGTGCTTTAAAAAATTTCATTCATATTTGATGTTTTTCTCTCGCACACTCGCAAGTTCAATTTCCTGTGAATAGCAAATAAAATCGATTTTCTTCTTTTCTCTCTTGGCCTTTAAAACCATGTGCTATGATGATTGCGAGAGAGAGAGAGAAAAAGAAAATTCAACCACGTGCTTTATTGTCTGGTATTTTTTCGCTCTCACTCTCTGTTTACTCGCGTAGACTTCGTCAAAAAGCTTCGTTAAAATCCTCATTCATGAGCTTATTTTCAGACGGCAAGTGGCAAGGAGTTCAGTCATGATTTTGGTTCCTCCGGTACTAGTCGATATAAATTTTAGTTGTTCTCGTGTTGTTGTTGTAAAAATAAGTGAAAGTTAAATCCCAAAAAAATACCAAGGATTAAAAAATATTAAAAATTCTCCAAATATCATCAAAAAGGCTTAAAAAGTGTGTAAAATTTTTCAAAAAGGAATTTTATTCCAATAAAAGTTCACGAGAAAAGGGAAAAAGTTTGTTTAACAAACAACAGCTGAGGGTCGTTGGGATTCCAAATAAGAGGAAATTAAAAGTTTAAAAATTACAAAAATTCGGCATTTCTTTCACAGAAGGATTTATAATTAAAACAATAATTCCTAGCGTTAATTAGATGGAATATAATTTACTCAAGTGATGGTGCAGAAATTATTTTTTTTTGAATGCTCAATATGGCACAATGCGTCTTTTGTTGAAAAAGTTTGGAAAAACGCTTTCGGCGACAATGATTTAAAATTTATTTGAATAAAATGGTTTTTAAAGTTTTGTCATAAATTGTTGTCACATTTTTTAATAGAAAAATTTACAAAAAGTTTTAAAAAAAATTTAAATTTTTCACAAAAAAATGTTAGTCAATTTTTGGCAGCAAAATTGTGAGGAAATTTTTCCAAAAATATATTTTCATGGAGACATTCCTATTTTGCCAAAAATTGTTGAAATTATTGAAGAGAAAATTGATTCACAAAACCACTCTTGTCTTATTAGTTTTTCACGTTCTGAGCGCGATCCAAAGTCATGAGGGAAAGTGAAATAATAAAAATAATATTTTTACAACCCTCTGAGCTGAAATTTATCCTCAAGTTATATATGTGTGAATATCATGAGATATCTGTTTAATTTTTCTAATGGGCAAATTATGCTAAACATAATCATGCGAACGAAATTTTGAGCTCAAAACCCAGACAAGAAAATTGTTCTCGTGTCTTTTTCCCTTTTTTTATTGTTTTTATTACCTTCATTTGCATGCAATATAATCGAAATAATAATAGACGAAAAAAAAAGTTGAAAAAATAAAAAGTAGCAAAATCGTGCCGCGTCGTGTAAGCTGATAATTTTCTTATTATCTACTCAAACCAGCTCCAAGTGTATTTTATGTGTAATTTTCCTCGAAGTTTATGCATTCTGCATAGCTATAGCTTAGGGAAAGTGAAGGAGAAAAATTTTATTTCTAAAGAATTTCTTGTGTGGCATTTTTCTTACATAACAACAAGCAAAATATGGACGGAATTTTCAACCTTCATTGCATCATGAGGAGCTTTAAGTTCAGAATTTTTACTACCTTAATCCTCTCAATAACTGCCAGGATTTTCTGGAATTTTGTTAATCTCAAAGTGCGGTCATGCAATTAAATTAAATTAAATTTTAAAACGTGTTAAATTCTGTTTTAAAAGTCAGAGATATTTCTGCAATTTTTCACATTTCCGATTTTTTCCTCACTCGCTCCTTTTGACCTCATTAAATTTCAGAAGAAGGATGGAAGATTTATGGAACTCTCTCTATATCTTTCTTTCATTCTCGTTGTCAAGTTTAAGTGAGCGAAAAAAATTTTTTTCGGACGGTAAAAGAGTTTTTTTTGTGCTACCTAATAAATATCCATGATTTGAACTTGCATTAGATAAAGAAAAATTTTCAATTTCCGAAGACGTTTTAAAGAAAATTGCAATAATTCTCCCTAAAAACCTCTCACTGCAACTCATGTTGAAAGCACTTATAATTTTCACATTATGCACGTTGCCAGCATGTGCGGAAAATTCTTTAAAAATATCGATTTCAACTTAGTTACAAGAATTATGATTGATGTGCATTGATCGACTCTCGCAGCGTCACGTTATTAATAACGGAAGAGGAGGCTTGAAAAATATGTTGATGAAGAGTGATGGGGTTGTTGAGAAGCAAAGTTCAAAAGAATTTCTCATTTTGTATTTAATAACCTTTTAAGAGTTAAGAGGAGGATTTGATTTTTTATTAATTTCTGACGTTTTTGTTGAATTTTTTGACAACACAATTTTTTAAGAATTTTTCTTTAGATTATTTCAACATTTTTTGACTCATCAAATGAATAAAGTTCAACTTTATAAAGCGGAATATAAAAATTATTTAAATTTCTCATTTCTTTTATGTTGCTCGTTTAAAAGAGAAAGCTTCCTCTTTAATTTTTTATGTATGCAAACCGAAATTATTTCGTGCAGATAATTGTCTGGAAAAGCAAAAGAGTTAACGATAAAGCACCCTCAATTGTTGTGCGGATTTAAATTACATTTTTCCCTTTTCTCTTTTGCTTCTCGTTTTATATTTGAAACGATAATTTAAGACTAAAAGCCTTAAAAATTATTTACATTTTGTGTGTGTATATATTTTCAGTGGCTAAACAATTAACATCGAACCATTACCTAACAACCATGTCATGGGTTCACGAATATGGAATTTAACTCATAAAGAGGAGAAAAATTAATTGAATTTACTTTTCGGATGTGTGTAAAAGTTTCTCGTTGTCTTCATCTTTTCCTAATCAAGTCATGGCACACGAAAATTACATTTAATGAAAATGAAGTTAAACATTTCGACGAGTGATTAACGGGGGAAAAAAATAAAGTTTTTATACTTCCACTCGAGTGGCTTGTTTGTGAGGAAAATGTCATCAACGTACAAATTTGTGATGTAAGTAAGAATTATTCCATTAGTTCGAATGCCATTGATTTATTTTGCGCCCTTTTATTCGAGAATATTTGAAGAATAAAAAGGCTGATGGGATTTGTACGGAAAAGAAGTGACAAACTTTTTATTTGTCTCTCAGAACTTGATTTAGGTTGAAAAAAGCTTTTTTGAGCTTTCATAATTTTTGAGACCGCTAACCCGTACAAATTCCACCTTAACATTTAGATATTTAAATATTCGTCGCATACTCGAGTATTCTTACGAAATCGCCATGCTATATTTTTCCAAATCGCATTGAGAATGTCGACACAAAGTTCATGTTTTGTCCATTTTTTTCCCCTACCATGCTAATAAATTTTTCGCGTGCTGTGTGAACTCATTCTATTTATTTTTTTTCGAGGGTACTTTTTGTCCTCTATACTTTTTTATCAACCACTTTATTGGGTTGAAAATCGCAATGAAGCATTTTCAGTTGATGGAAATCGCGATAAAAATCAAATGAATTCATCATTTCGAGTGTATGTGGAATTGAGGGATGGACACTAGGTGAGAAAAAGAGCTTTTGAGGTTGAGTGACGACTTCAACTTTTATTTATTCAATTCCACTCTCCCTTCAGTTCAAAAGGCTCACCGTTGGAAAATGTCAACAAACGAATCGATAAAAAATTTCAGACCATTTTCGCATTTTCTCATTGTTGTAATGCCTTCGTATTTTTTTCTACGTCTATTGTCTTACAAATACTGCGATTCTCGACACTGTCATTGAGGGGTGTTATGTTCGATTAAATATCAAATTACATTAAGTGCTTCATGCTATTTCCCGTTCCTCGCACTTCACATTAAGATGACACCAACTTTATCACACACACATACTTTTTTCTTCACTCCCAACAACTCTCGATTGATGATGTTTTAAGGGAAATTTAGTGCCTGATGACATTTTCATGGGTGAGCAAATTTCCTTCAACATTATCATCACGATTGAGGAGGGTGGCGATGACGACAAAAATGAGAAGACAAATTTCCATTTTTTCATTCGATCATTTGTTGAAAGCTATTCAAGTTGATGGCAAACAAGCTAAAGCGGAAAATTGATTAACTTATTTGCCATCGATGGAGGGGATGATGCTCGAGTAATTAATCTAATTTAATAAGTAAACAACTCCGGCTGAAGTGACGGCCGGAAAAGTTTGTAATTTTTTTGTATTTGTTAGGTTGTTAATCGGTTTTTAAATGACTGAAAAAATTAATTGCAATATTTTAATGTTTAATTTTAACTTTGCATTTTAAAAAAGGCAGCAATAAAAAATCAATTAAAACTTAATTAATTAAAAATGAATGCAAATAAATTTTATTTAATAAAAATGTCAATAAAACGTTTGCCAGCTTGTAAATGTCAGCCTTCTCGGAAAATTTTTACGGTAAATTTGTGCTCTCATCAATTTCGTGACCCAAAACTCGAAATTCACTGCACGAGATCAGATATCGATTCGATAAGCGGAGCGTTAGAGGGATAATTTCAATAAACACTGAGCTGTCAATCGTTCCTAATGTCAGCACTAAATGGAAATTATTTGATTTTCTTGTGTATTTATGAACTTGTTTTGATGGTACTTTTGGGATGGAAATTGAAATAAATTGAAGCAAATAAATAAAATCCACACGTTGAAGCTCAAGCAGATTTTCCAAGAACTTTATCGTGATGACAATTTATTTCACTCTCGACTCTTGAGCCTCGAGGATTGGCATACAATGATTGTCAATTAACAGCAACAACAAGGTGAATAATTGTTCACAATTACATTTTAAGCCTTTTAAAATTGAATTAAATGAAAAAAGCAATGACAATAGTTGTTGTGCAGATTGTATATACATGAATGAGGGGAAAAGTGTGACAGCTTTTATTGTTGTTGGAGAAAAAAAATAATGTTTTCGATTTTTCATTGTTCGTGGTATTAAAAGCCGATTTTTATGCAAGCACGTGAGAGGATTTTTAATTAATTTATTAAGCGTACAATAAAGTTTTCATATATTATAAATTAAAGTTGAAAAGTATTAAAAAATCTTGAACCACATAACAAAAGCGTGTCATCTCTATCTCTATATAATAAAGTTATTGATATAATCTTATGATAGATTTGACATTTCTATGGAGCATGCTCATAGCCTCGAAGGGGTTAGTAGCACTATAAGTAAGAATGATTGATGCCATTTATTGTTCGTTATGACGCAAAAAGAAGGAAAAAAATTCTTTATTGATAATTATCCTGTCTATCTTGCTCTTTCCGCTTCAAACATTAATGACCGCACTAATTTATTTCCAATTTTCTCTCCTGCTTATGAAAAGAGTCACAAAGTTGTTGAATGAAATTCTTTTCGATTATCTCTTAATTACTTTTTTATTGTCGTCTCTCGCATGATTTTCACCCACGTGTGCACCAGTACTCATAATCTACATAATGAGTCATTAATCAAAAATTACGCTCACTAAAGGATGAAATTGTTTATTTTTGTGAATGACGCAGTTTTTGACTTCGTTATTGACTTTTTGGGTCTTCTAGCCTAAATTTTTTTTTCCAAAGTTTGCCTTTTCGCGTGACGTTTGAGAGACAGGAACGAAAATGTCTTTTCTTAATTTGTAAATTTGTTTTAGTGTCATAACGAGGAAATTAAGGGTTTCGATATTTTGGACAAAAAAGTTCAACGTTCCAAAAAATTTATAAATGAATTGTCGGAAATGCGGTCTTATGCGGACAAAATTTGACTGTTAATTTTAGTATGCGGTTACATGCGAATAATTTTTCAAAAATTACACATGCCAAGAGTCAACACTCCTAAAATATTCAAAAACTTTCTCATCTTCTAATTTTTCTGTTCAAATAATCTCTGTAAATTTCTTTGTTTAACATCAACACAGTTGAAACTTTTAGAGAAATTCATTTATTTACTTTCGCATGTCTTCAGACTATTTGACGTTAATTTCATGCACAGTTTTTATCTCGACAAGAATTTTCCTTTTTCGTAAAATTTTGCTTTTAAGTCGACAATGTGCGTGTTCGTAATGAAAAAAGTTAAACGAGATGACAAACAAATATTTGCAGGTACGACCTCGCTTGCCCATCTCCTAAAAGTCAGATAATATTGTGCGGGAAAATTTCATTACAAAAGCTTTCTTGAATAAATGAGAAAAAAAACTGGAAATGTAATTTTCCACACCTACGCACTTAAATCGGTTCTTATTACTTTTCACTCGATTCCCGCTCGAGAAAAAGTTTTAACATTTTCATTTAAGGAAAAGAGATTTGTCAAAAAGTAACTTTCTTGTCACATATAAATATGAAAAATATTTTATTCGTTTATGAGGGTTGGGATTATCACGTAAAATATTTTCAGGATGTTGAGTCAGTCCCAACTTTCAATTTCCCTTTTGCTTCGTGTTCGAAATATTCTTTTCGACCCGACTTTCTCTCTAACGAACCATCAAAAAAAGTATCAAGATTTCGATATGCTTGTCAGTTGGCCGGCCATGACTAGGTTGACTTCGAGCAGCAGACGAAAAATCTGGAAATTTGATCAACGAATTATTTTTCACCATTCATTTATTCATCGCTTGAGGGAGTTTCTGTTGCGTGCAACCTAAGTGAATTTTTGAGCTATTTTTAGGCAATGTATGTATGTTGTTATCAATGCGTAGCGGTGTAACATCCGTGCATGGTGAGAATAAAAAATGTGAAATGTCAATTTTCAATAAAAGTTTGCAAAAAATTTATTTGAGTGAAGTAAATTAAATTAATTTAAAAATAAGTTTAAATGAACCTCGACTGGTGTAAGCAGACCATGATGATATTTTCATTGTTGTGACACTTGAGTGAAGGTTAATGCTGGCGATTTTCCTATCAAGATTAACAAGCATTCCAACAAATGTTGATTAAACTAACTTTGATTGCCATGCACCAAATTGGCAGTAAATGTTGAAAAAACATCGTAGATTCCTTTAAATTGTCTGTTTGATGGCTTCTGTTGCTATAACATCTAACTGCTCTTACCTTGATAATTAATTCATGAAATGTGAGAATTTTCCTCCTCGCTTTATTTAATTTCAAGCTTTCAAGTGAGATCAAGAATGGAAGACAAAATCATTTCGAGAGTATTAAAAGTGGTTCGAGTGTTTTTGTGGATAAAAATGTAATTACGTACTTACCATGGGGATCTTAAACAGTTTTAGATTTAAGATAATTGCAACCAAAGGTCAATCATGTGCTTTTTTTCAAAAAATATTCGCATATCGTAAATTTTTAAAGAATACATTCGCATATTTCGCACTTCAAAAATAATTCCCGCATGTTTAATAACTTAAGAGTGTGAAACGTCTTCATCGATAAATTTTTGATGAAGACAAACTTTTTAATAAAGGTTTCATTTTTCAGTAGCATAGAAAATCTTGAAGAATGCCTCGTGGGGAAGAAAAATGAAGACGCAAAAATTGAAAAAAGTTCAACATTATTTGACATGCAATTACTGAAAAAAGAGACAGCGTGAGATACACGTTTAACTTTTAACGACGTACTTAATCCGATTTACGAGTTTATTAAGCTAATTACGTCGAGTTAGTGCCATACTTACGTCTGTAATGGAACATCAATCCTTAATTCGCGTTGTAAAGTTTTCGAGGAGGTTATTTTTACTCTTAATTGAAAAGCTTGGCTTCAAAGAAAGTTCTTAAAAATTACAAGAGTGGGATGTAAAATGAGGATTACAAGTGATTAAAATTTATCCTTTTCGTACACACATCCTGTGTCTCATGTTAAATCCCATTAATTGAACTTGAGGGTAAAACGAAGACATGTTTGAGTTTTTTCTCACTCCTAAGCTCTTAATTAATTTTTTTTGTTGACATGATAAATGTGCCAAAATTTTCAATGTGTAGAACGCGAATGGAAAAAGGTTATGATTTTTTCTTTCGGGGAAGGCTTCTAAAAATAGCAACTAATGCCAACATCGTTTGACAACGTTCAGAATGAAAAGCTTTATGGAAAGAAAAGTTTGTCTAACAACACCGAGCATGTTTAAATAATTAAGGGAGGGTTGAAAAAAATTAGGATAATTTTTACATTAATTTTTTTTGGAAATTTTTGAAAAAACTAAATTTTGAATTTTATATTTAAAAAAATTAAATTTAAAATTTTTTTATTTAAAAATTTAAAAATTAAATCTGAATTATTTTTTGAACAAATTTCTTTTCTTACATTGAAAAACTAATGGTGAAGAAAAACTTAATTTATTAGCCTTCTGGCGTGTTGCGTTGCTGCCAAAAACGAAACTTAAAGCTTTCGTCATTTACTCGGAAAATTTGTCGCAAAATTTTCGGTCAACAAACGAAAAAAAAATTCCTCGTCCCTTTTGCGGTTTGGAAAATTAAATATTTTTCTATTCGCTCGAGGAAATGTGACTGTCGAAATTAATCGAGAAATCCATAAAATCGCTTTTTGAGTTTTTGAAATAAAAAATTTGTCACAAAATTAATTTCTTGATTGCAAATTAGGAGCAAATGAGATAAAAGTGCTTTGTAAAAGTGATTAATGAAGAGTTGATGGGGTTTAGGATAATTGAAAAGTTTCACGTACACCCACAAAAATTTCTTTGTTCCATTTTTTGCGGAAATAATTAGCAGTAAACATGATTATAACTCTGATGAGTTTTAGGGGTTGCTTAAGACATCCAAGCGTGACTTCTTAACCTTAAATGTTAGGTCATTATCACGCAAGAGCACAATTTGAAGCTCCATTGGGGTTCAACCATAAAATTCATAACTTTCTTACACAAGCAGTCATCAAGCTAAATCATCGCAATCTATATCAATATTCTAACAAGTCATACCGTATGCCACCCCTAAAATTTTTATATAAAGACACAAATGACTCAATGATATTCTTTTTCCTTAAAGAAAAACCACACGCAATAAATCAAAAAAAATGTGCTGAACCAAGTGCGGTCATTTGATAATTTTAGAGAAATTTTAATAAGTTAATTTATTTTTAAAGATAAAAATCAATAAACTAATTTTTAAATAATAAAAAAAACTAAATAAATATCTCTACTAGGATCATCATATAATTGGAAGACGCAAGCTATAAAAAATAAGGTTTGCCGGAAAAGGCACATTTGCCACACAAATTCCATCCCATTCCTCACGCAAATCATCATCAGTACATTCACATTTTCATGAAAAATCGATTTTCTGTTAAATCGCATAGACCGCGATAATAACTATTCGTTCTTCATATGGATTGTCATAAAATTCTCTTTTCGTCATAGAATTTTTGAGAATGTCTGTGAGCGGTGATGAGCTTTTAACGCAACGTTGAAACTTGCAAGATTATGGTTGGATGATTTATGACATCATTTTTTACAGCTCAAATCGCTTGTAATGCTCAATTGTATGAGTGTTGAGAAAAGGGTGAAAATCTGTGACGAAGGCGGTCGTTTTGAAAGAATTTTTAATCTTTTAAAATGAAAGTTCAAAAAGTTTTTTTGAAAAAAATTATTCTTCTGAAAAATGTGTTTCCAAAATGATATAAAAACTTTTATTATGCAAAAAATTGATTAAAAATTCTTAAGAGCTCTCATAATATGCAGTATGTACTTTAAAATATTTTTACCAAGTCATGTCGAATACGAAAATGCCTTGGAGTTGAGCCAATTTTTGCGATGAAAAGCAACATCAGCAGCTTTAAGAATTCCATTCATATAATTTTCGTAAATTTATCTGCATTCGGGCTAGCGAGTGAAAAATAAAATTTTTAATGGATCTTGAGCTAAGTTTTAATTGAAATATTTTTTTGTTTAATCTTTTTTGAAAAATTGAATAATTTAATAAAAATTTCCTTCGTGCTTCAAAAGCTCATCAAAATTTTCCTCTCGCGTGAATGCTTGATGTACTCTCTCACATCTTATAAGTTTCCAAGCAAATGATTTTGAGAGGAAATTTCACAATCATCGAAATCGAAAAGCGAATATGAAGTTTAGTGTGGAAAACAATAGGCAAAAAAGCTCGTAAATTTTTACGATTGTGACATATTTCCGTTTGATAAAAATTTAACAACCTAAGGGCGCTTTCCGGAGTGTATTGTACAAAATGCCCTTAATTCTTCCCGTGCTCTAAAGAGAAAGGAAATTTTCGTATTCATTGACCTTGCCAGAGCTTTTCTACGAGAATTTATGTTGTTATGAACTATCTACCCCATAAGGTGGTTGAAGTAATTTCGACCATGAGTTTATTACCCTCGCGTATTATCGCAAACTTGTGGAATTTTTATGGCATTAGTGTGTCCTCTAAATGATTTCGGGGATACCTATATAAATTACATCGTGGAATATGGTGAAATAGCATTCTGAATTTTTCGATCGAAATCAATTCAATTTCCTGCCTTTAACTTTGCTTTTGATGGTATCATCCCACTCCCATTTTCAACTGTAAACGTGGCAAAAAAATCACGCTTTTCAGCACATTTTCTCTTCGTGGACTTTGTTGCTAAAAATAAAATAAATTCGCGCACGCCGAGCTTCCCGGAGATGAATTGCTTTCAATAAATTTTATTTTCGTGTAACTCTTGGAATAGAATTTCAAAAACGAAATGCAAAGTGAAAATTCATCGCTGAAAAAAATAGAAATAAACGTGAAAGTCTCAGTGCTGAATCACAGTCGCAATGAAAGCTCGTGGAGTGATAAATTAGAGTAGTCAAGCGCACGTGAGAAGTAATTATGTTGAACGTTGGTAAAGTGATTTTTTGTTTTCTAAAATTAAACAAATTGAAAGTGGCGGAGGGAATTTATTAAGTGGTTATGTGGGTTTTAAATTAAGAGTTAGAATTTCAGTGTATTTTATTTAAAAAAATTTTATAACACTCCAAAAATTCAATCTTTAATTATTTTTTCTGATACTCAAGTTGAAAATTAAATAAGTCCATAAAAAGTTTAATTTTCAGATCGTAAAAATATTTTTCACTTTAACCGCTTGCAACCCTTAAAAGTCGTAAAAGAATAAAGACTCAAAAAGTCCATTCGAAGCATGTCGTAAAAGAAAAATTGTTTATTTCCTTCTCACCTAACTTTTTTTCGCGAAGCTCGAAGTGATTTATTCCATAAATTGATCTTTTATTTGTATACATAGCGATGAAAAATTCACAAATTTATTTCTCCGCACCCTCTCAAACATTACGAAGGAGAATCCCGTAAAAGCACAAAAATAGCAGTCGAAAATTCCCTATGGTTGTGTCCTCGTCATGATTCTTTGAATTTTATGATGAAGGCTCAGGCATTGATAAATATCGCATAAATATTGTATCAGTGATGCTTTCTATAGAAGATAATGTTGAACAGTGAGAGGCAGAAAAAAATGCGCAGTGAATGAATGAAGTCAAAATGTATCGAATACATTTTATCGATGAAAACATTTATACACAATCTAGAAAGATTTGAAAAGATGCGAAACAGAATAAATGAAAAAGCATTGACAAGGTTTAGAAAAATAAGCAAAATTTTAAGTTGAAAATTTTTAAAATTAAAAAAATTTGAAGATTTCATTCCCTAAAAAATTCTAAACACTCAAACGAGTCTCGCCACCATGCTCTCGCCTAAAAGTATCTCAATGTAATAAAGCTAAAGCAAAGTGAATGGAATGAGACTACACATAAGGATGCATGAGCCATATCATTGAATACCTACTATATTGATTTTTATTATCAACCATAAAATTGAGCTTTTATACACACGCTGTAAATTGAATTTGAATCGCTTGTGTGTATCACATGAAGCTAAATTTTGTTTCTCATGCAACATTATAAAAAGTGAGGAGCAAGCGAGAGTGGAAAACTTTTATGAGAAGAAGCATGTGTCATACAATCCGAAAAGTGCACAGGAAATGATTTGTGGATGAGCATCGAAGTGCATCGAAAAACGATAAATTTTATAGAGTATCTATGAAGAAACTTGTTCGAGAGGAGCTTAAGGAAAATCAATTTATTTTTAGAGACCATTCGGTGGTATTTTATTGGGAGATTAAGAAAAGATCCTGATTTGATTAATTTTGTTATTATTTTCGGTTGTTTTTAAAAAGAAAATTTAGAAAAGAGTTTTAAAAAATTCTTTTCAATTTTGAGATTTTTTAATTTTTGAAAATTCTTTAAAGTTCAAAAAAAAATTTCCTTAAAAAATTCCATCTTTCATATCCTATCCAAAACAATGTAAGCTTTATCTTCTTTCAAACCCATAAATAAAATTTGTACCATAAAAAATATAAATTCTATTCGAAATTGATAGAGACAAGACAATCGTGCAATATTTTCTCGGCAATGGCACAATAATAAATGGAACTCACATATATGTATGACAAAATATGAAACATTTTATTCCACTCCAAACGCTCATAATTTATTTTTTCATTTTTTCTCGAGCTTTTTTAGTGCTGCCATTATCAGGCACGACGTAGGAGTAAAAGTGTCCAAGTGAGAGAATAAATTTGAAAACAAATGCTGTCAGACGTGAATTAACCGTCGACAATTCATCAATCATGCTGGTGAGATTAGCATATTTTCCTCCTCTCTCACTTCCTTTTGTGTTGCTCGATAAACAAAACACAGTGCCGGAAAAAAGACTGTCAGAGCGCGGAGTGAAAGAGGGGAAAATTAATTTTCAATTGTCTCTTATAACAACAGCGAAATAATGCGCTTTGTTCGGGCACGAAAATTTTTTCATTTATATTTGTTCAACTTTTATCGAGCGTGAAAATATCTGAATTTGCACCTGAGTGGGTTAAAAAAAATAAATTTTCTATATTTAGGAGTAAAATTAATTTAAAATAATTAATTAAAATTAAATTGAAGTTAAAAGTTTTGCAGTATCCAAATTCAAGTTGTATTCCCAAATGCGCGTCAAAGAAAACATAAAAAATTTAATTAACGTAAATTTTACTATCGAGATGTGTTTAAGCTTCATGAAGATTGCTTTTTATGAGCTTTACAATGAAAATTAAATGTACACACGAAAACGAGAGTGTGGGAGTAAATGAGTCAAAATGCTTTAGGGTTAAATGCTGCATTCTCTCTCGTACAATTGTTTTTTGTGTTTCACATGAGCAGTTAAAATTTCAATTCTACCGCTTTTGTGTTTGATTCATTTTTGCATCCAATATTTTTTCCGCAAAAAACACAATATTGCTGGTGATAAACACGGTAACACAATAGAAGTTGATAATTAACAATAAAATTTTGAATGGACACAAATCAAATTATGAAATTTAATTATCAATATTTTCAATGTTCCTGCAGGAATTTTCTTATTATTATTATTATTCTTATTCAATGTTAAAGGCAAAATGAAGTCACGGACATTGAAAGCGTTCGCAAATAATTTTTATATTGAACGCTATTGTAGAAATCCTAAAAATATCTCATCGTAGCCTGGGGTGACAAAAAGTCAAAGGGAGGAAAACCTCTGGTATAAGTCAATTTTAAGAAACGATTTTTAAATTTTTAGTTCCTTTAAATTGACACAATTTTAAAAATCAACAAACACAATTCAAACTCCAAAGTTCGACACCCTACGTTAATTCCCAACACACGTCCATGAAACTTTAAGCATATCAGTCGATACATGAGCGATACACTTCGTGAGATAACTCGAGCCAATGATCAAAATTAACTCGTATCAATTTTTCCTCTCATATATCACGTTTCGTAATAATTTAATTACAGTGCAAAAAAATAGTCGATAGACGAGGAAAGAAGAGGAAAACTCTGTCAAGCAAAAATGTCATAAGAGAGGAGATGAAATTACCCATGAATCGGCCTAAATGATTACACACATAGAGAGGAGAGAAAGAAAAAAAATTACCTAATTACATTAAAAAAGAGAAATGAGTAGAAGTGAAAAGGCTTTACATCAACAGCAGCAGCAACGATATGATAAGAAGCATCGAAAGCTAGTTAGGAGTCCTGAAAAATTGTCGCCATGTGATCTCGATTCATATCCCAATCCATCACTCTTATCAACAAATGTTGTCTCAACGAATCCAATCCCGGCGTCGTCGCCTACGACGAAATTATTGTCGAACACAAAGACCTTCAATGATCAATTTCCACCGCCGTCGCCGCCACAATCCACCCATCAACAAGTGTGGAAGGACCAGCAACAGCATTTCATCACCATTCCGCCTTCATCGTCAGCACCATCGATAGCGCTACATCGAAAGCCAAGCATAACGATAAAATATAGCAAGGACGAAAATCTATCAAGAAATGAATCAAATGCGGACCAAAAGAGCAATAATAACAATACGAATAGCAGTAGTGATAGTCACGAAAATTTCCTTATCAATTTCAACGCTGACCAGAATTTATCGCCATTCAATTATGATGAATTTATTAGCTCAAATTTTGACATTCATCATTCTCAGCTTTCATCGTCATCGCCAACATCTGCTTCACTTAACCTCAATCTAATTAATCAATCTCATTTCGATACTCAACCACCACCACCACCGACACAGCAGAAAATTGTCTTTCACAGCAATAATCCATTTCTTAGTGATAATTTCGATGATGCAAGTAGCTGTGATGTTGTCGGCGGAGAAAACTTCTTCAATATAGACGACTCAAATGACACCGAATTGCTTTTTACACCCGACGATGAGCTTACGACAAAGAGAGATGAAACTGAGACTCAATTGCTGAAAAATAAGCGCGAAAAATTTTCCTGCACGTCGGCAACAATGAAATTTTGCTTGTTGGTCGTATCGCCGCCTTCAAATAAATTATTTCAAGTAAGTGCGTCGCCGCGTGTTTAGGCGAGAGAGAAAAAGCTTTTAATATTTCGTTGCTTAATGGAAATTTATTATTTTCTTGAGAGTTATTGATTTAATTTTATTTCTTTGCAATAAATTTGAGATGTTATCGATTTTTATTTTTTGCGTATTTTGAAATTTTTAACATTGCAGTGTGACATTAAAAGAATGTTAAAAAATGAAGTTTTAATTAGTCAAAATGATTTAAAATTCTTTGTCGTTAATAAAATATGAATTTATCACTTGGTTAAAATCTGAATTCAAAAAAAAATCCTCCCTGTGACTTCATGATAACTTCTTTGTTTCTTTGTGTCTCCTTGTCTAATTTTTTTTAAAAAGAACATTGACCTAGTTCCGAAAATAAATACAGGGACGCAGGAAACTGTTTCCTCCCTTAATACGATCCACATTATAATTCAATTACCATTTTATCATTTTCGTTATTAAAACAGCACGAAAGGACTTTGGAGGTTTTTCATGATATTGCGACGGTAGCGAAAAAAATTGTAAATTGATTTTATGTATCAATACCATCGAGGGAAAAGAAGAAGAAAATTACAACCGTAAAAAGCTAATTTAATCTCATTCACAAGAAGAAAATTTCGATATTAGATTAGATGGGAGGCGGAGTTCTAAATGGGTATTATGTGACGGTGGAAAATAAGCTGATTTAAATTTTTAAAGTTTTATGCAAGAATATATTGAATTAATAGGAAAAGTGACAAACTTTTTTGTATCGATGCTCATGAGTTGTATCATAACTAAAAGCTTCGTTAACGACCCCGAGGCAAATAAATCCGGTTGAATGAGCGTTGAAACACTGATGGTATCAAATAACTTTCTTATAAAGCAACTTGTTTCCATCAAATTGACTCGAAACAATTTAAATTCAATAAAGAGATTGAAAAAATGAAAGAAGAATTTTCAGAGAGTCGAAACTTTATTCATGCAAAGAAAATTCAATTTGACTTATTGCGGGGTTGAGGAAAAAATGTCTCAATCGCTTTGTGCCTTGAAACTCGTTATTGAGTGTATTAAAATATACCTTGCGGAGGTACACGAAGATGATTTCCATTCAATTTATAAATCGCTTCTAAAATGACGGAAATGTAATCTGAGAAAAAAAATCTATGTGCGTTTGCAAATTTGATATTGTCACGGGGGAGCGAATTCATAATTTGATGATGTAAATTTTGAAAATTTGATAAATTGGCGAGATTTGAAAATTTAACCCGGAGAAAAATTTTTGGAAATCTAGAATTTTTTTGAATTTTTCCATTAAAGACTTGCTCAAGGAAGAACAGTTTTACCCTCGAAAGGTAAACATCTAAAATTTCAATTCATTTCAATAAATTCGGGATTATGTCCGATTATGTGTGTTTTTAAGTGTTAAATTAACTTTTAATCTGTTCCTACGTCGTCAATCTACCATCGTATCATCAAGTTCATCAATTATAATCAGGTAAAAAGCTAGAATGAGTGGAAAACTTTTTTCAAATTTTTCTTTCCATTAATTTTATGATTTTCCTCTATGTGCTTCAAAAGGTACACTCATTCTGGCTTAAAAGTGTTAATTAAGCACTTTCATTATCTTATTCTTTGTTTAATAATGAAATAAAATAAAAATTAAACTGATAGGAAAAATTTCATCTTACTGGATCTTGGCTGGATCTTTTTATTTACATTCATATGTGCAAGAAAAGTATAGCTCAGCATCAAGCAAAGAATTTTTCGGCCAATACGGAAAATTTTTAAGACTTACTTTTTGCCTATTTTTTGGCTTTTACTCCTGTTTTTTACATTAACGAAAATCAGGTTGCATTTTTTCTTAATAGAACTTTTTATTCCGCGTCTTTTGATATATCACATGAACTATCTAGCATTCATAGTTATGGAGTAATCTGCTCTCAAACATGAAAAAGTAAGTCTTAAAATTTCTGACTTTTTTCCGCGGATTTCAGCGGGGTATTTTTGATTTTGCAATAACTTTTGATTCTTTCAAGATAAAAATCTGAATTTTTTTGCATGTTTTAGATGAAGAATATTAGCAACTTTTGGAAGAATTAGAAATTTTTTTTACTTGCAGGAAGTGCTTAATATCCTCAAAAGAAAAACTAAATTTCAAAATTTACTCTCATTTAATAATTTTAGAAATTTTATTTGGGATTTAAAAGAAGCAGTTCTGTGTTCTGTATCACTTTCAGTTAAAAATTTTGAGTAAGGATACGCAGGAAGTGCCAATAGGTGCAAAATTAAAAATCGTTTATTTCTCTTTAAGTATATCACAGTGAAATTAATGTAAGGCATTAGAATCATTGCAATGAGGCTATTGGATGGAACTGGATACAAAACTTATAAAATCATTGCCCAAATGAAAAGTTAGGAACACCTTTTCTGATCATCATTATATTTTTTACCACTTTATAAAGTAGTCTTTGAAAAAATTATCAAACACGTTCATACACATAAAAATATTTTAAGCACTTTAACTGCCTTTAAAGCAAGTGAAATCCTAAAGTAAAGCTCGGGAAAAGCATATATTTAATAACCAAATCTTAAAATATTAAAAAATAATGAGCAAAACGAGGTTTGAGAAAAAGTCAGTTTTTTTCCGTATTGGCCGTTTTAGATAGTTTAAGAATTAAATATAAATTAAAATGATTTTATCACTGTATCTCTACTGGATCTTTGTCCTCTATGACCTCTAAAAATTTATTTACATTCCAATTTACCAGAGGGTGCAAAAAGAAAAACTTAATTAATTTAACAAGGGGGAAATAAGCGCATTCTGATGGTTAATTTCTAAAAATTACATTTGTGAGTTGTTTGAAAATTTAATTAACTTAACCAGGCCAGGGGGAAATAAGAGCATTCAGACGGTTTTTCATAAAATTACTTTTTAAGATTTGGGAATAGAACAAGCTCAGATTCAGTCAGAAAGTTATTAGAGAAAAATTGATTAAATTCAACAGGGGAAATAATTTATATTCTAATTATAATCAAGTTAATTAAATTTTGAATTCGTATTCGTTGGTATCCAACAAAACCAACTGTTAATCTTAGTGACCAGTTGAGGATGGAAGTAGTGAGTACTTACGGACGAAACTTGAACGACCTGTACTACCCATGCTAATCAACAAGATTAGATGGAGGAAGGTAGATGATAAACCAAACTTTTATAAAATTGGTTTGACTTTTTGTTTAGTGTTTGTTTGTTTTGTAATGTGGGTGGGCCAGTTCCTAACAGTTTGTCAGGGCTGAGGAAGGTTGTAGTGACGGTAACTTTTATACAATGCCGTTGAAACCACCTTTGATTTATTTTATTTTTCTAACTGCAATCGTAAGGTTCAGTTAACTAACCCATAATTGTGATTAGTTGGAAACACTCTATGAGTGATCACAAGACTGTTCATAATGAAAAATTTTACGTCATGGGTTACGGCGTCCTGTTTGGTTTTTTCCGCTGGGCGTTCCATGACGACTAACATTACAAAACTCTAATAGGGGTTATTCGATCGCTAGCATGTCTTTCTCAAGACGTGGGTTGCAGCTCCCGAGGTAGGCGATTCCCGCGGGGACGTCTGCTGTTGAGGGGGAAAAAAGGGGTATTTATACTCTATTCTTAAGAGAAATCTTAAGAGTTCTGCATGGTTACGTTTTTATCTTTAGCCTAAGCTTTCGAGCTCTGGAAAAGGAAATTAAAACGGGCGCGTCTTCCTGGTAACTCCAGCGTGCTACCTATTAGTAATCAATCAATCAATCAATCAATCAATTTTTCCATTAAAGACTTGCTCAAGAAAAAAATTTGAATTTTCAGCTTCAAACTTTATTTTGGCTCCAAAAAATTTTAAACTTTGAAATTTTTTTAAAATTTATCTTATTAAAGTTTAAAACTTTCTGGAAATTTAATCCCTTTATTTATTTATTTTCTTGATCTCGTCAACATATTTTTCTCTTCTCATCTGATAAAAAGTAATTTTCTTTTTTTTCATGCTGTTTTTAATGATTATTTGCGACTTTCATATCTCTAAGCTCCATCTCTTTTATTGCTTGTTTAAGCTCATTATGAACTTCTCACATTGAGTGTATTAAAGTCATCTCTTTTGAGTGTTTCTCGGTTGCGGTGAAGTCGAGAGTACTTAGTGACTTAATAATTTTGAAGTAATGAGCTATGAAGAAAAATTGAGTAAGTCTGTAGTGCTTTTAGTAAATGAAGTTTTTTAATAATTTGAATTGCAACTAACTAAATAAAAATATCTAACTAATAAAGTTTAAGTCGAAATCAACTAATTGAAAGTTTTTCGTGCAAAAATATCTATGAGAATATTTTATAAACTTTTTCATGTTGTCTTCGGATAAAAAATGATATTATAAAATCTCAAACAAACAAAAAACTTAAAATTTCTCATAAGAATTTTTAAAGTTGTATCTCATGTTCAAAAATTCCCACTAATATGTTGATAGAAATTTATTTAGGTCAAACCGGATGATGTTTGCTAAAAATTATATGTTTAGATGTGAAAATTGGCTATATTTCAAAAATTCCTAAAAGATCCGGATGGTTTTTGTTATTCATGGAATTGTTACCCGTATAAGTCATCGAATAATTCCCATGCTGAATGCATGTAGCATGAAAAAATAAATATTTTGAAATCCAATTAAAATTTTGAACTCCAAATGTTTGGATGGCCATCAACGACTAAACAAACTCAAAAGACGAACAGAAATTCACAAAAATCAACATTGAGCTTTTGAGGGAATTAAAAGTTGAAAATGAGCTCGAACTGATGGCAATTTAATCTTTTTCAAGAAAATAAATTTAATTTTATTTAAAAGCTTCGATGGTAAAATTTTTCATCTGCAAGGAAATTTATCATTTTTTCGTTATTTCATGCTTCGATAATTTTTATGTTCATACTCATACATGCACTGCTGAAACTTTATTTTTACTTAACCTTCGCATGCAATTTTTTCTAGAATTTAATTTAAATGTTTTATATAATTTGAACTAACTGAGAAATATTAAATTTTAAAAATTTTCTTATCTTAAAGCTGAAGTCTAAAAGTTTAACTCATCTGGATCGAATACAACCGCAGATCAACGTGTCGTCGAGCGAAAATATTCCTTGTAAGGTACGTAAAAAAAATAAAAATGTTCATGCGATTAAAATACCTAAGGGTAATTAAAATACTTAGTAAAAGTATCCTCTTGATAAGTAAGTTAATTAATTTTAATTATAAACGATGGAAAATGAGGTTTTAAAAATACCCAAGAGAGCAAAGAACTTCAACATTAAGTAAAATGTTGGATAATAAAAAAGCTCATCGTATTTTTTAATCGGATTTTGACCCTCCGACCTCACTCTCTCTCTTCCTATTGTATTAAATATCCACATGCTATCACATCCTTGTGATATTTTATTTGAAAATTTTTCGAAACACGTGGAACTATCGCTATCTGAAGAGAAAAAGTTTATCATTGCGCAAAAATGTACTCAACTTTTTTCACATAAATCCTAAATAAACATTATGTGAATGAGAATGGATCGGCATGGCGCAAAAAAAGGTTGAATGAAGAAAATTAAAAGGAAATATTTTGAAAATTTAACTCTTTAATTTTACCATAAAATTTAAGAAGTATCAATTTTTTGAGTGTCACAAAGATTGTAAGAATATTTTTCTTCCTCTATTTACACGCTTACCTTTCTCCATTTTTACGTCCATGTTCGTCCGCATGGAAAAATCCCATATATTAACGACAAAAATGAAAAATAATGATGGGACACATCGTCGTAAAAAAATTATTCATTGTTTGCTAAAAATAAACACCAATCTCGTATGTGGATCGTAAACATATCCCTAAACGCACGTGTCACGTGAATATGATGATAGAATGTTAATGGCAGTGGAAATGTGGCAACAAATGGACAGCCGGTGGCGGTAGAGAGAAAGATGTCGACGACCAGTGTGAGCACGTCAAAATTTATGGTCCATTCGAATGATACAAATAGCACCACGAGCGACAGCGGTATAATCACATCGAATGTAAATTCGCATGCGACGACCACAACGACCGCCATCGATAGTCCAATCATATCATCATCGACGACGCGCATTAAACCAAAATCATCATCATTTCTACATCGTGATTACAATCGTAAACCGATTTTAGCCAGAAGTCAAGTAAGTATGTAGGTGGTGATGCTAACACTCACAGCACATTCTGCATGGCTTTGAGGAAAAAATCATCATCACGCTATTGTTAAAGCTTCTTATCGCTTTTTCCTCTTTCTCCGAGATTACATCCGTTTCCATCGACTTATAGACTTTTTTCTACTCGGTCATTTTTCTATGAGTGAATACACTCACTTATTCTTTATTGCGGGTTTTCTGATCCTTTTCTCTAATGACTGCGGAGATTTGCTTTCTCTTGCTCTTATTGGCGGTAAATTTAATTCCAATCTCATTTCAATTTAGCAAATTAGTTTGCGATTTTTCAGCCGTCTATTGTGAGCCTTTTGTCGAGGGATGGTTTAAGGAAGTTTGTGACCTTTTGCGGTTGAAATGCTGAATCTGTGATGGTTAATTATTAAGTTGAGCCTTTATAAAACAAAAAAGACATTTTAAATTTAAAAAATATTGAATTTTTTTTGCCAGTCTTTAAATAAATATTTTTACAATAGAAGACGAAAATTCCAGCTGATCTTATCAAATTATTTCACGTCAGCTCATCCCTGTATTTTCCTTAAATCTCATTCAATTTATTTTCATTTTCTATAAAGAATATATGCCTTCGCTAATGCTTTCTACCTCACCTTTGATTTTTTCCCCCCGTTAAACTCAGTGAAAGCTTGTCGGATGCAAATCCTCTTCTTATGCAAATATCTTCATGTTAAATCCTGACAACTGATGAGAGTGAAAAGCTCTCGCAGTGCCGTCATGACTGATATTTTACGTCATAATTTTTTTTCTCGACTTGTTGCTAATTATAAGGCGTCTATTAATATTCCATTTTATATCCGACACTCATTAGTCTTTTCAAAATTATTAATCGTGAAAATCAATTAATTTCTTGCTCTCTATTTGCGCGAGTGCCTTCAACCTACACGAACAGTCGAGTTTGATAATTTATTATTATTTGCCCCTCCATTCTCTTATATATAAATTATGAGTTGTGCTCTCGACTTTGGAAAATGTTATTAATTTCATTAATTTTATTATTCTTTAATCTGCACACTCGCATCATGCGATGCCAGCGAAAGATGATAAAAAAAACTAATTTGAATTTTTATTCTTTCCCGCTTTCACCAGGTGTCAAGTTCAGAGTATTTTTCTGTTTGCTTTGATACCGAGAATGGATTTAAGGATAAGGATGAAATATTTATAGCAGCCACAAAACGCATAGCACTCGGGTGAGTTGAAGCATAATTAAAAAGAAGCGACATGAATAATTTTCTGACGTTTCATCTCGGATTTTTTTTATGCAGAGATTCATTACGTCAGGCATTGGATCAGAGAGGCTTGAGCTTCTCGCAAATCACCGTGATAGATTATGGCATCAATAACTCAAATGAACTGGGTAAGGCGCATTCGTTTATTATTCAGAGTTCATAAGAAAAATCGATCGAAAAATAAGAAGATCAATTGCGTTCCTTGTGAACATCATTTGAATTTTTTATACAAAATTCCACCAAAAAATTTCCACAAGGAAATTCAAACGAAGATAAATTTTCTTCTCATTATCATCCATTCTATTTTCAGGTATTCCGCAATATTTTGGACCACTCGACGAGAATGTAGATATCAGCATTTTAGCGGGTCATTCATTGCTCGTTACGGAGCGTGAAAATGTAACGAAAAAATCCGGTCATTATGTGTTAAAGAAGGCAAACTCAGTGGGCTATCGGACGACAACGCGTCTTTTTACATCGGCATCGGCTGAAGAATGTGAAGCGAGTGATACGATAAAGACCACAAAACAGACAAAGCAGAGACTGTGGTCATTGCAGTTGTTTGGCGTGAAGGTTCGTTTTATGTCGAAATAATTAATTACAAAGATGAAAATCTAAAATGTATCAAATTAACATGTTAAAGGTGACAAAAAAGTCTGGTGATCACCATGAGGATCTCTATAACTGAGACATTTGCAAATACTTTAGAAGAAATTTTAATTTCTAGATACCAAAATTTAAAAATTCTAGATTTTTTTGAAAGATTTTTTTATCTATTTCCATCTTTTTCCATTTAGAATCCGCAGCAAAATCAATTGTGCGAACTTCTTAATGCCTTCACCAAGAACGGCGTTCCAAAATCAAGGTCTTCCTATCTTAATTCATCGGACGAATATACGGATGAGGCGCTTCAAGCATTGCTTGAATTTCCAGTGTCGTGGCGAGATTTCGTGAACGCATGTGATATTAGCGAAAGTGATACGAAAATACAATCGGCCATATGGGAATTAGTTACAACAGAAGTGGATTACATTCACGCCATTCAAACCGTAACTGACGTAAGTTTATTTTCTCTGAAATTTATCCTTTTTTATCGAGCAAATAAAAGAAATGTTTGTCGTCGAGGGAGCGCGTCAATTTATTGATTGATGTGCTTATCATTTGATCTTGCTTGCGAATATCTTCTTACAGTGGTTTTAAATATTCTGTTGCTTCTTGACGATGACGTGAAATAAAGTAGGAAGAGTGAAGATAAGCTCAATTTTGCCAATCGTGTGACACGTGCCAGTTTCCTCGTTACTTAGCGTCTTATTTAAGGTTTTCTGCTTGTCAGCGAACGAAGGTGGATGCTCTTTGTGGTTGTGATGAAAAGAAATGCGATTTTTTTTGAAGTTCAAGGTTGAAGTCCATTTTAAGACCCAGTAATTCTAATTAAGCCCAAAATCATCGCATTTTATTTAACAACCCTCTCGACAATCATAACATTTTTATGTCAATCCTCTGATGTGTGACAAAAACAGAATTACATCACAGGCTTTGAAGAAAAGCGGAAAAGAAATTTATTTACTTTTAGTGACTGGCTTACTTTTTCATCCCACATGTTTTTCTTGATGACACTTTTTCCACAGAAAAGAGCTTAGTTTTCCTTTTACTTCCTTAATACTCTCATCACACAGAATAAAACACGATGATGTCACTGTCTAACGTCTAACATGTGTAGTAACATTATGTAAAGCTTATTTGAATGTTAACAGCAAAGTGCTCCTACACTATCATTAGAATAAATATTCTGTGTTAATGTGCCGTCGATAAATTTCAGTAAAGTAATAAATTTAGAAGAGAGCAAAAAAGAAATCGATGAAAATTCAATTACTGAGCAAGAAGAAAAATATTAAAATTTATGTTTGAATGGAAAGAAAAATGTAAAAATTTATCCGAAAAAATTAATGAGGTCAATTGGATATTAACGGAAAATTTAATGCTTACAAAACTTTACTAAATAAAATTCGTTCAGCAAATTTCTTCCTCGATTTACAAAAAAATCATCGCACGTGCAAAATCTCAAAATTGTCTATTGCTGGCGCACGCTTCGTCGACGACTGTATAATGTGCAAATAATGAATGCGAAAAATGCCCAGACATTCACTAATGATTTGTAATTTCATTTTCATGATAGCTCTTTTTATCGTGTTTGGAAGCAATTCAGAGTGAAAATCTGCTTAAGGATATCGATCAGCACAAGCTATTCTCCAACATTCGTGACATTGTCGATGCAAATCTAAAGCTTTGGACTTTATATTTATATCCAATGGTGAGTGACCTTTTTCCCACTCTCGGTTTGAAACATTTTTGACAGCCGCATGTGGCATTTCCTATATGTTTATATTTATTTGTGAGGAATTCTCTACACTCCATCAATGCCATATGTCGACGGTAAAATACAATTTCGAAAATGTGCCAAATCTGAGGAAATAAATTTTGATTTTATTGCGAGACGTACACAAGTGCTTTCTCTAATACTCTCATTTAGGTCAAACACTCTATGCTGACTGGACACTTGATGTGCATCGATTTTTTTCAGCAAGGTTTCACAAACTTCGCTTGCATTTTTGAGCCGTACACGAAATATTGTGCGGAACAGGTTTTGTGTCAGAATTATTGTAAGGATTTAAATCGAAACAATGCGCTGTTCACCTCGTACTTGGCGTGGTGTGAATCGCAGAAAGAATGCAATAGGTAAGTATGCGATGTGAAGAACTTGCACAAAATGTATTTATGAATATGTAACATCATTTTTTACATGCTTTATTAAAGTAAAAAATTATAAACCAGTTTTACGTCCAGATGTTGAAATTCTCAATTCATTTATAATTCAATCAATTTAACCGCACTAAGCTTAAAAAGTTCGTTACTTATTTGCATTGGATACTCAATGTATATTTTTCAAATGTACACAGATTACGACTTGCCGACATCCTCGTACGACCAATGCAACGGCTGACCAAATACAATTTGCTTTTGTCTGCAATCCGCAAGCACATAACGGAAGAAAACGAAGCGGAAATAATGGATTTGATGGTAAGTAAAAGTTTTCATTATTCTCACAGTGCTTTGCATACAGATTTTTATGTTTGTCTTCTCATCCCCTCTCTCGTTGTCTATTCATGTCATGTTTTAACATTTTGCAACTTCACTTTGGCTATTATCAAAAGATCTTTTCCATAATGTGATTTAACTTTATTCATGAAGTGCTTTAAAAGCTCTAGAACTTTTAACTTCCGTTCATGAAACTTTGACATTTAATTAACTCGCTTATGTTTTTTGCTCCGAATGAGAAAAGGGTAAATCAAGAATTGTAAACTAATAAAGGAAATTTCTCTCGAAAACCAATTTGAAAATTGAATTTTAACGGGTAAAAATTACTCGAGACCTTGCCTTGGATTTTTTAACTGTCAAAAATTTAAAAAGTTGAAATTGATTTAAAATTTGTAAAACCGTTAAAAATATTTTCTCTCCTTCCACTTAACCTTCATCAATTGCCTTAACGGGTCAAGGCTGATTCTCTCAAACCCTTTACAGAAACCAAACAAATATTTTACATTCAATAAGCTCACAACCGCAAACTATTGAGGATATGGAAAATATTTTCTCCTCTTTTCCGAAGATGAAAACTTTCACAATATGTCACTCAATCTTAATAATTTTCCATCATCGAATGGAAAATGCTTCGAAATATGTCAACCTACCTTTTCACTTGCCACTTCACTCAAATGAAAGTCGTTCAGAAAAGCACACACAGATGTGATTCTCGAGGTGGTGGAATGAGCATGTAATGTGCTTCGAGTTATCTCAAGATTATTTTTGTGCTTATCGTTGAGATGTTCTGAAAGGAAATTGACAGATTTTGAGGAGCGTGGAAAAAATGACAAAGTTTAAACATAAAAATTTAATTATCGAACATTCTTAAAAAATTCAAGCTAATTTTAAAAATCCTCAAAAGTCGCCAACCATTGAGCAATAAAAAAATATTTTCTCTTTATGCAAATGATGTTGACTCTACATATCTAAACTTCACGTAAAGCTGCTGTAAAAAATTCTCTTTCGATATCATCACTTTTACTACCATCTAGCGATGACGATGATGTGTTCGTGTTTTTGTTGGCTTACTCACAAAAGCCACATGCACACAAAAATATTTTAAATGCAGATTGGAAAAAATCTATCGGAAAATGGCTCAATTTGTCGTCGCTGCAAAACGAAAACTTTGCGTGTCAATTGAATCGTGAACATTTTAGATGGAGATGGAGCGAGTGAAATATTCTGCATGAATAAACTTGGTTTGCATTTCACCATCCTCCTTTTCACGGTTCATGGACATCAATGAGGATTGAGATGAAGCTTTGTTTGAATCTTTTAATTAAACGAGTTTGCAAAAAAAAAATATTGTGTATTTTACTCATCTTTGCTACTGTACGCAGTGACCTTTGAATCTGATAGCATTGTCAGTAACTAAATTTTTGCAGTTCTCCTTAAATCTTTTGAAGTTTTTCTTTTCAAATTTATTCGACCAAAAAACTGCACATCAAAAAATTTATCTCTCATTTCTACTTAGATTCACTCGGTTGATGAATTTGTATGCAGCGTAAATTCCCATCTAACAACACGACAAGAGAACGAGCGACTAAAAGGTATCATGGCGAGGATCGAGAGTTATGATGTTGTGGTAAGTTCAGAAACTCTTTCGAACGTGACTGAGTCAACAGCTTTTTTTCACATTCCCCAGGACTCGAATAATGAGAGCCTAGAAAAGCTGATAAAGCAATACAGTCAAATGTTTGATTTGTGCGCTCCAATGAAAGGTTGCGTCGTGAGTCAAGGCCGATACTTGTTTCTCGAGGGTGATATGAAGTACAAAGATAATGTTACTAAGGTAAGAGAGAGAGAAATCTCGAGAGATAAGTCATTGTAATAAAAGCAAGGTGAATAATCTGTTTTGTCACAAAAGAAGGGGTGAATGTTAATGATATTGAATTTTTTACTCTCCTAAGAGGGAAAAGGTTAGATTTAATGTACTTGAATTTTTTGTGAGCTTTTAAAGTTTAGCATAGAAATGAAATAAATCTTGTCGAGGATTTATTTTAAAAATAAATTAAAAGTTTTTCTCTCTATATTTTTACTATCATCGCATCGTGTGATTTTAATATCGTAAATTTTTTCCACACATATTTAATCTTCACATTTATCGAGCGAGTCGTAGTTCAAAAATTCCTATATGAATACTTAATTTTTCACACCCTTCTTTATTGGCTCGATCAACACATCATAATAATTCATCATGAATAAAATAAATATCGATTTATTTAACTCACCCTCACAGATGGATGTGCATTGTTTCCTTTTGACCGATATACTTTTAATATGTAAGCAGACTGCGAAAAAGGCTCACGGCAATCTGAAGGTAAATCCTCGTCTTTCCCTTTTTCTTGATGAGGGTCAAATGTGTTTCATAACGAAATTTCCTTTCTTCAATTTTCATTCTACAGGTGATTCGGCAACCGTTCATGACCGATCGATTGGTTCTAAAGCATAAAGAAAAGGAAAATGCGCTGCATTGTGTTTATCTCAATGACTTTAATATGGTTATTGCGGCATTTGTGCTTCAATCTAATGAGGCAAAAAATTGGTACGATGGAATTACCAAAGCACGTCATATCTATGTGAAACTCAAACAGGGCACATTTGGTATCGATGCGCAAGGACATTCCGTGAGGGTATCACTTCAGCAGCAACAACATAGCTTAACGACTGACAATATTAACATCAGAAAATCTCCGCTGGGAAGCTCGATAGGTAAACACGTTGCTAATTTTCTGAATATTGAATTAACTTTTGACAATTCCCAAGCAGTATCGTCATTAAATAACAGTCACAGTGGGTCAGTTGAGCTTAATGAATCGAAAACAGTTTCCGTAGACTTTGAGAAGACCAACTCGATATCGAGCGACGAAGGCTCCTATAATTTGCATAAAGTGCCGATCGGAGGCGGAATTGTAACGGGTGTTAATCGAAAGCTCCGTCAAACATCCTCAAATTCACTTACCGTACAATCATTTAGTCAACATTTAAATCAATCAATGCCTAATCTAACAAGTAGTCCTTACCATGCCATTTCCAATAATACGCTCCTCGTGCCTGGCGCACAAAAATCCCACTCGGCACATTCTAGTCATTCGAACAATCTTCTTTCGCCATCACAACGTGGCATCAGTTATCCACCGCCGAGTCCAACGCGGTAATTATAAATTAAATTTCAAGCAGAACTCTCTCGCAGATTTAATTTATTCTATGACAGACTTTCAAACTTTTCACAAAAGCAAACAAGAAATCGCAGAAGCTCAATTGACCTTCAAGTCATTAAATTTTCTCAATTCTCTTTCGCAGTGCAACCCTTCGACGTGGCTTTGCATTTTCAACATCAATTAATAATAATAGTAAAAATCCACCGCTGGTGAAATCACGAAATGTCACATCGCAAAGTTTTAACCATCCACAACAGGTATCGAGTGCAGCTGGAACTGCAACGACCGCACCACCGACGAGTCAAAATCAAGCTGTATACGAACAATCAAAAAGTAGTAATAAAACGGTTGCAATGCCCTCAACAAATCGACCCGACATTGAAAATGCTCGAAGCGAAACCTAATACATGCTGAAACTCAAGAGACTCTTTAGGATGCAATAAGAATGAAATAGAGATTTTCGGATGACTTTCCATCTTATTTTATTGTTGGAGAATTTTTCATGTAAGACATTTTTCTTCTTTTCTCTGAAATTCTTATGACGACTCACTAACATTGTAAAAATGTATTATAATGGAAATTTGTAGCGACGAGTTGAGATGGGAACAAAATTAGATCATGAATCTGTAAAGATTAAATAAACGGTTGAAATTCATCAAAAGTTGGAATACTTTGAATGTCTGAAATTTCTTGTAAAAACATGCAACGTAAGTTAATCTCTTCAGTCCATAGAATCCATTAAAAATAATGTGGGTAAAATTTTCGAAAGCATAGAGAAAGAATTTTTGGATATTTGTAGAAAAAATGTTAATGCGTCAAAGGGGAAAAATTCTTGAATGGAAAATTTTCATTTTGCGGTCTTCACTTATGGAAATATTTGCTGAAGACTTAAAGGCTAAAACTTAACAAAAAAAGGGATCGAGACTATTCGCAAGAGAATTGTGAGAAATAAAACTTTCGTATCTCGAATGTGCTGTAGAATTTTATGAAAGAAAAACTGACTTTAAAGGATTTTTTTAGGGAAAACTCCATGGTTTGGTTGTAAAATTTAAAATTTCAAAAAATTAGGAAATTTTTTAAAAATTCAAACATTCTTGCGTGGAGGAATTTCAAGTTTTTCAAGAAAGAGAAAAAAAATCTTTCTTCACATTTTCTCAACAAAAAAAAACTAAAAAATTTTGTACTTGAAATCAAGCAATAATGGAGAAATTTAAAAAGAACTTTAAAATATATTTTGGTGATGATCAAGCTGAAATTAAATTTATAAATGTAGTGTTTTACTAATATTTAAAATTATTGGAAAAAATAAACTTTCCAGTATTTTTTGTGGAGGAAATTAAAAGACAAAATTAGAGTGAAGTTCACTCAATTGTATTTTTCTCAAAATTTTAATGAAATTATAAAAGACAAATGAAATTTAAAACATTCCAAACATGTAAAACATATTTTTTCCAAAAATTTCATTGTTGCTAGCGAAACTTCTTTTTTGACTTTCAAAGAAGGCAAAAATTTCAAAGTTAAAAAAGAAGATTAAGTATTTAAAAAATATTGCTGTGTACATAAAAATGAGAGCAAAAACCCCTACTGTATGAAAATATAAAATTAAGTTTTTTTCTCTCCTCGTAATGTATGAAAAAATTTTCAAAACCCACACTGGTTCGAACCACTTACAACAATAAAAAAGGAAAAAAAAAAAAAAAAAAAAAAAAAATTTATATTTTTTTCTTTCTTTTTTTTTTTTTTTTTTTTTTTTTTTTTTTTTCTTTTTTAATCATTCCCCAAATAAAAAAAAAAAAAAAAAAATAATTTTTGAAAAAAGATTGTATGAATAGAGAGAAACCGAGGGACGACGTATGATGATGTTAATGAGCACAAAAGTGCTCGCTTTGTAGTATCAGCGAGGTTCAATGTACAAGAAATAAACGATTTATTTAAAATTAGAATGAGGAGAGAAACTTTGTTTGGGGATGTAGAACGACTGTACTCATTATGGATTCGATGATTGGAATTCAGGGATTTCAAATTTTTGAAGCTCTCTCAAATTGTTTTGGACTTTTTTTTAAATTTTTTTTAATCAAATTTGATTTTTTTGTTTCTTAAATTAAGTTTAATATTTTTTGTCTTATAAAAGTGTAAAATTAAAATATTTTCAAGGGTTTAAGCTGTGTTAAATAAAGTTATAATCGACCATAATGAGTAAAAATTGTCAAAAACCATCCAAAGCTTTAATGGAGAATCAATGAAAAATATAAAAAACGTTGTGTTTTCAATTGAGGGGAAAGAAACTACGCTTGTGTGATTAATTGTTCCATACTTTCCTCTACTATCACTAATAAACAATATATAGAAAAAAAATAATAAGAAAAGTATTATAAAGAAACTCTCACATTTCCTCCAAAATTAGCCTAAATAAGTAAAAAATACAAGGACATATTTTTAGATGCATGATGAAAAATATATTTGCGTAGTTTTTCTCCCCTTATTTTAGCGAAGCTATTAATAAAAAACTTTTAAAAAAGAATCTTAAACGATTCAAACTGATAATGGCACTAAAGAGTATAAAAAACTTTTCATTATTTAACTTTTTTGAAAAGCTTTTCGTCGAAACTAATGTGAAAAGCTCATTTATGGAGCGAAATATCTAATTGTGTTTAATTGGAGCTTCTAAAGAAATTTAAACTTTTCCTTTTTGATAGAAAATGAAAAAATTTAACATCTGCAATGTGTTTTTGCGATCATGTCAACGAGTTGTGAGTTAATTTCATTTGAGTTATCTCTCAAACACTTCAAAAGTACCTCATGCATAAAACTGTGAGTCAAGATTGTTGCTTCGTTACTTTTAATTTTAAAAGTGATTGTTAAGAAAAAGAAAATTTAATTGCAAAGTTACCAAATGGGTTAAATTAAGTTCATATCGTGGGATTAAATGAAAACTTTACACAACTCAAAAAAGTTTTGCTCACTCAAGATTCGTGTGAAGTGAGAAGGCAGAATGGAGTGGATTTTAAGACAATTAATATATCTCGAAAACTTTCTTCGACCAAACTTTAATTTATAGTTTAAAAAGGAAATTTATCTTCATTCTATTGAGAGTTCGGTTAAAGTTTCGTAAGTTTAAAGATTTTTTTTTTCATTTTCGGATCGTTTTTAAGCCGTCAGAAAAAATTTAAACGTTAATAAAGAAAATACAAAAATTTCTGAAATTTATCCGAATGCAATTAGGGTGCAAATTTTAATTTTGTTTTCTTACTAAACTTTGACCCTTTTTATTATGTCTCGAAAGTGCACTTAACATTCTTTAAATTTCACGATTTTTTTATGAGCGCTAGATATCACCATCATACATGTTTTCAGTTGGGTTTCATTAAAAAATCAGATCGTGGTATGCCTGTTTGGCACCGATCTATTTTCTCCATACAAAATAAATGTTCAACTTCAATGGTCATTCTATCCATGAAAGAGTTGAGCTAAAATTTGTAAATTATTTTTCCCATCAAGGTTTGTGTCTTCTCTTTCAAATAAAATTTACTCCTTCCAAAAATATGGCTTCGTTCGTGAGATATGATTTTTTAAAGCGGCGAGCTCTAACTTTGACCCCGTCGAGCTCTAACTTTGACCCTCGAAAAAGTTGATTTTGAGCTGCAAAACTGTTTTTACTCAACTTCAACTGACACTTTTCTTAAATATTTCACCATTTGCCATCGATTAAGCAAAAAATAATTTGGGGTCGCTTCCCAACTTCATGCTGGAATCGTGGATTTTTACTTCCTTAATGGGTCAATGGATGCTTTAAAAGATGAGTTGATTTTTAAAAGTATTTTTAAAATGTAGCCTTATATCATTCCAACAACTCCTGGTACTTTTTATTTGAAAGCAAACACATCTTCGCTTCCGTTTGAACCCCTTCTTTAATATCAATAGTTTAATATTTAGTATTTAAAAAAATAATTGTTTGATGCTGAAATCTATTAAATTCATGCAGAAATGTATCCCAAAAAATTTAAAAAATATGGCTGATGTAAAATAGACATAAACGGCATCTCCTATGACTATATTAAGCATCTCCTGGTTCCACTTCCTGCACTTCCTTAACTTTTTGCCTAAATTTTTTTTGCTCATAATCAGCATGCTAAGTGCTGATAATAAGCATAATTTTAATTTATACCTGACACCATTAAAGTATGCTTAAAAATACAACTTAAATATTTTTACTCGACTTGATAAATTAAATTTTTTATAAATTTTAATTTCATCTTCGTGTTACCTGAGATGGTGCTTATTGTCAGCACAGCTTATGCTGATTATGAGCAAAAAAAATTTAGGCAAAAAGTTAAGGAAGTGATGGAAGTGGAACCAGGAGGTGCTTAATATAGTCATAGGAGATGCCGCTTATGTCTATTTTACATCAGCAATATTTTTTAAATTTTTTGGGATACATTTCTGCATGAATTTAATAGATTTCAGCATCAAACAATTATTTTTTTAAATACTAAATATTAAACTATTGATATTAAAGAAGGGGTTCAAACGGAAGCGAAGATGTGTTTGCTTTCAAATAAAAAGTACCAGGAGTTGTTGGAATGATATAAGGCTACATTTTAAAAATACTTTTAAAAATCAACTCATCTTTTAAAGCATCCATTGACCCATTAAGGAAGTAAAAATCCACGATTCCAGCATGAAGTTGCGAAGCGACCCCAAATTATTTTTTGCTTAATCGATGGCAAATGGTGAAATATTTAAGAAAAGTGTCAGTTGAAGTTGAGTAAAAACAGTTTTGCAGCTCAAAATCAACTTTTTCGAGGGTCAAAGTTAGAGCTCGACGGGGTCAAAGTTAGAGCTCGCCGCTTTAAAAAATCATATCTCACGAACGAAGCCATATTTTTGGAAGGAGTAAATTTTATTTGAAAGAGAAGACACAAACCTTGATGGGAAAAATAATTTACAAATTTTAGCTCAACTCTTTCATGGATAGAATGACCATTGAAGTTGAACATTTATTTTGTATGGAGAAAATAGATCGGTGCCAAACAGGCATACCACGATCTGATTTTTTAATGAAACCCAACTGAAAACATGTATGATGGTGATATCTAGCGCTCATAAAAAAATCGTGAAATTTAAAGAATGTTAAGTGCACTTTCGAGACATAATAAAAAGGGTCAAAGTTTAGTAAGAAAACAAAATTAAAATTTGCACCCTAAATTAAATTATTTCATGAAGAAAAATTAAATTTTTAAAATCGATTTAAATCGCGAAAAAATTTCTAAAATCCTAATTTTTAATTTCATGACAGAATTTTTTCACATTTTATTTATTGTTAAATTTTTCACTTTTATGCAACCTTTTTCTTTTACCTTCATCAGTCAAACGATGGACAAGAAAGAAGAAGAGAAAAACTTGTAAATCACCCGATTAAAATGTCCTTTAAATAGAGGGGCTCAATTGAGGACAATTTATTCTGATTGTGGTTACTGTAATTTTTTTTCGCTGAAACAAAAATAAATGCATCATTATAAATTCTCAATTGTGCTGTTGTGAAAGCACAAAGACCATGCAAATTATTATTTAATTAATTTAAAAATAACAAAATGTATTTTTAGCGCTTTAAGTTATTTTTTGAGAGTGAAAATGAAAATAAAACCAGAATGAGCAAAAACACAAATTAATTTGTTTTAACTGTATGAAAATGCAAAAATTATTTTTCAGATGCTCACTAAAGGTTTATGGTAAGTATCCTCGAGGTAATTAATACACAGATTTCAATCCGTTCAACCTCAAGAGTATAATTAAGAACAACTGTGCGCACTCAAAGTATAATCACGAAAAAAATTAATTGCAATCCAATAAATTCAACTTTATTGGACAAAAAAATTTGCTTTAAAAATTTTGGTTTTTAAAAAAACTTAATTGATTGTAGAATTAATTTGTTTTCGACATCCGCATCCAATATTTTTTAGCTTATGTTCGATCATTAATTATAGAAACGAGAGCTTATTTATTTATATGGTGATACTTATTGTATTAAACTCGAAATTTATGAGTTTTCATTAGCGAAAAAGGGGAAAGCGAAAAATATGAAAAGTTTTTTCCACATTGCTGGCAATCATGTCAAAACTTTTTAATTCCCTTTTGGGGTTGAATGATAAAATATTTTGTTGTTGTGTTTTTTGAAGCACGAGCACGAATTTATTTTTATTTACTTAAATATCATACCAAGATGAAGAAAATTTCCAAGAATTATCCAAGAGACGAAAATATTTTTTGCCGCCACTTTTTTGAAATTTAATTAATTCGTTTCCAATCCCTCCATTTATTACTTTTAAACGACCATATTTCATCACGACACTAAACACCAATCAAAAAAATATTAATCGTTAACATTAAGTACTCGAGTAATAAAGCCATTAATTTGATCGCTAACCCATAATAAATTACTGACATGAGAATAAAAAAATTCCTTTACAAAATGTCACTTCTTAAAATAGAATCGATTTATGTCCTCAAGAATAACAAATCTACCAAAAATTTGTAAAGTTAGCAGTTTTTTGAAGCATAAAAGTTTACTCAAAAAGGGGAAAAAAGTTCAATGAAAAATATATTGATGCAGGGATGAATGAAAATGGGTCGATTTCACATTCACCCGAGCTGCTTTTAATGCTGACGTAATGCGGAAAAATTTCTTTGGAAAGGCAATTATTAGAATTGTGATAAGGTAGTAAAATTTTCATAATGTGACAATTTTTCTTGTTTTTCATGACTTTCACTGACAAGAGTTGAATTCAAAACATTTTCAAATCTTTTAGTCAAACAATGAAAATTCTATTATTAAATCTTCATCCTTCCTCGCTTCCGCAATTTCCTAATCATCTCTCATCGTTCCATGTCAAGTGCGTCAAAATTGTTTTGTTCTCTCCATAAAAACGTAATGCGGAAAAAAGTATTTTTAGACGTCCATCATTCACGCCGCACTCCAAGGTGCAAAATTATTTTCAGCCTTAAAAAGGATCATTTACAGTTAGAGGCTCTAATGTTTGAAGCATGAATGGATGAGTGAGCGTAAATCATTATATTTGCCTCGTATACATTAATCCTCGAAAAGAAATTCACCTTTTCTGAATAAAAGCTTTTGTGTGTTATGTTAGTGAATGGATGAGGAAGTGAAAAATATTCGGGAAGAAGAACAAACAGAGTGCGCAGAGAATGCCCAAGGGAAGGAAAGTTTTATGGTGTTTATTTTTATGCTTTTATGAAACTGTATAGTGTATCAATCTTAACAGTGGCAATGAAAAATGTTTTATTTATTTTAACTCGGATAGAGAAGAATTTGCCGTCCTTAGGGAAATTTTTTTCTAATGTCATGAATTAAATTAAATTTTTTTCTTCGTCTGTTTTATGTACATAATGTAGCGTGTAATGTTAGAATGATTTTTGCAAATTTTAGTGGAACTTTAATTGTTTTGGATTTCTTTGCTTTAAATTTTTCTTAATGGTTTGGATGAGAAAAAAAAGTTCAATAAACCTCGAAACCCAAATTCCATCATCTTATTTTCGAAAAAGACATTCCAAAGCAACAAGTGACAATCTCTTCACCAAATTTTCCTCTTTATCGCCCTCGATATTGTCGCATAAAATTAGATGATGAAAATATTTTCGTCGTTACGAATATAAAAGACATAACAGCAATAAAAATGAGATTATGATGAGAAACTTTTTATTTCTTCTTCACATTTTTTTCGCATTGTGGCCTGATTAACTAAGTTGAAATTTCTGATGTCTTAACAAGGAATCAAAACCTTTTCAGATATATGTTTTTTTTATAAAATTCTTCGCATTTTCACGCCTTGACAAAAAATATTTTAAAAATCTATTAAATAGAATATATTTTAATGTTCAACGAGCACTAACTGCCTTTTAACATTGTTTCACCCTTTTAAAGCAAGGCCACGACACACAAGCTTGAGTTGTTTATGAGTTGTGAGCAATTAAGTTAACAACCAACTATTCGACTTACCCCATAATTTTCATCCCCTCTAATTTGCACTCTAAAACCCATAAGTTCACTCTCAATTTATCAAGTTCTCTTTTTGATATCTCATTAATGTCCTGAATGTAATATTTTATTATGTGATGATATTACTTTTAAAAGATATTTACAGCGAAATTCAAAATAATTCATCATGTTGAAACTGTGACAGTTCAACTGCATCAATTGACATGTGATTTCTAGATAATTTATTGCTTAATCCAACACACCAAGAATGAATTCGAACGAATTGCAAAGTTTAAGAATTTAAAGAAAAATAAAATGTTTAATTTTCAGAAGAAAATCGATGAACCCTTGATGAGGAAATTTCAAAACTTTTTGAAGTAAACTAAACAACCTTTTTAAGTATTTACCTAAATTCACACAATCTGACCCAATTTCTTTAATGTTTCTCACATAAAAAGAGCAAGAAATAGGAAAATTAGATTTGAAGATAAAAAATTCTTTAAACTAACATTGAGTACTCTAATGAACTTATTTTATTGTTGGATGAGAGTGCAATCAGAGCAAATCTACTCGAGTCCTTATGAAGATGCATTAGTTGGAATGTCAGAGGTGCTGAAATGTGCTAATCCATCGTCAGAGAGTTTGCAATCTGTTTTTCTTGCTGACGAGTCTAAAATGAAAATTAATTCCATGATGAAGTGAATGTGAGCACTTTAAGCTTTAATCTCTTCCATATCGCTTCATGATTTGTAAAAAGCTTTTAATAAATATCAAAATTTTTGATATGCATATATTTTTTAAATTTAAAAATGGATAAATTTTCAGCAAAATTTCTCCATAATGCAATGAATCATGATGAACTTGTTTTGTTGATGCAATGACTGACAAATTTTATGCAAACGAAACTAAATTTTGTGCATTCAAATTGAAATAATTTATGTCTGAGATACGGACATGTGCGCAATATGAAACAAGATGGGTCTGCAAACGGCGTTGCCATTTCCAATAGCTCCGCATAGATTAGTACCCTATTCCGTTGAAATGGGCATTAGTGGCACTCTTGGTTAATCATGAAGGACATTCTTCAAAAATCATCAAAACGCCTGCAAAAGACAAGACAAATGAAGCATAGCTGAAAATGACATTATCACCCTGGCCGACCATGATGGACACCTCAAAAATCGTCAGTGTCTCTTTCCTTTTCCCTAACCATATTCTAAAATATTGTGACTGGCGGTTCATTCAATCACCATTCTAAAAATTAGTGGCACTCCTGGCCGGCAGAACATCCTCAAAAAAATGAATCACTGAAAGAGAGTCAACGAACATAACCAATAAAGAAAAGAAAAGGAAACACGACGGTCCTTGAGGGTCAACCTCAAAACAAAAACTTCTTGAAATAAAAAAAATTTAACCACAAACCCAATCAAATCCAACCAGCCGTTCTTGAGATATGCGTTCATAAGATCGTAAGAAAGAAAAAGTGAGAAAGAAGAAAGGAGAAAGAGATACTTAAAAGCTAAGTAGGATCAACGATTTAAATTGTTTCGCCAATTTGTAGGGTTGACAGGCCTATATTTGAGTATAAGTTGAATCAAAAGAAGAGGGGGAAAAGGAAAAAAAAAAAAGGAAAATTTTATCTCTTTTTTTGTGAAAAAAAAAATTCTTTTTGATGTGTTTTATGGGAGAAACAAGAAAATTTTTATTTATTTTTAAAAATCGTTTTAAATTTTAAATAAAAAAATTATTAAAAATTCCATGATCACATTCACGATGTTGTCGTTCATAATAAAGTGTTTGACGCTATAATAAAGTCAGTTTGTATGCATGGAATAAAATATTTATCTCGAAAAAAATAAAATCACAGCATTTTTGTTGTTAATCTCGTGTGGCAAAAAAATCAAATCAGAAAAAAGCTGCAAAAAATCTTTTTCATTTTTAAGCACAAAGCTCTCATAAATTGGCACAAAAAATACGAAGAAGATTTATGACACAACAAAAAAGTGTTTAAAATACCACTTTTGTTTATATGATTTCTTATGTTCTGATGATAATCCACAAAAATATATTCAACAGTAACAGTCATCGAGCTTTTTAACGAAGCTTTTTGTGAGCATGCGTCACTGAAAGCTCTTACAATGTGGACTTTGTAGAACAAACTCATGATTGTAAATAAATAAATAAACAAACAGTGCATTTAATTTACATAAATTATGCTGCAATTGTTAAAGCAGATAGGGTTGAAGTCTGTCAATTAAGAGAATGCTTCACAATTTGCTAATGAATATTAATTACCATTGCACAAGTTCCCATCGCAATTTATTTTTTTATCCCGGCATCACGAGAGTCATTTTTCAAAGCAAATCGAGAACTGCCTCGAGCGTTTTTCTTTCTCCTTAATGATTATTCATCCAATGAATGGAAAAATATGTGGAAGTAAAAGTGATTGTTGTACTCGAGGATATTTTGAATTTTTTAAGATTCCAAAAATAAATTCCTTGATTTTCTCTTCTTCAATTTGGTGATTAAATTCCAACGTCTCTTTAATAATTGCAATTTATCTTAATCACTTTTCGACGTGTTTAAAATTTTGTTATATTTAGAATGGCGGCATCACATGGTTTGTTTTTGCCACTCCTTTTAAATTCAACACCCAAACCGCATGTTTTACCTTTTCTACATGGTCCTCATGAGCTACAACCTATAAATTGCTACGTGATCACTTTAACGTCTTAATGCTGACTCAAATTACTGTAGTAACCATAAAGTGATGGGAAAAAAGCTCTATAATTACTCCAACAACAACAACTATGTAATTCTCAAGGCAAAACTTCCTTCGTAATGCAATAAAAATTTCCTCACTTGAATGGCAATGGGAAAAGTAAAATTGTCTTTTGAGGGAGCAAAAAACCTCAACAAACATAAACTTCCTTAAATGTTCTCCAGCAATGGCTTACAGCGGTCGAAAGTATTGTACAAAAAAATTTATTTAAAATGCATTTAAACTGTGAAAGTGTTTACAAAAAAATTCTATTTTCTCAAAAATTTGAAAAGTTCAAAAGTTGTATTAAGTTGAAAACTTTCAAATTAAAAAAAATTGTCATTTTATGCTGAAATTAAAATTAAAGTTCCTATAAATTATAAAATATTTGTTTTTATTTTTTCATAAAGAGTCGGCTTGCCACCTTTTAATATTCAAGCTTTTAAAATCATTAAAAAAATTTGATGCCATTAAAATTTAAATCATCTGTTTTGTCGCTCAAAAACCAATTATTTACCATTCATCATTGAGCAAGCAAATTTTTGAGTTGATAAATTTAATCTCACGAGTCGTGATTGTCTGTCAGCGTTGTCAACAGAAAAATGTCGTCAGTCGACTGTTTATGCAAGGATATTTTTGGGCGTGCATCAGGTGCGGATGAAAAAAGATAATTATTAAGCTTACGCTGTGACATGATGTTTAATAATTCAAAAAATGTGTTCGCTCCATTTCTTTGTGAATGGTTGTGACGTCAGAAGAGAGGAAATGCCTTAGTTGGAAAATTTGGGCTATTTTTAAAACATCTGTGTACTTCTCATGAGTGGTTATCGATTTAAATGAAAAAATAAAGTAAGAAAGTTTTGGTCATTAAAATGCAATTTCGAGTCACAAACTAAACGCGGAATGGGAATTTTTACAGGATGATGTTGATCTTTTATTCTGCAACTAAAACAAATTCTCAACATATTAAAAATTTAACTACCTTTTTACATACAAAAGTTTCATGGTTTTACTTAACCCCTCAAATCATGATTATCACATTAAATCAAAACGACACGCACTAAGCGGTGATAAAAATAACTCGCGACATAAAAAAATAAACGCACGCACCCAAAACGGAAAAAACCTACTTTCAATTGTGCACTTGGCCGATTAGCACAAAATGCTAAATTAAATATTCATGTAAGGCTGACATGGAGAAATTTAATGAGCTCTGCCATCTATTAATTTCACCCTTAAGCACCGTTGTCATAATACACCGGGGATAACCTTGAACTTAGTGGAAGAGGAGCAAAAACACGAAAGCTGTAAAATTCTATACGTCCTGTCAGTTAGCGTGAAGTTTTCGGGAAAAACCTCTCGAAATCACCATTCACAACCAGTGTAAATACTCAATGATTTTCCATGAGATCTTTATGATCCGTGAAGCGTATTGGATTGGAAAGTCATCAATTTCTAATGAGGCAAAAAAGAGATGGGGATAACAATACGTCATACGTAAATAATAGTAGACCTTTTCCGCATTCATGAATTATTTAGAATTCCAGTAGAAATTTTGTTTTGTCTGTGTTTTTATAGAAAGCATGTCAATGGAGCATTTAAATTATTAATTTCATTACGGACTGTTTTTAATTCAACAATCGAAAGACTTAATGAAAAAAGTTTAGATTTTAAAGGTTATGACGCGTCATGACGCCACAAAAGGTAAAATTGAATCAAAATTAAATATCAAGTCCAAAAGTTTTGATTGATCCTGGATTAATTTGATAAATCCTAGATTATTTTTAATTGATCTCGGATTAATTTTAATCCGTAAAAACTTTCTTCTTTGATTAGAAAATCATAAAAACTGTTAAATTTTTTGAAAATTTAAGAATTCAAAGCTAAAACAGAGCTTTTCAAAAAAAATATTCTATTTGCTCAAAATAGCCTAGGCAACAAAACCATTAATTTTCCATTCTCTCAATTTATTTTAATCAGTGACAAATTTTACTTAAAAGCACATGGCAGTATATCATGTCAGTTGGCTACGGTAGTGAACAACCCTTATTACTTTCCATCGATAGACAATATCGTGAGTGTATGGACACACATATGCAGGTGGCGTTTCCAGTAAGTTCCGATATTCAACAAACGCTCACTAATAAATTTAACTTCCATTTCTAGTCGAGATATTGAAGTGAAAGGACATAAAAAGAGAAAGTTCGATCGGTTGTTCTCATTAATTTTGCTTATAGATATTTTTGGCAGCTTTTTTTCGGATATTTTGCAGTGTTGTGAAACATTTTTCCGTTAAATTTGATATTTAAAGAAAAAAAACTTTCAGCACAGGTGCATTTTTTTAGAATTTTCTTATTCGACCGTCACAGAACAAAATCGAGTGAATTATTCATGAGGCAATAATGAAAGTCAGTCATAGTGAGAGGAGTGCTGATTAATATTTTAAAGTTCAAAGCGAGTGAAGAAGAATAAAAGAGTTTAAAAAAGAATAAAATTGAGCTTTTCAAGGACTTTACGATAAATTGTGTTAAAAGCTCAATAAATATCGAAAACTATCGATTTTTTTGTCACACATAAAAAAGAAAAACGAGTTAAATGTAAGTAAGTGTGATAAATAATTCAAATCATATTCATGAATACTTGTGAAGTGAGAATCTCAGTGGAACCTCTAAATAGACTCAAATGGATATGAGGCAAACAAACAATGAAGCGCAGGATGTTGTTGCGGATTTAAAGCGCTTGAAAGTCAATGTCGAATTTAAAGCCAAAGAGTTGGAGAAAAATCGTAAAGCTCATTCGAGTCCAAGTAAATCGATGCGTAGGACAAGCGATTTTTTTGGAGAAAATTCACAGGTGAGAAATTTATGAGAAGCTATTTTTAGGGCAGTGAAAACAGTTTGAAGATAAAAATAAATTTATATTTTTAGAGTTACAGAAATAAATTTTAAATTAATTAATAATTATAGTAGATTTGTATGAGGTAGTTTCTGAAGCTAAATGCTAATAAAAGAAAAGAGCCCGTTTAGATTTTAACTTAATATTTTTTCCGTTAAGATAAACATAAATTTAAAATAACACAATAAATTTTTTTGCGATAATCCAAAAATATCAAATCTTCATCAAGTTTTCGCTGTCCGCATATTCAACAACTTTTGACCACTTCAATTCATTAGGTCATTATTATCGCTTGCTATTTACATACCCTTCAATTTTATCATGACCATTTTCCTCTCATATTTAATTCATTAAATCTCACGTGTGTACAGAAAAAACACGCAAGTCAATCGATATTAATTGCGAATGCGAGACATTCACGTTTCCATGTGCTTAATTTAACTCTCTTTGTTTATATAATTCATAAACAATCGCCATTTGTCTCCAATTTTGCATGATATAAGGATTCAACATGCGATTCAATGTCATTACACGATGTCGGAAAGCTTCGTAAATAGCGCTTTCATGTATGTCGGAAGTGTATTTTTCTTTTTTATATGATACGTGTGTGAGAGTGAAATCGGTTGTAAACGTTGCAATGCGTGGAAATTGATTTTTTTTTCTGTGTGGGTTTGCAATGTCGCGTTTCCTGTTTCGATAATTGATTCAGTGAAAGTTTTCAAAAAGCGTTTAATGGTTGTAAATATTTGATGGCGTTTAAAACGTTTTAAAATTTAATTTGTTAGGAAAACAAATTTCTTAAAGTTTAAAATTTTATTAAAAAAAATATGAATTTAAACTTTTAGAGCTTTTTCCTTAAAGACTTTTGTTTTTCATTTATTTTTAGAAAAGTTATTAATAGTTTTTTTGGGTTTTGACTCTATTTTTGTAATTCATGTAGTTTTTGATGATCTTTTCAATTCTTTATGAGTTTGATTTTCTGACCTAAATTGACGTCGATTGTTACAAAAGAAAATAAATCCAATTTAAAATTTTCCCTCTCTTTTTTTAGAGCGTTGGTGAAATGCAAAGATCATCACAAAGGCAAACACGCTCATTGAATAACATTGTTGAAAATCCAGATGGTTGGCGATTACATGACAAAAAGAATAATTCAAATGTTTTATTCATCAACGAGGGCAGCAACGTGGTTGTAAAAGGAACTAATTCGTCCAATTATAGTGAAACGATCGAAGAGTAAGCGCAAATGTTTATTTTTGGTTGATTGGATTCAAAAGCATTTAATGATTGACCTGTTCTATTAATATTTTTTTTTGGTGTACGACACTTAACATTAAAATTTTAGAGGAAAAAAGTTTAAGTACCTAACTTTTTGAAATTTATTTTAGTGACGCCTTTGGACCACCTGTTCATCCAAATTACCTTCCCGGTACGCCAATGATCGATACAATTTCTGAAGTATCGCAAAGTTACGAGGATGGGTTTAGTTTTACAAACGAAAGACGTCCATCAATAAACGGCAGCTACGACGATAGCTATTATTCTCTCAACACTAAAATTGGAATTTTGCAACGATTTACTGAACTTGAAAGTATGCATCCGAGCGCTTTGGAACGTAAAGTGTCGTACAAGCGTCGTAAAAAATTTACTAGCGCCGACACAATAAAGGAAATCTCGCCGGATAGCGGACAAGGCGATGACATTTCCCTTTATGCGTTAGAGCAAGACAGTGAGCTGATGGTGGAGGAGGAAATTAACAGCGCGGAAAGAAGACCGAGCAAGCAAGATTCGGAATTGGTCGAAGATCCTGACTCACTTTATTTCAGAGATGGTCGACGACAGATTGACATGGTTCTCTGTTATTTCGAAGAGTACGATGGAGCTATGACAGAGGAGCAGGCAATTCAAATAGAAAAACGTCGCTGCTTTCACGAGAACCTAATTAAGGAAGGACTCGATCTTGAGATTGAAGATAAAAGTCAGTCATTCGACGAGAAAACATATTTCGTTAAAATACACTTACCGTGGCGCACGGAATCACGATATTCGGAAGTAATGAATTTAAAATTACCCGTAAAACGTTTCATAACGATAAGTGTAAAGCAGGAGGGTGAGCAAAGTCAAATTCTCGGAAATACCAAATTCATTCGAAAGCTCTACACTTTTCTTCAAAAGAACTGGCGTTACATTAAAAGCTTTACGATGTATGACTTTAACCTAATCGAGCGTGAGCCCTCATTTTATTCGGCGACGTCAGGCGGAAAGCGAGAAGAGCAGTTTATCGTAAAGGATCGATTGACACACTACACGAATGCGCAACGTAGTGCGATTGTGTTTCAAATATTGTTGCGTGCGAAATATGATGAAGGCGAAAAGTGCGGCATTAGGAGGTTGCTGAACGATGCAACCTATAACGCATGTTTCCCACTTCATGAAGGTCGCTACGATGGACCGCACATATCAGGTGCTCTTTTAGATAGAAGAGTAAGATTACCACAATCTCAAAAAAGAAAAAGACACGAGAGCTTTTATTGAAAGTTTCCTTCTAAAAGCTTGACTTTAAATTTTTGAAAATATAAAATCCGTTAAAATTATTCAACAGTTATTAATTGACGCGTGTCTTTCTCCTAATTTATGATATAACAAATTACAAATTTTCTTCCATTCGACAGCTTTTATATCTCGAATGGGCGCATCCGTTTAGAACATGGTATAAACGCCAACCTCTCTGCCTTGTGCGTAAATATTTCGGTGACAAAATATCTCTCTACTTTTGTTGGCTGGGCTTTTATACATGGGCCCTCGTTCCGCCGGCAATCGTTGGTTTTATCTGCTTCATTTATGGCATTTCTACAATGAATAGCAGCGATAATACGCCTAGTAAAGAGATGTGTGATGAATTCGGCACCGGATCTACAGTTCTATGTCCACTCTGTGATAAAGCTTGCAGTTATCAGAAGCTACATGACAGTTGTCTCTATGCTCAAATTACTTATTTATTCGACAATCCCGCAACAGTATTCTTTGCTATTTTCATGTCCCTCTGGGCAACGACATTTTTAGAGCTCTGGAAGCGGAAACAATCGGTAAGTGATTGCCATGTTTTCTTTCCACACACATGACTTGTGACGTCAATGAAATTAATTTAGATCATCATATGGGAATGGGATCTTAATGGAATTGAAAATGATGAGGAACCGAGACCGGAATTTGAGTCATCTGTGAAGACATTTCGAATTAATCCAGTGACGCGTGAGAGAGAAGTGAGTGAACATAACACGGGAGATAATGTGTGGCACTAATTAATTCCTCATTCACAGCCTTACATGCCATATTGGAGTCGCTTTTTTCGTCTAATGGCGACGGGATCGGTTGTACTGTTTATGGTTTGCGTGGTACTCGGTGCCGTTTTAGGAACAATCATTTATCGCATTACATTGGTTTCAGTCGTTCATAGCGGATTCGATGGAGTTTGTGAGTTTGCATTTTTAATTCAGTTCATTGGGCTTCCAAAAGCACCTAAAAAATTATCGCTGATGTACATTTAAATTTCATTCACTGCAGTTATCAAAAGCCACGCAAAGCTCTTCACTTCAATGTCGGCCGCTTTCATTAACTTGATTATCATTATGCTGCTTACAAAGGTAATTTATGAGAGAGGATTGTACGTGGGCTTTGTAACATGTTCGATGTGAAATCGAGTTGAAAAAGGCACACTTTACGGCAAAGTTACCATTTATACTCGATTTAATCTATTAAGAAGAAAAATGTATTCACCTTTTTATCCTCACTCTCTCTCTCTCTCTTTTTAACTCACTCGCAATACAAAAAAAAGGTTTATCATCGTTTAGCACTTTATCTTGTGGCGTTAGAGAATCCTCGAACACAAACGGAATACGAGGATAGCTACACATTCAAGATCTTCGTATTTGAATTTATGAATTACTACTCCTCATTGATTTACATCGCCTTTTTTAAGGGCCGCTTTTTCGATTATCCGGGCGATGATGAAGCGAGAAGAAGCGAATTTTTTCAGCTCAAGGGTGATGTATGCGATCCCGCAGGGTGCCTTAGTGAGCTCTGCATTCAATTATCGATCATCATGGTGGGCAAGCAGTTCTGGAATAATTTCATGGAATTTCTCTATCCGGCAATTTATAACTGGTATCGACGATTTAAGCATCGACGTGAGACGAAAGACCAAAAACACATGCACATGGTGAGTGAGATAATGGAGGAGAGCAAATTTTTCATCATTTCCTGTAAATTTTGTTTTAGTCATGGGAGCAAGATTATCATCTCCAGGATCCAGGGCGTTTGGCATTGTTTGATGAATACCTTGAAATGAGTGAGTGATAAAATTATCTAAATTGTGTTAAAAACAAACTAAATTTTAAAATTTTATTTCAGTCATTCAATATGGATTTGTGACACTTTTTGTTGCTGCGTTTCCATTAGCACCACTTTTTGGTATGTCCTTGCTGTCTTTTTCATCATCATTAATTTTTCACTCTTGCATCTCTCGTTTCGCACAACGACGTGTGTAGCGCTCATTAATAACATTACGGAAATTCGCCTCGACGCATACAAAATGGTATCGCAAGCTCGACGACCCTTAGCGGAGAGGGTTGAGGATATAGGTAAGAAAAATGAATTACACCTTTTTCTGAGAAATTTGGAGTCTAGAAATTTTAAAGTTTTAGAAGTTTGTTTTAAACGTTTAAAATATTATTTCATTTAGCTAGTTAAAATTAATTAATTTCTACCACTATAAATATCTTAAAGATATAAATTCAACCTTATTCGTAAATGGAATAATTTTAAAGTTCAACAATTAAGGGTGGAGGTGGGAGGCAATAACCCCACATTACAATTATAATAAATATGGAATTATTGCCCGAAAATCACTAAATAACTTCACTTACGCTCTGAAGTGGAGTTATTTTCAAAAAAATCGTGGAGTTATTGCCTCCCACCCACTGAATTTATTTCTCTCTTTCCAAATTAATTAAACGCAAACTAGGAGCATGGTGAGGACACGCTTGTGAAAAAGCAATTAAACAAGTGAAATTGAAATTTCTTCCTTTTACATTTTAAGGTATGGAATTTTAAAAATCATAACGTACATTGCTGTCGTGTCAAACGTAAGAAATCAATTTATTTTAAACCAATAATTTACGCTACATTTAACAGGCGTTTGTGATTGCCTACACGAGTGACTTTATTCCCAGAATGGTGTACAAATTTGTATACTCCCCGTCACACGATTTACGTGGCTATGTTAATCACAGCTTGTCATACTTTAACACCTCAGATTATCGAGATGAGTGGGGTGCAAAGTCGGAAACGGATCCCGAAATATGTCGATATCGAGGATATCGAATGCCTTATAACGATACTGATCCATATGGCTTATCGCCAGTCTATTGGCACGTGTTTGCCGCTAGATTAGCGTTTGTCGTTATTTTTGAACATTTAGTATTTGTGATAACCGCCTTTATGCAATTTCTTATACCCGATGTACCTCGTGAACTTAAGACTCAAATGCAACGTGAGCAACTGCTCGCCAAAGAAGCCAAATATCAACATGGTCTTAATAAGGCGGAAGACGAATATGGAGATTTATTACTAGCGATTAGAGAAAATAACACTACAAACGTTCATAGCAATGGGAGCAGTAATAGCTTTCCGAGGGCACATTCGAGGAGTAAGTTTTTGACCCCAAAGTAATCTAATAACGCTAAGATAATATTTTTATAGGCTTAGGAAGATCCACGCGAGTAATTGAATCTCAGCATATGGGACTTTCACATCGCCCGCGCACTCGCATGTCCTTGGAATCGACTGTATGGGAGACTGATGAACGCAAAGAATAATTTAATCATTTTTTAAGAGAATTGCTCAAAATAAAGTGTAACGTATTTTAAATATTTGAAAAAAAAAATTTGTTTGAATTTTTAGTAACCGTTATTTAACAAACGAAAGAGTCTCAGATATCTTGAAAACATTTTTAAAAATAAATTGTTGAATAAATACTTGCTGCAGAATTTATTTATTTTAAGAATTGAAAAAAAATAAACTTTGGAATCGTGAGTGTTGAAATTGAATATTTTTCTTCTTTATAATTTGCGCAGATCAAACTATAATATTTTCTCTTTCTACTCATATTGTTAATTAGTGTAAAACAGATTGGGTAAAAACGCGCAATTAAAATAAAGAAATTTTTGTTCTCTCTTTCATATATTTTCTCACTCTCTCATTTTATCTATCAGCTGTTTTCAAGTTCATGAGAGAATGAATAAATTGATCCACATATTAATTACACCACATTTTTTGCAATTACTATGAATCATCGCAAAAAGAATCGCCTGATCGTATGACGTAAAAAGAATTTTATTATGGTTGTTTTATTATTCTTTTAAATCATAACCTACCTCAACATAAATTTTTTTCGCAGTCAGTCGTGGCAAAAACATTCTCATTTTTCACGAAGTTGACGCAAGGTTTATTGTGAACTTCGAAACTAAAGCGAAAAAAAATGTAAACAGACGCTTACGTGCTGTTCATAGGATCAGAAGATGAACTATAAGTGTCTTTTCATTAGCCCCCATAAACTCAATCTTAAATGCAAGTCTTAGAATTTTTTTATCTCTCATCCGGCTCATAGTTTTAACTCATGACACGAGCGTGATTTTACTGTGGGATTGCTAGACGACCGATAGAGAATTTAATGTCACCAGAGGTGACGATAGAGAAATTCCATTTGAGACATTAAATTACCCGAGATTAATATGGGTTATGATTTTTGGAAAGATGAGAGCATGAAACAGGAACAAATTGTGATCGTGATGTCTGGCATGCATCCGTGATATGATTAAAAATAATTAAAATCAAAATCTTAAATTTATAAAAAAAATCTGAACATTTTAAATTTCCCGCTCAATTTTTTAAATGTCTGAGGGCTCGACTAGCTTGAAAAAAAGGGACAGAAATATTTTTTTGATCACTCACAAAGCTTGACGATGAAATCAAGCATCAAAAAAAAAGATAAATAAATTCACTCGTCACTCGCCACATCATCCTCCAATTTCTAATGATTTCATAATAATAAAAATATCATCAATCCTAAGCAAATTGAATGCGAAAAGTAATAAAATTAATATTTCAAGATATTGAGTCATTCGCTCGGCGATTCTTTTATTCATATGGCGTTGTAACTGAAAAATGTATTTCAAGAGAGCATCACAATATCATACGATATTTTTGTCTCTTTCTGATTGGTCGATGCACTTCGCTTACGCTCTAAACTCTCACTTTTTTCTCTCTTTCTCTCTTCTCACATAGAAAAAAGACAAAACAGAAGGTATGCGAGCCACAGTCGTTAGCACAATTCCAAATTGAACAGTCGATTTTTTTTCGCTCTCGTGAAAAATTATTTAAAAACATTTAGGAAAAAAAGATTATTAAAGAAAGTGCAGTGTGTGTGTGTGCAGCAACATAAATTCAAATCACATCAAAATTGTAAGTTTAATTTAAAAACTTGAATCTTATACAATCTAAAATGTGCGACTTTCGTAATGATTGAGCAACGTCATCTCTCGCAACCTTTTTTATCATCGAACGAGCCTCATAAACCCCCAAAAAAAAAGTTGAAAGATCGTATGATCACTCAATATTGCATAATAATTAAGTTTTTACTTTTTTCCCTCTTTTTATTTCTTTTCGCGAATTTTAAAATGAGGCGACAAAAATAACCTTCGAGAAATGTTTACTTCAAAAAAAAATATATCGGCACGACGTGAGAATATGTTTTGAGCTTGAGTGTGCCAAAATAAAAAGAGTAAAGAAATCGTGTCATTATCATCGAACTTCCCGGAAATAATTTTGATGGGTTTTCGATGAGATACAGAATTTTTTAGTGGCGCACGCATAACCTTAACAAAAAAAACACTATTATTGACCTTCGAAATAATTCTTGAATGAGCTCGAAGGCAAGTGCGTTGGATCCAAAAATAGTTTTAAACATGTTCTCTAAGATTTACGCGCAATTTTTCGGGATCTTATTTCTTTATATTTGCTTTTGTTCATTCTATGTATCAGTGCTTTGTTATTGTTTCCTTTAGCAATGCGTCACGTTTAAGATCTGTATGACGTACTTTTATATCATCGATGCGGCAAAAAAAACTGCTAAATTCCAACGACTTTTTAGAATTGTTTTAAGCATTAAAATTTTAACTCAGTAGACGTCACACATTCTTAAGAATTTTCGACATAACTAATGCACAAGTAATTAACAACATAAATAAAAACAAGTTTGCAAGAATCACCATTGTCGCCTCATTAAATGGTATGTGAATGTCAAACGACATAAATGTAAGCACGATGAGGTGTTGTTGCAAATGTTTGCATTCATATATATATATATTTTGGATATCACGCCACTCTCTCGCTTCCATTGCTTTATCCATATAGACAATGTTTTATTTTTAGACTCGACATTCGAGGGGATAAAGTGTGTGGATTTTGTGTGGTTCGATATGCGCATTGCATTATGAATATGGCACAGAGCACCACACCCTCATTCACAAAAAACATCGTACGATATTTTTACCGTTTTTTTCGGTTTCCCTCTTAGTCGTCTGATGATTGCTTTTTCGTGTACTACGGTTTTGGAATGCAACGCTCTCTCTCTCATTTTTATATCTGCTGGCAATGATGTGCATTATTTTTAACAACCGGTGAAAGAATTTCCGGATTTCTTATACTTAATGGGAAAATCAAAAAATTCAACAACAGATTTTATCAGGTTTTTCAAAAACTATAATTGAAAAATCATTAGTTGATAAATTGTTAGATAACACACAAGCGAATATCTCGTATAGACAAGTGCTTTGTCAATAACATTTTCGTCATATCTACTTTAAAGTTGTGTATAAACTACGCAAACAGATCTTTGTACCTTTTCATTAACCGCAGGCGAGAAGCTTTTTAAGATAGTGAATGACGTGGTTTAAAATTAATTAATTTTATTGTTCTTTTAAGCGTATTCAAAAAAATTTTTTTATTGAATTAATAGAAGAATTCCGAGTTATGATGTGGGTCTTAAAAGAGAGAGAGTTGTGTCCTATTTAAAAGTATGCAAAATTTGAGCTTGATTATAGATTTTACCGGTGAAAACTTTCTTTAAAAATATTTTGAGATTGACAGTGTTCGCGATATTTATAAAGTTTTGCTTTTTCTTATCGGTCAACGCCTCAAACTTAAGCTGTCAAGCACCAATCTGAAATTATTTAATTAAATACGGTTTTTTCTGATAAGAATTTTTTTAATTATAAGCTTTAACGCTCCCGATAATTGATTACAAAAAAGTACTTAGTCACAACATGACAGACACGAGACTGTTTTAATGGCTTAAATTTGAATTCCAAATTATACAGCAACAATTGCTTGCACTAACTTAATTGATCGTTTATTGTTTGGAATTTAAAGCATGCATGCAAAACAATTGAATTTTTGCAATTTTTAAAATTTTCTTTTCGTAAAATTTTTTTCATTAATTAAAAAATATTGTGTAAATTTTTCTAATCTTCTGTTTATATTATTAAAACGTAAACTCTTTCATGAATGAATGATCTCACTTTCAGCGATCACAATACTCTACTCCCACACATGACTATCCACACGAGTTTATATTCCACGTGTTCGCTTTAAAAATTTAAATTAGAAAATTGATTTATATTTCTGTGGAATTTAGATTAGCATGCGATCACCAAATGATGCAATAAATAGTTGATGATGTTTGCTTCCACCCTTGACTGATCATTTGATCATGCAATCCAATCTAGATCATTGCTTTTAGTTTTAAAATATTGAAAAAGATTCGGTTTAGTATCGATGTTTATGTCTGAAAATTATCACGATTTATTGTGAATTAAGCAATTTTCACTATCAGTGATCATCAAGATTAAATTTAATTCGAGAACTTTGTACTTTGATTTTCACGGTATCGTTTGTGCTCGGTAGCGTTGAGAAGTATTTTTTTTTGGACTTTGACGCCGCGTGTGATCACAATATCATGTGATAATTTTCTCAAAATACTTTTCAAGTTTAATGATGACTTTAGTGATTAGATAACGATTGTCAAGAGTATCTCACGCAGGTCATGAATTTTTTTAATGATAACTCTTTAAAGTCATTAAAAGTCCATTATGAATATTAAATTGACGCATGGGGAGGACATTAAAGCACTTTGAACTTCGCTTCAAGTAATTCACTTGAATTAATGCCAATTTCCTATTAATTTTTAAGTCGAGTAATTGCCGGTTGCTCAAGTCATCCTTTTCTTTGACCTTCATGCGATTTCATTTTATTTTTTCAAAGTCCACATTTTCTCGCATAAATTTTCCCACGATTATAAATTTTTAATTCTTTTCATTTGCAGTCACTAAATTTGTGAAAGAAAAATCATAAAATGTCGTCGAAGCAAAAAGCAATTCGTGAAGCGGCCAACTTTCGAGTCACCGATCCAAGTGAGGCTGTCAAACTTTTTTCAAACCCACGCGACAAGACGGCCGCAATGGATCCAATTACAATTCCACAACTGATGAACAGAACGGTTGAGAATTATGGAAATCATCCAGCACTCATGCACAAAGATCCAGTTAGCAAAAAGTGGCAGGCGATAACATACAGAGAGTATAAAGAGCGCGTTGACAAGATGGCAAAGGTCTTCATTAAGCTCGGACTTGAACGTCACGGCAGTGTCGCCGTTCTCGCATTCAATAGCGTTGAATGGTTTGTTTCTGAACTGGCGGCTATTCATGCTGGGTAAGCTAATTGGCACTTGATGTCGATTTAAATAAAATTATTAATTAAAATTTATTTTTGCAGTGGCATTATTGTCGGTGTTTACACAACCAACTCTGTCGAAGCCTGTCAATATGTGCTCGAGAAGAGCAAAGCAAATATCGTTGTTGTCGATGATGCAAAGCAGATGGAGAAAATTCATGCGATTAAGGACAAATTGCCACATCTGAAGGCGGTCATTCAAACTAATTCGCCATATGCAACTTACGTGAAGCGTGCCGATGGGTTTTATCGTTGGAGTGAGCTGGAAGCGATAAATACTGATGACGTTGAGGAAGAATATAAGCAAAGAGTAAAATCAATTGTGGCGAATGAATGTTGCTGCGAGGTCTTCACATCGGGAACCACAGGAAATCCTAAAGGTGCAATGCTTTCACATGACAATTTCACATGGGATGCCTACTCTTTTACAGTCTTTGTTGATGGCCTTCAAATGGGCAAGGAAGTGCTCGTTTCCTACTTACCACTCTCACATGTTGCCGCACAAATTATCGACATTTTCATTTCACTTACAATCGCAGCGACGGTTTATTTCGCTGATAAGGATGCACTTAAGGGTTCACTTGTGAATACTCTCGTCGATGCTCGACCTACAGCATTTCTGGGCGTTCCAAGAGTCTATGAAAAAATTCAAGAGAAAATGATGCAAGTTGGATCACAATCGGGTGCCTTAAAACGAGCGATTGCATCATGGGCCAAAACAGCCACACTAAAACATCACATGGAACGTATGGCTGGTCGTCCGTCAGCATCACTTCAGTACAAGTTGGCAAATAAAATCGTAATGAGCAAAGTCAAGCAAGCCTTGGGCTTCAATCGATGCAAATATTTCATTACTGGTGCAGGTGAGATTTTTAAAACAATTTTTTAAAAACTTTTACTTAATTAAATTTTATTATTTTTTAGCTCCAATGAGTGTTGAGACAAAGAAATATTTCCTCAGTCTTGATATGCCAATTTTGGAGGCATTCGGTATGTCGGAATCAACAGGAGGACACAGCATGGCCACCGTTCACGACCCAACATTTGAGTCGATTGGACGCAGCGCTCCTGGTACTCAGACAAAAATTGTAAATCCAGACGAGAAAGGTCATGGTGAGATTTGTCTTCGTGGACGACACGTTTGCATGGGTTACGTTGGAGAAGTTGAAAAAACTATTGAAGCTATTGACGATGAAGGATGGCTTCACACGGGAGATATCGGTTATATCGATAATGATGGCTACATTTTCATTACGGGACGTCTTAAGGAAATTATCATCACTGCCGGAGGCGAAAACATTCCACCAGTTTTTATTGAAGATCTCGTTAAAGCCGAATGCTCTGCGATATCAAATGCACTTCTCATTGGCGATAAGCGTAAATTCCTTACGATGTTGATCACACTCAAGACTGAAGTCGATGGCGAAGGAGCACCAAAAGATGAACTTGCACTTGAAACCCTCAAAATGCTTGAATCTATGGATTTGAAATATAAAACACTTTCGGAAATTCTCGCCGCCGGTCCATGTCCGAAAGTCTTAAAATCCATTGAGGAAGCAATTATTCGTGCGAATAAACATTCAATTTCAAACGCACAGAAAGTACAAAAATTCGCTATTCTCCCACACGACTTTAGCATTCCAACCGGCGAATTAGGACCAACAATGAAGACCAAGAGAAGCTTCATAACGGATAAATATCATGAAGTGATTGACAAGTTGTATGCTTAAATTTTCAATCATATTTCGCTGTTGTAATTGATACTAAACTTACAATTTAGAGCTTAAATGTCATGATGAGACTCGATAAAGTAATGTCAATTTGAATTTTTCTTATTTTTAAGAAAAAGTTTTGTTCATCATGCAACCTCGGCTTTAGTTAATTAATGAATATCCTATAGCTAGTAATTTATATAAATTTCTACTTTATATATTTTTCTTGGGCTCTTAATTTACCAATTAATAAATCATCTCGGAGTTGGACATTTTTAGGTTTATTCCAAAGTTAAATTTTCTATTACAATTTTATCAAAGACTCAAAGTCTCGTTCGAATTTTAAAGCCCTCCAAAAGTGTCCATGTCCATTTTTTGTAAGCGGGAACTGAATAAAATTAAAAAATAGCTTTTAAATGTGGGAAAATAGTCATAGATAATAATCGAATATATTGCAGTGATGCTTAAATGCAAAATTGATAATAATTAAAGTAAATTCGGAGACTCGAGTGTTTAAAAAATTAAATGTTTCGACCACAAATCAATTAATTTTTGTAAAAAATGTAAATTAGCAAGGTAAAACTTTATCTTATAAGCTTGTAAATGTTTAAAAATTTAAGAAGAAAAATTAAATAAATTTTTGATTAAATAAAAAAGAATTTGGATGTTTTTCTCTCTTTACAGGAAATAAAAATTAATTGAACTAAATTCAATCTTCATATTAAATTTCATAGCGGCGATGATAGAAATTGTGTATGGTTGACTCATGCTACGAAAATAATAAACGTATGAGAGAGAGACAGCTACATTACTTTTTCTGTAGGGCGCCACATTGAATCCCGGGTATTTTTCAAACACATTTCATGACGAATTTTTTCACGTGTTCAATTTTAGTGAAAACCTATCAATTTTTATCTGTAACAGTTCATGACTAAGAGTCATCTGATGCTAGTCATGCTCAACATGTGAAAATATCATCCAGCAAAGTGTGAAACTGTCGAGACAAACTTACATTTTCTTTAGATCCTGAAAAATTTATTAACTCACATGTGTGTCAAAAATAAATTTACATTTTTGCTTAATCATCAACACCAAAGATTTTTCTAAAGTTTTAAATTTTTATTACAACAAGGAGAAAAATTACAAAACAAATTTCTACTTAAGATCTAACAATTGAATGATAAATTTTATCATCTAAAGTCTCGTGAGACAATTTAATAGTAAATTTATTTAAAAAAGCAGCAAAAATTTTATTTTACAGTTTTCTAGGCGAAATAATTAATATCAAAAAAATTATACGTGCGATGAAGTTTTGAGGTATTTTTTGTATGTCCTGCGAATAAACAAAGGATTGAAAATTGTGGTTTAAATGTGCACTATTAGCTACAAAACAAAACGTTAAATAAATTGAACCAAATTTAAATTTAACAAAAATTTTAATGTTAAAAATTAAAACCAGAAATTTTATTTTAAATTTAAAAGTCAAAATTTATAAAAATAAAGATAAAATTTTAATACACATTTTCAATCCATTTGTTTCTATGTTCAAAATTAAAAAATTCTAACTTAAAAATACTTCGGCAACGTGACTCACTTGTTGAGCGTCTACAAATTCATTTTACGCAGCTATGGTCATTTTTCATTTTCATTTTATCATGACAAATTCTACAAATAATAAGGAACAAAAGCAAAAAAGGTCCCCTTAAAGGATTTAAAATAAAATTCATATTGAGATCATTTTAGCCTTTTTTTGCATCAACATTTTCATGTTAAATTTTAATTTACAAATTACTTCAATGAGATTTAAAAACCTGACGGAGGAAGGTATGGCCAAAATTGGCCTCGATCGGTCAACGATGAGTTTGGCGTGGGTGCATGTGAGGATGTTGGCGGTGTGATCGAGGTTGATGGTGTCGGGGGTGGAAGTGAGGTTGGAGAGAGAAGAGTTGATGGAAGGGGTTTAAAATTTGACGTTGACTGACTTGTACTTGGCATTTGAGCTGAGGTGCCCGCATAATTACTGAAATCATTCGACATCAACAGATGCGGATGATATTTGGGTGATAAAATTGTCGCTGATGAGTCACAACCTTGAGCTTGTGCATGGCAAACTGCCATAATTCCATGAAAATCAAACTTGTACGCATATCTGGACAAAAAAAAATGTTAATTGTTTTTAATTTTTAAAATTTTCATAAATTCACCTTTTACCATGCACTTTTGTCATAATAGATTTGTCATAGTAATACCTCAATGCTCGACTCAACTTATCGTAGTTCATGTTGACTTTGTTCTTTTTGGCTCCCCATTTCCTTGCAACTTCGTCTGGATCAATTAACTTAAACTCACCGGCGGTACCTAAAGAAACGCACCAAATTTTACAAGTCTGTTCTTTATCAAAAACTCACGAGGCTCCACAGAGGAACAAAAATGGAAAGAAAATCGATTTTTTTCGTCTTACCCTCCCACTTTATGAACTCGGAATTGGACGAATCAGCGAGCAGCTCTAAGAGAAATTGCCATAATTGTATCTGCCCGCTGCCTTGTGCGACCAATCTGTGTGTAGCGTTTAGCAGTTGATAGGGATCTGAAAATATAAAAAATCATCATCAGCTTGTTTTGTCATAACTAAAAAAACTCATCGCTTTATTTAAAGGCCTGACTTAAAAAAAGATAAAAAATTTAAATGCTCTGTGGATAGAGAAAATATATTTGATGGAATTTAGATTTTAAAACAGATTTTTTTAAGCTTCTAAAAAAGACATTCACGTCGCTTCGAAGAAATGATACAATTAATGGCTTTTTCATCGGCGCCATATTTCTCTCCATTGTTTCACACTTTAAAAATAATTTTTTAAATTTTTTTAACGCACACGCTAATGAAATTTAAGGGCTTCCGTTTAATGATTAAATTTAACTTTTTGAATTCAAATTGATAAGAAATAAAATATGATGTTAAATTTTGAGGTTTGATAAAATTTTTAGATATCAAGAATTTCTGTTCCTTCTTTTTAATTCATACATAAAATATATTAAATCACTGCAGTGTTTCATTTTCAACGACTAAACAACAATTAATTTTAATTTTTTCTAAAGCTCTTTCATCTGACAAAATAAAATTGACAACTTTAATGAATTTTTTTCATTCAAGAATATTTATTAAAAGCTTTTCTTCACGATTGTTTTAGTTGCCACTTGAACCTCTTAATTATGAGTTCAGAAAAAATATTTAAACGAACGTGAATCATCAGTGAATGAATATTTTTTATTATTTGCTTTCATCTATCAGCGTAAATATTAGAAAGTTGTGATTCATTTATCTTGAAATTTACGTTGAAATATTGCACAGTGCTAATTTTAGTATTCATGAGATAATTAAGTTAGGGCAAGAAATAATTATTTTATTTAATTACTTTAAATTGTATGTCGAAAAGTTAAAATTTTAAATGTCTTAAAGATTTGAATCCTTGAAAGTCCTAATTCATTTGTATAGTCGTTCACTTTTTTTCAAAATAATTTTTGGTTAATTTTCTTTAATTTTTTATAGCATTTAAACAAAATTTTAATTCAATTTTTCATCATTAAAAATTTCAACACAATTGCTTCATTTGAAATCCGCACACGTCACAACATTTTTTTAAACGTTTTAATTTTTACCAGGAAAAAGTCAAAAGAAATCCTTGTGGAAAACCCCAGAAGTAGAACAAATCGTGAGGCATTGCCATTAATCACTTCTAACTTCATTTTCAATTCATCCGTATTGGCATTAAAGACTTCTTTATACACATTATGGCTAATTAATATTCTAATCACACTTCGAGTGACCGAAAATAATATTCCGGCAACAAAAAAGTCTTTAGACGGCGGCGTTGAGTGTCGAGGTGCAATTTTAAAGAATTTTTTGCTATGTATGTTAGGATGACATGATTCAATTGGTTATTCCCAAGGTAGTTTTAAATAAAGTGAATCAATAATTAATTAAAATAATTTTCTTGGCGACTCTATGCAGGTTGCAAAGTGTGTTAAAAAATTAATGAGATACCGAGAAATATTTTCAAACGTTTTCGAGATTGGAAAATATTCTTGCAGTATAGAATCTTTCTCAACATCATTTAAATTGTTGCTTTCAATCTCTTTTAATAATACACCAATAATTTCAGACATTTAACATTTATTTTCTCAGAAGTAAGTCAATTTTTTTAAAGATATCTTTTCATATTTTTTAATCACTCATAATGAACTTTATTTTTTTTCTCACATAATAAACTTTTACCGCTATATAGAACTGGACAGTGGGGTTGCATTCGCGAAACTGCATTAAAGCGTCTTGTATTAATATCATCGGGGAATCGCCACATGTCGAGTCCAACACTCATAATTAATTTTATCACATGTAAGAAACAAAACTAGTTCAAAGTCTCTTGCTTCGAGGTGAATCACAGCGAGTATGCTTAGACTAAAATACGGACACTCTCACGAGTTGACGTTTGAATCGGTCAGAGGACGAGGAAGAACTGATTACTGAAGACTGGATTGTGTGTGTCTTTCTCCTGGGGCGGAAAAACAAAATTTTCCGATTTCCACACGCACACAACAACTTTGTGCCTCCTTTTTTTTGTTTCATCACGACTCACACATTGACACCACCAAATTGACGCTTCCTTCCTTCCTCAAACACCGCAAACTCTCTTTTGTTTGTTTAAGATTTAACTTCTAACCTTTTGTGCTTCTCATGCCGAGAGAAAAAAAGATTTTTATTCCCGGGGTTGAACTAAATTAGAAAATTATGCGGCGATTTATTTTCAATTTATCAAGATTTAAGGAAAAACTATTTTCACAGAGAAAATAAATTGGCTTTTCGGAGATGACCGGATAGTGACAGGAGTTAGGAGATGATAATTCTCGCATTTACACTTGAAGTTCATTAAATAAAGTTTGTGCGATATCATCTATGACATAAATCTCTTTATCAACACGTATGAGAATTTTTTCACCCCTTGAATTTTATTTTTATTTCTCGCAATAATCCACAATCCTTCCGAAAATAAATCTTAAGTACTTAAAGGTGTTTAAGTGAGTTGTTTAGGTGATTTTTATCAATTAAGTTAACTTTATATAAAATTGTCGGTATTTTAGAAATTTTTAACGTGAGCAGAAAATTTTAATTCTTTTAAAAAACTTAAAATTTATTCAAACTTCCAACCCCTAGAATTTTGTGTCATCAATGTCGCCATTTGACTTTCAAATTGACCTCCAACGGTGATCGAGGATTAAGGACATGCTCCGACCTGACATTCGCTCAGAATATTTTCAATTTTCTCGTTGATCTTACACAGCCTGAATAAATTTTTGTGTTTAGGGTTCATCTCGAGGAAGTTTATTGCAATAATATGGAAATTTTGTTCTCGTATTTGGGTGCGCGCACAATTGAGTGAAATAATAAACATCAACAATGTCATAAAAGGGATTTCGTCGGATTTTGAGATGCTCAAATAGAAATATTGTGACACTTGACACTGTGAGTGGATGCAAATATTTTTTGAAGAAAGTTTTAATTTAGAAATATTATTTAAAATTAAAAATATTTTTAAGTTGTTTAAATGTTTGTTAAATTAATTATCATATGAATCTAAAATATGAAATTGTCATTATTTTTTTTTAATGAACTTGTTTATAACTTTAATTTCCAATTCTAAGAAAATGTGTATGCATTATTTTGATTAAAATTGGGTTTTTTCTCCACATATTAAATTTTTATTTGTTTGAAATTCACCCCACAAATCATTTTTAATTCAATTCCCCAACGGCCCATTTTTTGTAAAACTTTAAAATGAAAATAAATTGACCACCACACACATCGAACTTTTTTATCAGATTTCTCCAAAATTCGATTTCTTATCAGCAACGTGTCTCGACTTAAGAAACTTTTTACTAAGAAAATTTTACACAAAAATACTTTAATAAGAATTCTGGTGAAAGTGAATTAATTTAAAAGGCTTTTGGGGTCAAATTGATTTAAAAATTTAAAATAAAATATTGTGAGTTTTTTTGGAGTATAATTAAAACTAAATTAATTTGAAAATCAGTTCAAATTAAATATTTTTAAGACTAAAAAAAATTTAGAAAAAAATCAAAGCAAAAAACTGAAAACTGAATATCCCGCTTAAAATTTACTCATTTTATTATTTTATTAAACGAATCCAATTGTCGAATATCACATGAAATTTAATGTGACAGGAAGGGATGCGAATGACGTCAATTAGCTTACTGATAACCTTTTCAAGGTTTTCGATTGATCGATTCAAAAAAAATGTATTCTTGCGCGAATCTGCTTAAAAAATATTTCACAATTTTTTATCAGTGCATTTCCAATAATTTTAAGTTATCACCGATTGCACAACTCATGTGACAAATAATTTTTTCTCTATTACTTCGATATTGGCACTTCACTTAAAATCAGTCAATTAAAAAAATATCGCCTTTGAAAATAAGAAATATTTCACACATCAACGACAATTTTGCATTCGATTCACAGAATTAAGCTCATTACGAGAAGAAACTCACAACGTTAATTTAATTTATTAGGAATTCGCACAAAGTTCTCATATAAAGAATTGAGGCAAGTAATAAATTTTAGTGTCAACAACATTGAAGCAAATAATATTGTGCTCGTGGCGCCACCAAAACATGTGAGTTTGCTCAATGATTAAGGAGAAATTTTTTAGAGCAAAAATTAGTCATTTTAATAAATTTAATAAAATAAAACTTTAAATCTTACCCGGATCCGCTTCATTATTCAAGCTCTCTTCAACACTTTTTCCAGTTATTTCCATTAAATATTTAAAATGCTGCACGAGACTTTTTCCACCTTCAATCGATCCACATGTCATCCACCAGTCAGCTTTCGTAAATTTTGTCAGCTCATCTCCGGTTTTTGGAAATCTCGCGGCATCAGGCTCGGGCATAATTTTGAATTGTTTGGTTGCCCACTTTATCCATGTCTCAATATGCTTTTCCAACCATGTTGTCGGATCATTAGGAATATAAATTGGCGATGATTCATCGCATTCGTCATTAATATTTTCGGTAGGCCGATTTTCACTTTCATCATCATCGCTGACACTCGTGCAACTACTAAGAACATTGCTACAACTTGTAAGGCTCTCTATCACATAATCACCATCATAACTTTTGTTTTCATTGTCATCGCTTTGCATCTTGAAAGCGACATTCACAAACTGACACTATTCGTCTACATTTTCGTTCCCTTTTTACTTCTCTCGCCGCACTTTCCATTGCAATATTAAAAACTTTCCTCATACACTCCTAATTTCAGCTGAAATCATTTCCTTTAGGGAACTCATTTTATTTGTGAATGTTTCTGACTAGCGACGGAAAATTTTGAATTCCAGGAAAAATTATTGGGAATTTTTAAAAAAGCAAAAGATTTTTTTTAATTTTAATCACAATTTTTTAATTTTTTCTAAAGAATTTTTGATTAATTTTTTTTGGGGTTTTTTAATTTTTTTTGTGATAACTTTTGTACTAAAATTTTTTGTGTATTTTTTTGATTTTTCAAAATTATTTCCTTGTACTTTTAAGCTATTTTTTATCACACTAGGATCTTTAATTAAGTTGAATCAATATTAATCAGTTCCTCAAGTTTTCGAATGTATTACACAATTTTATTAAATCAGTGAATTTTCATTTTTTGACGAAATCTGACAAAACTTAATTTACTTAATTTTTATTTTTTTCTCTACTAGTTATACACGCACAAAAAATAATAAAATTTTCTTTTAGTCCTCGATTTATTTTTCCCGCAAACATCAGCACGCACTATGAACCGATCTCTTCGATCTTAAGAAAATAAATTGAGATCGAAGAATGTAAAAATTCATTTTTCGCGATCTGTAAGTGTGTATAAAAATGTTTTATGTATGGTGGGAGATGTGAATATGTGCAAATGTGTATTGACGTGAGGGGAAAAATTGTGTTTGTGATCTTACCATCGCATACATTAATTTTCTTATCATCTTCGCTCTTTTACGCTTGTGTGTTCGCGCGAGAAATTCATTCATAAAATCGCGTGTGTAGTTTCGAGTGACTCATCGCCTTTTGCTGGGGAATTTTCTTTTCTTCTTCCATTCACAAACAGTTTGTGCTGCAACGTCATTATGATTTCACGTTTACTACTCGCGATCGAGCATAGCAGCACTCTTTTTATGCTCGATTTCAAGTAGTTGAGAGTGACGCAACATTTTTAGACCAGGAAACATCAATTGAGAACGCAATTCTTGGAAACTTTTATTGATCACATTTAATGTGATTCATGTCGAGAAACGAGCAAGCTGATTTTTGGAGATTTTGCTTATTTTTATTTATTTATTTTAAACTTTAATTTACATATTTTTTTTACTTTGAGGATTTAAATTTTAAAATCCAGGTAAAAGCACTAAAATTTTTAAAGATTTGAAATATTATTTAAAATTTCAGTTTTTAACCTAAATTAATTTTTTAACAATTTTTGACAAATTTTAAACCCACTAAGTTTCCACTCCTTGCCACCATTCTCTTTTTCTCTAACCGGCGACAGTATTCAGTATCAAAATTCAAATTAAATTAATTGATTTTAAGAATTGATCAAATTATAAAAGAAGCGAAAAATTTTATTCGATAGCTTTAACGTTTTTAGAGAGAGAGAGAGACTTGTTAAGGAGAAGAGATGAAGACACGAAAGAAAATAATATTGTGGCATTTAAAAGCCGATTCTTAGTTTCTGGAAATTCACCCGGTGGGATTTTATTATTTTTTGAAGATGTGCGAAAAAAGAAAAAGAGGCTCGACAGTGTTAAAAATTATGTAATGAACACACAAAGTAAATTAAGCTTTAAATTGGAATTATAAAGAATTTAATAATGGATGTCATGTGGCACCATATAAAAATTTAAATTTTTAGAAATTTTATTTTAAATTTAAGAATTCACAAACTCAATATAAATTTTCAACTTCAGCTAAAAATCCTTCAATATCCTGTTTTTAAATTTCACAGTCATCAATCTGCTGCTAAAAAAAAACAAAAAACAATCCACATCGATTCAACGCCAAATTTGGCATCAAGTAAAACTGATACCGCGTGTGAATGATTTCTTCCTTCTGTCTTTGTATATTTTGACTCAGATGAATCACGTAAAGACGCTTTATAAAATTAAGTCTATGATCAACGCAATTTTCCAAGAATTGTCAGTTCGCTTCTCGAATATTAGTAACTCATATTATATGTGCGATGGGAACAAGTGGCCTTAAAAATGAAATATTGAACACATGTAAGTTTGAGTTTCTTCTTTTATTTCATCGCTCTCTGCTAACCATAATTATCTTTTCTTACGCTTGCTCGTTACATTTTCGACTTTTGTTATTAATTTTTTTTATTGTTGTGAATCACTTTTATGAATGAGATTTTTTGGCAACATCGATGATGGAACGATGATAAGCGACCGTTAAAAGTGAGATTGGAATTTTTGAGGTGAAAAGTGGGGTAAGTCTTGAAATTGGGTAACATTTTAAAAATTTAGATCGTTACTTAAAAGTTTTGAATTTATTATTTCAAATCATATCGATAATTTTAAAAAAAATTTTGTGTGTTACAAAATTTTCAAAGTCACCCTTCAAGAGACTTCTTCCTTTTTCTCAGTAAAAGTTGTGGAATTTATGGAATTTCTCAATGAGCTTCTTAGAATTTCTTTTACAATGTTAATGGCTTGCCTCTCTCAGTTGACTGTTATCGATGTATGTGGAATGTGGTGAATCACTGCATTGGATCTTCGCTTTCGCGCTCTTTCTTCTTTATGCTTAATCATTTCATTTGCGGTTTGGTGAGCTAAATGTAAAGAAACGCTTCTATTTTGTTTGTTATTTATTTGCGGCGTCTTGCAAAGTGTTGTATGACATAATCGAATTCGCGTCGCCGCCATCGAGCATGTGTGTGGGCATGAGAAATAATTATTCAAGGCTCACCATCTTCCCACCATGAGCTGCTTGTAAAATTCATAGAATTCCTTTTCGGCAAAATATTGATTCGCTATAAAAGCCACAAAATTTATTTTTTACTAGGAAGGATTTAAATTAAAAGAATAAGTCGAGTGTCATGCGATGAAAAATATCCTTGAAGTTTTTATGATTTCTTGTGTAAATAAAATTTACATTTTATCTCAATAAAATAGAGGTGAATTTCCAGGATTTGGTTAAACAGGAAAATTTAAAATGAGAATTTGAAATCAAATTGACGTCCATCTCAATTGGGGGTCAGTTTGAAAATAATGTTTAAGCTAGGGTTTATAAAGAATACCTCACGGCACAAAAGAAGGAAAATATTTAAATTTTATTGATTTTTTTGTAGGTTTGGAGATTAATTTCAATTATTTTTCAATGTCAGTTTATTTTATTTTTCCTTAATTAATTGAATGATTGGATTTTTTTAAAAGAACATTTTAAATTAAATTTTAAAGAGATTTAAAAAAAATTTCAGATAAGGTTCTGCAAGTTTTTGAAATTAAATTATAAAGTTGAATATTCATGTATAAATTAATAAATTAATTAAAAATACCCTTGCCACCTTTTATGATAAAAAAGCAATAAGAATTAAATATTATTTTTTTAGAACTTTAAAATAATTTAAATTAATTAATAATTTTTTTATAAATTTAATAAATATCGTGACGGTTGAAAAAAGAAAAATGTTCAAACCAAAGCGCAACAGTTTATAGCAATTTTTATAGCAGTCGACGGTGAATCCGTGCGTTCAACGAATGAGATCTAAAAACTAAACATTAATTTTTTAGAAAACCATTAATTAAAGTGAAGTTAAATTTTCAAAATTTAATGGTTTAAAAATAAATTTTTCTCATTTTTTTAAAATTTCACAAAATTTTTTAATTTTTTCATTCTCATTTTCACTCTCACTTCCATACAGCTGCTATAACATACAAAAACAATCACCACTGAACGCTAGCACTCCGACAATATTTTTGCAAAAAAAGAGAAGAGAGAAGTTTATGAGAAAAAAATAATTTTATAATTCATTTGATCTCCATTACTCGCCTTGATCACACCAAAAATTATCAGTTGGATATCGCGTTGTAATTCACATCGATAATATTTAAGTTTTTAAATCTTGACAATTGTGTAGATTATAAAAAATATTTCTATACATGAAACCCTCAAAATTGTAAAAAAATTCCGGGGAGAAAGAATTAAAATTAATCGAAACGCATTAAGCTTAAAATGCATTGGATAGTCGCATTAGACGGAGGTAAGATGTAAAAACGTGCTAAATGGATTTAAATTTTCGCAGACATGAAAGAAACAGTCATTACGAAACATAAGTTAATTTTTTTTGCACTACCAAGTGAAAAGCTCAAAACAAGAATTTTTTCTCTCGTGCGTGTGTGTAAAAAATAATTTTATTTTTATCACAAAATGAGTTGATAACTTTATGGATATGTGAATGTCGAATGATGATGATGAAAAAAATTTATATCATTCTAAAAGTTTGCAACTGGTTAACAAATTTTATATGTGTGACCTTCACGCTTATTCGGCATTTATTGAGTGATCGGGGTTTCTTAAGATTTTTGTTTAACGCATTTTTACTCGAATAAGTTAGATCTCATGCGGGTATTTTTGAACAGTTTTTTATTGTATTTGAAACATAAAATTGTTGGTCAGGTAAGATGTAAAATAATTGCAACAATTTACCTGCATTAAAATGCGTAGTTCAGAATTCTGCATAATTTAAAACTGGTTCAAAACCTTTTTTTTAATGTAATCAAAGATTTCATTTGCGAACATTTAAAAATTAAATTTTATTTATAAATTGACCCAAATTCACTCTAATCACACTTAACGATGTCATGCGAATTAAAACTTATTCAATCGAATAAAATCGCTTTCCGCATGTCGTTTAGCATTATCTCCATGCATCTGCGTATATGACTTTTTTAAACTTGCAAAATGCCAATTAAAATATATATACTTTTGTCGCTCAGGACCAAGAAGAGTTAATCATGCGTCCGTTGCGATTGGAGAGTACATTTACTCGTTTGGAGGCTACTGTTCCGGTGAAGACTATCGAATCAGCCGACCAATGGATGTTCATATGCTCAATACGCACACCTTTAGATGGTCCTTGATGCCAATGAAAAAAGATCAAAAATATCCTCAAGTTCCTTTTCAAAGATACGGTGAGTTGAGTGGACACAATGAGTTATGATGAATTGCGATGTTATTGAAATTTTATTTCATGCAATTGTGGAAAAGCACTAACTTTGTTATTTTAAGATATTAACTTTTTTTTATCAAATATGATGTCATTGCCCCCATTTTTACGTTATCTATAACGAAGTGTTTTTTCTCGCTGAACTATTTCTCAGTAATTTTTTCACAAACGACATAACCTTGAGTTATGGATCAAGCACATGTTGAATTAACAGAAGAAAAAAATTAAGATGAAAGTGTGAAAGACTTGATACTGTGGAAAAAATCATTTATCAATTATCAACTAATTTTTTACGATGAATGCATTCTGCCTCAATTCAAGTTTACTTCTCAAATATCAGTTTAAAAATTTAAAGTGAAGGTCGACTTTCCGCTTCATGCGATTTTATTCCAATTTTGCAATATTTACATTGCTTATAATCGAAATGGATAAAAAATCAATGTCAATTTTGAATTAAATGGGAGTTAATGAAAAGAATAGAAAATGAATTTTAAAAAAGTTCTAAATATATTTAAAATTAGTTCCGACATTTTTCAACTCTTTAAAAAATAATTTTTAGAATTTTTTTGACATCCGGACGCAAAATTTATTAACGAGTTTTAAAGTTTTTAATCATCGCTATTCATCAATAACCCAAAGACACAAATAATTCACTTTCCTTTTCTCATTTCACATTTAACATATTTCCTTTCATATTTTTCTTCTTTCCTTTCTTGCCCATTAAAAATGCAAATTTAGGACACACGGCGATTGCATATGATAATAAAGTTTATATTTTTGGAGGTAGAAATGATGAAATGGTGAGTTTCGAGTCCATAAAAAAGTTTTTTTGTCACATGGCATTATGCAATTCTTTCGCACAAACGGACGCAAAAAAACTTTCGCTCCGGCACCAACTTATTAATCAATTAACGCTCGTGTTTGCTTTTAATTGCCATCATTTAGGTTTGTGATATTTTATTTTGCTTCGACACGCGGACACTTGAGTGGAGCACACCGTTGGTGAGTGGAAATATACCGGGTGCGCGCGATGGCCATTCAGCGTGCATTAAAGACCACTTTATGTTCATCTTCGGCGGATTCGAGGAGCTAATTGACCAATTTTCATGTGATGTCCATTGTCTGAATCTTAAAACAATGCAATGGCATTTCATCCATACATCAGGAGCACCTCCTTCATTTCGTGATTTCCGTAAGAAGCTTTTTTCAATATCATGAGGATGTTTTAATAATTAAATGAATTTATACAGACACTGCAACTGTGATAAACGATCGTATGTACATTTATGGAGGACGGGGGGACATTCATGCACCCTATCACTCCCAAGAAGAAATTTACTGTCCAAAAATAGTCTACTTGGACCTCAAATCTCATCATTGGATAACGCCTACAGTCACAGGGAAAATACCCATCGCACGAAGGTCGCATAGCGCATGTAAGTAACTAATTATGACATAAAAATTAGAGTCGTTACACTTTCTGATTAAAACGTGGGCAACCGACATTGTTTTTGACTCAAAACTTTATAAACATACACAAGTAAAATACTCTTGCACTTTGTTTGGGTTATAAAGTCTCAAGTCTCGATAAAATCAGCAAAAAACGTGAAAACAATTTTTGCCTCGGTCTGAAATCGTGCAAACCTCAATTAAAGAGAAATATTGCAAAAAAATGAGATCGCGGTGGCAGGAAGTTCAGGCAAGGTGCGGAAACTTCAGAATGGTTTTTAATTTTTTAAGTTTTCTTTACTGCAAACTATTTTTACATAACCAACGCACAAATTCCTTTTTAGAGCGTCACTCGACAAACATTTAGCAAACGAGAATTTAAAATTTTTTGCCTCTCGTCTCTCACATCGAAGTGCATTCCATCGAAGAAAAACCATGTTCGTATGTGAATTGCGTAAATCTTCACGATTGGAGTCGGCAGCATGTATAAAGTGCACTCGAAAGTCGCGTTGAACAAAAATTTTAATTAACCCGTTTTAAGTGGGCATCGCGTAATGGTTTCATTGTAATTTTTATAATTTTGGACCTTATTCATCTTCAATTAAACTTTTGGTCGTAAATTTTTTTAATAAGAGGAAGAAAAATTTTGCTTAAATTTTAAAAATATTTTAAGTGTTCATCGCTCGATTTTCACCAAAAACTTTTATGTTGGTGAAACAATGTTTTTCTCGAAAAAAATGACTCTCATGCAGTATATATCATGTGTATGATTATAATCACATGTGATGACTTGAGACTCACGAAAAAAGAAGTCTTCAACTCTACCCGCCAGTGATTTTCGTCTTCTTAAAAGTTTCGATCGCATCGTCGCGCACATTCATAATGTTATTAGTGTTATTAAAGAAGTGTATGAGAGACAATGTTGCAATATATGTTAAAATCGCTACTTAATTGTGTCTTTTAAATAAATTCGCGTCTCTGTGAGCATCGCCAAGAAAATGCTTATTATGTAAAAATGGTCGGATGTAATATGTGTTTTTAAAGTTTTCAACAGATGATGATCATGCCTGCGAGGAAAAATTGCTAGTATTATTAATGTGGAAAGAGCATTTCACGTTAAATTGAATGGTTAATAACCAGCGGGCGATTTCATCTTGATGACTTATCCATATATGAAATGAGGGTCAAAAATTCGAAAGTAATGTGAGAGAAAATTTATTAAGTTTAAAATTCTTGGAAATGATTTTGTCAAAGTTTAAACTTTGACCCCAAGAATGAAATTCATTGTGACTAAATCTACAAACAATCATGATAATAACCGAGCGGAAAATAAAAATTAGTTGAGGCAATTTTCTTCATTACCTCACATGACAAATGTCATTTGTGAAAAATTCAATTTCGAGTACTTAAAAGTCAATGCTAAAAATTATTTAATTAGTTACAAAAAAAAACTTAAACTTGCTAAATTTTCATGACTACTGTGAAAATTTTATCTCACATTTTTTTTTCGCATACATTGCAAGCGGCAATAAAAGTGTGAGATTCCTTTCTGTTATAAATTGTGAGCACAAAGTTATCCACTTGTTGCTCTCATTGACATCTCTTTTTTTGCCTATTTATTTTCTCGGTCTCTCGCATTTTTCTGCTTCATTGTTACACATTGAAAAGATTCCTTTGCAGTAATTATTTTGTAACTCATTGATGGGGTTGAGTTTAAGAGTTACGTAAAAAAGAGTTTTATTGCGATGCTAAATGAGTGACAAAAAAACATCACATGCAACAGTTGAATGAACCACGTGAAAGTGATGCAAAAATTTCGAACAAACCTACTCATAATACAATTTATGTATCACCCACTAAAAATTCCAACTTACTTTCAATCAAGACTATTTATTTGATGACAGCACTCTCGTGCGCAAAAGATTGCATACAACCATTTGTGACCACCAAAAAAACAAACTTTAAATTAGCATAAATGCGAAAAGTTGAATTTTTATGATAATGTGTCCGATTATATCAGCAACGATCGATCGTCTAGACTTAAGTGGCATCATAAAGTTTCGCTTTAATTTTTAAAGGTGAAAAATTTGCGGAGAAAGTTGTCAAAAGTTAAAAATTTATTGCTTATTAATTTCGATTTAAAAAATTAGTTACAACATTTTAAACTGCCATTATTATTTACGCATGACACACGATACGCAAAACGTATTTAAATTTTGCATAATAACCCCGAACAAGTTCTTATCATTCAATCTTCTTCTTATTTCATTTTAAACAGTCATCTACAATAGTCTGTTGTGGATATTCGGTGGCTATAATGGCATTCTTGATTACCACTTCAACGATCTACACTGCTTCGACCCGGTTACGAATATTTGGCGTATGGTTGAGACGCATGGAACGAAGCCGAAGATAAGACGACGACAATCGTGCATTGTCATAGGCACTAAAATGTATTTATTCGGCGGCACATGGTGAGTAATGCGACCTTGACCTCCATCCGGCTGTTTTCTCCGCTGTTACTTTTTATATTATTTTGTATTTACATGAATTGTGGCTGTGTCTGGCTTTGCAAATCTATCAATCATGTCGAGTTGTCAGTTTTGCTTTTTTTCTGTGTCTCATTGTTGCTTTCTCAAGTCATTACGTTTATTGGCTTGTTTGTTGTGTTTACTCTTCTTATTAGAGCTAGCGACAGAGCAACACGATTGATGTAAATCTTTTGAGTGGTCAAATTTGAAGCAATTTTTTAAATAAATTCAAATTTCAATCCCTTGACGAAAAAAATTGATAAAAAATTTCCGTTAAAATTTAAAATTTAATATATTTTTTTTTTATTTCCCTAAAAAAATTCTTGATTTCAAATTTTTCAAATTTTTCCGTGTCCATCGCTGGTAAATAGTTTACTTCTCTCGAACAACCACTCGATCATGATCGTGAATTAAAGTGAAAGTCGACCGAGAGAGTACAAGTGAAGAAAGGTTGAAATCTCGTCGATAAGTTTATGCAAGCCAGCAAGCTAGTCAATCTCGGCCAGCAGCTAATTGTTGCATAATTTCAAAATTTTTAATCACATTATCTCATACACAATTTTTTCTACAGTCCATCAAAGATCTGGCCAGACACAATCTTATCACCCGCGACCTTAATTGATTACAATGACACTCACGTGCTTGACTTCTCGCCATCGCTCAAGACGCTCAGCATTCTAGCAGTGGTACGTCATAGTCTTAAACAAGCGGAATTACCGCGCGAAATACGCTTCGAGATAAGAATGATGATTCAGGCGAATGCTGTGTCGCGTCCACTCGACCGCATGGGATAGCAATCAAAGTCTATGTTCTCAATCATTTTCAACTTGATCTTCTTGATGGCGATTAACTTCTTCTATAATTTGTTTTATAAAGCAACTTGATACATGAGCAGTGCAGTCGATAGTGTTATCGCAAAAAACAACATGAAAATGACATCAAGTGTTAGTCAATAAGAAGAAGAAGTTTGTTATCAGGGAATTTTATGTTTTTATTTTTTGACGGAGTAAATTTTAAACGTTTTTTAATTAACTTTTTTAAAATTCATACAGCTGAAATTTTTGTACCAGCGCAGCCTTTAAAATTTTAATGAACGTTTTTAAAAATTTAAAATGAAGAAATTGAATCTTTTCAAAGTTCTCACAATCACGTCATGCACATAAAATTTTCGTTCTCTGACCGTTCATTAAACTTCAATGTTGATTTTGATTTCGAGATCATTTTTGTCGACAACAAACAAAATTCTTTGTAAAAGACTAATTTTTTTTCACATAATTTATTTTGTTATTTGATCGTCTCTGAGTCATTGCGATCACTGACGAAAGAACATGAAAAATTGAAGGTTCTGCAAACATAGTTAATTAATTAGATGGAGAATTTTTTTTTTGTGAAAGAAGACTAGAACGTTAAAATTAGTTAAAGCTCGAAGGAAAAATTTTAGTTCGTAATTTATGTGAATTTTGATTTGTTTTGCTGAATTGTTGATAAAAAATAAGATGATGGTAAAACCTTAAAGATCATTCTTAAACTAATTGAAGCTAATCCAAAGTCTGAATTTTGAGTGGCATTTTAGACAAACATTTTGAGTTTTTGGTGATTTTTTAAAAAAATTAATTTTTTGCAAAACTAACATGCTTTTGCGTCAAAATATGATAAATTCAGTTCATTGCTAATCTTTGATGACTTTATTGTGCCACACTGATTTTTTTTGAATAATTTTTCAATTTATTTTGAATTTTTATTTTCGCCAAAATTCGAAACTTTAGCCTTCGATGAGAAATATGTTCACGCTGTTCAATAATTTTTGAATGAATCTTTATTGGTGTTTCCAATTATTGGCCCGGATATCGGTTACGAAATCCACATTCATTTTATTGTGAGCTTTAGATTTTAGTTAATTAGTTTTTAGTTGTGATGCTAGAATTGAAATTTATTAAATAATTGACAGGGAATAAGTAAAAAGATTTAGGGTGTTTTTGTGGATTATGTAACGCTGTAGCTTTCTATTTTTTCACACCTAAAGTTCTTCCCTCAAAAAAATGTCGTTACACAATCCTCAAAAGCTCTCTTCAAATTCTTCTGTATGTGACGTAATATTTTTAAACCCAAGCCATTTTATTTTATCACCTCATGAAAAAAAGTGTTTGAAACATTTTTGTATAACAAAGAAAAAGAATTTAGTCAATGAAAAATGTGAAAATTTAAATAAAAATGATATTTAAAAGCAAAAAAAAAGTTTCTTATTATTGGTGAGATTAAAAAGCTTTTTGGCCTTAATGGTGTTTCGTTATTAAGGCGTCGATGGAAGCAAGTTTTAGATAAAACGAGGAGATAAAAGCATTTTATTAAAAGGTGTTAATGGATGCACAATGGAACCTGATTGAATATCTAAATTGATGTTGCTCAAAAATTTGGTGGAAATTTTCCAAAGTTTGCAAAAATTTGATCAGCTTTAAATTTGAGACTTTATTTAGATTGATCTCAAAAAAAATTAATTTAATTTATTTAAAATTTCAAACTAATTTTATAATTTTTAGAGCTTTAATGACAATTTTCTCTAATTTGATGAGCTTTTAAAAAAGCTTTCAGATTTTGATTTGCATAAGCTCAAAATCCGTCTAAAATGTCAAATGGTGACAATGGAGGCAATTAGTAAGAACACGATAACAGCGACGTATGATGTAGACAGCAAAGCAGTCGACCTCGATATGTCTTGCGCATCTATAAATCTCAACTCATCGTCATTCATTAAAATTGATGAATCTAGAGACAAAAAAATTGTTGTGTAGGGTCATTGACAGCACTATCGAGGAAGTGATTTTTTTACCATTCTTTGTAAGCAGAAAAGTGATTTGATGGTTGGTGGGTCGAGTGTGTAAAGTTTCTATGCTCTTTGACGCTGCATTTTTCAGTGTTGAGTCAATTAACAAATTTAATTTTACGAAGCATTATTTTGGTGTGTTTTCAAGGTTGCAATCCGCAGCCGAGTGAATCAAAAAATAAAAACAATAATTTATTATTTTGCGTGATGGAGTTAGAAGAGGTTTTGAAGGCAAGGGATGGTCAAATTTTTTAAAAAATTGTCCTGTCATCTCTTCTCTTGACAAAATCTCAAGTCACTCTTTAACGGCACAAGTTAGAGCAGAAAAAACTTACATAATAGTTTAATTGTTTCTTCAGAATTTCCGAGTGCGTTTTTTGCGATACATTTGTAAACTCCCAAATCTGATGACTTTGTGACACGAACTGTTAGCTTCATTTCGACGATATAAGCGCCACTGTCGTAGGTTGTGTTGTAGCTTCCTCCAAGGACAAAATCTTTGCTGGTGAAATCATCATTCGCACGCATCCAAAAGTTTACTAAAAATTAACTTGAAAAACGTGCTAAAATTAATAGTTCGCTTACCGCTATTAGGAAATGATTCTGTTAGACACTCGAGCGTCACTCGTTGTCCCACTGTAGCATGTATAACGCGCTGCTGAACAAATATTTTCGGCTTAACTTTACACGCACATGGCAGATAATGAAAGAGGAGCAAATAAAAATCAGCTGACGACTTTGAAAGTGATCTTCATTATTTTACTTACAATTCACAACAACTTTTAATCTTTTTGACACCGTCGGTGGAATTCCATTGCTTGCGATGCACAAATAAGCTCCCGCTTGATGATGTGTTATGAATGGAAGCTGCAATACCGGTCCGACAAAGAGATAATTCGCTGTTCGAGAGTTTTTAGATGGAATTAGAAAAAGATTAATTAAGAGAAAAATTAAGTAAATTGGGTGTGATGATGTTGAGCTATTAAAAGCCTTTTTCGTAATCGAATAAATGATCAATTACGTGACTTTAAAATTAACCACAAAAAAATTGTTAATTATTGCAATTTACTTTGATTTTTTTCAAGATTCTTAAAAATTAAACTATTTCATAGGAATTTTAAACCAAGGTCAGTAACTTCCTCTTTCTGCATAAAAAGTTTTAAAAATTATTAAAAAACTTAACAATCAGTTTGAAAACTAATAATTTTTCTTTGTAGTTGGTTATTTCCATAGCTCCGCTGTCTTAATAATTCTAAAAAATTAAAATTCCTATCAATGACGAGTTCAACGACATACATGAAGCCATAGTTCGAAAAAGGACATAGGGCACCCGCCCCAGAGACATCCAAAAAAGAAAGAAGAAAAAGGCTTCCTATGCAAGACGAGAAAAACAAAGCAAGTTCTAACAATGGACAATTAGTGGCACTCCCCCCCCCCCCCCCCCTAAACACCCCCCCAAAAAAAATCATTAATATCCCTTTCCTTTTTAAAATAAAAAATTAAACAATACCATAAAAAAAAAAAAAAAAAAAAAATATATAAAAAAAAAAATTTTTTTCCCCCCCCCCCCCCTTTGAGGAACAACCCCCAAAAAAAAAAACTCCTTTCCCACCACAACCCACACCCCCCCCTTTACCCCCAACCCCCAACAAAATCCCCCCCCCCCTTTTTTTGATATGTCTTTTTTTATTATTGTGAGAAAGAAAGAAAAGGGGAAAGTAAGAAAGTGAGAAAGTGAGAAAATAAGATGTTTTAAATGCCTCTACCCCCCCGTAGGATCCCCCGATTTCAAATCTTTTTTCCCCCGTTTTTAGGGTTTGACTAGGCCCATCATTTGAGTATAAGTTTTGATATTTCAAAATGTAATTTCTTGGCCCTAAAGGCCGAAAACAGGTTTTGAAAAATAAAATTTATTAAGCGGAGCTATAATTTTTTTTTTTATAAATTTGTAATTTTAAAATGATATAAAACTTACAAAATTCTATTAAAAATTTCAGTGCAGATTAACTCTTGAAGCTTTAAAGATTAAAAATTTATAAAATCAGAATGAAAATTGCCGTTTTTGGAGCATTTTTGCTGATGGTCTTTTTCACCGTTTCATCTTTCTCAATTATGGGTGAAAAAAGTTCTGAAGAAGAAGCAAAAGCTGCGCTTACTGGTGATTTTGGAGAAGGTAATAATAAATTGAAATTCTAAAATTGTGTCAAGATATTAAGAGTTTAAGAGATCGAATTTAAAAAACCTCTGATATTAGGTATCGGTGAATGCAACAACAACACCCAAGGAGTAAGATCACAACGCGTAAAAAATAGTTTGAAGCAAAAACGTAATCGCACTCAACAAGGACTCGGAGATGGATTAAATCAAGGTTATGGTCAAAACTATGGTCAAGGCTTCAACAAACAAAAGCCACAACCCGGATTTTAAATTAAAAAGCTTCTCAAATTTTTATTATCCAAAAGTCAATCTGCATTTGAGTTTCATTTCCCCAACTTTAAAATGCCAATTCTGCTAATAAAAAAATTTAATGTGCAAATTTACATTCTTTGTTGTCAATATTAGTTGATGCCTTTGTGCGGTCTTCTCGCTTCCAAAAAATTGTTGGCTCTAAAAATTAAAAATTCATAGTAAGAAGAAAAGATTTTTTTCTCTTTAATTTCTTCAAAACGCAAACCTGGTGATCCACTTGCGGAGCAACTTAAAGTCACGTTTTCATACTCATGAACAATTACGTCACTGTTCATAGATGGATTGTCGAGAATATCCGGTGAAACTGGAAAAAAAGTTTAATTGTATAATTTTCCGAAACCATAAAAGTTGAGGGAAAATTTTCTTACCAACGACATTCAAATAACCCATTTGTGACTTCATCGGATCTAAAAAAAATTTAAGTTTATTTTGTCAAAATAGTTTAAAGAAATTTTCAAATATTTTTTGTGCTTTAATAAACTTCTAAAAATTCTTCACCTGTATTTATCTGTTAAAATTTGTCCAAGTCATTATCATCATCGTGTGAATTGAATAAGAATGAAAAATAATAAAGTTAGTTGTCGTGAAAAATATTCTCAACATACTTGGCACATAAACCAGCCGCGGTCAGTCTCTTTTACCTCACGAATCTTCAATTGCCAAATTTTCTTCTCCGTGTTCGTAATTGATATGCGATGATTTTTTGTGATCACATGATTTTGGATTGTTAAAATTGTTTGCTTCATTTTAAAGGAATAAAACTGATTGTAAAGATCAAAAACACAACATTTACATACATACCGTGTCGACTTTGAGCCATGCGACCTAGACCAAGAGGAAAATTATTTAAGGAAAATACATTTCCGGTCAATAAACGCTGAAAATGATTATTATGCGACAAACATGATGTTTAGGCATTTTTGAGAAAATGGAAATTTGATTTATGGCAGCGTGAGGGGTGTTATTAAGACAAATTTGAATATTTTATTTCACTCAGGGGTTTTTTTCGAAGGAAAAAATTAAAATGCAGTCAACATTGTATCTTAACGTATTTTTATGATTTGAAAAATATGATTTTTAAAAACTTTAACGTATTTTTATGATTTTTAAAATTTTTTAACCTTAACATATTTTTTAAAATATCTTCAAAGAAAATTTTTTAAATAAATTAGTCAAAACTTTTAAATGAAACACCCTAAACTTCTTAAATGCCATTTATGACCAGCCAATAATCATCCCCCCCTAAACTATACAAATTTTTTCGTCTTTCACACACAAATAATAATTTTGCGCTCGCCTTCTTAAAGCAGTTCCACAAACGTGGAATCCTCACACAATTCATTAACTTTTATTGCCTCGAATATAACTTTTTTCTCTTCTTACATTCTTTTGGTCTTTGGCATTTGCCATTTTCAGCTTCGAAGACACGAAAAATAATTTTCTTCTTTTATTGAAATTATTTTTTGATGAAAATTGAATTTTAATTGCTAATGACTCACTTTGTATTGATGTAAATCGTGCACTTTACAGGTTAAAACTGCATCTCTCGAAACTGGAACTGTGATGTTTAAAATTGGGGCGGAGAACTTTGGGTCAACTGAAAAAAATACACATTTAAAACTTGATTTATTTTTGATCGACCAAAATCAATCATTTAATTTTTTTTCTAAATCGTAAATCAACCAAGAAATAAAATTAATTCAAATTTGACATTTTAAATGCAGTTAAATGTTACATAATGAATTTTTTCGATCTACACAAATCACTCAGCGCGATTCGCCGTCACATTTCGAGCCCATTTTTGTCACATTTTATTGCCTTAAATCATCTCGAAATTCATCTGAATTTATTATGACAAACATATATGTGATTAATTAAGACATTGTGGCGCACACAAATCCGACTATCAAAAAAGTAGTTTCATTATCATATTGTTTTTTTCAGACAATGAAAATCCGACCTTAGAAGGTGTCACTAAGTCAATTTCGGTGTGTAACAAAAAGGAAAATTTAAATTTTTTACAATTCCGGGCTTATGAACATCAAAATGTCAACGTGTGGCATTTTAACATTCGCATATCACTCTCGAGAAATGTTTATGCGCTACCACATAATCGATTTTTATGGATTGAAATTATGTATCATGAACGTTTTAAAATATGGATGAGAACAAACGTTAATGTTGATGGCATCAAGTTATGTTAATGAGGAATCAGTGAGTTTGTAGAGATAAAGACATGTTTTTTGTTTGTTGTTGAGCAGACAAGATTTAAATTAGAATCAGTTCTTAATTAGCAATTTTGAGCGCCAAGAATGGAATTTGAGATATTTTTGTAAAAAAAATTGACAACTTAAAAAAATTTTTTAGAACATTTAAATTTTCGCAACCTTAAAAATTTGTAATTTCATAATTTTTTCCACAACGAAGTCTTTTGTTTTCTTTAAATTTCCTGTTTCGCGGATATTTTTTTGTTAACATCAAGTGCTCGCATATGCGCGCATTATCATTGCCGCGTGAAATTATTTTTTCCCTTCGGATAATCAAATTAAAAACTTGAGAATAAAATTCATCTTGTGCAAGTCCTGTTGCGGTATGAAATGAGTTCTTTTGCAAGAATTTAGAGAATTTTTTTTAAAGAAAACGAGGATTGTTGTTTTAAACTCACATGTGTGCATGGAAAAAAATTATGGTAATATGTAAAAGATGCACATTTGAGAGAAAAATGCCTTAGGAATTGTTTGCTTTTAATTGAAAAAGTTTTCTCGATTAAGATTTGCATTTTTTTGTGATCAAAAATCTCAAACATGTTTAAATTTTTTCAAGTTCACTTAAATGAGAACTAAACTAAAAACTATGAAGTATTTTTTGATTTTTAAAAAATAAAATTTAAATATTTTAAATTCAAATTTTTTAAAGACGTTGAAATTTTAATATTTTTTAAAAAAATTGTTTATTTTTTTACTTTCTAAATTTTAAGAATTATCGAAAAAAAATTAAACTTTACCTCCCAAATTTTTTTCCTTATCCATTTTAGGTTCTTTAACAAAAAATCCACTGATCGTCGTCACCGTTCTTAACGTCATTGGAATCAGCAACAAAATCCAAATCTTGAACATTTTTCACTAAAAATTCAACTTGAAACACAAAAATATTCTAATCATGTAACAATCATTTCAAAATCTCAACACCGACTGGATATTCGACTGAGATTTTTTTAATTCTTCTCGGTGATATTTGAATTTCTTGTAAAAGTGAAAGTTGGCGCAATCGCAGAATTTTTCGCTAAGCTTTTCATTCATGAAAATTTGCTTACCGCAAAATCGAGAGCGGTGAGAAGAAAAAAATCCAACAAATTGAAATGTGGACGATAATCATAATTTTGATGGGCCAATTTAGTCAGCGAGGAGGGTCGAGTCCAATTATGATTTTTTTTCTGCGTATGGTGAGAAAAAAATGCTTGAGTCTGCAACATAATTCTTAAGGAGAAAAATGCAAGAACGAATTTTTTATTAGATTATGAAATTAATTGGCGAATTTAAAAATTAAATCAGCAATTAATTAATCAAGCAGAAACTTTTAAAAATATTTTAATTACTCAAAATTTAATCTTCAATCTCAGTAAGCTTTCAATCTCAAATTATTTTCGAAAAATCATTCCAAAATGAGTCAAGTGGACTTAGCTCAATTTCCATCGCAAGTCATCACGAGCGAACAGTTCTCTAATTCCAACCAGTGCTCAGTGTGTCTCGAAAAGTACATTGATGGATTGACGACAATTAAAATTTTACCATGCGGTCATTATTTTCATCCGGATTGTCTTCAACGATGGGCAGATACTTCAGCAACTTGCCCATACTGTCGATTCCAACTTCCATCAGTTATTCCCGCAATGAATTTTGATGTTTTTCAAATTATCCGAGTGGAAGTTCCTTCACGAGGCAATTTCAGACGTCGAAATCGCACGCGCTCAAGAAGAAGACGAAGAAGCCAAAGCACAACTCCCTCACAAAACAGGGATCGAAGCCAATCGCGTGGAAGACCTCGCGATAATTCTTTGCGTCGATTTTAAAAGCAACGATTGATGTTCAATAATTAATTAAATTTCGATGATTAAATGTTGAATAAATTAATGAAGTGTCAATTTGGCAATCATCCAAAAAATCAAATTTATTTTCCTGGAAATGAAATAAAATTTTTTGTTTCCTTTCGATATTTTTTTAAATCCAGGTTAAGTCCAGTCTCATTTGAATGTAAATCGCAGTCGATAAATTTTAGAACAATATTTATTTATCTTATTCAAAAAAAATTTAAAATTAAAAAATTATTTTTTTTATAAAGTGCTCACAGGGCAATTCGGGGTGCTCAAGTGCGTTAATTTAGAGAAAATAAATGAATTGAATCTGTGTGATGTTTTTATAAATTTTTTACTCTCGTAAACTTTTAAATAAAATTAAAATCTAGCTAAAAATGAATACCGTAGGTTTAAGTATGCTCTTCAGAAGTTGCATCTGTTTGCGGGATGCGGTCGAGATTTCTGGAACAAAATATTCAATTATCGAGAGAATTGCTGTTGGTAAAAAAATTGGCAAAGAAATTTTTTTTGATGAGTTGTAAGATGAAAATTTTTTATAATTTTTTTTAGGTGGATTTTCGAACATTGATTTAGTTGAGAACTCAAATACGAGACGCAAGTATGCCTTAAAGAGAATCACAAATCACTCGCAGCAAGAGGAGCGAGACGCAATGAAAGAAATTGAGATTATCAAAAAATTGTCGCCACATAACAACATCACTCAAGTTATTGACTTTTCTCTATCTGGTGCTGCCGATGACGTTGTAAGCACATCGAGCTATTTAAATATTGTTTTACCCTATTATAAAAATGGCTCACTGGATGCTTATTTAGCGAGAAAAGCCAAACTCAATGACTACATTTCTGAGAGGCAAATTTTAGCTTTATTTATGGGAATTTCGGATGCAGTTCGAGCAATTCATGAGATAGGATACAGTCATCGAGACCTTAAAACTGGAAATATCTGCTTGTCAGATCAAATGGAACCAATTTTAGTTGATTTTGGCTCAGCTTCAGTGGCACGTGTTGAAATCAACGGACAATCAGACGCTATGAAACTTCAAGATGAGGCTGAGGAAAAGTGTAGTTTATGTTATCGTGCTCCAGAGCTATTTCAGGTCGATTCATACGCAATTATTGACGAAAGAACTGACATTTGGTCGCTGGGTTGTGTTCTCTATGCTTTATGCTACTTTCAATCTCCATACGATGAGGTGTATGTGAAGGGCGACAGTGTTCCTCTCGCTGTGCTCAGTGGCAGAATTCCATTTCCTGATAACTCTCCATATTCGGAGGATCTTAAAGAGCTCATTTTATTCCAATTAAAGGCGAATCCAATGGAAAGACCTTTCATCTATACCGTCATTGAAAAGACTCAAGATTTAATTGCTAAAATCGAGAATCGAGTGTGAGTACATTCCTGATAATCGACATGAAAAAAAGATTGAAACGTAAACTTGACTTTTAAGAAGGTTGAAATTCTAAAATTATAAGAAAATATTTAGAAAATTTACATCATGTTTAACTTTTCGTTGTATGTGGCAGCTCAGTAATTTAATTATGATTTCACGTAATTTACCTGCATAAAAATGATTTTAATAAAAAAATTGTTAATTATTCCTCAAATGATAGAGATTAATTAATTTACGTTGTAATAATTTTGTTATTTTCTTTCAATTTGACCTTCTTATATAAAAAAAACATTTACAATAAAATATATTTTTATTACATATTAATTTTTTTTTAATTTTCTCTTACAATTTGCGGTCTATAATCCAATTTGCTTGCCTGAGTGAATTTTTCACCATACATGTCCAGCCTTTGCGTCATCCTGAAGCCCCATTTGTCTTTAACTTGACGACACAAATTCAAATCCAATTCAGCGATCAATAAGCCATCCTTACTCCTCGATAGTCCTGGCGTTCGTGATCCGTCTGGTGCCGCGATATAAGAAGATCCGTAAAAAGGCCCGAAATCTTTGTGAGCTGGCTTTCCATCAGCAGAAGTGAACTCGTTGGGAAAAGTTTCAGTTCCAACGCGATTGATAGCGACAGTGAAATAAGAATTGGCAATGGCAGCATTACGAGCTTCGATACCCCAAAGTGGTTCACTCAAGGCTCCAATCTAAAAAATTTTGTTAATTATTTAAAATTCTATTGAAAAACTTTTCATACCGTTGCACTTGGATTGAAAACAATTTCAGCTCCATTCAATCCAAACATCATCCAGTTTTGTGGGTGATGACGTCCATAGCAAATATTGATTGCAATTTTTCCGTACTTGGTCTCAAAGACTGGATGTCCAGTGTTCCCCTCATAGTAGTAAGTCGACTCATTGAAATCACCAACACGTGGGATATGATTTTTACGATGCTTTCCAATGACAGCACCAGTGTAGCTGATAACAACTGCAGTATTCCAAATTATGTCGGAGCCATGATCTTCATCACGTTCAAGAATCGGAGAAATTATGAGCATGTCGTACTTTTTTGCAAGCTAAAAAAATTTAATTAGATTAAATTCATTTTTTGTTAAAATTCTTACGGGTCTTAAAAATTCAGTTGTTGGTCCATTTTCAGCACTTTCAGCGAATTGACACCAAGGATATTTTTCACGTGTACAAAATGCGAATGGCATCGCTAAAAAAATTATTTTAAATTTGAAATTCAAACTTCTAATAATTTAATTCATACTCCACGCTTCCTGCAGACACACAACGTTAACGCCATCAGCTCCTGCTGCATCAATCATTTTTCCAATTTTTTCGTACAATTTATTTCTTTGGACAGTGATTGGTTCAGTCGTTGGTGCAACGATTGAATTTTGAATGCCAGCGATTTTGATAATTTTTGGCTTACGAACATCTTCTTGTTGTGCAGTGAATCCATAAGATTTGATCTCAAAATTATTTGCTGATGCAATTTTTTGAGCAGTTTCCGAAATTTTTAATGCGTTTCTTGAAAAAAAACAAGACAAATATATATTTTTTCTTATTAAACTTTAAATCACAAAACTCACTCATCCGATCGTCCATAAAGAACTCGTTTTACTTCACTCAATGCATCGCTCGGTAAATGCTTATTAAGTGCAGCCTCTAAACTCTCAAAATTGAAGCTCTCGGAAGACATTTTTAAATCTGCTGACTTCTCAAATGATACTAACACTCTATTCGCTCTCACTTGAATGATAATCGCCTATAATAACAAATTTATTCTCCTATCTCTTCCCCCTAAAAATAAATATTTTATTACACACCGCTGCTCTCGAGTGGTGTTTGAGCTTCGTTGAGATATCAGAAAATACTCAAAAATTCTCTCGAACTGAGATTATGAGGAAATTTTTTTCATGCTGCGGTTGCAGTTGCACTCGATGATTTTTTTTGTGTGAGTGAATGGAAATAGCCACATGAAAAAAAAATGTTTTTTATATACATATAAGAATTTACTGGTGGTCTAGGTTACACTGAAATCATAAATCTTATCATATCTAAAAAGCTTCTTATCTCATTCAAAGCTTTTTAAATAAAATAAAAGCTCATCATATGGCAATTTCAATGTCAATTACACACCTCTTCAAAGAGAGAAAAAACTTATAGCGAAACTGAGAGAAATGAAAATAAAATTCGCGATTTTTCGTGTCAAGATCGTGAAAAAATCATATGACTATCACACGAAAGCACATGCGGACAGCTGTAAATAAAATATTTAATTGCAAGACACTTGAAAATAATAATAAGAAGGATTATTGGCGCCGCAGTGTCACTATAAAAATATTTTTTTTTCTACGGATTATGCTTGACATGTGTTTTTTTCACTATTTACTACTTTTTTCTACCTCGTCAGATGATTTTGCTTAAAATGTTTTATTTTTATCTCGTAAAATTGTTTTTATAAAATATTTGGGTTTGTCGCACGTTTCGTGACGCGATCTAGAATTCCTTTTTAGTGGCGCATCAAAAACACGCAAAAAATTTTATGTTTCATTTTCCGTTTTTTTGCTGAAATAAAATTTGGTAGTTTCAATTTCAATTTCGTTCCTTGCAAAGTAAATCTTTTAAAAATGTTGATAAATTTTTAATATTTTTATTTCATCAATTTTTAGCTTATGAGAAAACTACAAACATAATTTTTCAAACCTCCCTATAATAAAATTTTTTATCAGCTCGCTTTTATCAACAACAAATGAAAAATAAATTTGCAGCATGATGTGAAACTGGCTACGATAATGATGAATGCCAATATAGAAAAATATCAGTAAAAATGCGCTTGATAGTTAGGTAAAAATTAAAATTGTTAATCCATTTTTCAAATGATTCGTTTAAAATCGATCGATGCTTAATGTGACTAGTTTTGAGCTATTGTAATTATTTTTTTCGCGTGTAAAAGTTCAATGAACACTTTTGAATTTAGAATAAGAAAAACGTTGACGAATATATTTGCAGCGCGTGCAGCGATGTGAAAAAATAATCAACAGTGATTTAAATTTTTTTGATCAATAAACAACAATTTTGGTGAATGCACTTGATCTCAACTTTGTAAGTTCATCACGACTTTTTTTGGCATTTCATTGAACACGTCAAATAAATTTTTCAAATTAAACTTCAATAGCTCACATTTTAAATTTTTACGTCTCACACATGTTGAGGAACCAAAAATAAAATTTTTTATGTGTGTGCAAAAAAAGTATCTTTTAGTCTTAAAATAAGTGTACGAAATTTATGAAACCAAAAACTTCTTATTTTACTGGTGGCGTTGTCTGTGTTGTTGCTGTCTGCATGGCCTTAATGATGTCCTTCACTAGATCTGCTTTATTCACCTTTCCCATTTGATTGCGCGGAATTTTATTGACAATTTTAATCGACGGCATGCTATAGCTTGCGAATTTACTCTCACACCACTTTTTAAGTGCTGGAATGACTTCGTCTGTGGCTGTTTCCGACTTAAAAACAGTCAATGCAATAATTTTTTGTCCATAAACTTCATCGGGTATGCCGAGCACTGCACAGTCATCAATTGTTGGATGCTCGAGGAGTTTAGTTTCGATCTCGAGTGCTGACACCTTGTAGCCTCGAGATTTAATAATATCGACCGAGTCTCTGCCCATAATTTTAAAGCTATTGACTGTTGGATCGTAACAAATTGTGTCGCCTGTCATAAACCATCCATCGGAAGTAAAACTGCTCTGAGTTGCTTCAGATCGTTTCCAATATTCGCGAAACACATTGGGACCTTTAACTTGCAAACTTCCAATTATTTCCAAATCTCCAGTTGCTCCTGGCTTCATTCTGATCGTTGCTTTTTCCTCATTCTCAGTCGCTGCCGACCAGTAGCCCTTGTTAAATTCACCTTTTGCTTCAAGCAAAACGTCCTTTTCGTTCTCGGTGCTCACAATTCGAATTTCAACGCCTAAATGTGTTTCATTTAAAATTTAATGAATTTAATTTAAATAGTAAATCTCACCTGGTAATGGATGTCCCACAAAACCTGGTAATCTCTGTCTATCCTTATCCTCACTCAAAGAATTACTCAAGCACATTCCAATTTCACTCATTCCATATCGCTCCAATAGCTTGTGTCCAGTGATTTCCTTCCACCTCTGGAAAGTCGTTTGCGGAAGTGGTGCACTGCCACTGATCATGAGTCGAATTTTATTCTGACAGTGGGTCTTGATGTATTCGGTCATTTGAGTTGACTTGCTAAAAAGTTTATCGTACTCCTGAATGAGATAATGATAGCTTGTTGGAACACCCATGTAGCATGTTACACGATCTTTTTGAGGAAGATTGATATTTAACAAGTAAGTCCACACGTTATCGGAATCGAATTTCGGTAACATGATAACTTTTCCACCCACAGTTAAGGGCATGAGAAGTGCATTGATCACACCGTGAACGTGATGTAGTGGAAGTGAGTGCAAGATTGTGTCAGTGTTGTTAATATTCCAAGCATTCTGAAGGCTAGCGACTTGTGCTTCAAGATTTGAGTACGACATGATGACGCCCTTGGGCTTTGAGGTTGTCCCACTTGTGTACACTGTTTTTAAAACAAAAGTAAATAATACTATCAAATGGATGATGAATGTACTTACTGATCAGTGCCGGTGATTTCTTATAAAAGCTTCCATTTGGAATTTCAGATACAAGAGCATCCTCATCGAGTTGCTCCTTTTGAATTAGTGTTTGCGCTTCGATAACTTTTAATGGCTTTTTAAGCTTGTCAGCAACTGGCCTCAGCCGTTCCTCGAATTCGGGAGTTGTAAGTATGAGATTTGCCTCTGAATCGTTTATGTAGTACTCAAGAAGTTCGGGTGGATGATTAATGCTCAATGGCACGGCTGTGAAGAGGAAATTTAGCAATTTATGACAACATCCAGTTTGTACTCACCAATTTGTCCACTCATCCATGTTGCCCACTGCGAAATAATGTATGACACATCGTTTTGACATAAAAATGCGACTCTCGAGAGCGATTGCTTTGCTGCAAGGAAAGTAAAAATAAACAATCGAGCTATTTATAAAAGTAGCAGCTTCTTCCTTACCGCACACATCACTGATTTGTTTTGATAATTTAAATGACCCCGAAACTAAGTCTGAATATGATTTTTCTCCATTTGAATCTTTCACGGCGATTTTTGAATTATTAAGAATTGCCTTTTTGAAGACTGGGACTGGATTACCGGCCTTGACATCGCCATTAATTGACTGTTGGATTTTTGACTCCTGTGTATTGACAATTATTGGATTCGACTGGGCCGTGGACGAGAGAGTTCGACGAATAATTAGTTTTGCAAAATTTATGTTGGGACTTCGAAGCATTTTTGCTGAAATTTTTCCGATAATGACGAAACCGAAAAATTCTAAAGCGATTTATCGCTTCCTGATTGATTTGCACTGCGCGAGAGTAAATTTGCTCCTGTTATTACTTTCTTTGTCGAGAGAAAATTAATTAAATCGTATTGCTCTTTTTTCGCTTTCAATAAAATTGAGAAATATGGTGCTGAAGTTGAATTTTATAAAGACGCATGCACACAAATGGAAGATTTAAATTTATAAAATACGTTAGAAATAAATTTTTAAAAACCTTTGAATATTTTTATGCTAGTTAAAAAAAAGAAATGCTTGATTATGCTTGAACATAAAAATAAACTATTATGCTTATCTTTGAGTGAATAACAGTATAATTTTTTTTGTATTAATAATTCCCGCGTGACTTATTAATATTTTACTAGGTAATTTCTTACAATTTTAACTTTGAACTATTTAATTCGTTTTTCAATAAATCTAATTTTCATCGAGTTGCTTTGACTAAAAATTTCACAATTTAATTTTATCAACTTCATAAAACACATAGCTCATAAATGCCCGCATCAGCAAAAAAATTATTGTTGGGATTTTCTAATTCACAATTCAAAGAGAATCATAATTAAACAGGTTTAGATTTTAAAAAGGTGAATGAATTGAGAATATTTTTTATTTTTGTCTCTCATCAGTTGAAGATTGATTTTAACATGAACAACAAGTTCTTTTTCTTAAACAAACAGTGACAAATAACTAAATTAAAATTTCGATTGACTGAAAAGCTTAAAATATGGCTGAATCAAGAATCACTTTGATTTACCGATTTCTCGTTTCAAACATAACAGTTGAGCCATTGATCATTTGTTACCTTCTGCCCTTTTTGCTGACCTATGCGGCGATTGAAAATATGAATTTAGAAAAAGCGTGTCGTGAACTAGTGACCGATAAAATTGGATTTGAAAAAGACATTTGCAAGCTTTTTGTGCGAAAAGATGAATTTGGAATTCATTGCACTGGCGAAGAATGGCAAAGCCACATAAAAAATGATTTGATTGAGAAAAGAATTCCAAAAATTTATTCATCAATTGGAAACAGTTCCGAAACTGTGTTTCAATTTCTTTGCGATGCTGAAGATAAAGTTCAGAAAAAGTTGACAAAAATCAACGCAATAAGAAATCCGATTTCGTCGTTGGGCCCGTTAATAATTGTGCTGTTTGCTGGTCCATGGAGTGATAAGAAAAATTTGAGAGTTCCATGCATGGTTGTTCCTTATCTCGGCGAGGCGATTGGATATTTTAGTGAGTTTTATATACTTACAAAGTTCTTTTTATTCCCTGCCAATTTTTCGCTTTAAATTTTCAGCCCTGTTTATTGCTGCAATTTTCATTAATGGCCCTGTTGAATTTCCAGCTTACGCATATCGTCTCTTGCCTAGTTTAACAGGTGCTGAAAATTTAATGATTTTGGGAATATTCAGTTACCTAAGTGCCATTTCAAGTGAAGAAAATCGTACATTTCGGTTTGGTGTATTTCAAATTTTAATGACAATTGTTCCGATAATTGCACAAAGCATCAGCCCAACTTTAGTTAAAAGAATCGATTATACAGGTGAGTACTTCCAGAGCTTTAAATTTAATTTTTTAACCGTTAAAAATTTAATTTTAGTACTTTTTGGTTCGATGATTCCAATCCACATTTTTGGTTTATTTTACGCAATTTTTTGCCTCAAAGAAGTAAAAATTCCATCAAAATCAATTGAGAACTCGGCCATTGATCTTCCAGATGAATTCGAAATCGATGAGAAATCAGAACAACCCAAAAATGCATTTCTGGAATTTTTTGATCTCCAGCATGCGATTAAATGCATTACGGCACTCATTAAAAAGCGTGCACACAATTTGAGAACAATTTTGGTACTTTTTATGCTCATGCATATGCTTTGTAGTGGAATTTCACAAGGCGAAGCTCAAAACACATTTCTTTATGTTCGTGTAAAGCTCTTATGGGATGTCGATACATACGTTTATTTTAATGTCTTCACAGCTTTTGCAGTTGGAATTTTGAGCAAATTGCTAAAATTTAAAGACATTTTTTTAGCTCTCATCTCAACATTTCTTTCAATTGTAAGCCGTGGAGTTTATTTTCTGTCCACAGACACCTATGGATTTTTCTGTGGAGCAGCAATTGACTTTACATTCTCGGTGAAATTTTTAGCAGTTCGAAGCATTATTTCAAAAATTGTTCCCAGCGAGGATTTAAGCACGATGTTTGCTGTTATGGGATTGTTTGAGGCACTAGCTGGTTTCATTTTTCCTTACATCTATCCAACATTTTATGAATATCTTTTATCGTCAACCCGTCACGATATCGCAGAGATTTTTTTGCTGAGTGGAGGCTTGTTAATTGTCGTCTTGTGCGTTTACCTGTGAGGAACTTTTAATTAAATTTAACATAATATAATTGAATCTTTTTAGATATGTTTGGAACCTTTTAAAACGTAAGGAGAACGACGAAGCAGTTGAAGAATCAAATGATGAAGATACGAAGCTTTAAAAACTCAATAAACGGAATTAACTAATTTTAATTTACACATTTATTTAAATGAGTTCTAATTATTTTTTCAACACTCTACAACATTGATGACTTTATTGAGCTGACTTTTTAGGATCCCATGCTTGTACTTTTGGCGTTGTTGTCGAGTAAGGATAGTAAGCATCTGAAATTATTTTATAGAAAATTTCATTAGCTCTGAATGATGGCTAGATAAGCATGCTGCCTTTAACTGATTACCCTTAGTTCCTGATAGATTCTCTGAATGATCAGCCATCCATTTGTAGGTCTTTCGATTTCCATCTCTGTGCGGAGGCAAGTCCGTCTAAAATTTAAATTATCATTAACTCTTCATTAAAATCAGTGGGATGTGATTAATTACCTTGTAATGCATCCATCCAAACCTAAAAAAGGAAAATTATATCAGCTAGCCATGACATAAATAAAAAAATCCTCACCATTCAGCGGGAATTTGTGATCCGTCATACTCAAAATTTTTATGATCAGCATATTCAACCCAACGATTACGTCCGATGAAGTGAGTAGGCTCTTCATAATATTTGTTACCATACTTGTCAACTCCAACCAAGGTTCCAGCTTTAAATTCATCCATTCTAAAATTATTAACAAAATTTTAGCTTTTTAAATTGCGTAATTTAAAAAAACTCACCTCAATCCTTTTTTAAGTGTTGCGAAGACACCACCATTCTTTTGAACCCATCCGAGCAGTCTCAAGACTTTATCAGCTCCAAAATAACTCATGTTTAAATGTTTTAAAGCTGACAAAAAATGAATTAAAATTTGCTGCAGAAAATTTTCTGTTTTGTTGTGAAAAGTTTCAAGCCCCAGTGAGATTTAAATTTAAAAAATGTTTCAAAACCCACCAGGGGTGTTGCCGCGTAACCCACTTGAACAGACAGGTTTGAAAATCAAGGAAAAAAAGAGTTTAAGTCAACGGAAGGCCGGGAGCCGTCACCAGAGAGATTCCTGGCGACACATGCATAGCGAGGACACTGGGGCCCTCTTCTTTTTCGACCCTCCAGTTCAACGATACCCATGAAGCCATAGTTCTGAAAAATGAACATTTTGGCTGTCTGTGGCACGACCATAGGTCACGACTCGAAAAATCATGTATGTCAATCGATTCCTGGTCAAGTTACGAATCAATGCCAATCGATTTCTGGTTCAATCACGAGTTCAACGATACCCATGAAGCCATATAAGAGAAAATTTGTATGAAAAATGGACGTTATGGCCGTCCATGGCACGACCATAGGTCATGACTCAAAAAATAGTCAGTGCCTGCACATATAGACCCTAAGAGCTACCATCTGGCGAAAACAGAAGCTCTAGCTGGTCCAGGGACCGAGATCTCGCTTGTGCAGACGGACGGACGGACGGACGGACGGACAGACGGACGGAATCACGAGCATATAAGCGTTACACCACTTTGTGGGTTACGCTAAAAAGACGTTAAAATTAACTTTGCTTTGTGCATTTTTATTTAGGGATGGAAATGAGGTGGAGCGTGATGAGGTGGATACATGCTCGGTGGCCCCATTCCTAATCTCGCTTGAGGAAGTCTCGTGCCCGGTTTAACAGGATTGAGTGTGAAGATTGATCCAAAGAGGACATGCTGAATGACTGGAAACTTTGAGAGCACTTCCTTCTGGTACATTTTAATTAAACCTGTGCAAATTTTATTCCACGATTGAACAGCACTGATGCTCCACAACTGATTTGAATGCTCAGCGATGTGGCCTGTCTTGACTTGCTGGATGTAGTCAATGCATGATATAAACATGTAATCTTTTCTGTACTCTTCAATCGTCTCAGCTTCGACAAACTTTACGGGCTCAATTTCAGTGCCAATGAGCTGTGCACTTCCCCAAATAAATGGAACAAATTGATAGTCATCAAGTGACCATACACCCTGAGATCCAGCTGGTTCGAGTCTGTAAGTGACCTGAAGTTTTCGTGCAAAGTTCAAGTAGGAGTTGAAGACTTTTATGGCGATTGGAAGCTCATCTGATTTTGCGAGAGCGCCAATCTTAAAGAGTGACATAAGGAAAAGGATGAATGACAGCTCGTGGCCAGTGCCATAATCAAGACGAGTAGGATTGCCAAAGGAATCAAGTAGATAAGGAACAACTTCAATTATTGCTTCGTGGAGGTGTACGGGTAAAATTTCTTTAATCATTTCATCTGCAACTGATTTCATCTTTTGATGCCATGATCTGAATGCGATGTTACCGAAGCGAGTCGGCTGCCTGGAAGTGAAATGAATTAACAAAAATTCTCGCCTGGATGTTTTTTGTGATCTTACTCAATCGGCGGAGTTTCAACAGCTAGTTTTTCAAATTTGTCGAGCACTTCAAGGAGCTTTTGGACAACAGGTGAGATCTGACAATTGTAATTCAGGCTTCTGCCTTGAATGCACATACACACAGAATTAATAAATCCAAGTAAATCGTAATAAGTTTCGCTATTTTGCCATTTCGCCATGTCCATCACACTTTTAACGAGTTTATCGGGTTCTATGAAGCTATATTTTGATCCTGGCGCTTCCATTGAAGTTGATTGAGTTTGTGACTCTGCCATTTGATTAAAATTTAATAAATTAAAATTTTCAGAATATTTTTTAGTTTTGTTGTTGTTTTTAGTTAAAACCCCGCTGAAATCAAAATATATTCGAGCGGCAAAAGAAAATGTCTAAAACTGTAATTTATTGGTTCCGTAAAGCACAAAGAGTTCACGATAATCCATCATTGATAAGAGCAATGGAGGAAGCTGTTAGTCAGAAAGTAAGTTCAATAATTTATAAAATAATTAAAATTCTAAAAAATTTCATAATTTTTAGGCTTCTTTGCGATTAATTTTCATGCTAGATCCTAAAATTGTTAAATGGATGAAAGTGGGCGCTAATCGATGGCGATTTTTGCAAGAATCTCTGACTGATCTCGATAAGAATTTAAGAAAATTAAACACAAGGTAATTAAGCTGTTTTGATTTTGACCTGCGTGGGACATGACCAATTGTTACCGTTTAAATTCAAAAAATCCTCATACAAATAAAATTTAAATCTCGGCTTCAACGTATTTTCAATAGACAATTGTATTCAAAAAGATACTTTTATTTAAATTTACGGCTCAACGGTTTCATTCCCACGCAGGGATTTTGAATGTTATGGCAAATTTAACTTCCTGTATCTTCTTTTTTAGACTTTACGTGGTTCGCGGCAATCCTCAAGAGCATTTTCCATCGCTATTCAAAGATTGGAATGTATCGCTGCTGGCATTTGAGACCGACATTGAACCTTATGCTGTTAAACGAGATGCGATTGTGATGGAACAAGCTCGAAAGGCGAAAGTGACAGTGATTCAGGAGTGCTCGCACACGATTTTTAATCCTGAACTAGTAATTAAGAAGAACAAAGGTTCACCACCGATGACTTATCAGAAATTTATGTCAGTTTCGAGTGAACTTAAGCCAGCGACTCCTGAAGGAAATCCTCAAAAAGTTCCAGCCAGTTGCAAGCCACCACTCGATCATGAGGAAAAGAAGGATAAAAATTGTTATGATGTTCCCACGCTGGAAGAGCTCGATGTCAATGAAAATGAACTTTCAAGAGAGTCAAAATTTCCAGGTGGCGAAACTGAAGCGTTAAGTCGAATGGCAGAGAATTTAAAAAATGTCAACTGGATTTGTAATTTCGAAAAGCCAAATACGAGTCCAAATTCGTTAGAGCCTACAACAACGACACTCTCGCCTTATCTCAAATTTGGATGTTTAAGTTCTCGATTATTTTACCAAAAAATCAAAGAAGTCTACAAGGGTCGCAAACACTCACAGCCTCCAACATCGCTCGAGGGCCAACTTCTTTGGAGAGAATTCTACTATACGGTCGGCGCAGCAACAGAAAATTTCGATAAAATGGTCGGCAATAAAATTTGCGCTCAAATTCCGTGGAAAACCAATCCCTCATATTTAAAAGCTTGGAGAAATGGAATGACGGGATTTCCGTTCATTGATGCGATAATGCGACAGCTCAAGCAAGAAGGTTGGATTCATCATCTCGCTCGACATGCTGTTGCTTGCTTTCTCACACGTGGCGACTTATGGTGTCATTGGGAAGATGGCCAGAAAGTATTTGAAGAATATCTTCTCGATGCCGATTGGGCGCTGAATGCTGGAAATTGGATGTGGCTTAGTGCAAGTGCTTTTTTTCATCAATACTTTCGCGTTTATAGTCCAATAGCTTTTGGCAAAAAGACTGACAAGGATGGAGATTTCATTCGAAAGTATGTACCTGAACTTAAAGCATTTCCATCGAGCTTAATTTACGAGCCATGGAAGGCAACACTCGATCAACAAAAAAAATTTAATTGTATTATTGGAAAAGACTATCCAAAGCCTATTGTCGATCACGATGTAGTCATGAAGGAAAATCTTCAGAGAATGAAGGAAGCTTACGCGGCAAAGAATAGTAAGGCAAATGTGAAAAGAGAGGCAGAGTCACCAAAAGCTGGAACAAGCAAAAAGCAAAAAAACTCGCTCGATAAATATTTCAAGAAAGAGTAAATTTTTATTTCAATAAAATCTCAGTTACTCGAGTGGCTCATCATCAAAATCAATGTTTGTTGGAAGTCTTCCTTCTCTTCTCGCTGCCTCAACATTATCAAAATAATCTTTAAAAGAAACATAAGGCTTCGTTTTTCTCTCAGCAAATGACAAATTGTTCACACTCGTGTTGGTCGATGAGTAAGAAGTAATTGTGTTTTGACTTCCTGACAAAGTTGACGATCCCATCGACTGTTTGCTGCTGTCAATTGAATTAGGCATTGGAAATGAGAAATTTCTAATTATTATCGTCATATCCTCTCGTGCGTCAAAGTTGCACTCAGTTCCGTTTATACGCGATTTCATGTAAAGATCGTGATGAAGCTGCGCGAGATGATTGACAACGCTTTGAGCGACTCCTGAGAGAGTATACTGGCGGTTAAATTGTTGAACACAAATCGAAACGAGTTCCTTATTCACAATTGTCAAGTCGTTTGAAAAAAGTTGTGAAAGAACTTTACAAAGTCCACCCGAAAGCAGGCAAATAAATCGAACAGAATCATCAAGTACAATTGGTCCAATAATTTCGGGATTGCTCGAAATCGGCTCGCCGCTTGATTGTGATAAAAGTTCTGAATCTTTATATCCACCTTTTCCCATATAGTTTCCAATACATCGGGTCGTTGCAAGCGAGTGAAGTGATGACACATCGAGACCCAAATTATAAAGTCTAACTGCTTCGTCCTCGTTATATAAATTGTGATCAACCGTCACCTGAACAACCCGTAAAACATCGTTTCTCAAGTCATTCTTTACGAGAAGTGCTCGACAAATTCCCAAATTAGCTATGAATAATTTTTTGTTGGTAATTAATGAAATGAGCACTGACGATCCAATAGAAAGTTCTTTGTTGATCGTGTTGAGTTTGTTTAGAATGGCCTCGTACTTTTGTTGAATTTCATACTGACTCAAGTCTAAAATTTGAAATTGCAATTGCTGCTTGGTGGCAATGAAACTGTCAATTGATGTGTTGTAATTCTTTTCTGCGGCAATGAAAGTTTGTCGCAGGAGTTCTTTAATTTCTTCGTCTGATTTATTAGCTTGATTAAGCTGACCACCAAGCAGAATGTCAGCTGTCATTCGAGATATTGCAAAATCGCTGATAGAAGATCCATCATGACCAGAACAAATTGAATAAAGAAAGCTTTCCGAATCATACGAGCAGTAACACTTTTTCTCATAGGCAATGTGCACTTCCTTCATGCGACCATCAGGCGAGTAAGCTTGATTCGGTGAAGATCCGCATCCACTTTGGGCACAAATTGGTAAATCGTCTGTCCAATTTCGATTGCCTCCCGAAATTACGTCTTGAAACTTTTCACCATTCATTTTTAAATTTTTTTTGATGAATACAAAAGAGGTTTAGGTTAGTTTTTCGACTATGGTAAATTTTTTAAAAATTAAGGCACTAAGAGTTGAATTTTATAAATTTTTTGATTATGTTTTGGTTTTTGTTAGTTTCATTAAATTTCTACTCAGTTGTGGGTTCTCGTTCCCTTCAGAGTGAAAATTTTCTATACGTTAGAGAATAAGAAGAAAAATATATGTTTTGGGGTTCATAAATTTTGTTCAAATATGAATATTTGAATTATTTCCTGCAACATGATTTTATTGACAAACCGTAATAAATTTAGTGTTAAATAGTTGCCTTTATTTCTTATTAATTATTATTTTTATGTTTATATTTTTTATCAATTGCTACATGTAAATAAAATAGTTCTTAAAAAAGTTTGAATTTTATAAATCAACCTAAATCGTTGTCAAAAAATAAATTAAATCTCAATAAAAAAAATTAATTTAATTTTTTAAAAATAAATTTCTCTAATTTCATTAACATTTAATTTTATATGTATACATATTATTTATGCTGATACTCTCATAATATATATTTTTTCGTTTTATCTTCCTTCCTCATCAAATGACAGGACATAACTTTTATCATTTTAATAAAATGCCTGCATAAAGTACGCGAGAGAGTTTTCTCCAATCGGGCTGAAATTTGGATATTATTGTGACCTAATTGTGACTATTTGTGACGCACTCTCCATTTTTTTTGACACCCTTTATTTTTTGAGTTTTGGACATTTCAAAATTTTGAGCTTTCTCTCGTGTACTTTATGAAAAGTGTGCGAGAGAATCTTTGAAAATTGATTTTATTTTAAATGTTTTTATGTTAATTGATGGCATTTTTTGTGACTATTTTTGACATGTTAAAAGTTTTTGAATTTGATCAATTGTCAAAAAGTTAGAGCCAGTTCAAATTTGAGAGCTGACAGACGCTTTTTCTCTCGCGTACTTTATGAAAAGTGTGCGAGAGAATTTTTCAAAAAATAACTTTTCAAAAATATTTTTGCATTTTCTTTTAGCATTTATTTTGACTATTTTTGACGTTCAAAAAGTTTTGAGATCAGATTGATAGTCATAAAGTTATGCGATTTTGATTGAGCGCGTCAATAAAAATTTTTTTCACAAGAGTAAAATTTTCAGGTAGATTTTGAAGATTTTAGAATAGAAGAATTTTAATTTTTTTTGGTGATGCAATATTCACGTTTGCGAAGAATTTTAAAAATATTGATTTAATAGGACATGCTTTTGTAATTTAATTGATTGTGACTATTATCCTAGGAAATTTACTAAAAAAATTTCGGATATTTTTACTAGGAAAATTCCTTCCGATGGATGATCTATACTCGACTTGAATTTTATTATTTATTGAAATTGCTTAAGATAGAGAAAAAAAATTCGTTAAATTTTAATGATCATTAAAATTAAAATATTTGATGGTGAACATAAATTTAATTTTTTTTTCTCAAAATCTACCTGAAAATTTTACTCTTGTGAAAAAAAAGCTCTTAGTGACGCGCTCAATCAAAATCGCATAACTTTATGACTATCAATTTGATCTCAAAACTTTTTGAACGTCAAAAATAGTCAAAATAAATGCTAAAAGAAAATGCAAAAATATTTTTGAAAAGTTATTTTTTGAAAAATTCTCTCGCACACTTTTCATAAAGTACGCAAGAGAAAAAGCGTCTGTCAGCTCTCAAATTTGAACTGGCTCTAACTTTTTGACAATTGATCAAATTCAAAAACTTTTAACATGTCAAAAATAGTCACAAAAAATGCCATCAATTAACATAAAAACATTTAAAATAAAATCAATTTTCAAAGATTCTCTCGCACACTTTTCATAAAGTACACGAGAGAAAGCTCAAAATTTTGAAATGTCCAAAATTCAAAAAATAAAGGGTGTCAAAAAAAATGGAGAGTGCGTCACAAATAGTCACAATTAGGTCACAATAATATCCAAATTTCAGCCCGATTGGAGAAAACTCTCTCGCGTACTTTATGCAGGCATGAAAATGAGGACAATTTTTTTTAAGTTATATTTCGCAAATTGCCTCATTTTCATTAAAATCATTAATTAATATTTCTTTCTATAGTTCAATATAGGTACATGTGGACATAATTTGTAAGTATCGTTATGTTTTAAATATATTTTAATGCATTGTTAAAACTCATCAGTCAATCGACTACTCATAAAATTCCTGAATTTTACATTTAAATCATCAATTAATGACAATTTCTTGGATCAGACAGAGGAATCCATTCAGTTTTAGTCGATTTCGTTCTGAAGATTTCATCGAAAAATTGTTTTTCCTCAATTCTCACTTCATTTGAACTGCCAACAATCGCCCTTCCTAAAAGCTCATTAGCGCCGAGTAAATTATCGTGCATCACGAGGAATTCGATGATTGAGTGCTTTAGTGTATCTTTCGAAATATCAAAGGTGAGAGCTTCATTGAAGACCGGGTTGATTGTGTTCCGAAGGACTGTTGTTTTTTTCTTTTTAAGCCTCTTGCCATTATGTATAATTGAAACCTTTATATAGGGATCTGAAAAGGGAATAAAGGTTATCGATTATTGCTGAAGGGTGTTTTTTATTTTTAAAATAAATTGATATCATCATGAGTGTTTTAATCCCTAATTATAATTACCCGATGAATTTCTACTGTCATCGAACACCCTCAAATTTCTCGCTTTAATCACGACACACGTGAGTCGTTCTGCACTGGGAAGAAAAGAAAGTGACACCATGACATCTCCAAGTTCAATTTTTGCATCTTGTTCCGGACACGGTCCTAGCGATTTCCAAAGTTCAACCTTATCCGACAAATCCACATGAGCAAGTGCTATTTTTAGGCCACCAATGCAAACATGTCGAGAATAAGCGTCAAAATCGTAGAGCAAAATCTCAAGTGAACGACGTCCAATGCGCGCCGGCTGTACTTCAAACACAAAGTCCTCATCGAAAACTACATTTATAAAGAAGGGAGAAAATTAATTTCTCGATGGAAAAGTCATCAAGAGAGAATTTCACCAGGATTAAGTGTTCGTTTGTGGATTCTCGTTTGCCACATGTTTGTCTTAGATACGTCCGGAAGCAGTCTGACTTTCGCATAGGGATCTGCTGTGCCGCTAAAGTCTCGCGGTTGAAGATCCTGTGCCTGGAGAGAAAACAATTTGAGGCTATTTAAATAATAAGTGTTTGTCAAACTCACCTCAATGAGTCTAACATTTAAAATTCCCGCAATTGGATCGTAGAGCATGGTGAAGTGAAGTGTTCCCCTCAAATCTTCCGAGGCCATTGAGGGATTCCGCTTAACAGTGTTCTAAAAAATTAATGAGCATTTTCTAAATTTAGCCACCTCAGAGCATACTTTAATACTGACTTGTTGATATAGCGACATATCAATTTTCGTATGGTCTAATTTTGTTTGCATCGAGACAACTTTGCCCAATCGCGCTGGGGTTGTCGTCGACAAAACGACATGTTTATCGTTACGACCGATTGGAAATGAGTTGACAGATAAGGCAAACGAGCATTTACTGCTGGTGGGTGAATTTGGACTCTGTGGAGGCTCCGAATCTGAAATGTTTGTAATAATTTATTCTTTTTTTGACTGAAGTGTGTCAGGAGTGTTTTAATGCAAACCAGTTTGATATCAACCAAGGGAATGTAACTGAAGAGATTTTTTTAAAAACTTACCAGATGCATCGTTACAATGTCCGCCGATCGCTCCACCACCGGGCACCCAGAAAGTTGGATCGTCGGTGTGAGTTGAGGTCGTCGGGCTGCTTATATTACGATTGAGAGACCTCGAGCTGCCAGCTACGGGACTTTCATTGTTATATGACATCCCACAATGCACCAACACCTCGTGACTATAATAAAATCACTGTAACCAACACTTTAATTAAGTTTTCATTGTTTGTGTCACCTCTGTGCATTTTCCTCATTCTCCTTTGCCGTCTCGAGTAAATTGTTCTCGAACCAATTGAGCTTGTAACGTTTCGAGCAGGTTAGATAGAGGAGAATTCCAATGAGCGAGACAATGAGGCATGACAAGACTGTGTAAACAACCACCGGTGTCAATGAAAGCTGATCTCCTTCACTTTTCATTGAATCCATCTGTTGTTGATGACCAGTCTCTGTGTTTTATTCAATATTACTTTGTCACTTGAGTTGTCTCTAGGGTTAAGAATAAAAAGAAAAGTTTAATTATCATAAAAAGAAAATCTCATTTGTGAGTGTCTCGAGCCGAATGACAAACGCCTCATTATTAATTCAAGGAAGTGCCTTTAAGAGCTTTTTCTTCGTTTATTTTGTGTAACATAATGATGAGGATGTGGGTGAGAGTTAAAGAAGGAACTTTTTTTTATGAGGGAAGAAAAAATTGGAAAAGTTAAATATAGAGGCGGGAAAAAGTTTTTTTTTGTGCTGGTGAAAAGTTTATTTTTAAAATCTGATTAAAACCAAGAAATTAATCTAAAATTTCCAAGAAAGAAAAATTCATTATGCATTTTTTTGGGTTTAAAATGGTTTTGTTAAGTTTATTTTAATCCGATCATTCTTTAAATCAATTATCTTGCCAATATCAATTTTCTTCTCTCGACGATAAAATAGTTTAGTGCACGTATGAAAGTTAATGTTTCTACTTCAATCCATTTGATTTATTACGTGAGCTCGTTAGTGGCTCTTCGCTCAATCCGCAATCTTCATTACTCTCGATCCTTTTACATAAATTTTCAATACTGTTTGCTGCTGATGTATTTTTTTGCTACATGCGAAAAGTAAAAAAATAAACTTCCACGAACGATTGAGAAGGTGAATGCGATGCTGACATGTGACGTTTGAGGCTCTCCCATCAATCTTCTTTTCGTGAACTTGATGAAGAACAAAGTTTTAAGAGTTTTCTTATAAACTTTTTCTGTCTGAGCGAAAGTTGATCTTGCGATAATTTTGAACGAATTTTTAACGATTTCTATATTTTTAAATTTTTAGAGAGAAAATTTTCTAATAATTTAAAAATCTGAACAAAATTATTGGCAGGAAATTTATCCCTCTTTCACAAACAATTTAACCTTCAATACAATTCAATCTTCCCCAGTGGTACGTTAGCAACTTTTATCTTGTTCATCTCCAAACGCTCTTGAAGAAAAACCATCGTTCGTTAGTAATTTTATTTTTAACCTCAGACGCAATAAAATCCTCTCATAAATCTCTAGACAATACCGACCACGCTTAAAATGCCAGAAATATCTCGTTAAATTTTTTACGCATTTTTCCTTTTAAAGCTTTTTTAATTTTTCTTAAAATTTTAAAAATTCACCGAACATGACTTAATCTTCAAATGAACCCAAATCCCCCTTTAATCTTTCAGTGTCTTTTACATAAAACATGACTAATTTGTTGTCTCAATTAACAAAAAATTATTTTGTAAATTTTCGTCGAGCTTACTAAATATGAGGAGAGCAAAAAGTTTAAATAGCCTAATTGAGTCGACAATTTTTTTTATGAAACAATTCATGAGCAGTTTGTATGAGTGTCATATGGCAATTGAAATTACAGTTGAAAAGCAATTTATAATAAGTGGGATGAATTCATATAGAGGATGAAAAAAAATTTGGAGTTGAACTTTTTTAAAAATTTAACGATTTTTTAAAATTCAAAAATTGTGTAAAATATTTTTTTTATTTTTTGTATGAAAATTTCACTTAAAATTTAATTTAATGTAAAAACATGATAAAGTTTTTTAAGACCCTCGCAATTTCCACTCAATCATTCATCAACCTTCACTGTAGAGCTCTAGAATAAATTCTACCGCATATAACCCGCCACTTCATTACTCACAAATTCACATAATCACATTTAATAAGATAAGCGTTTCTACTTTCATTTGTGTCTGTGAGGCACTGAGAGAGGTAAATAAATATTTTTCATGCGATTACCAATTTATTTTTTGAGTATAGTTTCATGCATGTATGGGCAATGTGTGCTCTTTGACAAAAATTTTTTTTTGCTCATCTTTTTTATAAAATTTTTTGGGGTTTCGATATACTCAAATGTTGGAGTTAAAGTGTACGAATGTAGTTTAGTTATATTCATGAGCTAATTGAAGTGACTCGATTAGTTTTTTTACTCAATTCTCTCATCGTGAAATGTTCTTATCAAAAATTGTGAGTAAACTTTCAGTGTCTAATGTGTATCAATTGAATTTTGTGTGTGACGATGTAAACAAAAAAGAGCTTTCATTATAGAAAACAGCTGTGCTGCTTGTTTTCATCATTACGATAGTGCTCGTTCAACGTCAAGAAGGTGCGGTGATAAGACACGAATTTGTGGAGAATTTTTCGCCCTATTTTGCTGCATTTAGTAAATTTGATCGATCTCGAATCGCAGAATATGAGCGATTAAAGCGTTCGCTGATGTACTTTAAGGCGATCGACTGGAATGTCGTGGTTCAACCAAAAATAACAGAATCTGAGGACTCGTCATCATAACCAACGTGTACATGTGTGATAATTTTTGTGTGCGAGTGTATTTTAAGTAGAAGAAAAGTTAATTAATTGGAACTGATAAAAATTGAGCGCGCATCAGCAGAAAAATAATTCAAATCGCTTGCTGGCATTCATCAATAAGTCATCGAAAGTCAATCGCTGTGAGTGTCTGTAAAATAGACTTGCTAATTAAACCAGAGCGTATTACAAAAGAGAAAGACAATGACAAGGTCATTAGTTTTTGGGGTATGTTTAAAAAATATTTTTGTGATAAATTTCAAATATTTTAATTTAAGCAAAAATTATTTTGGTTTTTAATCGCAAATAAAGTGCAGTTAAAAATTCCACGTTGCAGTTTGATGTGGATTTTTTGTTGAAAAATTTTGAAGCAAGGCTGAAACTTAAATCGGCAATAGAGACATAAAATTTATACTAAAAAAGAAAAATGCATAGAAAAATATCCAGGAATTATAATTAAATTCAAAATAACTTCAGATGAATTTTGCACATTTTTCCAAACGGCACATGTTGTTGTCAGTTTTCAACATGTTCTTTACTTAAAAATAATTTTTAGTTCCAGACATTATTTTCTCATTTTCTTTTTATACTAAAATGATAATCTTTGAATTGCTAACACTAAAAATAATTTCTTTAAAAAAATTCTTCCATTTGATTAAATATTTGCGATGACGTCTGATCATTAACCTTAATTAATTTTTCTCTCAATTTACATTTTAGCTCCTTTTGCTCGTGTCGCTTTTAACACTGTGTGTTGCACCGCCAAACCCGATAACAGACGACGAATCTGATGAGAGTTTGGAGCGTCGAGAAAAACGCTACAATTATCCCTTTAAACTAAAAGAACCTTACTGGAATGCATTTTCACCCTCGCTAAAGAGAAAGTTGAGCAATCACGATAAAATGGAAAGTTTAATGAGGAAAATACGAGATTTGGATTTTAAGCTTCGCGAAGCTTGGACACCTAGCGATAAACCTTTCAATGAAAATTAAATTTTGCATGCTGAAAAAAATAAATGTGATTTTAATCATTTTAAGGAAATAAGAATTTCTGTACGAAGACAAATTATATAAAAAAAAGGAAAACCTTCGTGGAAATTTTAAATGAATAGCATGAAATAAGGTAAAGAAGATGAAAATAAATCTCGACACATTTTGTTGCCAGCAACAACTTTTACGCCTTAAATTATTTTTTCTCGCACTTGTTGCTTTTTGTCGATGAATTTCCACTTCATCGAGAAAAAATTTTTAATCAAACGAGAAAAAATCAATAGAATTCATTTAAGCATAGAAAATAAAATTTTGATGTAGGAAAATTTATTTGATGAATTTTTTAAATACAAAAATAAACTCTAAAAATTAGTTTTTACTGAAAGCTTTAAATTTATCTTCATTCCTTTCATGTCCATCATATTGAGAGTTTTAATTTAATTGTGTCCACATGAGCTTTCTGGAAGACCCTTTTGCAAATCCTCTCTAAAAGTTTTTTTCTTCAGATCTTTTGAGAATTAATGTCTAGACCAAATAAAATTATCGATGCCTAACATGTACGACAAAAAAGGTCTTTTATAATAAAATTAGGCCACATCTAGAGAACAGATCAATAAATAAGGTTATTTTCGGAGAATGAAGGCAATAATTCTATTTTTTAATACGACTTCAGTTTGAAACGTGATGTGAAACGATAAAATTTAGAAATATTGAGGTTTCTTAAAGGCGCTTGAATGAAAATTATTTGAAATCTATTTAAACATCAAAAGAAAATAGGATTTGATTCTGAAAAAAAGATGAAACGACTGAAGTGAGACATCTGGGATCAAAAAATATAGGTTGAACTTTAACTGAAAACTGGAGGCTGAAAAGGCTTTTATAAAAATATTAAAAATTAATTTACCAAAGATCAGAAATTATTAATTTTTTTAAAGCTTCCTGATTCTCCGGTGAGTTGAAACCCACTCGATTCTCTAAACTCGTAATTTTTACCTCGCTCTTTTTAAATTTCTTATAAAAAATCATCAGTTGTGAATATTTTCCTATTTTATAAAATTAATAAGCAAGTCGAGGACCCTCAACATATTCATACAAAAAATCCTTGTTACCACGCAGTAAGCTCCGCTGACAGCCTGATTTAAGGGAAAGCTCATAAATTTTCGACGAAACAAGTCATCTTTAATGATTTAAAGTGAAACCATACATAAAATTGCTACTTGAAGGCACACGTTAGACTCGACGACGTGATGATGATATGTTGCGACAGTGGAATCATCTTCAAAAAAAAAAAGAAATTGAAGCAATCTGCATCATATGTGTGTGTTCATGAACATGAGAGAATTCGTGAGGGCTGGGTGTGAAGTATTGCGACAATTTAATGAGCACGTATTCAAGAAATGCTGAATGAAATTAATTGACTTTTGTTCATATTACAGGGAACTCATTGGAAATCCCTCTAGAGAAAGTTTCTGAAGCCATTCAGTGTCGGTTCAAAAGTTTTCCATGTCCTTTCATTAATGATAATAATCAATGTCAATGATATCGTCAGATAACGCTTAGAAAAGACAAGAATGAATTAGTATGCACAACACAGCATGTTCATCTTCAGCTATGCAATTTATTAAAACTTCATCTCACAATGTCGAGAGAATTTTATTTATTAGGAAATTTTTTATGTACATTTCGAAAAGAAAACAATTCTTTATGAATATCTCAACCAATTACCTTTTGAGATTTTTCTTTTGCAGAATAAAAAAGATTTGTTCCGCTTTTCTTTTAACAAAAAAAAAGGATTTGCTTACAAAAGTTTCAAATGCCCTCGAGGTGAAGAAATATACAGCGAAATAATTTTCTGCTCACTTTGAATAATATAAAAGTGATGGTGATAAGCGGATGAAGTAATAAAAAACTTTTTTCTGATTTAAAAGATTTCAATTGCAATTGAAACTTTTACTTCACTGAGTGAACTTCAGAGGAATTTAACGAAGCATATGAGTTATAAAAAAAACATGTTAAATTTAACGAAGAATTTACGGAATAGAAAAGTGCTTTTAAAAATTTGCTTGAACTTCAATGGTTGATACTTTCATCCTGATAATAAATTCGGATCATTTTCTATTCCGTTAAAAAAAAGCGTAGTTTACTGAGATTTTTCTTTACACAAGAAAAGCTCACAGGAATTCAACATGAAAACCAAACTCACTCAATCCAAGAACCTCTTCAAGTTTTTTTGCAGAAAAGCGGATAGAATAAATTATTTTGACAACGTTTGTCAGTCAATGTTATGCATTTTCTCTCATCACGCTTTATCTGTTGACATGAGACGTGCACGAATCCTTCGCACGCAATTTAGTCACGTACAATTTAACTATGTTTTTATTTTTTGTTCTTTTCAAGTGAAGTGACATTTAAAACATTTCCGAAAAAAGTTTTATTGCCCTTTTTACGTGAATTTAGATGATAAAATTGAGTGCCATTATCGTTATACCCACAAAAGAGCTTTTTCAAGTAATTTTCTTTTTTGGCAGGATTTTTTTTTCTATTGTAACGCACATTTCCTTGTGTACTTACGTACGATGTTCATGAATAAGATATGTGAGGTTGACATGAGTCATGTGAAATTTAAGAGTCGTAATATTCATTTCGTAATCTTGAAAAAATTTCGCTCGAAAAACTTTTTTGTATTTTGGTAAATTTTAAGGTCACGTTACTCGTAGTAATAAGATATTTTTGGGATGCTGTCAAAATATTTTTATAGCTTTTTTAACAGGAGATGAAGTATCTGAAAATATGAAAAAAAATTCACTTTAAAATTTAAAATTCCTAAAGTAATAAAATCCCTCGTGTTCAGTAATTCCTTCAATTTAATCCTAATCCATTCATTGAATAAAGTATTTGTCAATTTTCTACATCATCTCATCGGAATTTAATATTTCATCTAAACATCTCTCTCTCTCTTCCGATGTCCTTCGTCATGGATTTCTTCTTACAATTTATCAGTCTTCATCTCCCCCTCGTGGATTGAATGACTTTGTTGAAAATTATTTATTGAAAAATTATTCATGAAAGCAAAATGCGAACATCATTAGTGCTTTTTTATTCTTGCATAGATTTATGTTAAAGAAAAAATTATTAATTCAACACTGAAGCTGAGGCGCGAAAAATGAATAATAATTTGCATAATCAAAGCCTGGATAAAGCGTGGAAAACACTGGAAATTCGCTTCATCTTTGCGAAAAAGCGAATTATTGATGCAAATCTAATTCAAAACTCGAAAATTGTAAATATATGCAGTATGGTCTTTGGATTTGCACTGTGTACAATGTTCATCAGATTTAAAGGAAGGAAATATTGCTGAGTTCACAGTGCAATGGATTTAATTTTGTAATTTAAATTTTCAACAACAAAATTGTGCAAAAAAGTTTTAGATCTTTTTTGCTCAGTTTTAAAGTTTATTTAAAAATGAAAATCAATAAATTTTTAATGTTTCATTCACAACTTTTAAACACCCAAAAACTCGAGGTGGATAAGTTTTTAAAGGTTTTTAAATTTAAGAGAAATTTAAAGAATTTTCTAAAAGAGATGATTGACATAAATTATATTCAATTCTCATATGTCATTACATGCCAAACAATGTGAGCATATTCATTATCAACGTTCATTTCAAAATATATTCCTCAGGTTGTTCGGTCGCATTCACATTTACTCTCAAAATTCTCTCAACTAAATTTCCTCTCTCGCTCTCAATTATATTTTTATGAGAATATTTTGTGGATACCAAAACATTTTTTGGTATTTTTTAGAAATTAGTACATTTTGTGGTTCAATTGTGCACTACTCGAATACTTATCGGCTAAATAGATCTAAAGTTCTTTGTGGTTTTAATGAATTATGAGAGTATAAAAGAATGAAAATAATTTTAGCATTTAATCAGTTGATTGTTTGAAGTCGTTGACTCGAAAGCATTTCAATGTCATCGCAGCAAGTTAGCTCGACGAGTCCTCATCGGCTAATTAAATTCAAAAATTGTCGCATTCTTCGTTATCACAAGATTATCCGTGAGGATCTTTGGGTCCGCAATGGCAAAATCATAAATCCCGAGAAAGTCTTCTTTGACGAAAAGCGACAGGCTCATTTGGTAAATCCTCTCAATCATGCTTTAAGTGACATCTAAATTTATTTACTTAATCTACCGAAAATAGCAAATTGATTGCCATAATGCCATCATCTCGCCGGGTTTTATAGACTTGCAAATTAACGGTTCGTATAAAGCAGAAAAAAATAATAATAAATTATTAAGTTCAATGACATTCTTAAACTCCACAATGCAATGCCTATTCAAATAATTGCTTGAGAGTTTTTAAATTAAATTATTATTTGAAATTTACTAAATTCAGGCGGCTACGGAGTGGATTTTTCATATGACGTCGATACAGTTGAAGAGGGTGTGAAGAAGGTGTCAATGGGTCTGCTCGCTCATGGCGTTACATCTTTCTGTCCCACCTTAGTAACATCTCCAGTTGACACTTATCATCAAGTTTTACCTAAAATAAAACGAAGAGCTGGAGGCGAACATGGAGCAACAATTTTGGGCGTTCATGTCGAAGGTCCATTTATCTCGATCGAGAAGAAGGGCGCGCATCCAGAGAATTGCATTAGAAATTTCGACGACGGCTTTAATACATTAGAGCAAGTCTATGGAGACATAAGTAACATTTCAATCATTACATTGGCGCCAGAAAAGCCTCGAGTGGCCGAAGTCATTACGGAGCTTGTACGACGAGGCGTCACCGTATCCGTAGGTCACAGTATGGCAGATTTGAAGCATGGCGAGAGCGCTGTTAACTATGGTGCGACACTGATCACACATCTATTCAATGCGATGTTACCGGTAAGTTCAGCATTTACATGACGGTTCAATGATGCTAACGAACTTTATTTTTTTTGACAGTTTCATCATCGTGATCCGGGTCTCGTTGGCTTGCTGGCTTCAAATGAAATTCCTCGTGGCAAAACAATCTATTTCGGTATCATCTCCGATGGAATTCATACACATGACGCTGCATTGAGAATTGCTTATCGAACACATCCAGAAGGTCTAATTTTAGTGACCGATGCTATATCGGCGATGGGATTGGAGGAGGGGACACATCGAATAGGACAGTACTCGATTGAAGTGAGAGACCAGCGTGCCTACATTGCTGGCACAAAAACTTTATGTGGATCAATAGCGCCAATGGACGAGTGCATTAGGATATTTTTAAATGCAACAAAATGCTCTCTCGAATATGCCTTGGAAGCGGCATCGTTGCATCCTGCAAAATGCATCGGAATTGCCAATCAAAAAGGAACATTAAATTATGACACTGATGCCGACTTCATTTTGCTTGATGATGATTTACGAATTCATTCAACATGGATATCTGGCGAGTGCGTTTATGAGGCTGACGGACATTCCATTCCCAAAGTTAATTCTCAATGGACCGAAGATGATATGTTGATTTATTGAATTCTCCTTCCCGACTCACTCCAACTAAGATGATTAATGATATTTCCTGCTGTATTACGTGCACGAGCGAGTTAGAGCTGCAAAGGAGCTTTTCTTATGATTGAAACTTTTTCTATTTATTTTTTTATGGACAAAATAATAAAATTCATTGCAAGCGATATTTACTTGTTGTTTATGACTTCGTTAAAGAGTCGTGAGTCAATACTGAATGGATATATGTGGCCATTGAAGAACGTTAGTGGAATTTTTATGGATGTTAAAATATCTTTAAAACCATAAAATTTTATGGAAAAGAAAATTGCTTTTCTACTATGAGTTTTTTAGATCTAAATTTGGAATTCTAAAAGCTCTGAAAAGCTTTAAAAGAATTTCAATAATTAAATTATAATTTTTTCAAAGATTCCTTGAATTTAAATTAAAAATGACCGTTAAAATTTAAAAGTCAAAAATCAAAGATGGAGTAAAAAACTAATCAAATATTGATTTTTCCCCTATTTTTATATCTATTGATTTTTTTTATCACGAAACTTCCAGCAGAGAATTTTTTTACGATAACAAAAGTAGCAAATTACATTTTGATAAAATTTCTTCTCAAGTTTTAACTTAATTATGTTCGAAACTGCACGTAGGACATGAAAATTGCATTAAAGTTTAGTGGAAAGTTGTAATTTAATTTATTTGTTGGTTATTTGAAATTCTCCAAGGGCAAAATGAAGATGACAAAAATTCTCTAGACGCAAATTAAAAGGAGAAAATTATATCTGCCTACGAGATATTCCAAAACCCCAATTCATTATTGTAGGCCTCGGATTAGTTCGCAAGAAAGTTAATGCAAACATTTACTTGAGAAATTTCCATCTACATAAAGAGCTTTTTGTTACATGTGGATGTGAATCTCTGTATAATATCGTGGCGTCATTTGTTTTACGCACCAACTTACTTATTTGTAAGCGTGTGTCTGGACGCTAACGAAAATGTAATAAACATCCAATGAATTTCCCATAAGACTTCCTCTGGTGAAAAATTCTCGCCTCCAACATTGTGAGCTACATTGTAATCATCTGTTGCCTCACTACGACTTAACATTCATTTTGTTTGATTGAATTTTATTAAATAATATTTCTCATGAATATGAAAATCAGTTTGAGGTAATGAAGTGTTCATTTCCTAATTAAAGAACCTCACTTAAACTTCTTAATTTTGAACTTCATAATCTGTCACAAAATAATCTCATGAAAATTAATTGTAACCCACATCACTTTTCAGCATAATGTTTCATTCATTTTAATTCAATGATGACGAAAGAGCTTTTTGTTTCGTTTGTTTTACATTATCTCATAATTATGCAATGGATTCTGAATAAAAGGCTTGAAATCGGTTTTCAGAATTTTACTGTGAATAAAAAAGTTGCTGGAAATTTTTGTCCGACTTTAATTTTCTATAGACGAATTTAATTTAATTATCTCATCAGAACTTTTACATTAGTAGCAAAATTTCCGGAGAAAGCACAAATTTAATTATGTGTTAATTTGGCTGACAGACGAGTAGAAAATGTATGAAAACACAAATTCAATTAGTCTCTGAATACCCTCAAATAATTGCTAACAACACGGATGATTATTTATCAAAGTTAGTACTAAATGTACATAGCTGTTTGTCTTTAGACTTCCTTGTTTACATCGGCCTTTCCAAGAAATAAATAAGGATGGTGAAAAAGACCGTTAATTTTAATTTTAACACGAAAATGGGTCTAATTTATCCATTGTCTTATTTATGAAACCACTTTTATTTAATTTTTTGGCCAAACCTCATTGCTTGCTGCAAAGCCAAATTAACATTTTTTCCCAACCATTTTTCCAATCGTTTGCTTTCCTATTTAAATTTAGATGCTGCAATCGAATCCGCATGCTCTTTAAAAAAATAATTATTATTGAATTGAAACCTGCAAAATTTGACATTTTATGTTCATAAATTTATAACCCATTGGAATCGATGTCATTCGAATTTTAAGCACGGTTTGACTTTTACTCAATTAATATTTTTGGGGCATTTGATAACAAAATTTTAAAAAGGTTAAAAATATTTATGACATTACAGAAACAGAAGGGCGCTGGAAAATTCGCAGATTTTGTGTAGGCGTGAACAAAATTCTACCGCAAGGTAAAAGTTTCAATTTTCACGTTGTAAATTTGACAGTGCAAAAAATCTGGCTCGAATAAAGCTTGAGAAAAAAAGAGTTTCCGTCAAACATGAAAAAGCTTTTTTACACGATTTCACATAAGAGAGTTGAACGTAAATTTACCTCGAGCTTTTCTTAGAAGATTAAATTTGGTTTGACCCACATAGCGGAAAATTTTATTCAATGAAAAATGTTACTCGAAATATTAAGAAGAATTTTGAACTTTCTGATTGTGACCTTTTTTAAGTCGATTCGACGTGAGGAATCATGAAGTGTAATCTTGTTTAATTTTTAAGCAAACAAACGTGATGAAAATAAATTGAGAAAGTTTTATTGCGGTAAAAGCTTAAATGGGAGCTTTTGATAACTTTTATGATGTGAGGGAAGATTTTTTAAAAAAATTTGAAATTATATATTTTATCAATTTAAACTTGGTTAATTTTCTTAAAAGCTTTTTAATCATTTGCTTTAGAAAGTTTAATTTATTCCTGGAATTTTAAATTATGTATGCATGACCTGTTTACATGCTAATTTAACGCTTGTATGAGGAGCAAAAAAAGTTTGCATTTTAATTGCGAGCTGCACTTCTACACGATTCTGTTGCGTGATAAAGTGTCAAAGTGAAAAATGTTTATGTGCAGACGAAACGCTTCATAATCGATTGAAGCGTGATAAAATTTTTGATGAAGGTAAATTTAAAATTGAGCTTGAAGATTTCATTCACAAAATTCACTTTGAAATTTTGAACTTAAACCTTTTTATAATTTAATTATTTTTTTTAATAAATAATTTGGGATGATTGTACAAAAAAATTAATTAAAAGTGGATGTTTTTTTTAATTTATCACACACATGAATGTAAACTCCACACATAGCGTTCTATTTGCTCGATTTTTTATTTTTCTTGTTTTCTGGCTCAATTTACTCGCTCTTTACTTTCACAAGAATACAAAAGCATTGTTGGAAGATTTAATTTTCTTTATTGTGTGAAAAGAGTTGCTCATAATTTATTGGAGTGAGCTTTTTTGGATGTGCTAAATTAAATGAACGGAGCTCGTTGTTTTAATGAAAAAATCCTCTGTTGAAAAATACATGAAAAGTTTTTTTAATTAATTGGGGTGAATTAAGTTGTAAGTTAATAAATTTTTTAAAGGGAAGTAAAAAATTTTAAAGTTGATGAAGCTTTTTTTAAATTTTATAAAGTTTTGGCACAAAATGAACAAAAATCGATTTTTTCTTTTCTCATTTTTTGCTAGTAATTAATTTTAATTTTTATATTTTCTTGTCGAAAAAGCTCTGAAAGTACTCTTGAGTGTTGCATATTATCACGTCGTAATTTTTAATGCTCTGGAACCTTCTGGGGAATTTTTTCTCTTCAAATTTTCTTTTTCATTTTCTTTAAAGACCATCCTAAAGTTTAAGTTCATTGGAAAAAGAAATTCGGACATTATTGAATAAAGAAAGTTTTGAGTCAAAACTTTTGACCTCAAATTTTTTATCTATCACAAATATGACGAATAACCCCAATATCATTATTGGATCATAACTTTTTCTTCTTCGCATTAAATTGTGATGTGAAATAATACGAAAAAGGATGAAACTCATTTTCTGATATTCATCATGAATACGGAAACACAACTTTTTCCTGTCTCATCTTTCTCCATCTGTCATGATGATGGAAATTTTCCACTCATCATCCGACGAAACTTTAATACAAAGAAATTCCTGTAGTGACAGTATCGATGAATTACAATAAGTTGATTTTTAAGGCATCATTGAATTCTCATTCGATAAAGCGAAGAGAAATTGATATTTTTTTCACTTACGAATGAGCGACTCTGACAATTCAATTTCAATTTCTATGTATGCACTGATTGAATATTGTCGTAGAAATGAAATTCAATAACCATTGGCGGTCTCCGCAGTTTGCATTGCTTCCGAATATCAATTGAGTGTTGCGACTTGAGTTGTTATTGGAGAGAAAGGAAATTGCGTCTTTTTCTTGGAATGCGAATGAAAAGACGTTACTTAAGTTGTAGAAAATTTCTAATTGATAATCCTATAATATTTTCCAAATTTAATTTTTAGTCAAAAAAAATATTTCATTCTTCATTAAATGTTGCAAGATGAAAATTCATCAATTTTACACATTACTTAAAAGGAAACCAGCATTCCTTACAGCATCGTGAAACTCGAGATGAAAAAATTCTTCATTTTAGAAATTGCGGGAAGTAAAGAGTAAAGTTTACACGGAAAGTACTTTGTAGTTTTTTATTATGAGAGTTCAGTGTCATGCAATTTCATGTTACAAGAGCATCTTCATCCGGAAGTAAATAGCATAATGAACTTAAATATTTGCTCTTGACCAACATGAAAAAATTTCAAACAATTTTTTAGCAGGTGTTCAAACGGTGGCTCAGCAATAAAATTGATTCAATTATTTTTTATCTCAACCTTTTTATTATTTTGGTTCAATAAAATTTTTGAAGGTTCAAAATTTATTTATTAAATGGTAATTGGCTCACCTAAAAAATATATTTTTTTCATTCTCAATGAATTAAATTTGAAATATTTCGTGAAACGACATTAACAAATTTTAGTATTGATTTTTTAACTTACCACTAAATTATTTAATAACAAAAATGTATCGAAACAAAAAGCTCGAGTGATGTAAGTCAACATTGTAAATTTTCTATAGCAGTGCGTGTTGGATTTACCCGATACACGAACTTTTAAATATTAAACATTGAATTTTTTTCCATATCGCCTTAAACAAATTGAAATCGAGTCAACATGTGAGTTGAGTTTGTTTAAAAGCTTATCTCTATGTTGATGTTCAAATATTCAATGTAAAGCTTTTGGAAATTTTATTACCAATGAAAAATTTATGCAAACTTTTACAACAAAAAAAATTTAAATGTAACTGTAAAAATGTTCATCGTGTTAATTATTTTAATTGCTGGTTTTTGTTGATAAAACTGAAAAGCTTTCATAAAAATTTAAATGCTTTTTCACGCAAAAGTCACAAACTTTTTATCTCCACAAGTCACTTCGTTTAAGTGAAGGGAAAAAATTCTGAAACAGTAATTTTCGTAATTTTTTATGGCCCTAAAGCGAGTACGATTCGTTTTAATGTGACAAAATCCAAAACTCTCTGTTTCCATCTGCGCAATGAATTTTAATTTAAAGAACAGAGTTATTTTTGAGTGCATAACATTAATTACATGTGAGCACACGTGAAGGGAAATTTAAAAAAATTTGAAGTTTTTTTTGGTATTTTTAACTCTGAATTCCAATATTTTAAATTTTTCTTGAGCTGACAGCAAACATCAAATTGATTCAATAAATTAATCATAGTTACCTAAAAAAAATAATTCTAAAATTTTGAATCTAAAAAATACATTAAATTATTATTTTTAACACTTTTAATCAGCATTAATTAATGCCTCGATGAATAAAATTAATTTCATGTCACAAAAATTGCCAATTTGGAAAGAAATTAAATCCATAATCGCGACATTTGCACTAACATATGTTACACTCGACTCTCGATTATTTTTAAACGCAATAACGTTAATGAAAATTAAACTCACACTTTTGCTTTTGCTGTCGCTTTGCTGCTGCTGCGTTCAGATGCTCAACAAATCCATTTTTCTCCTGCTGTGCTTTAACAATTATCCTGACACTCGATACAAAAATGAATGACGGCTCTTTTATCAGTCAAATTTGTACGAGGAAAGTGTAAATTTGAGCCGTAGATTTTCTCCGATAGAAAATCGATAATGATTATTTTTTGGGTTCACTTGGCGATTGTTATCGTAAGAGAAAAAAAAATGTTTTTTATTATTCAGAAATTTTATTAAATTTTTTCACATTTTTTTGAGTTACACAGTTTAAATTTAAATCTCGAATAAACACTTGTTGATAAATTTTTCTCCTTTATCCTCTCGCACACTTCACTCGGTATGTCCAACTTGTTCACTTGTTGCAAGACGAATAACATTTTTCCGTTAACCATCACGCTCTATATCAGCTGCTTGCGATAAGAAAAAATTAAATCGAGAGAGGATTGAGAAAATGCAGGATGGTTGTGTAAAAAATGAAAATTTTATGATTACGGGAAGAAAGAAAAGTCTGGAAAATGAGAGATTTCACTGTGACTCTCAACAGTCATGCGCGTTCATCATGTTTTGAAAAATAACGATAAAAAAACTGAATAATTTTTATTAAACAAATTTATTTGGAGTTTAAAAATATATTTCAAGTTTGTGAAATTCTTATCAGTTTAATTTAGATTTAAGAAATTAAATCAATTTTATTAAAATGAATTTCACATGTCAAAAACCCGTTTGGAATTTATTTAAAACTTTCAAATTTATTTTCCCCGTTAAGAAAATTTATGTCAAGTTTCTTGTTGAAAAATGCAACTAAAAAAAAGAGAAAGTATCAAGTGTGATCAGTCGATTATTTGCATTCGTCATCGAAACAAGTAAAAATATTAAAAATGACACTAATTTTGTATTTTGCTGCTGGTTCGCCGCCAAGTCGGGCATGTCTTCTTTTGCTAAGAATTCTTAAGCTCGATGTTGAAGTGAAAAATGTTAATTTAGCGACTGGCGAACAAAATAAGCCAGAATTTTTAAAACTCAATCCATTGCATCAAGTTCCAGTTTTGGTTGATGGCGATTTTGTGCTAGCTGAGGGCCGAGCAATTTTGGCATATTTAGTGAACAAATACAGTCCTGGAAACTCATTGTATCCGAATGATCCGCAGAAAAGAGCGAGAATTGATCAACGGCTTTACTATGACGCAACAGTCGTTTTCGAATCAGTCGCTCAAATAATTGTAAGCAACAGAGTGAACCTAATTAAAAGAGAATTAACTTTCCATCTCTGTCTAGCGCACAGTTTTGTACCAACAAGTCAAGAAAATTCCAAGCGACCAAAGAGAGAAATTGACAGAAACTCTCAATGTTTTAGAAAATTTCCTCTCCAACAGCAAATGGTTTGCCGGTAATGATGAAATCTCAATTGCCGACATCTCAATTCTCCCAACTGTAACCACAGTCAAGGTCAGTATCTTCTTTTTAACCTAATGATTCATGAGTGAATTTAACTCAATTAAATTTAGGAGCTCGGTTATGATTTGAGTCGTCATCAAAAATTAAATGATTGGTACTCGAGGTGTGAGTCTTTGCCTGGTTTCGATGAAAACTTAAGTGGAGCGAAATTTTTGGCGGACAGAATGTTTGCAGTTATGGATCATAAATTGTGAAATTTTAAAATCATTCTTAATTGAAAAAAATATTTTAGAAATTAGATAAAAAATGTTTCAAAACCCACACGTGGGTGTTGCCGCGTAACCCACTTGTAACAGATCAGTGTTTGAAAATCAAGTGCATAAAAAATGAGTTTAAGTCAATCCGGACACTTTGGCTGTCCGTGGCAGTCCTGTTCGACCAGTCCTCAAAAATTGTCTATGTCATTAGATTCCTGGTCCAATTACGAGTTCAACGATACCCATGAAGTCATAGTTCTGAAAAATGGACATTTTAGCTGTCCGTGGCACTACTGGCCGGCCTTGATTAGCATTTATCAAAAATCATCTATGTCAATAGATTCCTGGTCCAATTACGAGTTCAACGAGATACATGAAGCCATAGTTCTGAAAAATGGACATTTTGGCTGTCCGTGGCACTGCTGGCCGTCCATGATGGACATTCATCAAAAATCATCAATGCCATTCGATTCCTGGTCCAATTACGAGTTCAACGAGATACATGAAGCCATAGTTCTGAAAAATGGACATTTTGGCTGTCCGTGGCACTGCTGGCCGGCCATGATGGACATTCCTCAAAAAGCATCTATATCAATCGATTCCTGGTCCAATCACGAGTTCAACGATACCCATGAAGCCATAGTTCTGAAAAATGGACATTTTGGCTGTCTGTGGCACGACCATAGGTCACGACTCGAAAAATCATGTATGTCAATCGATTCCTGGTCAAGTTACGAATCAATGCCAATCGATTTCTGCTCCAATCACGAGTTCAACGATACCCATGAAGCCATATAAGAGAAAATTTGTATGAAAAATGGACGTTATGGCCGTCCATGGCACGACCATAGGTCATGACTCAAAAAATAGTCAGTGCCTGCACATATAGACCCTAAGAGCTACCATCTGGCGAAAACTAGAAGTCTCTAGCTGGTCCAGGGACCGAGATCTCGCTTGTGCAGACGGACGGACGGACGGACGGACGGACGGACAGACGGACGGACGGACGGACGGACAGACGGACGGACGGACGGACGGACGGAATCACGAGCATATAAGCGTTACACCACTTTGTGGGTTACGCTAAAAAATTAAGCTTTTTGTAGGGGGAATTTATTCGTTAATGAGTTCTATAAATTTAAGTTTTAAGGATAATAATTAAAACTTTAATTAATTAATGTGTCTCTACTTCATTTTAATTAATTTTTTAAAAGTCAATTCATTAAGTTCTTACAATACATTTAAATTATTTGAAGCTTAATATTTTTTCTCTTCTAACACACCTTAAAGAACTATAAAATAAAAATAAAGAAACAAAGTTCAATCAGTCTTGTGTCAGCATTAGCTTACGAAAGAACCAAATTTTTTTAAAGATGCCTTTAACTCTTTACTACACCGCTGGGTCGATGCCAAGTCGCGCTTGTCTTCTTCTTATAAGGACACTCAAACTCGAAGTTGAAGTAAAAAATGTCAATTTGATGGCTGGCGAACAGTTCAATCCGGATTTTCTAAAGATAAATCCTCTACACAAAGTTCCAGTATTAGTTGATGACGGTTTTGTCCTTACTGAAGGTCGTGCGATTTTGTGTTATTTGGCGAATAAATTTAAACCTGGAAGCGCTTTGTATCCGAATGATCCGCAAAAAAGAGCGAGAGTTGATCAACGGCTTTACTACGATGCATCGGTGGTTTATGACTCAGTTGCGCAAATTGTCGTAAGTTGATTTTATAAATTTAAATTAATTTTTTTAAGTGTCTTAATTTTTTTTCAGAGCAAGGTTTTGTTTCAAAAAATGACATCAATTCCAAATGCACAAAAAGATAAATTGACAGAAACTTTAAACACATTGGAAAGTTTTCTCTCAAACAGCAAATGGTTTGCCGGTAATGATGAAATTTCAATCGCTGACATCTCAATTCTTCCAAGTGTGACCACAATCAAGGTGAGTGACTTTCAATTTTTTGTTAATTGAAATTTAATTTTATGAATTTAGGAACTGGGTTTTGACTTCGCAAATCAACCAAAATTAAATGATTGGTATTTGAGATGTCGATCGTTGCCTGGTTTTGATGAAAACTTAAAAGGAGGACAATTTTTGGCGGAGAAAATTTTAGCTGGGATTGGGGGAAAATTTGAATAAATTTTTGGTTTTGAAAAATAAAAATTTTCTTTTTAAATTTTGTTTTCTAAAAATTGCAATCATCTGCTCTGCCAACTTCACCAAAGTAACTCACTCGCTAATGGTTAAAAATGTGTAAAAAAATCGCAGCAGAAGGAGATACTTTTTCAGTTTTCTTTCCTCTTAATGTCGCCTCTCTACTTTTCTCTCTAGAGAACATTTGTTGGTTATTTTATTATAAAATAATGATGTCGAGTGGTGAATGCATTTAGAGTGTCTGAAGAGCGTGCAATGGAATGAGTATCGAATATTTCGAGGGGTTGAAAATGTATCGAGAGGAAAATCATTTTCCAGCAACATTCAACATTTCATTTGCAGTTCTCGATAATTTAATATTCCAATTATTCGCATTAAAGAAGCATTTTTTGTTCGGGTACCATTAATAGAGTGGAACATGAGGAAAATATGTTGCTTTGCTATGCTTCTGTTTTTCAGACATTCGAATTTTTTTCTCTTCCTTTCACGACGTGTACTTTATAATGTTTACTCATTTTTTTGCATATTCACTTTATATCTATTTATTATTTCACCCCCGAGCGTTTGCATTCACTTACGACGTTTACGACTCTTCTTTTTAATAGATACACTGTTAGGTGATTTAGGGTTGAAAAATTTAATTAATCTCAATTAGATTTAAATTTTTATATTTTTAAAATTTATTTTTCTTTTAAAAGTTTAAAAAATTTCCTAACAATTTGGCTCCCCACAGTACCTTAATACACACGAAAATTAAAGACAACCAAGTGATGGTGGTTGAGCGATAATGAACATCGGAATAAATTAATTTATCATGAGAGGGTTGCAAGATACAGAGGAAAAAAATGTCGAGGTCATTAAATGTGTGATCACCCCACAGAGCTAATGGACATTCATGCCATTATGCCTATTAAAAAAACTCGACTCCTTGCGTTAAAAAAGTATTATTGATTTTAAAATGACGAGCACGCTTCGCATGTGCGTGAATCGAAACTGTTCATCAACTGTGACGAATTTTAAAGCTTCTTGTTGTGAAAGGATTATGAAAAATTGCCTACAAGCATTTGCACTTAAGAGGTTAAAATTAACTTCACACATCACGCATTTTAAGGAGTAAAATATAATGGCATGCGACATACGGTGAAAATTAGACGGTGGATTATTGAATCTAATCACTCACTCACTCACAATATCAGCATCCTTTAAAAATCTTTAAATGGAAAGTTCTTTAGTTAGTTTTTTTTGATGCAGAAATGTTTGAAATTTTATATTTAAGAAAACCATAAAATTAGCGTTTATTAACCCGATCGCATATATTCAGATTGAAAAGTAATTTTCTAACCAAAAGCGACGACAATGCTCGGGGAGGAGCAAAAAGTGTATGATTAATGGTAATAATTTTTGACTCCTTGTACGTTGCCTCTTACTCACAGCGTACGAAAACTTTTCGATGCCGCTCACAAAAAAAAGAACGGAAACTGAATGAAAATCATAAATTACAAAATTTTCTCCTTTGGCTTTGACAACTTTGAGGGTACAACATAGAATTAAGTTTCACTCTCTCTCACCCTTGACTTTGTGACTCTATTCTCGATGAATAGTACGGAGGGCTGTTGCTGGCAGTGAAAATTTGTGTAATTGACTGTTTTAAATTATATTGCATTGCAGTCACGTGTACGCATTGAATATTTTTATATGAAACAACATGCTGTAAATGGTTGTGATAAATTTTTTTAATACCTAACATGTTGGGAAATTATTGATTTTTAGATAGCGGAGAGACAAGGTGTGAGAAGCGAATTTTATTGTTAATATTTTTTGATTTAGCGAAATATAATATATCGAAGAATATTTTTTAAAAATGTATTTCGAGATTTTCATCCCTTGACGCCTCCGAAAAAAACATCACACTTGCTTTCTATTTTACCCACAAAAAACGTATTATTGACTCTGCGTATGTGTCGAGATTATTTCCTCTATTCGAAATAACAAATTAAGTTGGACATTCCTTTCTCAACACAACTCGATGTCGTTGTCGAGAAACAACAAAATATTGTTGAGGGAGAAACTTTCATGGACAGTGTTGAGGAAAATTGGAAATGACCAGAAGAAATTCCAAATTCAATCGAAATATTAAGAAGTTTTTCGATTTCCTCACAGTAAGAGAAAATTGCATTACAACAGATTAAAATGGACAGAAAATAAAGGACATAGAAAGAAAGTAAACATGAAGATAATCCGTAAGAAGAAAAAACTGTCGTCAGCTGTTCAAGTTCGCAACTCCCTTCAACGCAAAAAAAACCTCGCGTGACTGTCCAAGAAAATATAAAAGTTGTAATCCATGCGTTGAAAAAGGTGCACGACAGCAATATCGTGTGGTAGGAAAAAATAACTAAGTAAATCTTCTTATCGTCGGTGGCGAGTAACAAGGGGGAGAATTAATTGAAATGAACTTGGATTGGAGGGAGAGTTGTGCGAAAAAATAATAAAAATAACGTGTTTGAGTAATAAACATCTAATTACATTATTAATTTAGGCATAGAATGTGCAAATGTGAGTGGGATTTCCATTTTGGTTTTTTTGCATGAATAATGAATGAACTTTTGGCTGTTGCGAGTAATTTTAGTGGTTGACAAATTTGATGGTGTCTTGTGGTTTTATTATTGGGGTGGTAGGTTAAAAATTAAATGAATTTAACTTGAAATTTCAATCGCTTAAATTCAAAATGTCAACTCAATATTTTTTTTGGACTCATATACAACATTTAACTCTCTATAAACTAAACCTGAAATCGAGAATTTTTATCGTCTTGAAGAAATCGCCATAAAAAGAAAAAAGTCTTTTCATTCACCTGGCAAACACAATTATACACAAAATTTTCCCTTTATTTTTTATCGCAATGCCATAATTGCTGAGACATAAAAAAGTTCTCGAGGGTGGCCATAAAAATTTATACACCGATGGCCTAACTTTAAAACGGAAAATTTTTCGTTCAACGATAAAGTTTCAAAATAATAACTTAGCAACGAGGTCGTTGGCATGGCATTTCTCTTAGAGATCAGCATTGCAATAAAATAAAGCAAAATATTTTTTAACCCCTAAAATGCAATATGCGAAGAATATTTTCCTTTCCACCTCAGTTAAAGTAGTTGTGAATTTTTATATTTTACTTTTTATTTCGGCAACAGTCTGGAGGAAAGGAAGTTGCTTCATGTTCCGGGTTTCATGCAACGCACATGCGTCGTTGTCGATATAGGGATTCCCTAGCTCTGCATCAGAAGAAGCACAATTTTTTCTCTTGTTTTAAAACATTCATTATCGTTGCCTAAACTACCAGAAAATGAAAGGGCAGCACACAGTGACGTCATGGTTGCTAATAAACTGATCCATTGAATAATTTTCAAAAATTTCATTTTGCATTCTGTTTTAAATTTAACTTTTTTACGCTGATTGTCTTTATCAACTCTGCCTCACGCTTAGGTGCATCCATAGACTGTCTAACGGGGGCAGAGAAAGGAAAATAAATGATTTCATTTTCATCTTTCGCATCCCAACACAAAACTCATTTGAATAACAAAGCGTAGAAGTGATAGCGAGTCTCACTTAGAGATATATCTCCATGTACACACACAATGGATACGATGATGCCCTCAAACGATTTAATTTTTCACGCTTAATTTCTCTCCCATTCAGTAGAAATAGTTGAAAATTTACGTAGATTAAAGTCGGGAGCGGTGTAATGGGATGTTTTTGTGTGAATGCTGAGATAAGCAAGTCTCATTCCTGCAATCGATACTCATTGTTGGTAAGTTTAATTCGTATATTTTACTATTGCTATGAGGGATGAAAATTTTAGATTAGAGTAACAGAAATTTGTATTGAACGTTGTCAAAACAACCTTAAAAATAATAAATTCCTACGAAATCCTTTCAGTAAATAAAAGAGGGTGGCTTTGGTCGGGATTCTGCTTCTTAGATTTTTACCATGATGTCTTTGTTTATGCAGTTTTAGAATATGTGAGTTTTTTATAAAAATTTTTGTTCCAACCTACTCTTAGTGTACCCTCTCTATGCACATATAATATTCATATAAAACTCCCTGAATAAACAGAAAATAAGAACAATAACGCTTGCATGGATGCTCTTTGACGACTAGGGAAGCAAAACAGAAAATTCTCGTTAAAATAATCCTAAAAAATTGAGACGTAATGCCAGAGTCAACCCCTCGCAATTCATTATATTCAGAGAATATTAGGGTGTGATTGTACCGGGTCGCACCACGAGAACGAAATAGCCCAATTATGGGATTTGCGTTAATTATTCAACACCATAAGCATCGTATTTATGGAAAAACTGCAAAAGATTTGAGTGAAATTGATAAATAATTGTTTAGCAGCTTTGATTGATCGATCGAGACTCGAGTTTAGGGTGTTTCTCATATTTTCCATATTTTTACCCCTTTTTAACTTTAATGAATTATTTATTTGATGTTTGTTTTTGGCATATTTTCCTTATAGAGCCGGGAGGTAAAAGAATTATGGAGACAATTTTGAAGCGTTCATTAAAATGATTCAAATTTTATTTCCTCGATAAATTTTCTGCTTTGGGGGAATCACAAAAAATTAAATTTATTATGATGGAAAATTATTCAAACCTTTCGCTTGGCAATGTGAATTATTGAATTTCATGTCTTTCATTGTTTAAAGATAATCAGGAGTGAGTTGATTGGAGTTCATTGAACTTATGTAGCACTAAATAGCTCTATTATGAGAAAATATTTTTAAATCATAATAAAAATTAAAATAAATGATTTTGAATTAATCAAAAATTCAGTTTATTCACGTGGAATTTAATTGATTTTAATCAACAACCTAAACTTGAACGACTGAAAAATAAATCCGATATCTGCTGGTCATTTTCCCAAATCTTTCACATTCGGGCTCGAATGCAAAGTCACCACTGGGTAACATAATTTTGGGCACTCGATCAAGACTCAAGACGACATTGTAAAATGTGTATCTTTTCTAAAAATTCAAGATAGAAAATATTCTTAAAAATTGTATAAAAAATTCACCGCTGGTATAGGACATGTAACATTTTCTGGCAAATCTGAACCTTTTGCTACATCTTGATAGGCATATTCTATAAAAAGAATTATTATTAATTATATTTAAGAGTTAAAATTAAAATTACCATCATTTTGTAGAGTCGAACACAAACCAGATTGAGGAATTCGATATGGTTGATATTTATATTCGTTGCCTTGTTTTTTGAGTACTTTTGCACCGCACTTAAAGTTGTCATCGACATCGACAAACGAATCAAAAGTTCCAACGATTGATCGAATTTTATTAACCTTTTTTACTCTCAAATTTACATCAAGAACATTTGGATCTGTAAAATTGACTTCAAATCGGTCTATTTGGATATCAAAGTATTGGGGTTTTATTATCTGGGAGAAAATTAAAGGAAATAAAAATAATAAAATAATAAAACTCCTCATTGCTTTAAACTTTGCGACTCGACTGAAGTTTTAAATTTTTGATACTTTGAATAAAAACTCTTGACAATTTTTATAATTTTATTTATTGTAAAATTTTAATCAAACTCATTATTTTAAATAGGAGAAAATAATTTTTATACCGGAACAGAATAATCGCATTGAGATAATCAAGGCCGGAAGTTAAGGGCAAAATGTCAAATTTGCACAAATAGCTTCAAAAAAAATTAATGTGCTTTTTCTCTCCAAGCCTTGAAAATAGTCAAAATTCTCAAAAAAAACTTTATCTCATTTATTTATTTTATTTACAAAATTTAATTTTTTATTCAAACATTTTAAACCTGAACAACAGAAAAAAATACTCTGATCTTGAACATCAAATCGCTAATTCTGCTGCACTCGATTTCCAATGCATAATCGCCTGAAATATATTTAATTTAATATATAAATTTAAAAATGTCTTAAAATGCTATTGAATCGGTATTCGTTTCCCTGCTTCTTAAGACCCTTAATACCGCATGTTATGTCATTATTTAATGGTACACGCCAATCCATTTCACCAACCCACGAACGAACTTTATTAATTTTTTTAATTTTCAAATTGACATCAATCAACTCCGAGTCCTGAAATAAATTTTCAATTCGATCAAGTTGGATGTCAAAATATGCGGGAAGTTGAGAAGAGGAAAACGAAACAAAAATTATGAGAAAGAAAATAATTTTGATCATTTTTTAAAATAAATATTTAAGCAGGTATTATTTGGTTGTCTGTGTGGAGAGAATGACGGCCGACTGAAATCATTGTGAGCTCTTGGTCACTTTTATTGACATAAAATGAAATTATCTTTGCATCTTTTTGAAGTTAATTATTTAATAATGCATTTTTTAACTTTAAATTAAATATTGAATATTTTTCAAAAATTCTCTCATATTTTTTAAGCATTGAGACACGACACACATTTGCATTCTCGAATATTATGTGACCATGTATTTGTGGAGAGTATTTTTATAAGATTATTCAAAAGGTATTTCAATCCACTCAAAATCGAAAAACCAGTTGCAAGACATCTTCGGCGAGGGTCAGACAGTTTTATTTTTTACGCATAAAAAGTTTAGAAAAATAATAACAAAAAAGTGATTAGAGCTTCAAGTGGCACTCAAAACAATTACAAAATTTCTCCAATTATCAAAATTGTTTTATTACGGCTATGTGTGGTTGAGAAAGACTTTAATCGCGACACAAATCCCATATCATATCGGTGGCAAAAGCAGTCACTGACCTTCACTGCAATTTAAAGGAATCTCGAACTATAAAAAGCCAGTATCGAAGAAATTCACTGAACATTTCATAAAGAAACTTTACTCGCTGTTATTCACAAAAAAAAGAGAGAAATAAAAAAAAATGAAGAGCATAATTATATTTCTGTGTAGCTTCGCTTCGTTTGCGAATGCTTTAGACAACGGACTTGCAAAAACGCCGGTGAGAATTTTTACCCTTAATTGCCATCAGTTGTTCGATTAATTATCGCCTTAATTAACAAATGAAACTGTATAAAAAATTTATTTACTATCAGGTCATGGGATGGATGAGTTGGGAGAGATTTCGTTGCATAACTGATTGTAAAAAATATCCCAATGAGTGCATTAGTGAAAAGTTATTTATGGAGATGGCGGATGTTATGGTAAAGGACGGGTAAGTGCCTCTTTATAAAAAATCAAAATTCTAAATTTTTCTCTTTAAACACAAAAATTAAAGCTATCTCGATGCTGGTTATGAATACGTAAATATCGATGATTGCTGGACGGAGTTGGAGAGAGATGAAAATGGAAAAATTGTCGCCGATAAAGAGCGTTTTCCAAGGGGAATAAAGTTCTTATCCGATTACGTAAGCAAATTGATTGATGACAAACAAATTTTAATTCACACTTTCGCAGATTCATTCGAAGGGTTTGAAATTTGGAACTTATCTCGATTATGGAACTAAAGTGAGTTGAAATTTTATTTAAAAAACTTCAATAAATTATTTTATTTTCCTAGACTTGTGCCGGTTACCCCGGTAGTCTTAATTTTCTCGAAACTGATGCACAATCACTCGCCGATTGGGAGGTGGATTTTATAAAAATGGATGGATGTAACGTTGAGTCGGAAAAAATGGTCGAAGGATATATTGAATTTGGTCGATTGATGAATGCGACAGGCAGACCGATTATGTAATTTAAATATTTCCCATCAATAGCGAAAAAAAATTCAATTAAATTTATTCAATAAGGTATTCATGTTCATGGCCTGCATACTTTGAGTATTATCGAAAGCCATCAATGATACCCGACTATGAAGTGTTGAAGGAAACTTGCAATTTATGGAGAAATTGGAAGGATATTGAGGACTCGTGGGAGTCGTCACTCTCGATCTCGGATTATTTTGCTGAGCATGGAGATCGAGTGGCTCCACATGCAGGGCCGGGACATTGGAATGATCCAGGTTAAAAATTTAATTTTACTAGCCTTTAAAAAAATTGTCATTTAGTGATTAATTTAATTTATTTTCCAACGACTCCCTCTAGACACACTTTTGCTCGGCAATTACGGTTTGAGTTACGATCAATCGAAAGCTCAATTGGCAGTTTGGGCGGTAATAGCTGCTCCGTTTCTCCTATCTACGGATTTGAGAACCATCAAGCCAGAAATTAAGGAACTTTTGTTAAATCGTGAAATTATTGCCATCGATCAGGATCCGATGGGCATACAGGGTAAGAGAGTGGTTAGAGATAGAGACATCGAAGCATGGACTCGACCGGTAATTCCACTCGTCGGAGATGAATATTCTTATGCAGTTGCTTTCGTGTCGCGACGTACAGATGGTCACGGTTACGCCTTCAATTATACATTAACAGACTTAAAGTTGTCTAACAAGAACGGATATGAAGTTCAAGATTTATTTGATGCAAATCGAGCACCATTTAAAGTGCAACAAAATGAACTACTCGAAGAACGTGTAAATCCAACTGGAGCTAATTTCTATAAATTTAAGCCTCTCAAATTGAGTTCGTAAGAGATTGAAGTGCCTCGAAGGCGTCAACATAGAAATTAGAACAAAATAACCATCGGCCAACTCAGCAGATGTTAAGAAATTCTCACTTAAACATTTTTTTACTCACATAAATATTCTGAAATTGTTTAATGTACAATGTTGCTCCTTGAAGAGATTAACAAGCATCAGCAACATGAAATTTTAATTGAATAAAGTTTTCTGTGAATAATTTAAAAAAAGTTGTACGTGTCTTCATGTTGGCTTTCGTGTACTTTGCATATTATTTTGTGTTGAGTATGAAACTGGAAGAACAATAAACATTTTGAGGTGAAGCATTGCATGACGAAGTGAAGACAAAATGGATTGTAAGTTTTGGATAAAAGATTATTTGAGATTTTGCCTGAATTTTAATAAAAAAAATAAATTAACATCCCTTGAATATTAAATCCCAAAAATATACACGTAACTCAAGTGGATGAGAGGTCATGCTCTCGACATGTGACTAAATGTTAGCACTTTGATCGCACTCACTCCAACAAATTTTGTATAATCCCCCAAAAAAATTTATCACAATCACATTTCCACAACACGTTTTCACGTTGCAATTATCAGAAATATTTTCCTCTGCAAAAAATAAAAACAGATTTTTATGTGATAAAGAGCAGCCGTGTTCAGATTTATTATGTATGATACTGTGATTCCCATTTAGTGACTACATAGAAAAAAAATTAATGAATATAATGATGATGCTAAAAATTATTAACGTCAACATGTCAACTTTTGTGTGTGCTTAATCTTGATTAAAAATTTCAGTATAAAAACTGAACGTTATTAAGTGAATTTAATTCAGTTGTTAATTATATCACAGAGAATTATGAAGTTAATCGTCGGTCTTGTGGTTGTTTTGTTTGCTGTAAAGGGTCATTGTGAGTCGGGTGAGGAGAGCGGTGAAGGTGGCAAAGGGTATAAAAAGAAGGAATGTATGCGACAAACTCACGCATTAAAAGCTTGCTGCCCATTTCCGAAAAATGATGACGACTTTAAGAAAGATCCCGAGTGCGGTAACCTTTTGGTAGAGATGGAAGATAAAAAAGGAAGAGAAAAGTTTCATGCAATTGTTTGCTTTGCCGAGTGCATGTTCAACTCGAGAGAATTATTGAGTGAGAACAAAGATATAAACTGGGATGGAGTTAAAAATTTTGCAAATGATTTTGTGGGTGAGAGCGACGAATTTAAGGCAGTCACCGAACAAGCTGTTGAATTTTGTGAATCCAAATGTGAGTTAAAATTTAATTAGACTTAGACTCCAATAATAAATCCATCAATAGTTAATGAAATGAAGGATCACAAACCGAAACATCATCACCACCATGACGATGAGAAAAAATGTGATTGGAAGCCATTTGGAGCAGCGAAATGCATTGTCGGTTACATTGTTCGAGTGAGTAAAAAACTTTCTCAATTAAAAAACTTTTTCATTTCATTAAATTTTCTGCAGGACTGTCCGGAAAGTGTTTGGACAGGAAGTGAGTTTACTTAAACTTTTTTAAATGCTGTGAACTCAATTAATAAAAATTAATTTTGTTCTCCCTTCTCTCTTATTTCCACACAACGTATCTTTTCTCTCCAACTCAACCCGAAACAGGGGAAAAAAAAAAAAAAAAAACCAAACCAACACCACAAAACCCCCTGAAAAGGACGGACCCAATATTAAAGTGACAAGATTAAAGAAGAGAAGAAGTGAAAAACATTCATGTTACCAAAGATGAAATAAATAATAATTTTAGAAAAGTTAATCTTTTGAATAAAAAAAAATGCAAAAAACAAAACGGAAATAAAACCAAGAGACAAGGGGAAAACGCGATCAAAAAATCACATAATTTCAAAAAAAGACAAAAAGAAAAAATATCAAAAGACAAAAAAAAAGAAAAAAATTAAAACCAAAAGAAAAGATTAAAAAAAAGAAAAAAAAATAAAAAAAAAAAAAATCGAAGAAAAAGAAAAAAAAATAGAGAAGGGAGAAAAAAAAAAGAAAAAAAGAAATTTCAAAAAAAAAATAAAAAAAAAAAAAAAAAGTAAAAAATTAAAAACATTATATAAACTTCCTAAATAAAAAAAGTAATTTTTACTTATTTTGTTTCAGCTGACGAGTGTAATGCTCTCAAATCGAATGTTACATCGCAAGAGGATTGCATGAAGCACTTTTAAAAATATATGACATGTAAAATGGAGAACTTAAATTTTGGAAAAAAATTAAAACAACTTTTTAAATATTATTTCAAATTTAATTAAATTGCTTAAAAATAAAATATCTTAAAAATATTTATTAATCCTCATAGTTTTGGCATGTTTTCACATCTAAATTTCAAATAAAGGAAAATAATTAAAACTTTAAATTTATAAAAAATTCAACAACCCTCGAAATCATCATAAAAGTATAAAAATAATTGAAAATGCTTGGTAATAAAAGAAAATCCGCAACATTTTTTATATTTTTCAAGATCAATGTTAACAATCTCTCAATGTGTAATAAAAACTTTGTAAACAAATCGTAAAACATTCTTCCATGCAACATCGGTGAAACATTCAACTCGAGTTCCAGTGAAACGAATGTGAAAATGAACCTTGTGTTCGTTTCAAGAAATTCCTTGGGTCGATTCTTTAGTTCAGATTCGAATCGCGTCGAGGAAGGTCGTTTCGACTTTATAATTCGCTCAAAGAATAGCAAAAAAAAGAGTTTAGAGAAAAAAAGGTGATGGTGATTAATTATTTGATACCGTATGGATTATTACTGACATAAATCATTTATACGAACTCTCATCACAGCGTGAAAAATTTATGTTCGGCATATATTTTTACACCCGGTGACACAGTCAAGAATTAATGTTAAAAAAATTTATTTCCGCAATTTTTATTTAACGCAAAAAAGTGTAAGAAAATTATTTTTGTCGAGTGCTGTCAACGCACAAAATTTCACAATTCAGCACCCGCCATACGCAATAATATCAATGTAAATCAAAACCCATCACTCATAATAGTGTTCAATACTAAATAAATCACATCATATATTCAATTTTATTTGATTTGTGATAACAGTTTTTTTTGGAGGAATAACATAAAACAAAATTTAGTGAATATACAAAAAGTGGAAAGAGATAAGATAGTGGAAAAAATAATAATAGAGTTGCAATATATTGAAGATAAAAAGCATAATTTGTGAATCATGTTCTGTGCCCTAAAAAATATTTGACACATTAATTTTTGGTGGAATAAAAACAATTCGTGGAACTCAAAAAAAGGTTTTTAAAAAAGGTATGCAAAGTGAAAAAAAATTACAGTCTGTGTAAAAGATTAAATTTTCGAAAAGTTTTTGGATTTTTTGTTTTATAAAAACAGCCGTGATTCAGACTTTTCTATTTTTACTCTCAAAAACTCTCGAAAAAAACATAAAAAAATTTTGAAAGCGGAAGAATATTTTTATCGTCATGAAATCTATCATAATGAAAACATAAAAATTTTATATCTCAATTTATAAGAAATTGTAAAAATTTTAATTTTTATTGTTTTATCATTGGAGCGTGAAAAAAATTTGCATATTTTAAAAAAAAAACGTGTAATTTTTTGAAAACTTCCATAATTCATCGTTCATGTACTGTAATTAGTGGTGAAAAGGAAATGAGCGTAAAAAGGTTCAGAAAAAAATTTAGAGAAAAGGCAAAAATTCTGAAAACAAATTAAAAGCCACATTAGCTTCATTTCATGTCATTGCTTCAAGGATTTTTCTCTCTTTCTCTCTCTTGATTCTTTTGTGCGCCCTCCCCATTCATTATACTACTCATTACATTGTACCCGAGCTCTCTTGCTGTCATACAGCACAAAACTATTGTGTGTGGCGAAAAATTACCAGGTGTGCCTGAATCATTCATATTTGTACACGCATTTCATTAATTTTACTCGAATAAAATTTATGCTGTTGACATAATTGCCAGAGAACTTCGATCCTGCTCGTTGACGCTACAAAATTTATTGAGATACAAAATTTGAAGGCGACATGTGACGGTGATGACGTGTGTGATGAAGGAAGAAAAATTAATTACTCAGCTCAGTGAATAATTATCGGTGTTTATGATCATTAAAAATTATACAGCTCAAAGTGTGAATAAAGTTTTCAAAAGGATTATTTTCATAGCGGATTAGAAATATATTTTCAAAATTTTCAGCGAGAATTGGCAAACATAAAAAATATTTTGAGGATTAAAAGTCATTCGAGCGGAAAATGGAATTAAATTTTTTTGTTGGCGAGAAATTAAAAGAAATTCTGTGAAAATTTCTTGTTTATAAATTGTGTTGATATGAAATCGAGATATGTTTGCTATAAATTCATATTTAATCGGATTATTAACGGCTAGACGAATAATTGCTGTGAAATATTTTATTTGAAGTAAATTTTTTTTAAGAAAGGGGAAATTAAATTCTTAATCTAGAGAAAAAAAATTGTATAAAATATTTATTTCAGAGACACTAGCCGTATTCAAATTGAAAATTACTATTTTTTTCCTTAAAAACCGTTAAATTTTCAAATTTTTAATTTTTAATTTTTTCATCAAAACTAAAATTCCGAATTAAATCTTCAAAATCATTTAAGGGATTTCGCAATTTTTCAATCATTTTCGATTGATGCAAAATAATTTTCCTTATTGAGTCTCGCATATTCAGGAAATAATCAACAATCTTACTTCATCACTCTTCACTTCTAAGTTAATTAAGCGATTATGAGAAGATGAATTAATCATCTCCATACTTACACAGCTCAGTGAATAATGGCAATTTATAATCCGCTGAAATGAGAAGAAACCAATTTGTAATAAAGCGTCTCGATGAATTCACAACAAAAAAAACAACTAGTGAACAATAATTTGTGTCAAAATGTGCATGCTTATGACTTCGACTGTGTGTGCATTCCATTAGAAACGTCTAGCAGCCATTGAAGGGTGCAATAAAGAACTGCATCGATTTCATGTGTTGAAACCTATACCCAAACGATATGAACACGCTTTACAATAATTGTAAATGATTATTTCTTCACTTTTTAGCCTCGTGAACGAGTGCAACGCGAGAGAGATGAAAAAGGCTTAGTACAGAACCAGTTTTACACTCGCAATTTAAATGCTACATTGTGTGGCATTTTTCAACGCAAAATTCTCTCGGTTTCACATCATTTCTCATTTTATGGTTCCTTATGGCTTTGCTGAAGTCTAAACTGAGAAGAATTTATTTAAATTTTATATTGAAAATTTGTAAAATAAATGTTCGAGTAATAAAATTTCTCTCAGTGTAAAACCACACTCAACCCAAATATTGTTGACCAAGATTCATCATCCATAAAAACCCAGAAGAAAGACAAAAAATTATTTTCATGTATTCATTTGCACGACTTTCTCATTGCGACCTACCAAAAAAAACACAAAAATAAGAAAATAAATCTAAAGTTCACCATTCAAACTGTCATTTTATGCTCGATGAAGAAATGAAAGCACATTCGTGAGAGATGCTAAAGAAGGAGTTTTCACTCTTCTGTGTGATTAATTTCTCGTTTGTTCATTCATCTCTTTTTTGTTATGCGTGGTGCAAAAAAAATTATAGAGGCGACTGAAAGATAACATGCAACACAAAAGAGCCTGTGAGAGCCGAGTAATTTTTAAAAATTTCAAATTTATCATTTTCTGCTCGAGTGTTAAAGTGATGGGCTTTTGAGAAAAAAATAGACGATCGAGATAGTGACGAGAGTTGTTGGAATTGACTTAACCAAGAAATTTTAGAATAATTTTTAAAATTTATGTTTTTAATATTTTTCACAAAACATATTTTTTTGAATTCAAACACAAAATTAAACCTTCGTGAATCGCCCTAAGCTCCCAATTTTGGTAAAAAAGAAGAAGACAAAGTGAGATTGAAAAGATTTTGCGAGACGTCTTGCACGATCAATATGCGATATATAACACACATATTTTTTTTATGAAGTTAAGCTGTTTTTGTTCGAACGATGAGATAAAAAAGAGATTTTGAATGGCACCAAAATGATTTGTAGCTCAGTGTGTGCAAAAAAGAGTGAGTGAGTGGGCCACAAAAAAAAATATAAAATATATCTGTGAACAAAAGGCCGAAATCAAAGCACAGTCGGAGCACATTATCAATTTTCGAAATGGCATGAAGCGATGTGGTGTATGGGGATGATTAATAAGTTCAGATCAGAGGTCTAAAAATTATTGTAAAGAGTTGCGAAAAAAAAACTTAATTTCCATACGAACCCATCACAACCGCATGAGACAATACTCGAGCGCAAAATCTCTCTCGCGCATCTGAAACATGTTTTTTCAATTAACCACAAAAAAAATAATAATAATCTTAATTTCGCCATGCCTTCATCCTCCTTCTCCTCTCTCTCACTCACTCACTTTGCTCTCTCGCACAGCGCCTGAATGAAAAGATGACGGCGATCAGGCATTTAACGTCGTCTGCGTGAAGAATTAAAGGCACAAAGCCGACACTTACATTTCGCGCGCGACGTGGAATTTTTTCACTTCACCCAAATAAAATTTTTAATCATTTTCTTTTTGGCCTTCCTTGAAATTTGAGACGTAATTGTACGCAATCATTGCACTTTATTCCATCAAGCTGTTGTGTGTGTTTACGAGTCATTTGATGAATGTCAATCATATTCATTACATTCCATTTTATGTGTCAATCGAATCGTGCACGATATGCGTCGACTGTTATATATCATAATAATATCATATTACGATATCGCATGCGGGTTAAGTCCGTAAAACAGAGCAGAGGAGAGATTCTAAGAAAATTTAATTCAAATTGAATATTCAGTGATTAATGAATTGTTAAACTACTGATTCGAGAAAGGCACAAAAGATTCGAGACAATACTAAAAAAATATTCAAATGAACCCTTTCGAAAAATATTTTAATTACTTCCTGAGATAAGTTTCAAGAAATTTAATTTAACCTCCATGAAAGCAGTTTGGGTGTCCTAAATTCCATTCCAAGAGTTCAAGATACCGATTGACTTGACAAAAATTCCTCTGGTGTTAATTAAATTTCAATTCAAGAAAAATTTTGCGAAAAATTAAAAAAGAATAAATTTTAAACACAAAAAAATTAAAAGTTGAAAACAATAAAATTGAAAAGTTCATTGAGATTCCGTTGGTGATTCACAATTTGCCGTCACTTAACACCCAGTTCAATATCTAAATTTAAAATCTGCCGACATATTCTTAACCAACCTCCATTTATGGCATCGTAACTCAACCTTGATCGACAATCAACAATATGCGCTTAAATTACAAAGTGTGACATAATTCACAAAATAAAACCACCACGCCTCCTCATTTACTAACTGTCTCGAGCTCTCTTTTATTAAAATGCGAAAAAAATTCTTTAAAAAAATCTTTTATTGTTCCGTGAAATCGCTCTGTTAAGTAAATGAATCGTAATAGTTTTTGTTTGTCTAAATTATGACATTATAGGGGCGTGACAGTTGACACTAAACACATGTTGATGTCAAATTTTCTCTCAATGCAGATACACGAAATGCCGAAACCGAAAATGCAGCAAATAAATTGAGTCAGACACAAAAGAGTGTCGTGAAATTGATTTAAATTGAGCTACTTTTTTTTGAAGATATTTGAATAAATTCTTAATCATGATAAAAATTAATGATCAATACAGAAAATTAATCAGCCAATCCCTTTCGAAAATCAGAGCTTAATTGCTTCCGAAAAAAAAGAAGTTCATCCACATGCGGCTCGCGCTACCACAAACCAAAATCACACAAAAATTAATTTTTATGTGCACTGCGACAAGCCCTTCTTTTCTTAATTGAGCATATATTCATCCGAATCCATTATCACAGCATGAATTTCAAATTAATATTTTCTCGACTTCATTTTTAGCGTGATTGTTCTCGTTTCAATTAGTTTGGTGAGAGCGTCAAAGAGGAGCAGCAGCCACTTTTTATTTTATTTTATTTTATTTTGTTGAGCTCAAAAATCTACAACACATACCGAGAATTGGATTAATGTTAATGAGACGTATCCGGCGAGTGCTTTTTGTGTGTTTTTTCGAGACGAAAAAATTTCATAAAAATGAGTTGTAATTCATTTGCTCCCTTTTTTGCCTGCTGCAATAATTTCAGTATTTTCATCTTTTTTCACTTCCTCTCTGGAGTTTGTACTCAACTCGCCGCTCTGTGATATTTGCTTTGTTATTTATTTGTCCTTTTTATGTGTGTAAACATTGTGAATTTGTGTAGGCACATGGAATGAGAAAAGTCAAAATCTAGCCAAAGGATGGACATTTATTTGAATATTTTTGAAAAAAAAAACTTAAAAGATGGAATAAAAATATTACAAAATCATCAATTTTTCACGTCAAATAAAAAATCCCATTAAACCGACAGCTTACAAATTTATGCAAACACGCATCCTCCAAAAAAACAACGCACGTTAATTTTTCTTGTAAATTTGATGAGATTTAAATATTTACCTTTCTAAAAATCATCAACGTAAATGTATCGCTCTAGATGATTTTATGTCGAGATAAAAAAGTATTCAATCCTTGTCATTTTCATTACGACTTTCGCATCTCATCTCCCTCTAGACATGATTCACATGCTGAGCTGAGTGAGCGAGAGAGAAAATGAAGATAAATTTCTGTAGATATGTTTGTGCATATTATAGCTCCGCTATGTACATATATGATGTTTGTTTTGAAGATTAAAGTGTCAGTCAATGGGTGGACAATTTAGATTAAAAATGAAAAAACACAAATTTATTTCAAAATTAGTTCCCTAAAATTCAAACTCTTCCCAGTTTAGAGGAATTTTTATGCGTTTCGTCTGTTTGACGAATGTCTTATATCAATAAATGCATCATGCTTGCCGTTTGCAGGGAGAGCAGCAACATATGTGCCATATATCACATCGTGCGATGATGAATTCTCATGGGAGACGAGAAGAAAGAAGAAAAATATCAATTTGTTACCAAATTAGCCTTTCATGAGACTCGAGCTGACATCGAGACAAATAATGCTTTACAGCTTGACTCTTTTCTCTCCTTTTGTTGAGCGTTTTTTCCACGAGCTGAGATTCTAATGTTGATTAGCTTTGACTCAAATTTCAAAAAGCCTCAAATAATGAATTATCACGACTTCAACTCGAGCTACTGCCTGCATTAGCTCAAACTACAGTCGTCCGAAATATCTGATCTCGTACTTGAGAGAAAAATCAAGGATTAGACACAATGTGTGAATTAGAAATGTTTAATATTTTTAGTAAATTTTTATTTTCAATATTTTTGAAAAAAGAAAACTTTTAATATAAAATAGTGTCCACTCCTCACATCGAGCATGTAAACTGAATATGTTTACATAAATCTGCAAAGTGAGCTGCAGCTGAACAAATTAAATGAATTATTGCTCCTCACCCACCAACGACGACGACGATTTCGAGCGATCCATCAAATTTGGATTTTTTTGCATTTAGAACTTTGTTCAACAATGATCGATCGCCTTCCTCTACGTCGTCGTTGTTATTTGTGTATTGCGGCATTGTCGTGCAATCGGAGTTTTCTCTTGTTGCCTAATTAAAAAGCGAAGCTGATATTTATTCAGCAATGCTGTTTTTAGGTTTGTTTGTTGATGCCTCAATGCAATATATGCTTTTTATGGCACACACACAGAACTCAGCAATTTGGATAAATTCATTCCATTTCCTTTTTACTCGCTTAATTCTTCGTTTTATTTTTAAAATTGTTGAAGAGCAACGAAGGAAGTTAAAAGATTTTTCATTTATGGGTGCATGGGATGGACTCACTTTTAAAAAAATGGCAATGAAAAAAATTTAAATTCATTTTATTCAAAAGTGACCACAGCATTGTCTCCAAAATCTCAACAGAATCTCTGAAATTTTTCTCTTTCTCTTTTGACTTGCGAGATGTTATCAGCATACAATGCACTGGTTTTAAATGTACAGCGGTGGCACAAAACTAGCCACTGTTGCAAACTTTTGCAAAATATAAAGAATGAAAGCATAAAAGAGCTCCGATATTCAATGATACATAAAAAATGTATTTATAGGAAAATTTCAAGTATGTTTCTTGAATTAAAAATGTATTTTAATCGAGAACGGGCAGTGGAATGGTAAAACAATCGGTTGCTGCGGCTTATAAGGAGTATTCGGGGCTGCTGCACATACATTGCACATATTGAAATCAATATTATGGTGAATAATGCCTATTTTTTTCGAGATCGATTTAAGTAAAATTTTAATTGTAAATTGGACACAAAAGAGAAATGAAAAATTTTGCAATTAAAAATTTGCATTCATCGCCTTGCACAAAAAAACACATTTTGAATGAACATTAAAATCCACTGACTCCGATGGCCATATTTGAAAAATTGAATTGTATTTAAATTTTTTTGTGTGTCGCAAAAAAAATATGGTAAAGATTTGCTATAAAAAAAACTTGTCAAAATTACAGCTGGATTTAAACGAAAACATTTAAGTGCCCATATTCGATTTGTTTGGCAAAATTTCGTGTTTGCTCTTTAAGGAAATTTAAGTTCAAGAAATGGAAGTAAAAACTTAAATTTAAAATTTTCACCCCTTTCTTTCAAACTCCACAATCAAATAATTTAATGCCAAAACTAAAACTCCAGACTGCCAACAGCAATACAAAATCATAACTTACTATCCAATCTCAGGCCACAATATATTTTCTAATTCCACTTAAAACTACACCCAGATGACCAGGAAATTGAACTCATACGAAAAAGCCAATTCTCACATTTTAAAAGCGCTATCATTTCTGGATTATTTTCTCAGCTCTAAAACTTATTCAGACATATTCAAATACAGCCGAAAAGAGAGTGGATGTTGTAATAACTTATAATAATGCCTCTTTGTCACTATATCGAATTAGATCTGACATGATTTAAACCCGTCCTCTTTCTGTATTTTCTTTAGATGGGAAAATGAACAGTTTTAAGCTATGGAAATTTGCAGTGCATGTGTTGGAATGACGATATGGCCATGTATGAGGATGAAACTTCTGCTCGAGGATTTTAAGCAAATTTTTTCATCCAAAAAAACGCTTTTTGTTGAATTTTATCTTTTTCTGGTTTTAAAAGACAAGTTGGAAGATGGTGCGGAAGGGAAATTGGTAAAAAATCAAATGCAAGATGAGAAATGTTTTTAAATTTAATACAAAAATTACCTTAAGTAAATTTTGATCTTTTCGTCTGTTTAAAATGTTTTTAAAAATAAAAAATTCCATCCCTTGCACTTTGCTATCTTTCGAATGAGATGCAAAGCGAGTGAATGTCGTTCCATTGTTATTTCGCTTGCATATATCGGAAATTACAGACGAAAAAAAGAGAGACTGAAACTGTTAAGAGAAGGCAATGCAAGACACACATTGTGCACAAAGAGAGCGAAGGAGAAAGAAGTGCGGTAGAAGAGATAACCAAAATCCTAAGACCATAAATAAACATTTATGGAGATTTTATGTCTCTCTTTGTGTGTGTGTACGTCTGCTGCACTCTCCGTATGTGCCTTTCTATTTTAGGAGCGCCCCGACGGACGTTGTGTGTACGGTTGTTTATTTTAGAATTCTAAAAGTCTGCGCATATAGTGAGTGCCTTGTAAGATGTTTGCCGGCGCATAAAATGCTGTTTAAATGTGTCGTCTTTCGAGTATCATTTAAGCACTCATTTAATTTCCATTTCTCTCTCGTTAATTCAAATTTTAAAGTCATCATCGTATTGAAGATGAGATTGTTATTGACACATGATGGAATTTTAATTCTCTAATTCTTCAATTCATTTTCGATTTCATATTCAATCTCGAAAATTTGACAAAGAGTGAACACTTTTGATTTAAAAAATATAAATTTAATTTCGTTGGATTTAAATTCAAATTTACAAATTAAATTTTTAAAAATTCTTTCATACTGTCCATCCCTTGTCTACCTCGCTCTCAACTTCAATCACGATACAAAATGATTTTTATTATTATTATTATAATGAATTTATTTAAATCGATCTATCGATGAAACGTGAAGAGCTACAAAAAGCTTTGAAATCATTAATTCAAGTCAAAGTGATTAATCGACAGCACAAAAAACATGGCATGTTAGTATAACTAAGATAAAGCGAAAGAATGTCGCGAGATAATTATGGAAGTGCATTATCATAAAAGATATTTTTCACAGGAAAAAAAATTCATTCGATGAGATCAATCTGAGAAAGAATAAAAATGAATTGAGAGGATTAGCGTAGAATGCATTAAACGGTGGAGCATGATGACGGTGACACTTTAAAACTCGAATTTAATTCTTCGTTACTTAAAATCCCAAAACTGAATTTAAATTTCAAACAAACCATGCTCCACGGTTTTCTATGCATGTATCATTTAAAAACAATGTCTTTTCTGCTTCCTCATTAGCATTAGAGTTATTTTTTTAATACGAAAGATACAAGCGTTGTGATTTGACTTAAAAGGAAGGAGCGAATAAAAAAAGAGTTGATAAATGCACAAAATAAGCAAAATAATGAGATCGCAGGCCTTAAATCGTTTATATCCATTCTCCCTGCTTCTCTTTCGTCGTTTTTTCATTACAAAAGAGTGCCACGAGTGTGAGCTCATAGCCGTGTCTATTAATGATTGCATTTATGTAATAAAATAATTAAAAAAATCGAGGTGTGAATTTAATATTCGAAGTTATACGCCAATTACAAATGAATTTATCTTCTTTATTTTTCCACACACTTTTAAGAGACATGCGGCATTATTATTGTTGAGTTGATTTAATGAGCAAATAATGTATAAAAAAATTTTATTGTCGATCTCATTTTTATTTCTACCTAAAATGTCAATTTTTTCCTAACATATCACAATTGTTTTATGTTTTTCTTTCTGTGCGGCATTTTTATGGATTGATTTTTGTTTGCAAAATTGACTTTTTATTCAGCAGTGGTAAAATAATAAAGCAGGGCAGCGTGGTTTGTTGCCAAGAGATCAAAACCTCAAAGTTCAATTCAATAAAAGTTATAAATTTAATTTACTAAAGTTGCCATCCCCTTTCACCCTCCTACATTGTATCAATTTATGCCAAAAGTCGGTGGAGAACATTACTCAAAAAGTATTATAGTGCTCGGGTAATATAAAAATATTATGTGTGTGTGTATAGCGAGAGAATGTTCATTCATAAAGAATTATACGACTTCGTTCTCGCTCTCATTCAATTTTTTTTTGTTACGGTCAACCACACGAAACTAATAAAGCAGAATTTATTGACATGACTGCGACTCGGCGTAGAGAAATGCATCTGCAGTGTGACAATTTTTCTTTTCTCCTTTGATATCTTTCTTTTGAGTATAAATTAAAATTCATGACTTCTTTTTTCTTCTCTCTTTCGTGAGCATTATCGAGGGAGTTTTTGAGGTATAAAAGAAGACGAAGAAATGTGTTTGCGGCTCATTGAGAGCAACTGAAATATAAAAATTTAATTTATATTGCGGACGATTTTTATTTAATTTTTTCACGTAAAGTTAATTTATTGGTAAAATTAAAAATCAATGAGCCATTTTTAGGTTGAAAATATAAAATTTTAAACATTTTCGCCAAACGAGCCCCAAGCAATATTTTTTGCCTCGTAAACGTCACAATTTCTTTTTGCCTTATTTGCTTCGGCATCTTTTATGGCGTAATTTTATGCTCATATAATGAGAGTACAAAATTCTAATTTTTTTCGGCACTTTTTACAACCTTTTACAATAATTTTCTCTCCTTTTTTTGCAGACGTTGTGGCATCTTCACACACGGTTCTTATAAGGAAGCGCAGAATGTCATCAAAGGAAATTTAATGAGAAAAAACAAATTAATTTCACAAGAGTGTGATGAAGAAGTTGCTTCGAGATATTAAAAAAAATTAGCATATATAAAAATTTTTATATGCATGAAAGTAATTAAAAGTTAATTGAAAGTGATGTGAATAAAAAGTTTAAAAAGTAAAGTGACATCTTTTATGAAGGAAATTATTGTGCTTGTGCAATCTCTAGTCAATGGTGGTTAAACAAAGTAAAATAAAATAATTTCGAGTGTCTACGTTCTCATGCTTGCAATAAAACATGGGAAGGAACGTTGCGACATCATTTTTAAATGCTGTTATTTGGATTAATTTATTTTTATGCTCATATGGTAAGTGTTGTTATTGCTCATTGTTCTATAACTCATAAACATACGTTCCCATCCATGCATCTCGCCTCGATGGTGGCGTGTTATGCTGTTATTATATTTTACGATCAATAATCTGTTTCATGGCGACGACTCTTCAAATTATTACAAACATACTCTTGGATATGAAGCGCAAAAATGCTCATAAAAGTGTCATTTTTTAAATCCCACCAACACGCAGATTTTTGTTTATGATTTTTCACTCATGGTCGAGTGAAATAAAATTTTACATGTGGTCCGTGGATGGAAAATCTCACTTAAAATTGTTATGAAGAAAATTAAAGATAATTGATACTTAAAATAATCTTCTTAAATGTCAAACAGAAGTTTTTATTTTTATCTGGATAGTATGAAAAAATCAAGGGTTGATCAATTCAAGAATCGATCTACTTAAGATATTACATAAATTATCAATTTATAAATCAAAAATTATTCAAAAAATGCATGAAAATTCTAAAAGACACAAAAAAGTTCCAATCTTGGAAGTTCTTCATTATCCCATAAAGATCGCAACCGATAACAAACATAAGAGCCATTAGTACAATTTAGACCACATTATCACTGAAGAACATCATATTGAATGACTTTTATTTCAATCATAAACGATAATAACAATCATCATCGTCGCATCTTTTGTGTTCATATGCACGCATTAAAAGAATTTTCAGCGCCCAAAATAAAAGAGGAACCCACATCCACTTTGAATGCATTAAAAACGCGTAAATCATTTATAATAATAATTTCTAAGAAGATGAAATAAAAACCAAATTCAAACAGCCATTATAGCCGAATGATTGCATCAAATTAAGTCTCGTTTCATTCCCTTTTACTTGGAATATATCAAAAATGTTTTATAACAAACCAAACATTTGAGGGAGCGAGTTAAATTAAATTACATGTTTATTCGCATTTGACGCTTTCAACTGCTTCTTTTTTTCTTGGATATATTCATCGCTTCTACTGCACGCGAGATGATGTTGATGACTCTTGCAAGGGGTGAAATAATTTTTAAAGTTTTCATTCTTTGACAAATTTATAAACTCCAATTCAATTATTTAAATACAAATCTCTCGAGTCAATTGTGATATTTTTAGAAATTGTAAAAATGCATATGTCATCCCTTGGGTCGCAATCGCATCGTAACTCTATATTTGTGTAATGCACATTTCTTCACACAATTTCATAAGGATTAAGTCAGCTTATTTTCTTTCTCGTTTCTTACACTACCAAGCGTCAGCTATTAAACGTTATGTCATCCCAAAGACCTCTCACGAAACTCTAAAATGCTCCGCTTTTGTGTCGATGCACAATTCGAAAATATATATTGAGTTTCAAGCAGATGTAATGTATCCAAATGTTGTTGATATTAATCACACTCCGAAATAAATATCTCTCGCATGCATTCGCCTCAAATAATTACATTCATGCATTTTAATTTGTGTTTTGTTGTAATTGAGAAATGGCTATGAGTAATTGATATTGAGACTGCCTCACATATGAATCTCGTTTGAGAATTAAGAAAAATTGTTTAAATTAATTTCTTTAATTAGATTGTAAAAGTGACGGTTTGAGAGTGTGTGGTGGATTAAGAATCATTACGGAACATTGATATTAATTTCAATCTTTTTATCTCATCTTACAATCCGGAATTAATTTTATAGTTGTTTCGAATGTTGAAGATTAAATTTTAAAATTTAAATTTAACGGACACTTTTTATTATGATCTATATAAATTTTCTCTCAATATAGTCGAGATAAGCCTCTAGATAAAGTCAATCGTAAATTATTTATTTATTTTTATCTCCTCACCACTCTTTCTCCCTCTCCATGTCCATCGGATATCAAAAGTAACTTTACATGTGGGCTCATCTGACAAATTTTTAATTTTTTTATTTATGTCTACCTACCACATTGCCCCGTGGCAACGAATGACTCGTATGACCATCCGATGTGTCTAATAAAAAACTTTATAATGCCATTTGGTAATATAAAATTTCCTCATTGATGGTATGTAAATAAAATAAAAACGAGAGACGAGATAATCAAGTCCGAGAGAGAGAGAAATTTTTCCATTAAAAGCTGAAACGACACAGAACGAGAATGCATATAAAAGTTTCCTTTTTAAAATTAATGCAACGTTTTATATTTCTTATTAAATTTCTTCATTAATTTTTCTCTCGTCGGATGATACGGCTCAATTATGGAAGTAAACGTGAATGTAAAGCGAGCACAAAAAAAATTAACGAAGATGTCATTTGCATGCGGTGTGATGTGTGCGCAAGGTGTGGGAAATTTTCTGTGTTTGAAGAGACATTTACATAAAATTAATGAAACTGTAAACATTTGGATATGAGAGAGAATTAAACAAGTGCGATGTGATAGGGTTTGAAGGTGATAAATGAGGTCTTGGGAAGTTTTAATTGCTTGTGGCTGTAAAAAAAATTAACAACTTTTTGTTACGAAATATCTTTTTTAAAAGTGATGAATTTTTGAAAGTTATAAAAATTTTATGTAGTTCAAAAATTTCCATAAACTGCGAGTCACTTTTCCTTGCATTATGCTTTAAAGTTTTAAACAAATAACAACACTGACTCACTTTTCCATATCCGCGCACATACATGGGATTTATTCATGAATTATAACCATAAATGTTAGTTCATATTAATCACGTTCAAAACCTAAAGGATTTAAGTCATTCCAACGCGAACTCCAACGTACATCATGATGATAATCTTCGAGATAAACACGTTCCGCTAAGAAAATATTATGTCGTTATAGTGCAGCGCATATCATAATGAAATTCAAACATGCATAATGTGCATGACGGAGAGTCTATTAAATATTTTCCATCGCTGCAGAGATCATTCCCGCGTTGAAGAAAATTATTCATCATCGTTTAAAACATACACTTAGTTTTCGGGTGATAAATGAAAAGTAAACACAGTTGCACTCACTTTTTTTTCGAGAAGGGTCACACTCGACGAGCTCATCGATCATTAGTGCCACAATTTTTTACTGTGAAAGTTTTTTGGCTAATGACAAAATGAAGCTGTTCCCTTTCTGATGACCGAAAGCAAGTGCCTTCGAGTAATGGCACTCGATTAGGGCTCTTAAAATGAAAAATTATTTACGGAAGCCTCATTTAAGATGAGAGTACTCGAAAATCTTTTGCTGCAAGTGGTTGACAATTTGAGTGGCTTTATTGTGGAGCTGAAAATGTTAATTTTGTGACGAAAACTTTAAACCTCAATTCTGTAACACTTTTATACCTCACTGCTTACATTTCCCTCCAGACCTGACTCGACAATTCGACGTCGGTAACAACATTTTGCAACAATAATTCACGCACGTTCTTCATTCCTCAAATTGTCATTTAATGTGACTTTTCATTTGACCTCACAGAGCTGTTAAAAATAGAGTCATTTCAGTCTCATCGCATCTTCAGGTTTTATTTATTCTGCCCGTCCATGTCACATTATTAAAGCGCCGTTAAATTTTATGCGATCCTGAAAATTTCACATTTTTTATATCGGACTTAACAAAACGGGACATGATGGTCTAACTATGTGTTTTATGACCCCGCACTCACTGTATGCATAGAGCCGAGTGTGACTTATTATTTATGATGACGAGTCAAAAAAAGAAAAAAAGTTTTCTTTATTTTTTTATGATACTCGAACAATAATCCGCTATTAAATTGACCGCCCCGCACTCACTCAAATCGAGAGTGTGTTTAACGAAGCCCAACCACCAATTACAATGCTTTCAATTTAATTAAACTTGAAATTATATTCCTGAAACTTTTGATGATTTAACATTTCCTGGAATTTTTTTTATTATTTTTTATCTCTCGTATACGATACACGGTCATAAAGTGACGGTGGAAGAAGAATAAAAATGAAATTTAGAAGGAGGCGCAGCATAAAAGAGGGACATCGAGATAAGATTTGGGTTGGAATGTTTTCAAATAAAAAAATGAGGGACAATGACAATCATATTTGAGTGATAAATTTATTTATTCAAAAATATATTTTGTCCTTGAGGAAGAGGAAGTTGAAATTATCTTTTGTTATATTTTTAAAAATATTCTTTATCTTTACCAAAACTGTCTTGACAGAATATTTTTGAAACTCCCAAAAGCGTTCTCTATTATGTATGTGTAGGAAAAGTTACCAAACATTAAAACAATGAAGATTGCCATTGAGAAATTGGGGGAGAGAAAATTAGAAATATCAGTAGGGAGCATAGAGCGACGTGAAGAGAAAATTCACATCCGAAATCGCACATTATGCTGAAAATGGAAAATTTTCTTCTAGCTTTTTTTATTATACACCCGGGAAATGGCAGCCTCTTCACTCGATCTCAGTGTATTTAAGAACATTTTCAATCCAAAAATAACGGTAGAGAAGTTCAAGATGAAAATGATAGAGGGTGGAATGTGGAAATGAAATTGCATCTTGCCATCTCGTTTAAGGATTTTTTTTGCTCTTCAGAATTTAAAATGAGGAACAAAAAATATATCTTTAGTTTATTACGGAAAATAAGCAGGGATGTATATATTGATAGATAAAGGAGCATCAAATAAAATTGTTGAGATGATGTTGGAGACATTTGCAAATGACAACCTTCCTCATTTATTTCCTGCTCTCTCTTTTGGTGAATAAAGTTTTATGAGAGAATTGAGGTAATTTAATTTTTATGGTCGAATGGACAAGAGGGGATACGAGAGCAAATTGCTAACGAGAATTTACTGGAGATTTAAAATATTTTGAGTTATTTTTAAATTAAAAATTCTTAAAAAAATTATTTTGATTCTTTATAATTTTCTTTTAACAATTTTAGGACATTCTTTTATCAGATTTCTCTCTGGTCGTTGAACTTTAATATCAATTTCTTCGTTTATGTTTTGGCAATGAAAACTCTCTTCTAAATATCGACAAACAACTCTCCCGTGAATTTAATGTCAGAAATCTAATTTCAGTCAGCTTTTCTCCCCTATTTCAAATTTCAATACTGAAGTGAGCACAGGTAATAGTAAAAGTCACAAGATGAATGGAATGTGAGTGAAGGGTGGCATTGAAAGGGGGAAAAATGTTTTTATGTACCCCGCTCAAAATGTAATTTTTATTGCAGCAACCAACTTTTAGCTTTTTCATCATTGAAGTGGAATGATAATAATGTGTAGCTATTGCATGCACACTTCACTGGGGGAATTTTTCGTTTTTTCATTAAAAATTCATTTTTTCTTTTGCAAAAATAATAACCACGTTCAAAATTGTTGTAAGAGCCAACAACTTTAGAACACACATCCTTAATGTCATGTAATCCTGTGGTCGGTAGTCAGAGAAAGTTTATCTTTCCACAACTTGACTAATGGTATTTTCATTGTCTCCAATCACAACTGACGAGCGTGAAATTGTCTTGTGATGAGGTTTTCTTCTTGGTTTTTGTAAAGTCTAGTGAATTTTGTATTTTAGCTTTGTTTGAATTAAATATTAAACATTTTGTGAGTACAATATTTTTTACATTGACGTTTTCATGCACACTGAAATGTAAATTAAATTTTTCACTGCAAAAGCAGTAATGTGTCGTTATTAATGACTTGGATTTTTATTGCTAATTAACTTTTTAAGAATTTTAACGAACTACAATTTTCGTGACTCTTGTTGGTGCAATAAAAATTTATTTTACTTTAAATATTAAAAAAAGTTGATAAGAGTTTTAAAATGAGAAATTAATAAAAGTACAAGTTTGATGTATATTTTATCAAATTTGCAAGTTTTAAAAATTTAAAAAACTTAAAAATATTTTAATTAAAATTCAAATAAAATTTTTTTATTGGGTATTTTTATTGATTCACACAGTGCAAGGAAAAAAGAAAAACAGTGCAATAGAAAAGAAAAAGAAAGAGATACAATAGTAAATTAAAGTAAAGGCAAGCAAAAAAGAATGGTTATAATATTTAAAGCACTTTCGAATGAAAACCCCTGACTTTGAATCTCTGTCAAAAATGGACCAAATTTTTTTTTCAAGACAAATTGTCTTCACAGTTTCACATCTTTGTCTGTTTAACATCTAATACTTAATAAAACATTAGAAACAAATTTTTATGATGCTTCAAAATCAGCCATTTTCACTTAAAAGCACAGTTAAAAGTGATTATATAAAGGTCCATTAAGGGGATTAAATAAGAGTCCAATACAAAAATCACGAATGTTGAAGATAAAATTTTTAATTTCAACAAACGTCATTTTAACTGAAACTTACATAATAATTGTAAAGATAGAATAGAAAGGTTTAAAACAATTAATGAAAAAATCATAACATTTTCTTATTCTTTGTGTCTAATTGGAGCCATACCAACCATATCATCGAAATAATCTTCACATTCTTCACTCGGGTCATCTTCTGCACATTCCTCCCATTCGTAAGAGTAGGCGTAATCGTAATAGTCAATGATCGAAGGAATTGAAATGCCGCTTGCATATCTTATTGAAGATGAAACACTTGGTGCTAAAAAATATCAAAAAAAGAATTAAATTACCTCTTAATTCACCAATTAAAAAGCTTACATGGTGATGGCGAAGGTTCTGCTGGACTTGGCGAAGGTTCTGCTGGACTTGGAGATGGTTCTGCTGGACTTGGAGATGGTTCTGCTGGACTTGGCGAAGGTTCTGCTGGACTTGGTGAAGGTTCTGCTGGACTTGGCGATGGTTCTGCTGGACTTGGTGAAGGTTCTGCTGGACTTGGCGATGGTTCTGCTGGACTTTCAGAAACAGAAACACTTGGTGCTAAAAAATATCAAAAAAAAATTAAATTAGCTCTTAATTCACTAAATAAAAATCTTACATGGCGAAGGTTCTCCTGGACTTGGCGAAGGTTCTGCTGGACTTGGCGAAGGTTCTGCTGGACTTGGCGAAGGTTCTGCTGGACTTGGCGAAGGTTCTGCTGGACTTGGCGAAGGTTCTGATGGACTTTCAGATGCGGAAACACTTGGTGCTAAAAATATCAAACAAATAAATTAAATTAGCTCTTAATTCACTAAATAAAAATCTTACATGGCGAAGGTTCTCCTGGACTTGGTGAAGGTTCTGCTGGACTTGGCGAAGGTTCTCCTGGACTTGGCGAAGGTTCTGCTGGACTTGGCGAAGGTTCTGCTGGACTTGGCGAAGGTTCTCCTGGACTTGGAGAAGGTTCTCCTGGACTTGGTGAGGGTTCTCCTGGACTTGGCGAAGGTTCTGATGGACTTTCAGATGCGGAAACACTTGGTGCTAAAATATGTCAAAAAAAATAAATTAGCTCTTAATTCACCAATTAAAAATCTTACATGGCGAAGGTTCTCCTGGACTTGGTGAAGGTTCTGCTGGACTTGGCGAAGGTTCTGCTGGACTTGGCGAAGGTTCTGCTGGACTTGGCGAAGGTTCTCCTGGACTTGGTGAAGGTTCCGCTGGACTTGGTGAGGGTTCTGCTGGACTTGGCGAAGGTTCTCCTGGACTTGGCGAAGGTTCTGCTGGACTTTCAGAAGCAGAAACACTTGGTGCTAAAAATATCAAACAAAAAAATTAAATTAGCTCTTAATTCACCAATTAAAAATCTTACATGGTGATGGCGAAGGTTCTCCTGGACTTGGTGAAGGTTCTGCTGGACTTGGCGAAGGTTCTGCTGGACTTGGCGAAGGTTCTGCTGGACTTGGTGAAGGTTCTCCTGGACTTGGCGAAGGTTCTCCTGGACTTGGTGAAGGTTCTCCTGGACTTGGCGAAGGTTCCGCTGGACTTGGTGAAGGTTCTGCTGGACTTGGCGAAGGTTCTCCTGGACTTGGCGAAGGTTCTGCTGGACTTTCAGAAGCAGAAACACTTGGTGCTAAAAATATCAAACAAAAAAATTAAATTAGCTCTTAATTCACCAATTAAAAATCTTACATGGTGATGGCGAAGGTTTTGATGGACTTTCAGAAGCGGAAACACTTGGTGCTAAAATATGTCAAAAAAAATAAATTAGCTCTTAATTCACCAATTAAAAAACTTACATGGTGATGGCGAAGGTTCTCCTGGACTTGGTGAAGGTTCTCCTGGACTTGGCGAAGGTTCTGCTGGACTTGGCGAAGGTTCTGCTGGACTTGGCGAAGGTTCTGCTGGACTTGGCGAAGGTTCTGCTGGACTTGGAGAAGGTTCTCCTGGACTTGGCGAAGGTTCTCCTGGACTTGGTGAAGGTTCTCCTGGACTTGGTGAAGGTTCTCCTGGACTTGGTGAAGGTTCTCCTGGACTTGGCGAAGGTTCTCCTGGACTTGGCGAAGGTTCTCCTGGACTTGGTGAAGGTTCTCCTGGACTTGGTGAAGGTTCTCCTGGACTTGGCGAAGGTTCCGCTGGACTTGGTGAAGGTTCTGCTGGACTTGGCGAAGGTTCTCCTGGACTTGGCGAAGGTTCTGCTGGACTTTCAGAAGCAGAAACACTTGGTGCTAAAAATATCAAACAAAAAAATTAAATTAGCTCTTAATTCACCAATTAAAAATCTTACATGGTGATGGCGAAGGTTCTCCTGGACTTGGCGAAGGTTCTCCTGGACTTGGCGAAGGTTCTCCTGGACTTGGTGAAGGTTCTCCTGGACTTGGCGAAGGTTCTGCTGGACTTTCAGAAGCGGAAACACTTGGTGCTAAAAAATATCAAACAAAAAAAATTAAATTAGCTCTTAATTCACCAATTAAAAAGCTTACATGGTGATGGCGAAGGTTCTCCTGGACTTGGCGAAGGTTCTCCTGGACTTGGCGAAGGTTCTCCTGGACTTGGCGAAGGTTCTCCTGGACTTGGTGAAGGTTCTCCTGGACTTGGCGAAGGTTCTCCTGGACTTGGTGAAGGTTCTCCTGGACTTGGCGAAGGTTCCGCTGGACTTGGCGAAGGTTCTGATGGACTTGGCGAAGGTTCTGCTGGACTTGGTGAAGGTTCTGCTGGACTTGGTGAAGGTTCTGCTGGACTTGGTGAAGGTTCTGATGGACTTTCAGATGCGGAAACACTTGGTGCTAAAAATATCAAACAAATAAATTAAATTAGCTCTTAATTCACTAAATAAAAATCTTACATGGCGAAGGTTCTGCTGGACTTGGCGAAGGTTCTCCTGGACTTGGCGAAGGTTCTGCTGGACTTGGCGAAGGTTCTGCTGGACTTGGCGAAGGTTCTGCTGGACTTGGAGATGGTTCCGCTGGACTTGGCGAAGGTTCTGCTGGACTTGGCGAAGGTTCTCCTGGACTTGGCGAAGGTTCTCCTGGACTTGGTGAAGGTTCTGCTGGACTTTCAGAAGCAGAAACACTTGGTGCTAAAAAATATCAAACAAAAAAAATTAAATTAGCTCTTAATTCACCAATTAAAAATCTTACATGGCGAAGGTTCTCCTGGACTTGGCGAAGGTTCTCCTGGACTTGGTGAAGGTTCTCCTGGACTTGGTGAAGGTTCTCCTGGACTTGGTGAAGGTTCCGCTGGACTTGGTGAAGGTTCTCCTGGACTTGGTGAAGGTTCTCCTGGACTTGGCGATGGTTCCGCTGGACTTGGTGAAGGTTCCGCTGGACTTGGTGAAGGTTCTGCTGGACTTGGAGAAGGTTCTCCTGGACTTGGCGAAGGTTCTGCTGGACTTGGTGAAGGTTCTCCTGGACTTGGCGAAGGTTCTCCTGGACTTGGTGAAGGTTCTCCTGGACTTGGTGAAGGTTCTCCTGGACTTGGCGAAGGTTCTGCTGGACTTGGCGAAGGTTCTGCTGGACTTGGCGAAGGTTCTGCTGGACTTGGAGATGGTTCTCCTGGACTTGGCGAAGGTTCTCCTGGACTTGGTGAAGGTTCTCCTGGACTTGGTGAAGGTTCTCCTGGACTTGGCGAAGGTTCTCCTGGACTTGGTGAAGGTTCTGCTGGACTTTCAGAAGCAGAAACACTTGGTGCTAAAAAATATCAAACAAACAATTAAATTAGCTCTTAATTCACCAATTAAAAATCTTACATGGCGAAGGTTCTCCTGGACTTGGCGAAGGTTCTCCTGGACTTGGTGAAGGTTCTCCTGGACTTGGTGAAGGTTCTCCTGGACTTGGTGAAGGTTCCGCTGGACTTGGTGAAGGTTCTCCTGGACTTGGCGAAGGTTCTGCTGGACTTGGCGAAGGTTCTGCTGGACTTGGCGAAGGTTCTGCTGGACTTGGAGAAGGTTCTCCTGGACTTGGCGAAGGTTCTGCTGGACTTGGTGAAGGTTCTCCTGGACTTGGTGAAGGTTCTCCTGGACTTGGTGAAGGTTCTCCTGGACTTGGCGAAGGTTCTCCTGGACTTGGCGAAGGTTCTGCTGGACTTGGCGAAGGTTCTGCTGGACTATCAGAAGGTGAAACACTTGGTGCTGAAAAAAAAATCATAAACAAATTTAATGATCGATAAAATAAGAACACATATTGAAATTAAGTGAAAACTTACAAGGTGACGGTAAACCTCCAGATGGTCCTGAAGGGATATCTTCAGAAGGAGAAATACTTGGTGCTGAAAAGAATATTTAAATGAAAGTTGTTCAAATATTACTGCATCTTATTCATATTTTTAAAAAATATAGTTTTTTGTCAAGTTTGGTAGAGAGACTTTTTAGTTTAAAACTTACATGGAGAACTTTTCTTCGAATAGATAACAACTTTTTTCTTCTTCCTTCTTTTTTTCAGTGGATCACTATTAGCACCATCGAAAACGACTGCAACAAGCAGTAAAACTAGTGCTATCTTTCCAAATTTCATATCAGTTTTTAAACTTATTTACTGTCACAGTGAAATGAAACTGATACCTTTGCTTCAGCTTTCCCCTGCTTATATATCCTTTAAGTGCCTCGCTGGATACACAAGTTTCATCGTTCAGAAATCGTGATTTTCTTTAATGGGGTACAAACGATTTGTAGTTCGAGTACTTACTTTTGTAATAAAAGGAACTTCACGAGGTTGTTGAATGATTGCATTTTGTGCCAAATTTATAGCAATTACAAGTGTTCGTCCATTATAACAGGACATTTTGACGTGTTTGTTTAAGTTTCAAATCCATAAAAAAATTTTTCGTGATTTTCAGAAAGTAGGCTGAATGTGAGAAATTAATTCTTCCAGGTAAATCACGAAGCTTCGCGAAGTTGTAAAGAAATGAATTTATTTTAAGTTTTAAACCGATAAAATTAAATTTTACTAAGCAAAAAATTGTTTCAGTAAATTAAAAGACACTTTGCAACGTTCGATAACTTTTGAAATTATTCGAAAACTAAATTTAAAAATTTTAAATTTTAAATTTTAATTTGTAAATTTTTTAATTTTAATTCATTAAAAATATTTGTAAAGTATTTTTGTGGATGAATCAACCCATTCCAATTGAGAGCAAAGAAAAACTTTAATTTTCTCCTTGACAAATTTACGCAAATGATGTAAAATGCGGTAGCATGTGAATGGAAATATTTTAGCATGAAATTGTTGGCAGATAAGAGATGAAAACTTTTTGATGGGGAAGAACAAGAAAAAGTAATAACTGTAAATTCAAAATGTTACCCCTTTTTCATGATATAAATTGCTTTTACACACACACACTCTTTAGATGTTATGAGATTTTGGATCCTGGAGCGATAAAGCAATGGAAATTGTTTTTTTTTTCAGGTTTTACGACATGTGACAAACGCACATGCGTTAATTGTTCCATTGTATCGACTCTCGCATATCGTGCGAGACAAACCATTTCGAATTTATCGCATTTCTTCCCCCATCGAGCTAAATTTTCAAAATCCGAAAATAGTAAATTGTAACTTTTATTACTGTAGGCGGCTTTCCTGGTATTTTTCTACTTCCGTTGTTGCACGCACGCATTTCTCGCCCTACGAAATTCATTAATGATGTTCGGTGTGCACCACGTTTCCGAAATTATGCCACCTACAAAATTTTTTTCATCCTCAAATCGAACTCAATTTCTATAGCGGCTGCATGAGTCGCATGTTGTCACAACAGCAGCAAAATGTAATGAAAATTTTCAAATCCAGTCTGTGAAAATGTAAATAGAGAGGGTTTCGGTGTACAGTTTGTCGCGCATTTGTTTGTTTATTTGCTTTCACCCGTAATTTTCCTCCGGAGCTTCAACACTTTTCATATTTTTCATGTGATGTCTTCCTCTAAAAACACTTTGAGTTAATTTAGAGAAGGGTTAGAGATTAATTATGTTTGTAAACAAATATGTGAGATGATGAGAAAATTTATAAAATTTTCAACAATCAGATGAAGACATTAAACATCCACAACAAAATTATGCAATTTGAAACTCATTTTGCGATTGAAACATTTTCATTTGTTTTATCAAGTAAACAAAAATAGAAATCTAAATTAGCAACATAGAGATGTAAATTGGATTTTGCGTTAATGTATATAAATTTTAATGGCTATAAAATGTTTGCATCTCCATCTCATTCCTCAAAAATGCCTATCTGCATGTGTGTGCAAAATGAACGTCAATTAAGCGGATTAATTGTCATAGTGCACATGAGGTCGCATTAAATATTCACGCTGGTGCTGTTCGATAATTTTTTTTATCCGCAAGGATGACACTGCTGTGTGCAGCAAGCAGCAATAACATAACAATTTAAAATTTATTTAATGCTCATGAATTAATTTTTCGCCCTCGTGCACGACAGTCATGAATATTTTTTTTTTCGAAATAGCTTCATCAAAAAAGGGACTCTGACTTTTCAAATGCGGTCAACATCGGTAGTTTCGTGTGACGCAATAAATAATGGTTAAATTCAGGTCGATGAACCGCACACGCATCTCATTAGAGTGTAATCAGCCCTCGAATGAAAAAATATTTAGTTTATTCTCTCGTGAGGTTCATTGTTTATTTTTAAAAAATTTATATAAAACATTTAGAAAGGGATTAAAAAAATTGGAAGCAAAAACAAACATCAAACAATTATAGTGGAGAGTAAATTCTCTAAAGTGTTAAAAATTTAAATTTTAAAAATCAGTTTTGCTTCAATTGTTGTATTTAAAATATTATTTTCTTCATAAAAACTACAATGAAAAATATTTGTTGTGCTTTAACTCACAAGTGCCCACTCAACAAATTCTATTTTTTCTCCTTCCCAGTTAACAATTTCTTTAAATGCTGAGAATGCACTCGAAAACGTTTTGCTCTCAAAAAATTGTTGATGTCGGATACTCATGCAGGAATAGCAGTTTACAAGTTCATTGTCTAATGATATCACGTATGCGTCTCTCTCTTTCCACTCAGAAAATACATCTAAGAAATGGAAATGAAAATAAATTGCAGCGTAAACAATCTTGAATGGAGGAATTGTAATGTCATTTAAACGTTGAGCTCAAATTTCTTACGCTCTCATTGCTTATTTTTTTTAAAATGAAGTTTTATGAGAGATTCTTAAGTCAATTGACATTCCATGAACTCTAATGATGTTTTCATGTGACATCTTTAAGACTTTTCTATATTTTATTGGGATAAAATTCTTAGGTTCACGATACCTTAAAAAAAGTTGAGATTTTAAAAAAGGAATTTGGTTTAAAAAATTTTAAGCATTTTCAAAAAGTTGCACATTTTCTTAAAAAGTTTAGATCGATCTCATGACATAATTTTCAAATTATTTCATAAAAGCCTTGATGATGCTTCGATGTATTTTAAATGTTCTAACATTTCTTCTCTCTCTACTTTTCTCTCTTTCTCTGGCGGCAAAAGGAATTTAAAATTATTGAAAGCAATTCAAAGTTCAATATCTCGAGGCTAAATTTAGATTACATTTCAATAAACGAAAAATGCTAAGCCTGAGTCAGCATGCTCCATAGAGTTGAAAGATGTTCAATGAATGGTGTGTGCATAGCTGAGGAAAAAATAAAGTATTGACCTCCATCTCGTTTGTGATTTCCATTAAACATATTCCGTTTTGTCTGATAAGTTAATGGCTATTTTAAGTTGAGAGAACGAGTTGGAAAAAAATATGTAAATAACAAATTACAATCTGCGCTCGCTGAGATGCGCGAGGAGAAAAAACTTTTCATCTTTTTCCCATTTTCAAGCTGGTTTACGTGCTCATGAGCGAGATTTATTGTTTAGCTGCCATTAGATTGTTGTTTCAATTAAATTGGAGAGGAGGAGATTTGTTTGTACAATGCACAACATATGCACTAAATCTAGATTGCACACTTGGCCATAGGGTGGCGAAATATTAATGAAGATTTTAAATTTATGGATTTAAAATTTAAATAGTTAAACTGTGAGATTTAAAAGATACGCCAAAAGTTTCCATCCCTTTTCGATCATGATTTACTCTAACTATCACATGCTGTGCCATCGCAACCAATTGGACAATTTTATAAAGTGGATTGAGAGGAAATTTGTTGAAATAAACAATTTATTATTAGCACTTTAGTTTTGAAAATGTATAAGTCATGAGAAAACAATTCAATTCTCATAACTCAACGCTTGGGTCGGCAAACGATGACAAGAAAGAGCGTTGCGACATCGTGTGTATATGAAAATTACTGGCATTGATCAAAAAAATACTCATAACTGTGTGTGAATATCGCCTTTTCCGGCATTGCTGTATTCTCGCGGGCTCTTTTGATGATTTTTTGCGAAATGTTTAATTTGTAGAGAAGAAGCGGCTTAAAAATGGTGCGAAAAATTATGAAGATGATGAACAAAAAATTATTCGCGTGAAGTTTTTTTTCTGCGAAGTGTGTAATTATGGAAAAAATATTTTTAGTTTTATAAAATTTAGTGTTTACTTTTTTAGTTTTAAGGGATGGAAACTCGCGATAAATTTATTTATTCTATTTTAAGTATATAAACCTTCACATGACAATAAATCTCAAATTTAATCTTCATAAATTTCTTCTTCAAACAAAGCTTTATTGTGTAATTTCATGTTCATGTTCGAACTCTTTTGTGCGCTTCTGTCAATCATAATAAAAAGTCATAAACTGTGAATTCATTCTTTGGAAATAAAACACTCAGAATCACACTCAAAGAAAAATAATGAGTTTGAGATTATAAAGCGATGAATTATGAAAAAATGTGCAAAAATTAGCGACACAAAGCAGCGAATTTCATTGTCATTGAAATTGGTTTTAATTAACCTTCTTTTATAGCCTCTTCAAACAAAATGCTGGTGTGTGCGGAGTCACTTAATAGCGAAGTATACACGAGAAACAATCCGTCATAAAATAGAGAAAAAATCCAAGGGGACGGGACACTTTTAAATATTTTAATATTATTTAATTCATAAGTGCTCAAAATTATACATAAAAAATTATTAAATATATTAATAAAATAAAAAGACGGTTTGAGGTTTGAATTTTGAATTTTTTCGATATACTCTCTAATTTACGGATGAGAATCATTAAATGATTTTAAAGTTTTCCCCTCCCTTTAAAGAACCTTCAAATAGCTAGAATAAGCAAGAGAGAGAAAGCCTCATAACACTTTAGATAAATATATGTTGTTGTAAGAATATATTTACGTTTTATTTAGCTTTCATAAATATTTATAAATGTTGGATAGAGTTGGAGAGAAAAATAAAGAACAAATATAAACATAAAGAGCAAAGACAAATACACAAGATTCATATATAAATTTTTACCGTCGCATGCACGAAGAAAAGAGCCATAAAGCATTGCGCAAATAGAGCAACATCGTGAAGATTGACACTCTCGAAAATAATCATAAAAATAAAGTTGAAAGAGGAGCATATTTTTCATTCCTCCCCAATTTTTTTTCCTTTCAAGAAACTTGTCAACAACTCATAGCGACAGCGTTTTCGTGAATTGATAAAGCGCTCTTGACAATCATCGCACAGCACCCTCATGTGATTTTAAAGTAATATTTAGAGGGTGAAAAAATAATATTTGGAAATTTGATACTTTTGATAAAATTGAAAAATTTACCATCAACAATTTTTTTTTGTAATAAAGAGTGAGAAAATCAATTTGTGGGTGGTGAAAGTTTGAGGGATGTGTTTTGTGTTCAGAAAGAAAAGAATTTTAAAAAAATCTCATCATTTCTAAATTTGTTACGAACCCTTTTTAAAATCTAATCATTCAGTAATTTTCATTGAACATTCATTATTTTCCGATAAACCACAAATGCCAAGTTTGCACAAATTTTCCTCTCATTCATGCGACAACTCGTTCGATGATAAGGCAAATTTGGCAAAAATCCATTCGATGATTTCGACATTAAATTTTTACTTCAATAAACAAGAAGAACAGTTTTTTGCTGTCATTAAGTACAAGCTTAAATTTGGCACTCGTACTCGAATGGAAGGAAAATAATTGAAAATTCATATTCGTTATCAAAAACGTATCTTTTACACAAATTTTTGCTGAGCTCCTTACGTTCCCTTCCTTGGTGTTTGTTATTTCCCAGCTTTAATGCCTGAAGATGACATGCGATATGTAGCAAGAAAGAGAGAACATGACATGGCAAGAAAGTTATGCAAAATTTTTCATCTTTTTACGCTTCTTAAAATTTTTCTCTTCCAGTCTGTGAGAGAAATAAAAGTTTTTTTTACGCTACATCAGCTTGGGGAGTAACAAAACAGCACACAAGGCGAGAAAATATTTATAAATGAAAAATTGCTTCCTCAACAAGCAACAACACCGACGACAACGTTCGAGTGTGAAGCATTGGGAGACTTTAGTACTTTACTTTAAGCACCGATTTTCATGTGATGTCGTGTTGAAATGCTAACAAAAAATATTTCGCAAACAATTTTCTTTGTTCGGTAAAAAAAGCAAGTCAAAAGCATTATTAGAGCGAAAATGGCGTAATTAATTGCGCTAAAACATGAACCTTCCTCAAATCATCAGCAATATAATTTTTTTCGGGCAATTTAAATGCTAATGAAATTTTTGAACGGTTGAGCGATAAATTCGCGTGTGGTATATGCGAAGAAGTAAAAATCGTGGAGGTTTATTAGAAATTTTCTTACCCTTTAATTCGAAATATTTTTCTCAATTTGTTGAATCTGCAAATTTTTGACGTTTAAGATATCAAAAATTTGTCTCAAAAGCATTCTCAATCTAATTTAATCTGAAAAATTTCCTTTGAACTTAAAATTTTTTGCTTTCAATCCATGAACCCTCGCATGAAATAATTTTATACATCAAAGGCACTCAATTTTATGTGTTTTAATAAATTTTCGCTTCTCAGCATTCTCATGATAACATAAAGTCTTGTTTCATTTCGCTTGTAGCAATTTTTTCCCTTGAATTAATTACGATATACGACTGCGATAAGGAGGAACTTTGCGAGTAATTGAAGGCAATGTATTGTGCGTGTTTAATGATGTAAACATTGTATAGGAGCGCTAAAGTTGAGTTGAGGTGTTTGTGTTCTGATGCGCCAACTTTTTATCTTCAACCGCTCCTCTCATGATGATAAGAGAAAATTGTTGTTGTTATAGCAAAAAAAGCTTTTGTGTTGTTTTTGTTGTTTTCTTTTCCTCTCATCATTGAAATGAAGGGAGAAATTTTATGATTGAAGTTATTTTTCTTTGTCGTGTTTAATTTTGCGTTAAAATGTGATAAGGTTTGAATAATTTAATGATTGACTGGAAAAAATAGCTTTGGATGAATTTAATTAAGTGAAAATAAACAAAATAAATTTTCATCCTAAATTTTAGTGAAAATTAACAAAATTTAGGATGTGAAAAATTATTTAAATTCACATTCAACTGTTTCCTATCTATAATTGATTTGATTCGAATGCAAACACACTCGAAAAGGAGAAATCATCACTTCCTGCTCTATACGAGTGCTTAATGCCTTAAAGTGTTCGCACTCGACTTGAGTAAACAGGAAGAATTCAATACACCTCTAAAGATAAAGTCAAATTCGTTGTGTTGACCTAAAAAGAGCTCGAAAGAATGTTAAAACAACGGCGAAGTATGCGCAAATGACATTTAGAGCGTGGACTAGCGCTCTCAACACACCTCGTAAAGTCACACACAAAGAAAAATTGTTTGAGTTTGGACTCTCGCTCTTGAAATAATTATGAATACCGAAAAAAAAGGGAGAAATGAAGGCAGGCGGAATAACAAAAAAAGAAGTGAAAAAACATTTATTAAAATTTTTTATAATATCAAAGAGGGTTGGAAAGTTGCTGTTGTTATTCGTTCGGAAGCTAAACATTTGCGTCTCGTGCCAGTTATTTCATGTCGTTTTACATTTCGCAAAATAATAAATATGCAGTGTGCTATTAAAGAATTTCTGCTTGATATTCAATTCTCTTTTTCCTCCTGACGCACACGCCATTATTACCGTTGACTACTTGAAAAAAGTGAAAAATTGCAAGCTGCTGAATGAAAATGTTCATTAAAAATGTTTTTATGAAGTGCAAGGAGGAAATTTATGATTGCATACACAATTCATTCTACCTCGTTCATTCATTGAGACTTGAATGACGAAAATCAATATTGACAAACAAAAAAGTGTTTCCATGGATTCGCGAAATGAAATACGGAGGTTTTTAAAAAAATAAAAATTTTATCAAATTTTTTAAAATTAATAATTTAAAAAATTATTAAAATTCTCTCAATTTCGTCGAATTTTCCATTGTTATATATATTTTAATCAATGCCGACAACATAGCATGATTGAAATTCTAGATTCATTCTGCAATTTAAAGGATGACAAAGAGAGCGCCATCGTTGCAATTCAGTGAATGATGCGAGCAAAAAAAGCTCACGAAACATTTTCATTTTCCCATTTTTTTAAACTACATGCACATTGCTCGTTATAGCAACGACTGATGGATATCTCGTTTCCATGTGCTCTCGTGTGTTTTTTTCGCGAATGTGATTTATTATTAAAAATTGTTTCTTTTGTACGGCGAAAAAAAATGTAAGCTCTGGAAAAATTCAAAACCAGGGTCAATAGCAAACTCAATTAACTTGTTTTTAACGAGTCTGGGAAATTTCGCCGTAAAAGAGCTTTAAGTGTACTTTCAATCTAAAAATAAAGGAATTTATTTCAGCGTCAATAGAAAATTTTACATAAATTCATTTCAATCATTTCTTTTCCTTTTGTCCATCGATGCGGCGAATTTTCGGTATGAAAACGGATATTACAGCCATCGATGCCAGTATGACAGATGAAATAGTGAACGTTTCACTGCAGTAATTGTCTAATGTAAAGCCAACGATGTTCGTGCCCAAAACTGATCCAACTCGACCGAACATCATTGAGATATTAATGGCCATGCCGCTAGAAAAAAAATATTATCGATTTAAAATATTTCAGGAAAAAGTGACAAATGACTTTAATTTTTAATCTATCCACACGTTTTTGCGCAATCTCAACACGTCATACTTACCGTAAATTTGTCGGAAACAAATCAACTGTGGCGGCATTGACGACGTTGACTGCGAGCAGCGTGCACATAAATATCACGTAGATGTAAACTGACAGGAGTGGAATGTCAACGAAATTTGTGGCAAATCCACTGACGCTACAGCTGAAGAGAATCACGAGCAGAATGTTGAGCTTGCTCGTGCGATTTATGATTAATGTAATCACTAGAAAGCCCATCATGTACAGCATTTCGAGAATGAACGAGTGGACGAAAGTTGAAATCTCAAACTGCTCCGAGCACGTGGTCGCTGTATGCTTGATGGCGAATGCATATTTGGTGACATTCAATGAAAGCTCATCCACACTCTGAACCATCTCGCAAACGGTCGCTCTTTGATTCGGAAAGCGATTTGTGAAAGTTCCCATTTTATCGACAATTTCCGGAAAGAACATGTAAAGGCCGTGACACGATCCGAACAGTCCACATTGCAAAATCGACACAAGAATCATTTTTCGTGCATTCTTCTCCGAAAAGAGCAGACGTGTCTGCCTCCATAGCATCACAAATGGATTTTCAGACACATTTAAAAGCTCCCGAGAGTCATTATCAATAAACTCCAAATCTTCAACGACTTTTGTGACGCCATATCCTGCAACATCTTTTGGGTTGTTGATTTTGTGAATTTTACGTAAAATATTCAATGTTTCCTCTTCATTGCCCTGCAGCGGAGAGAAAGCAAACATCAGCATATTGTGAAGTCAGTAAAAAGAGTGAAATCGTGCATGCAAAAAATAGCAAAAAGGAAATTTTCACATCATAGAGTTGACTCGCTGTAGAGATGTTGGAATTTAAATAGAAAAATTTTTGGGGACCATTTTGTGACTTAATTTGTCGCACTTTTTTGGTCTTTTCAAATTTTAAAGATTTTTCCTCTCATGTCTGCATGCACGCGGTCCAACATCCTACATATGCTTCACATAATACACACCTTTGAGAACGTAAATTTTGGGCTTTCGGGTATGAAGATGAGCAGAACTATGGCGGATAGTAAGCTCGGTAAGCCGCACAATAGCAAATAAAATCTCCACGGCTTGAATTCAATGTCGAAGAGGGGAATGTGAAAATGAAATGTCCGATTTAGAATGAGAAATCCGAGTGCGGGCAAGTAGTTGCATGCGAAGCCGTAAATAAAAGAAGCCGCCATGAGAACCTTCGAGCGATTCTGTGAGCTGTGAAATTCACCCAAATATGCAAAAATTGTTGCAGACGCACCAGAAATGCTAAAAAATATTTTTTATAGTACATTCAAGTGCCATTGGCTAAACTCACAAAAATCCACTGAGAAATCTGCATATCACAAGCATGCCAAAGTTGGTAGAAAGGCTCGAGAGAAAGCTGGCGAGAAACGAGAGAATTAATGTCGGCACAATGACACTTTTGCGTCCCTTGTTGTCGGCCAGAAAGCCCCAAAAGTGCGAGCTGACAATAATGCCAATCGACGATATGCCGCTCAGTACACCTTTATTCTGTGTCGTGAGAGAGAGATCACATTCGGCCACGGGGAATACGAAGCTAATACCTGCGGAAGAGCAAAAAGTTACATTCACATGCATGACATGGGTTTTATGAAAAGAAAGAGCTTTCATAAATTATTCAGGGGTGGACACTCGAGTTATTTGATTTAAATTCAAGTGTACAATCCTTTTGTAAACCTCACCTAACGTTTCATATGTCGTGGTTGTAATTATTACTCCCGATAGTAGAATTAAAATGTAATTGAATCGTCCGAAACCTATAGCGTGGTAAATTATTTTCTTATAACATTTTTATTAATTTCTTTTGACGAGTTAAACGAACCTAATCGGCTGAGTGCCTCATCAAAATCCACAATGTGTTGTTTCTCTTGCTTTTGTGCGTCATCTGCTAGAACTTTAACAAGATCATAAAGATAATTGCTTTATTAGCTGTGAGTGAGGTCACAATTGCATGACTCAAAAATTTAATTAATATTTTTTTTAAATTGAGAATTGCTTTTTTAATTTGAAGTTTTTTCTTTTTGAAAAAGTTCATTTTTAGCTAAAAATTTCTTGTCGATTTTGGGATTATCATTTTAATTTCTCATCCATAAATTTTTATTCTCTATTAATAAAACCAAAAACTAACGCATAAAAATTCTTGAAAACTTTTCCAATTCAAGTTATTTTTGAGCTCATAAAAAAGAAGCGAAAAATAGTAAAAATCAATAATTTATATTCACATTAAAACTTTAAGCAGTGATCCCATAAATTATTTGGCGACGAAATGAGATGACTTTAATTTTTATGGGGCGAACATAAACATTTTCTGATGGCGAAAATGGTCATTTTATTTAGATGTGGTTTAGTGGTGATGATCATTGAAGAATTTAGTCTCATTTTGGTCGAGGTTTATGGGTTTAGATTAGAGGTTTAACTGTTGGAATTAAAATCGAGTTTAAGAAAAACTTTTATGGATTGAGATAATTTTAAACGTTTTTTAAACTCAAAAATTAAAATGGTAAAAAATTAAACATTTTTGTTCAAAATCAACAGTTTTATTTTATTTACCAATAAATTCCTTAACTAGGAATAAAATTCAATTATTTTAATTAATTTTTCTTTAATCGCTACGTTATAAACTTCTTTATGGATCACCCATTAAGCACAATTAAAGTCAACATAAAATTCCGCAATTAACTTTTGGTATTTAAAATTTTCTCATATAAAAAACTATTAAGCCACGATTATGTAGAGTTAATTGAAAATTGATGGCAATCAAACTTAACATTTTTTTTATTCACTAAACGTCCACTTTACCATCATTGCGCTTATCCATTGCCATTATCACTGATTTCACTTCACAGCATCAATATCGATTATTTTCTTCTTGTTCGAACTTGTGCTCAACTCAACAGTTTGCAGTCAACTATTTACATTTTCCAAATTTCTTTCAACAATTGAGTTGAAAAATCTCGATGTGCTAAAAAATCAGAGTCGCACTTAGTGATAATAATTTCTCATATCACACTTGCAGCTGATTTTTAGAACTTTTCACGTAATGACTAGCGAAGTGAATTGTCGTCGGCCTCATGAGTAATTGGCATTTTGACAATGAAAAGTAGTAACATGAGAGTCGATGATAATAAGCAATTAAGATCATCACTTTCTCAGGCATGAGCTTGACGACGGGTCGGTCGTTTAAACCTTCGGAAGTGCGACAGTGATTCATCACTTTTAACCTCAAGGCGTGGAAATGATTCAAAGTTTTTTAAAATATAAAAAAAAAATATTTTCTTTTTATCGCCAAAAAATATTTTCTCCTCATTAAATCAAGGAATTCAACACTCGAAATAAATTCCATCCGCCACCCGTGACAAACCATGTGAGAAGCGTTTAAAATGAAAGTATGTAAAGCAAATAAAACGCGAAGAATTCAGTTGTTGATTTATGGCTTAGCAATAAATGCCGCCGCTAACTGCTGCTGATAAAGTCGAATAGAAATCAATTTATGAGCTATATAATAACGTGTGTGCAAATTTATAATCAAAGAGTTTCAAGTCGATTGTAAGAACTCAATCTTGGTTTATTCACAAAATTCTTTATCACGTTTTACTCAACATTGTTGCAAAAATAATTGTCAAAAATGTTTCTCATGTGAATTAATTTCGTGGTTGCGATGAATTTAATAAAAATTGAATAATTATAGGTTGATGATGGAGGAATTAATTAACATATTATGAAATCGATTTGTATGTCTGGTGACATTCTAAAAAAATTGTTTGGACCACCAAACGACATATCACACAAAAAATATTCTCAAATTCCACAGCGACGATAAAATATTCTAAAACTATGAAGTCATTTGCATAATTATTGAGTTGTCTATGATTTCACTCATGCTGTCTAATCTTTAGTCGATGAATTCCTATTAATTTGCAAAATCAACGCGATTTGACTTTAATCTTTCGCACATCTAAAGTTTTCACTTTCACATCAATAACCTGTCATAATTCTTTCAAAAATGAACCCACAAGTCAGTTTCAGATTTCTCATCTAGTCTCAATGACATGTGAGTGAGCTCATTTGATCTTCTTGACTTCTCAATACGAGTTAGTTGAGATGGTTAATGTCAAAAACGGACATGGGATTAGTGGCAATAAATTTCGTTCACTTGCCAATCTCGTGTGTGTTAATTTCATTTGCAAAATTTATGAAACAGTAAAAATGTCTCAATTTTTTTTTCTTTTCTTCACCCACGAATTTTTGCGTGTGTATGTGCAGTTTTTATAATCAGACGCCATCAGTCGGCAGGTTTCTGTTGTTTTAAAAAAGGGGTTAGACACTCGTGAATTTAACATATATTACTTGAACTTTTGATACAAAGAAAAATTTCCATTAAAAAATTAAATTAAAAATTTTGAGTGTCCCATCCCATTTTCTGAATTTTTACTTAAAAGGTAAAAATTAATTATTCATAATTGCGCTTTTTAATTTTAAATATCAGCGGCACGAAATCTCTTTCGGATCGTAATAAAAAGTTTTTTTATAATTGAGGTGAGCAGGTGATACGGCGAATTACACTCACTTGAGAGCGACATGTTATAATAACGCGTCTTTTCACTCTCCTGTACAAATTTTATTCACGTGCTTTACTCGATATCATCATGCAAACTGTAAATTAGATTTTCACGTTTTAAAATACCTTTTTTTACTCGTTGCCAAGCATGCAATAGACGAGGGTCGTTGGCTGTTTATTTTACAATTGATCCAGCTGAAAAAATTGGTTCGCAAATATTATATTTAAAAGGGAGAAAATTTATAAAATTTACATTTACGCTCACCTGTCCGTTGATAAAAAGCATTGATTGCTAATTGAACGCAATTACCCTCATTTTATTGTTCATTTATTTGATTCCATTTCCGACTGGTATTTGCATTTGAATTTCTGCAATTGTTAATGCAAAATAAAATGCAATAAAAAATAGCGGAGAAAAATTAACTTTTTATTTAAAAAAATGAACTAAAAATAATTGAAAATTGCATTATTAACGAAATTAATTTACAAATTTTAAGCTGACTTAACTACAACTTCAAAATGAGGTTAATAAGCAACATTTTCCTAAATTTAATTATTTTCCAACAAAAAAATAATACTTTCCTGGCAATAAGACGATGATCATGATGTGAAGTGAGTCAGAGCAAGTTAAGCTAGTCAACTGTAAATGACTTAATTAAAAAAATCCGTTGAAAGTGAAATGAGAGAAAAGAGAAAAGGAAATGGCAATAATTGGAAGTGACGATGAACATGAGGTTTTAGAATTCATGATGGTGAAATAGAATGAGGAAATTGGCTTGTTAAGATTGAGTTGAACTTCTTGTGTGTTTGATTTTATTTTAATTATTTGAAAAAAAAAATTAAAATGTAAATTTGTAAAAACTTATTTAATTTTTCATTGTGCTTGTTTGAGTTTTCACGAACCCTTGCACGATTTTTCTATTACTAAGTGTTTTATTTTATTAGTAATTGCGACAGTTGCTGAAATGATTCATTATCCACCTAATTTGTTCCATAATCAATGTTACTTTTTCATGCACCACTGAGCACTCGACTTCATTACAATGTTGCAAGTTTACTTGCTCGTAGCATGAATAGAAAAACTTTTTTCTTCTTGAATAATTCATCATACAGTCGGTCGGGTAGCTAAGAAGAGAGAACTATAATGAAATAAATTTATACTTTTACCTGTGTAAATTGTGCAGTGAAAGATGACATGAATTTACTAGTTTTCATGTAAATTATTGAATAAATATTTGTATAATGGCCTGTTTATGTTATTTTACAATCGATTTAAACTTCAACTGTTGGTGCTTGCCTCTTTTTATATGCTGCTGATATTGCAAGGGAAAATAAATTTTTTTTAAATTTACTTTTTTTGCCTCCTAATATTAAAATTTAAATAAAAAATCGAAAGTTTCCATTCATATGAATATAAAAATAATAAAAACATATAAATTTATTTCGACAACGTACTTGAGATGCAAATGATTTATATTTTTAATGCTCTTTTACTCTCTCATGCGAGCTCACACATATATTTTATATTAATAAATGGTCTGTGATGGAATCGACAGTTTTCGTTTTGCTATCGCTTTTGAATGCTAATTTTTGCGCACTCTGCATTTACAAGGCACTCTGCCGCCGTCTCACACTGTGTGTTTTTCTAGTAATAACCAGAAATAAACATTTTATGCGATACATAAAGTCATAAAAGTCTGTAGGTTTTAAGATGGAGAATTTTAATAACAATATCGACAGCATGTGTGTGGCGCTAAGTCTCTCAGCACCATGATCAGTGCAGCGAGTGAACCGGTGTAGAAGGTTGATCTGGTTCACATTCGGCAAAAATAATTTTTTTAATGAAGCAAGTGGGTGGATTTGCGAGACCGATAGACGAGACATAAAGCGCCCTCATAAAAAAATATTGTAATTTTTGCAGTGTATGCTAATTTCATTAAAAAAGTTGTGGTAGATTATAATTTAAAAATATAAACTTTGCGATTTAAGAGATGTGATATTAAAATTAGATTTTTATTTAAAATTTTAATTTTAATTTTTTTAATCCTGCAACTTTGCAAAAGTCCACCTCCACACGTGATTTTAACATTTTTTGCTCACTAACAAGTGAAATGCAATGCCATGACATCGACATCAGCAAGATAAAGCGGTGGCGGTGGCGACAATTTTGAGTGAGAGGTGCAGAGGATGAAACTTGTTTGTTGATTGGGAATGCAATAAATTTAAAAAATTCAAGAGAAAGAATCTTTAAAAATTTCTATTAAAAGTTGATGATAAAAGTTATGATTTTATAATTTTGTCTTTAACATTTTTTGCCAATAATAAATTTCTTCTTCATCACTGCCAAGTCGGTGTCGAACATGTTTTTGCGATTTCCTTCAATGATACACTCATTGGCGTGCGACTAATGGACCTTGTTACCTGTAACTACCTACATTTCATCATATGCATGAATAAATAAATTTTATTCTCCTTTTTTCGCCGTTGATTACAACCGAAGCACATGACACGATGACTAAGTGCAAAACATGAGAGAAAGAGAAAAAATTAATGAGGCGAATGTCACTAAAATGAAGAAAAATCCGAAGGAAGAATTTTAATTTGATGTCGCCAATATAATTTAACCTTGCAAATGCGGCGAGAGAAGAAGAAATTAACGGATTTAACATTCGCAAGACAGCGAAAGAATTTAACTCTGTTCAATCTCACATTGCACATAAATAAACACATTCTGAACTTGATGTTACATTCGGAAAGTTATAAAACAAATTCAGCTCAAAATAGAGAAGCCGCACTGCTAAAGATCGGCAACAGACAGATATAAATTTTGAAGTGAGTGAGATATGTAAGCAAGACATATACATGCACGACTGTATCCGCCGGAGCACGTGTTACAAAAAGCGTTCCCTGCATTTAATTTTTTTTTCTTCGAAACGGAGAGAAAAGAGAAATGTTAAATGCAAATCTAATTGTCATCACCTAGTGAAAATAATTCCTTGTAGGGGAATTTAATGACATTGCGGAAAATTTGAAATGTTTTAAATTAAATTTTATTGAGAAACATTTCAAGAATTATTAAAATTTTATGACACAATTTTTGAATTTATAATTTTTTAAATTCCACTCAAAATTCACCACAAGGATGTTTGAATCACAATCATCACAATTTTCTTCATGCTGCAACACATGTTTCATCTCTTTATTTTTAAACGCAGTCATGAGCGAGACATTTAGCAGTGTGTGAATGGGTAAATTATGACACACATTGAAAGAGCAAAATGCGTCGAGCGAGAATTAAAGTTTGAACATGAAACAGATTTGAATATTGCGGAACATAAAACAGCAACGAAGTGAAATTTTCCTCGTGTTAAAATAAAATTAATTTTAATTTTTTTATCTCTCTTTCCAGCACAAAGATCGCCTCGAATCACGGAACATCCGAGTGATATTCTAGTCGCTAAACATGAACCGGTGACGTTAAATTGTAAAGCAGAAGGTAAACCCGATCCTACTATTGAATGGTTTAAGGACGGCGAGCCTGTGAAAACTAGTTCCGTTGGCAATAAATCTCGTCTAGTGCTGCTGCCTACTGGGTCCTTATTTTTCTTCAAAACAGTTCACGGCAAAAAAGAAGGGGACGGTGGAGTGTACTGGTGTGAAGCAACAAATTACGTTGGAAAAAGTGTCAGTCGGAATGCCACACTTCAGATAGCAGGTCAGTTTTTAATTAAAAAAGAAAAGCTAAAATTTGAGATAAAAAATTCATTCTCGATAAAACAATTTTCTTTCCTGTGGTGCTAAACATATGATTACTTCTCAAGACGGCACCTTTTCGAGGATATGATCCCTTTTTTCCGAAAATCTCTTTTATGACGCAACAGTTATCTTCGCAGCAGATTTTTTATGACTTGCTTCATAAAATTCTTCCTCTTCTCGATGCGCCGTGTTCAAGATAAAAAGAAATCCATGAGCGCATTTTTATCATCCGAAGATTTTTTATTATTAAATTCTTACATCCAACACACACTTGATGTGCTACATGTTGGATAAATTATTATTATCATGATCCTAAAGAGTCATGTGAGAGGAGTTGAAGTTATTCGAGGAATGTTCTTCCTTTTGTTGGGGTCGTTTACATATTTCGGAACATAAAATTTAAAAACACATGAAAAAATATAAATTTTTTAAGATTTAAAATTAAAGTCCCATAAAATTATCGCGTGACACAATTTAAGCACAACACCCATTTATTCCCTGTGTTAGCGTCATAAATACGGAGGCGCTCGTAATAAAACCTTTTTTCTTGTACCTCGAAGCATATTTTCCGCACAACATATTCATATTTCGCTTTAAGAGAGATCATCGAGGCGAAATGAGTGAGAGAGAAGGAGAAAAATAATTAAACACATGCTACACATTGCGTGCAAATGCCGTGCTGAATTTTCATTTATAAAATATATAAAGTGGCATCGAATGACAATAAATTTCTTTGTCGAGGTTTTCGAGAAAGTAGACGCGCGGCGATTTGGCGTGGGACAAAAGGCATTTGCACGCCACCAATGCCAATCGACAGTCAACAAGCATTAAAAGAAGTGCAAACAATGCTGATTTTGTCAGTTGCTCTCTCTAGCAGCTGACACATGTGAACGATTGTGCCGCAGAATGCTAAAAACACACTAAAGACACGCTCGAGACATTTTATAAGGAAAAATTATTGTCGACAATTTGTTAGATTAGTAAATTGCCACCGTTCGTCGGTGTGCAATGCTTTTAATAGAAAAATCTCGCACTAATTTTTCATCGCAAGCTCGCAAATGGAAAATGGAATTTTTTGCTCGCTTGTCGGCATTTACTTAAAATTGATAGTCGTGGAGAATTTTGTGATCAAGACATATGTTTGCTTGAAGCTTTTAAGGAAATTAATTTGATGGCATCAATTATCATTTTGAAGAAGGAATTTGAAGCTTCTAGAGAAATTAATTTTGAAAGATTTTTGCGGCTAAAAATATATTTTGAAAAAGATTGATAGACATTTTGAGAATCTGTTAAAAAGTTTTCTTCTTCGGTCTGAATATTTTATCACAAATATCCATTTTAACCTCCTTTAATGCCCTTAAATTACATCTCTCCATCACAATGGAATTCGCATCACATACAGCAGTAATTAAAACTTTTACTTTAACAACTACAAAATATCATCCTAATAGGAATGCTAAATGGGGAAAGAATTAATGACTATATAACTCATTAAAGAGTGAGGAAAGCTCATTTTCTCTCTTTCCCATAAAATTTTTTTATTTAAATTTGCTCTGAAAAAAAAATATTTTAATGACATTCTCATGCTGGCGTAACAATTTAATTTGGAGTTCGAAATGAAACGTAACAAATTTTTATGTCTCTCACTCTCGCTCGAATGTTTGTTGAAGATTTTAATGAAATTAGAAAATAAATTTTTTCGAGATGCCGTGAAATTTGTCGAGACTATCTTGTTAGTTAGACATGGATAAAAATAGATGAGGTTAAATATTTAATTTTTGACTATAATTGAAATGTTATAGATTTAAAATTATAAAGATTTTTAAAAAGTGTCAAAGTCTCACAGGCTTCACGGTCCTTCGCTTTTAATAATTTATTTTAATTGTCTCTCGATGTATGTCGGTTTCGCCAACAAAACCAAAGTGCGTTAGCTTCGTTGATAAAAAAAAGATTATGAGATGATATCTCAACTTCTGATCTCATTTACATAAAATTATGGTCAGTTAATGTCGTAAAAAATTGTACACAAGCATAACAATTTAAATTTTTTATTAGATTATAAAAAAACTCTTCCGAAAGCATTTTTTTCGTCTAGCGAAAAGCGTCAATTAGGAGCTCAAAGCAACACCCAAATTATAACGTAGAAGAAGAAAAAATAATGAGATACGACGTTGGACAATAAAAGTCAAGACTATTTTTTTTTGATTTATTTTTTGCTCTTGATTTTGGCACATTTTCACATGCTGTTGACCGGGTAAAGAGCTAGTGAATAATTTTGTAACCGAAACCCGAAAAGTTGTAAAGCTCTCAGTATGCCATTCTGTGTTATTTTCCGAAATATATAATTTTCGAAGAAATTTCTTCAAGTAATAAAAATTTCGCCTTCAGGGCTTTCGAGTGTGAAGGCAAAGCCGCGAAAATATTATTGAGTTTGTTTTGAATTCTTTTCGTTTGCTAATGATTAATCGATTTTCGTTCTCTCTCTCTTTTGGGTTCATGTTTTTAAATTCTTTTTACTCGCTTCAGACACAACAAGAAGTTTTGAGTGAATTTATAATTGAAAAATGAATCAAAGTCGATGAGAAATTTATATTAAAATTAGCTTTGAGTAATTTCAATGGGTGGAAAGTTTGGATAAATTTAAAAACTTTAAATTTTGAAATTTTTGTAAAGTTTATTGTTGAAAAATAATTAATAATGAACTTAAAGTTTTTACCCCTTGACTCAATATCGCTTGTAAAAAACACAAATGAGATTGTAATTTTCTCGCATCAGCTCCTTTTGATCAGACCTTATTATGTTGTTATATGCCGGATAAAAAGCCTTTTCTCCATCTCTAATCTTGTTAACTTTAACAAGCTACAACTCTCTAATTTGAGATGGAATAAAGATCAGAGGAAATAAAAATGATGATAATGAAATAATTTTTTTTGTTTCATCTGTGCTAATTCTTCTTTTTGTTCTCTTTTCTTTCGCAGTACTGCGCGATGATTTTCGTGTGGAGCCAAAAGATACGCGAGTGGCAGCAGGTGAAACGGCATTGTTGGAATGTGGGCCTCCGGTATGTATTTCTGTGGCATGAGAAAACTTTTTTTGAGGAATTTCTTTTAATAATTTATTTTTTTTAACAGAAAGGAAATCCAGAGCCAAAAGTAGAATGGAAAAAGGTATGCGAAAAATATTTTTTTTGTAAAATTTTATTTCTAATTATTTTTTCTTAACTCTCTCTCAAGGATGGCGTCTTAATAGACTTGGATGACGTGCGAACTCGCATCAATAGTCGGCTTCGCATCGTCGATGGCGGTAATTTGTTGATTAATAATGTGCAAACGATCGACGAAGGAAAGTACCAGTGTGTGTCATCGAATATGGTCGGCAGTCGAGAGAGCGCACTCGCCAAATTGACCGTTCAAGGTGAGTAATTGCTTCATCTTTCACGTTAACTGTCGTACATATAAAAAGAGAACTGAAATGGGCGCCATTTCGCATAAATCAGAGTCATCGTTAAACGCTGTAATGTGAATGGATGAGAAACATTTAATTAGAAAGAGATTTATGGTCATTAAGAAATGCTTTACGAGGTACTTTTTTTAGCGGGTCAAGCAAAACCTAAAATTCATCTTCTTACTTTTCATGGCTCATGGCCTTGCTTATTTTTAATGAATTTTTATGACATTCATAGAGTTAAATTTTTAAAAATAATTTAATGTCCCCATAATGACATGCTAGAACCCTAATTGCAATTTAATTGAAGGATCATTGAACTCCGTCAACTTTATCGAAACTCATCATGACACAGATTTTTAACATTTCCTTCAAAAATTTCTTTACATTGTTGCCCATAAAAAAATAAGAGAGTGAAGAAAATTTACGACGAAAGCAATTAAGAAAGCTTAAGCAATTATGATTTAAACGCGACTATCTCTTTAAGTTAATCGCGATTACTTCCATATACACAATTTACTTTATTATTGTTGTACATTGCCTTGTAGATAGAGCGCGATATAGAGAGAAAATCACAAGGCGGTCAATTATTCATAACTGATTTTATAGCCGCATTTAGCCATCGGCAATTGTGAGATTTAATGGTGCTGAAGTTAATTTTACAATTACATGCATTTGCACATTTTATTTGCGTTTATTTAATTTATAAGCGACGAGCATATCGTACGATGGGAGGTTTAAAGACGAGGAGTCACCGGAGGCTGAGAAAAAAGCTGCATTTCTCCGCTGGAGAGTGAATTTCTTCATAAATCTCTTTTGGTCTTTAATTGTTTAATAATTTATTAAAAATTTTAAATTCATAAATTTTTACAAAATCAAAAAATTAAACCTTCCCCATGACTCCAAATCTGATTCCATATCACATCCATTTCTTCTCTATTTCAACTCCATCGAGATGCATCTAAAATGTTCTGCTTTACTGATTGTTGCTTATTTTTTTGTTGTCTCGAATTCTTTTCCACCTCATTTTATTTTGTTGCAGACTTCTTATAAAAGCTTCAAAAAAAATTCTCTCAACACAAAGCAGACGAAAAAAGTTTAATTTGACAATAAAAATCGAGATAGAACGAGCAAAATTTCTCCGACTGCATTATGATGGCTGTGTGCTGACTGCATTCTGCTTTATGAGAAAACTCGATTGTGTGCACTGCATGTTTGCAGACGTTTCTTAAGGATATAAGAGAAAAGTGCATTTGGCATGCGAAAATAAATTTTATTGTCACAAAACTCATGAGAGATTTAAAATTCGAAAAGAAAGTCAATCCAATTGAACTTTTCAATGAAAAAAAATAGCTGAAAAAGCTTTTTTAATATCAAAAAGTTTGCAGGAAGTCAATCAAAAAAATAATTAAATGGAAAAGTTTTCTTTGAGGAAGAAATGTGCTAATTTTCAAAAAAAAAACTTTTAAAATCAATCGCTTTAAGCTTTCTCAATTTATTAAAGTGTTTCAAAAATTTTCACCTCTCATATTTCTCTTTCAATCCCACAAAGACCTCATGCCCTGGCCATGTCTGAAACTTTCTTTCAATGCTTCTTTTGAAACGTCCAATAACCCTCATCTCCTCAATAATACAATTTTCCTTCCGTTTGAAAGCTCGACTAATGGAACACCACACAAAGTTTCATTTTCCTGCCTTTTTTGTCATGTCAGCTTCAAAAGAAAAAACCCTTAACGAGCATGAGGGTTAAAGACTGAAAATCCTCCTGAGAGATGAATTGCAATAAAATCCTTCCTTGAAAAAAGGGATCAATAAGAAAAGTAAAGAAAAATTTTTATGATGATTTATGATTTTCGAGACAAATTTTATACCAAAAGCGCCATAAATCATGTGAAATTCATATAATATGCATGCAAAAAATAAATTGGACATTTTTGCTGAATTCAACAAAAATTTGTATTTTTTGGATCGCTCGAACAAAATGTGACATCATAAAATTGCATTTAAAAACGAGCGAACATTCCGAGAGTCAGTTGATGATATTGATAATAATAAGAGAGCGAGCAAAAAATGCACAAGCCTAATTTATTTCGACATGCTACGCGGGGATACGAGCGCCAAATGATTTATGGTTTGTTTATCGAAATAACAATTTCTCTCCGACTGAGGTTAATGTTGAGAAGGTTCACGAACTTTTTTGCAGCATGTCCAGGTAAATGTGCAAAAATCGCTTCCGTAAATGTTGACATTTTAGCATTCATGCATTTTGCATTATGTTTTAATTAAATTTGCATCACTTCCAATGTCATCAATTTCCATTCTCGCTTTTTCGTAATTTCATTTTTCGGTGCATTGACAAAGGATGATGTGGACATCAATTAATTGCGGTGGAGGGGTCGTTGCAAATATTTGAATGATAGCTGGATGCTGTCAAGGGATGTGAATTTAATTTTAATTATTTAATTTCATTTGATTTTTTTGAATTTTATTAGCTCAGAAAAATTTAATTTTTTTCATTTCAAAAGATTCTAAAAAGTTCCAGATCTCTAAAATTTTCCAATAAATGCCAGCACAGTATCTTTTGTCATCGAACATTCGCATTGATAAATTTTACAGTTTGATGACAAAAAGTTAAGATTGCAACTTAATAATTATTAAATTGTTTTAAATTTTAGAAACTTTCGATTTAAATATTATTTAATTTTTTTTAAATCTAATCCTCATAATTCACTACTCCATAGCCAGCCTAAAAAATGCAACTTCAAATAAATCACACATTGAATTGCTGTTGAGCTCTCAACAATTTTTACTCGCTCTCAAAAATTCACAAAATCAAAATGAATTTTGATGTTGCACGTTTCAACTTTCATGCTTGATAATTTTCAAGAGAAAAATTCGCCAAATGTATTTGTGAGATAAAAATTTTAAAAAAAATATTCCAAATGCATTCGATAATCAAATTCGAATGCGAAAAAAATATGCTGCATTTCATGATAAAATCATTCGAATGTGACTGCAATGAACATTTTTGTGTGCACGTCTTTTATTTTCACGCAATTTCAATTATGTCATTAAATTTGCAAATTTTGTCAGCTTTTTATATTTGCATAGCGATGCACATTACGGGCCTTTTTGTGTGAGCTTCATTGCATATTCAGTGAAAATATTTTCCTGCATAGTTTTTGCGTGATTAGGATATGGTGATTAAGGTCATTGATAGAGAAACGATTTTGGCATATAAATATTTGATTTTAAAATATTCGGAATATCATCTGGTGATTGTAATTTTAAAAAGTCAGTTACATTTTCCAAAATTTAAAAATCTTAATCTCAGTCATAGAAATTTCATCATGATAGTTCTTCCACATTTCCTTTTTAATTATTGTCATTTTGCGAATATGAATATGAAAATTAAATGTTAGCCAAGAGGAAAATAACACTGCCGCACGCCCTAAAAATGCATAAACCTTTTTTATGCTCGATATTCAAAAATGATATGCCAGTAACAGCATTTTTTGCAATGGATATGCTCGTCGGTTATTTTATGAGAAATTCATACTCCGACGTTAAACACTGCCTAGGGTGTGAGGAAATTGTTGGTCACATTGTTGATGGTGCCTGTTGGGTAATAAAATGATGACTGACATTGTCGAAAAAGCGACGAGGGCCGTAAAATTTAAATTAAACCTACTGAAAATTCTCTTTTTTATGCACAAAAATACAAAAAGCAGAAATTCAAATTTGGAGGGATTTTCTCTTGTTTATGCTCCATCGCTTCAACTGTTTTGTGTTCTGCACAAATTTCTGTTGTTTATTCCAAGTCAATGACTTCCTCTCTTTTTTATCGAGAATCTGAAAATTACGCGAGCGATAAGAGAAAAAAAACTTTTTTATAGATCGTGAGTTGCAAAAGAAATCAAGCTGCTCCCTTAAAGATTTTCTTTCTTCATCTGTTTTTCCCCTTATTCTTTTATTTTTATTCCTGTGTTGCTTGTTTTTTCATGGGGGGAAACGCGATATGCGTCGAAATTTAATCTGAAAATTTATTTCTCGAACGATAAAAATTACAATGTCGGAATTATTTTGATTTTAATGCGGCAAAGGGATGGATTTTTTTTTATTTTAATAACCTGAACACAGGTCAAACATAGTTTAAATGTCAAACCAAGAGCCTTCACCTTATATGGAACATTTTTAGTTAAAAATTCAAACTAAATTTCTTAAATTATTTTTTTTAAAGTGTTTCTCCCTAGACATTTTTCTTGATTTTTTTTTCCACCCAAAGAATTATTAACAGACAGCATTGCACAATGAGTGAAATAAAGAGGAAATTGCTGGGAAGGGAATTCTTTCGTTCTTACAATGTATTTACATTAGATCACTTTCACTTCTTTAATACTCATCTAATATCATGCGTGTGTAAGCAAAGCTCACCATACACAAAAAACTTCCCCATTTTCGTCTGATTTGACATATCATCATCATATCGTCTCTGAAGAAAAATTATGTGTCTAAGTCAGCATAGATGAAAGTATACCAGCAGTACATGCAAAGTCATTGAAAGAAAAATTGGAGCAAGGGGAGCTTCATTCAGCTGGGATTAAATGTGTTCCTGATATGTGCGAAGGAAATGATGAAAGAAACGTGTGAGTTAGTATGTGTGTCATAGATTGATGTTTAGCATTCTCATTTCCCCTCTTTGCTTTCGCTATCTCTACTCAGCATTTATTCGAATATCAGTGGCAATTTATCGAAAAAGTTAATGAATTTTTGCTTACTCACAAAAGTTGTATTTGGATTTTTTGAAATGAAACGGAAATTTAGGGATTTTTGTGCTTACGGGATTTTTTCGGTGTCGATCAAGACTGTGAAATAAGGAAAATATTATTATTAAATTTTATTTTTAATAAATATAAAAATGTTAAATTTTAATTTTAATATAAAAAGGACATTTTTATTTTTACTAAGTGTCTCCTCCTTCAAACCCATCAACAACAATAATCATTCCAACAAACACAATAATATGCGCGTTAGATTAAAGCGAAATGGAAATGGAAATTTTCTCCTTGTCATACATCTCATAAATATCTCGTTATATGTGTCGGCGTCGATGTTGTTTTTGTTATAGGGCTGTCGTGGCGGGCGCATTATTAGGTTAATAAACGGCAACACATTTTTCTTTTCGGCATGCGATACGGAAATTTGTTTTTCCTCATTGCGATGATTAATATTCGATGATTTTTGGGCTGTTGGAAAATATCTCATGGTCAGAGCCTGAGGGGTGAATTTATTTGTTAATAATGTCAAAATTGATTTTTTATTGAAAAAATTTTGAAGAGACAAAAGGTAATAATTAAGATTTTAAATTACGTCATTTTTGCACGAAACCATCAAACTCTCCCATTTTAATTCTCATCGTCGTGTGTGATAGAACATCGCAGAACTTCCTGCTGTTGTTTATATGCCATGAGGCATTCGTCATGCTTTAGCAAATATATGTCAGAATTATATCAAACGTAGTCATGATTTGAGACGTCTTTTGTCATTTTCACATTTCATCTTTCTGTCGCTGATCACGCTTTAATTTAATATATTGCGTTTTGCTTGCGAGCTCTCTAAGGGACAATGACACATCTGAAAGTTTTCCCATTGACATTGTTGTCGCATTGCCTTGAGCACCGACTTCAAAAAAGTGGCAAATGGTTGATGATGAAAGGCTTAGGAAATGAGGAAAGTAACAACAAAGTTGCTGTAGGAAATTTCCCACAACGAATATTTTCACTTCTATTTATTTTGTGTGTGTGTGTGTTGGCGGTTCCTTTTATGTGTGAAAACCTCTTTTCATTCGAGTGTGTGTATGAGTGCGGAAAGGAAAATTCCATTATGCAGAGAAGAGAAGAAAAGTTTTCCTTTACTGTTGTGTGAATGCTCTACTTTAAAGGCTGTCTCCAGAGAAACGACTCAGTTAGGAAAAACTGTTAAACATTTTATTGGAGTTGAGCGAGGAATTGAGAACTTTTTGTGAGTTAGGGTACAGAAATAATTTGGACAAAAAATCATAAAATTTGAAACTTAATATTTTTAGCATAAAATTTTACAACAATTTCACCATTTTAACCTAATTTGGAGGAAGACCGTGAAGAAGCGTAAATTGAGTATGTGCTGAGAAGGTTGAGAGTAAGCGAAAGAGCATTCAGATAAAATGAATTGGCAATTTGCATACATTTTTTGCTTCTTTACATACCTTGGATAAGCCATGATAAAAGAAAAAGTTTGAAGATTTTAAAAAAGCTAAGGGAAAAAAGTTGAAAAAATCTATAAGAAAATTAATTTAAATCGAAATTAAATTTATTTAAAGTTTACAAATTCATTTACAAATTTTTTTAATCTAAAATAATTTTGACAATCCTTAAAAAAATTTTAAAAGAAACCTTTTTAAAAAAATCTCGATATTGATTTTTAAAATCTGCAATTTTGGGGATTTTTTCAAACAACATTTTCTTTATAAAATAAACGATTATAGTCGAAAAAGATAGTGATAACATCGGCCTCGATGTGCCACACAGCCAGCAACAATATTGCAGCATAAAATTCCGCTCACGTTACAAAGAGAGATTTTTATCAGACCCGACACAAAAAAAATATACGAGACATTTTTCTGCTCCTGTGCCTTTGAACCGCTCTCGCATTAAAACCCCAACATAAATTCATAAATATTTTTTTCGTACGCCTTTAAGCTTCTTTATCATCTCTCCGATATATTTTACATTATATTCTGGTAGTAACACAGCAGAGAAAGAATAATGTAATTTAATAATTTATGCTCGTCGACAATAAATTTTCTCGCTCGTTCCATTCGATGCATCTTTCCGAAATATTTTAATTCATGCATGTATTAAAAAAAAGAGTTGCTTGATTGGAATCTCAAAAGACTCTTTTTGGGCTAAAGAAAAATTAATAAAATTTATTTTCAATATTTCATGGCCTCGAGTGGACTTGGGGAACGAAATTTGAATCTTTTTTAATGCGAGTGGATAGAAGACAGAAGATAACTTTTAAATCCAAGTTGAATATTTGAAAATTTCAACTTCCCATACGTACAAAAAGTTGGAATTTAAAAAAATTAAAATTTTCGTTCTAGTTGAAAAAATTTTATGAAGTGCTCGAGGAATAAATTTAATTTTCTATGCAGCGGTAACGAAAAAAAATTCCTAGACGGCGAGTGTCGCTTAAACTTTTCATCAACTTCATGAAATTTCCATTATTGTTATTCATGCATAAAATTGCAATCTTCTCACCATCCTTTTCCTCTCCTAAAAAAAGCTCGTTTACGAAAAAGACTCTGGAGTATTAACTAGTTTTTAGCATACAAATTAATCCCAACTTTAATTTTCTCTTACAGTCAAACCATCGTTTATCAAAGAGCCATCAAACAACAGCATCCTTGCTGGGCAAACTGTGCAGTTCTACTGTTCCGTGAATGGAGATCCGCAGCCGCAAATTTTATGGCGAAAGGATGATGGGAATATACCAGTTGGAAGGTAATAAATTAAATACAATTTTCATGGTTTATAGACTTATAGCTTCTGTGTATAAAGTAGCAGTGGATGAACGACACAGGGTTGTTCATATAATTTAATTTTGTTCAAATTTAAGTTTACCAACCCTGTCGAAATTGTAGCGAGGGGTAGCTTTGCACCTTTCCATGACAACCGATTCGAGTTGGAAAATTTTTAGTGCACCTCGAACAACTTAATCGATTTCGTGTCGATTTCTCTCAATTTTTCGGTTGTTGCACTCATGGGATTTAACATCGTGTGGGCAAAATTGATGTAGAGCAAAGGCAGGACGACCACAAACAACCGCTGTGCTTCCGCTTCCCCCTAACACTTTTTTTAGACTCAGCTGCAAACTCATTCGTTATTTATTTATTTCCTTCTAGTTTTTATGAGCAACTCACTCTTTTCGTTTCAGAGCCGAAATTTTGGATGGCGATAAGAGTTTGGTAATAAAAAATGTGCTATCAGGCGATGAGGGAACGTACATATGCGAGGCGCACAACAGTATTGGTCAGATTAGCTCAAAAGCACAATTGATTGTTAATTGTAAGTATTTTTTCCATCACGGTGTTCATTAATCGATAACCGTGCATGGTACAATCTTCTGCTGGTCATGTCTCGACAATAAAACCTCTTTTTTGCATTTTAAAATCGAGGAAGAGTTCAAAGTTCGATACACATAACAATTTTCGAACACGTTATCTCTCTCACCACGATTCACATTCGCCTTTTTTTAAAATGGGTGGAATTTTTTTAGTTTTATTTAAACTTCATTAATTAACAATTATAATCTTAGATAATGGAGCTATTTTGCAACGGCAGCTGAAATGAAGCGAGAAACATTTTAATGTTTCTTTTTTGTTTCGTGGAGGAGTGGAAGAGGCAAAATAGAAAGATTCATGAAGTGCTGCGAGAATTAAAATTCGCTACAAAAAAAATTAAACAGCATAATAAGTAATTTAGCAGATGGAAGAAAATGAGATTTAATGGGCGGTTGATGAAAGTCGGCGGTGAGAGGGATTTTGCAAAAAATATTTAGAAATTTATTTAAGACTGAAAACATGAAAATATTGAAGATTTCAGTTCTGAGTTAAAAAAATAAATTTTAAAGGAAACAATTTGAAAATTGAAACACTGATAGAACAGCTCGAGAAATGAAACAAAAGGAAAAAATATAAATCATATTTTTAGAGCCTAAAATAAAACCCATTTTATCGCAATTACCTTCAAAGCACCATAAAAAGCATCTTTCATGGCTGTAGAAAAGGCTTTTCTCGTCATCATCGTCTAAATGGGAGCATTGTAGTAGAAAGCAATAAAAATGCGATATTTCAAGTTGCTCGCAATTGAAGGGCGGGATTGACTTAAAAACTTCTTCCTCCTTTTACTGCAAAAGTTGTGATAATAAAAGCAAGACTTCAATGTTTTGTATATTTTTTTCTGATGCCACTTAATCTCATTATTTCACTCTCAAAATCTTCTAATTAAAATTAATTACGCCTCAGAAATTTTTCTGGAGCTACTGTTGATGTCAAATTTATTACATTTTGGTTTTGAGACGTCTTAATTTTTTCAAGGAAAATTAAATTAATGGATATTTTTAAATTTTCTGCTAAAATTATCTTCTAGCTCACAAATCATTACCAAAAATTGTTTCACGCTCCAAAACAGAATAAATAGAATTTTATTTTTCTTCCATTCCTCTGACTCGCTAATTGAGTATGTTCGATTAATCTTGATCACATAGCTCAACGCAACAATGCGAAGTGTGTAAATTAATGCTCGCTTCGCTTGCTTCCATTAATTTCGAATTAATGCTGGATTTTATTTATTTTTTATTCCTACTGAAATATTCTTTGAGCTTATTTGTCAGCATAATTTCTCTATTTGTATTGAAGATATGTAAGTAAAAAAATCTAGGGATGTGAACTTATAAAAAATTAACGACTGTTAATTTTAGACAATTTAAGGTTTCGAATCATAAATAAATTTCTCGACCATATCCACAAAATATTCTTTGCTATCACATTTCCTCCTTTTCATGTCTCTTTATTGTTTATTCATATGGTCATTATTCAGTTGTGTGTAATTCACTAATGACTCAAGTGATTGATTAGTCTCAGTATAAATATCAACACAACAATGCATTACACACGTTGTAGAAAAATAAAATAAATGTAGAGCATTAAATTCATTAACTAGTAATAAACCTAAAATATAGATAGGGGAGTCATCGATTTCCAATTATAACTATCAACTGTGTCTCACATTTTGCGTTTGTTGTTGTTGTAAAATATTAGCACATACACAATGTGAATGGGAGTGATAAGGGTTGTGTTGGACGATGTTACCGAAAAGATGACACGCAGGAGATTAATTTTAATTGATCGATCAATTTTCATTCCCCTCCATAGAGAATGTTTCAACCCCTCACGGCTCGTTAAACTTTTAATTAACTCTCATCAATTATTTTTTCTTGCTCTCAAAAACAGCACTGCCAGTGTTCAATATAAAGCCACAAGACGTCAAGATAGGGATCAATGGAATGGCTAAATTTGAATGTGTCGCATCTGGAAATCCTCAGCCGTCAGTTTATTGGACGAAGGAAGGCATGAAGGAGCTCATGTTTCCCGATAACACTTACGATCGTCATCATGTTACATTGGAGGGAGTGCTCGAGATAAAAGCCGTACAGAAGGATGATGGAGGATACTACGTGTGCTCGGCATTCAGCATTGCCGGATCGGCAACAACGAGGGCGTTTTTGGAAGTGAGTTGAAAGAGATAAATTTATTCAAAACCCCTTTTTCCCAAATGATTTTTCGTGTATGTGCAATTAAAATGCTGCAAAAGAGATGAAAATTCTTTTTCATGTTCATGAAGTCACATTAGCGTGAATATTTATGGTACATGTGTGCCATGGATGCTAATTCATCGCATTCATTACATGCGAGAGAAAAAAACTACGGAAGTGCAAATTTTGGAGGAAAGTCTTTAAAAAATTAAATCAATTTGAAAAATGACAAAATAAAATAATTTAATTAAAAAATGCAAAATGCCCAACCCTTTTCTGCTCTTTCATGGCAACATTTGTAAATGAGTAAAAATGAATTAATGACAAACGTGAAGCGAAAACAAAAAACCTTTTCCAAACATTTCTAGGCAAAAGAGTTTCAGTGTAATGAATGAAAATTAAAGATTAATGCTTTCTCACTTCTAATGACTTTTTTCTGCTTTAACTCGACAGAAAATCCTTTATCAGCAAACGCTTTTGCTTTTTTGTGCCTCATCATTGCTTCCTTGTCAGCAAACTTTCATCTCTCCACTCACACAATTTTATTGCCATTTTCGTTTCCTTTTTTTCAAGCAGCACAAAAGCTTCATTTTCTTTGGGGAATTTTTTGTTGAAGTTCTTCATTATCTGAAATTTTTGTTTCCTTCTTTTTGGTTTCCCAGTTGGGAAAACTCAATCAATATAATTCTTTTGTGATTGCCTCGAAGGGACTTTAATGATGAAATCATAAAATTTTTCTCAATCTTAATTTTCCTCCCGGGTTCTTTAGAGATTTTCATTAAAAATGTTTTCATTGACTTTAAAACTTTTTCAATAGAATCAGCAAAAAAAAGTTCCTCATTTCTCATAATGACAAAGTTGTAAGCGATATGCCACAAAATTTGAATATTCATTTCCATCCCCTTACCCGATCGAAAATAAAATCCGACGTCGACAGAAAGTGAAGTTTTAATCTCTCAATAAACAGCACACAAACGTGAGCAATAACAATGTTGCCTCCTGAGCAAGCACAGTGATAAATTACCTAGTTGTCAAATCTAGAGGAATTAATCGACATGTGCGCATGCTAATCTAATACAAATAAGGAAATGTTGAAATTACACGTGGGTTTGATAGAAATTAACTTTAACTTGATTTCGACTTGTTTTAGGTCATTTTTAAACCTCCATAAAAACAGTAAAAATTCCATTTTCGTTGCTATCAAACTGATAAGAACACTTCGTGCTTATCCACACGTGTCAGAATTTCTCTCGTTGTGTAAAGAAACCTAAAAATGCTTGAACAGGAGGCACGAATATTAATTCCTCTCTATCGCTACCCAAATTACAGCTTATCAATATTTACATAAATTAATCATTTTCCTCCATTAATTCCAGGTTGTTTCGGTAGACGACATTCCACCACCAATTATCAAAATTGGGCCAACAAATCAGACGCTGCCGAAGGGGAGTGTTGCGACATTGATATGCCGTGCAGGTGGAGCGCCTCAAATTAAATGGTCCAAAGATGGCTCACCGTTGATCTTAAAGAAGCGTTTTGAAATTGTTCAAGGTGGAACGCTGAAAATTGATGGTGAGTTAAAGAATTTTTTACTCTTTTAGATGTCATGGGTTGAGTGCAAAAATGAATCGTGTTGTTTAGACTTTTTCCAAACTTCGCAGTTGAAAAACTTTTTCCCATCCTGCAATCCAACAAACCATCATATAAAAAGAAAAATCTTCGCGAGGTCTTCAAACCTTTTGACCTTTTTTTCTAAATAATCTCCACACACAATTCACTTTGCCATCTTTTTTTTGCGTTTCATGCTGGGAATTTATTTACACCATAACATCTCTGTGTGCCTTCTTGGCCACACTTTTAGAGTTAAAAAATAATAATAGCGGTGAAAATTGCGAGAGATATGCGCGAAATGACGATGCAGTAATTGAGACGTTTTCAATGTGAAACTTGTCATAATGAGCACACACTGTCCATGTTGGAATTTCGCGCCGGCACATACAAAATAAATTCATTGTTTATTTATTATCGCAGCATGTGATTTTGTGAGTTTATATATTCGCTCGCGAGCCGCATGTCAAGTCGTTTGTTGGTTAACAATTAAACCGGTGATTAAAGTACGAAGAGTAAGAAGAAGATGTGAATGAATGAAATGCCATTGTCGGATTATATCGCGTCATCGTCTGACGAATATTTTAGTCGAGAGAGTCTGTAAATGGGTGAGAACTTGAAGAAATATTTTGAAATTAAATTCGATCGCTTGATCACAAGAATTTTATAAAAGTTCAACAAAATCCCACCTTTAAGATGATTTTAAACATTGCCAAGAGATAAAGCTGAATTGAATAAGAATGAAAATGAGAAAAGTCAAAGCTCACGACTTAACATCTTGCGCATTACACACATATTCATCTCTCTCGCAACCATCCATAATCAGCCTCATTGACTCTGGTGTGTGTTTGGCTCCATGATTGACGTTCTTTTTTAAATAAATTTAATTCTGACGATGTCTCGTTATGCGCGCATGCAATTGTTAAAGTGCGGGACACAATGCATGAAGAAGAGAAAAATTTTCTAACCCAAAGGCAACACGACGTCGACCTAAAATACCACAAATGCCGCAAAGTGAAAAAAGTTTCCTCATCTTCTTTTTGTCAGTGCTTTTGGAATGCCGCATGTCCCTCATAACAGTAAAAAGAATCATTTTAGAAAAAGTTGTGACTTCATTTGTGCGTCTAAAAAAATGTAATGGAATTTTTAAAAAATATACAAAGATTTTTAAAATGAGTTTTCATGCCTTGACAATTTAACCAACCTTAAAAATTCATGCATACAAAGACAGCTTACAAATTACCAAGTTGATGAAAAATGACTAAAATTTCGCTCATTCCAATTAATTTAAAATGTGACATGTAGCAGAAAATCCTCAACTACTCTTATCTACCTTCATGCCGACATCAAAAGCGGAAAAGCCATTTTTAAAAACTTTTCAACGTAAGCTTCCAGCATGTGCGGGAGGAAAAAAAGAGTTTGAAAATTTTGCAGACACTTTAATCCATGTATTTATAGGAGTCGCTCACATACATAGCGGTAGAGCATTATCATAAAAACATAATCTTCATTAAAAGTGAATAAAAATATAAAAAGTTTTCTTCAGACGCTTGAACATAGCTGCAGTCAGTTTAATGTGATCATAACATGAATAAATGATAGTCATTAGCTGCTGCTGTATGAGCATATTGTTGAAACACTGAATATAGTTTTAATATTATTGGGAGCAGCAGATATTTATCGAGGAGAGAAAAGTATTTAAAGAAAAAGAGGGTCAAGTTGAAGGTTTTGGGACGTAAAATAATTTTAACCCCTAAAGTTTACAATTTTTTTAATTCATCATATTTTACCGAAATTTTAAATTACAAAAATATTTTTCCCTAACTTTTAAATAAACTCAAAACAACAAGTTAAAAATTGCGGTTGAACTTCCAAACAATTTTCACACTGCAACACCTTCACTCGAGATAATTCTCAATTTTTATGTTCAAATGTGTGACTCCATAAAAACTAAAATGAAGTCAAGACTTTTAATTCCATCTGGTTGCGAAAATGGTTAGGAGTGAGATAAGCTACCCGAGATATTATTGCAGTTTTATTGCATGCACAATGTTCAGCTAGAAAATGAAACAAAAACTTTCTTTTGAATTCAGATTTTCTTATAAAAGAGTAGAAGTTAAGTTGCAATAACGATTATAGATGGCAAGCGTGCATGCGAACTAATGTGTTACCTCGAATTTGGTATTTTTATTTTGAATTTAATTAAATTTGTTAATTTTAAGGAATTAAAAAATATTTAAAATTAAATTTTATGTGTTTATTTCCGGGGAAAACACATTTAACCTCTAATGCACATCTTTTCCTAGTTTTCAATTGAAAATTATGCATGCAAAGAGCGGAAAAAGTTTTGCCGCCTTATTGCGAATGAAATACGGTAGTTTTTAGTAGTTTTTATATGCACCAAAAGATCTTAAAAAGTTCAAGCAGTTGATGTTCATGTTTGGGAGGGGCATAAGATGAAAAAGGGCATACCGCAACAGTAGAACTCTTATACGATTTTCATACGCGATAAATTGAGATTTACTGCACAATAATGATTTCTCTCTGCACATTTGTTGCACTCATGTGAGAATATTAAGGATGGCAATGACTGTCTCCCTCGATAATCGAAACGATGGTGTGTTTGTGTGAAACTAATGACGTTTTTCAATCATAATAAACTTGTTAAAAATTTCAACAGCACTAGAGCACAATCGACAACCTCGCAGATGAATAATGTCAGACCAGAGATACACATCACATCACGGTTGTGTGTCGGTGTGGTAATGAATATTGATGGAGCTATTAATAATTTTCTTTTTCACTTCGCAACATAAAACATTTTTTTGATTGAAGCGAAATTGCGCCATAATCCTTTTAAACGCAAATATACAAAAGCAGATCGTTGTTTCAAAAAAGCGTGAGAATAAGAAGAAATTGTCGAATCATTATTGGCTTTTAATCGATTTTCGAGCATGTCAGACAATGTGGATTTATTTATGAGGTGTTGACACGACAATTTAATGCCAATTATGATGGCTTTTGTCGTGAATTTTTAAGGCATGTGAATTTGCTTTTAAAAAAAGGAGACTTGGATTGGAAAACACCAAAAAAAAAACAATAAAGTCATGCGGCATTAGAGAAAGAAAAATCAATTAGATTAAAACGTGCAATGAACCTTTTCTTGCTTTCTCGCGCGAAACTTTTCATCGCTCAGCGAAATATCGTGATTTCATTTAATGGAATTAATGTTTTCATTTTTTCCTCTCTGGTCTTTTCGCTTTTTTCCGTTTAAATGTTTTAAATGCTTGTTTTCGAGCTACCAGATAATGGAATGGCCATTAATGTTTTCACTACTCTCATAATTGCTGATTTTTTTGCTGCCTCCTCCCTTCTTACACTCAACTGCTAGCTTATTTGGTGCCGTAAGAGCAATGAGAGTAACTTGAGCGCGCGAGATGAGATTTTTTAATTAAAATAATTTCAGAAGCATTTTACTGTGTTTTTTTGCAGTCGAGAAGATATTGCGGGAATGAATGGAAGATGAAGGAGGAAGAAGGATGGAAGCATTAAAGTAATGTAATTAAATCTTCAAGATCTTTCACTCGGTCTTTTGCCTCTTTTTTATCTCGATGTTCATTATCGCACGAGAGAATTAAAAATTGAATTTTTCTTAAAGCAAAACGAGGAGGTTTGAAAATAAAAGTTTATTTAATGGATAAAAGACATTTTGGTTGAAATTCAATTTAATGTTGCTTAAATTTAAAGCATCATTAAATTAAATTTTTAGCTACCCGCATAATTTTTAGATCAATTAGCGAAATTGCATCGCTTTCATCTATTTTACGATGAAAAGATTCGCAATGCTCATAAAGAGCCGTAAATAATTCGTTTACAAGTACCATCATGCTTTTGTACACACAAAAACACTCTGCTTTATTTCAATGTCGAATGCTCTGCAGGAAGAGCGAAAAAAAATATTGAATGAGTTGATGAGATTTGACGGAGATGCCACTTGAAAATCTTTTTTAATCGGAATTTTTTTCTCTTTGCAAAATTGCATTTTAATTTTCTTTATTCAATTTTTCCGCCTCCTCGTTGAAATGCGCATTGAATAGGCGGACAAATAAAGGAGAAAATGTGAGCAACACAAAAGAGGAAGTCAAACAGCAAAAATATGGATGGATGATTATTATGATGATGAAAAAAAGTGCATATCTGAGGGATTTAGGGGAAAAATCTGAGGATGCCTTTGAAAAAATTCAATTTTGTTGAGTGCTGATTCAATTGAATTATTTTTAAAGCTATGTCAGGGAAAATTTATTCAAAATATGATTTTAATTATATTTTTGTATCAAAAAATCGATAAATTAAATTTTAAAATCAGAAAATAATTTTATTCTAATTTAATGATTCAAATTAAATTTTCTTTTTTGATTCCTCTTTCCACATCAATGTTCATCACCCACAAATAACTCAATTCCAGATATTTGATTTTCATGTCAATGTGCTAAAGTCAATTGCTTTTCCCACCCATCTCATGTTCCATCATTTTTCTGCTCTCATGCGATAATATCACGCTGAGAAATTAATTTCCATTCAATTTTTTTCTTCTCATCTATTCATAACTTCCTTTTTGTGTACTTTATGCTTCACCAGCAGCAAAATGAATATTGAATCATTCATCAAAAAAAATTTGATTGAATATTTACATAAAAACCACTTTAACTTCTTCATCATTTGATTGAGAAAAATCGCTCTCTATAAATTGGAATAAATTAATTTTCATGAAAGTTTATTGGAAAAGTTTACATCGAAGCTAATAAATTTCAATCGATCAAGAAAATTTTCCTTATCGTCTAAGCGCGATGCTCTCCAAGAGTTGGGGAGATTCCTTTCAAAACCACGCATTTTCTCATCTCCGAAAAGAAAATATCCTCGTCCAATTTAGCATGCTGCAGGATATTGAGGAGAGTGAGATGGAAATGAGCAGTGTTATATTAAAATATTAATATTCCTTTGTGATGGCTTTTCTTTGATAAAAGGAAAATACACACACACACACACACACAGCTGAATTTCTTGGGGGTTGTGGACAAATTTTGTCACGACATTTTAATAATTTAAATGTCAAAATTTAATTTAAAAATATTAAATATGTAAATATAAAATTGTAATTTAATTTTACCTAATTTATGAATTTTCCCCAGGTATCATTTTAAAGCTGAACAGAATGAGGAAAATCTTTCTCTGGGGGTATTTTTCATTATACAATGTCCATGCGATTATTTTGTACAAACATTAAATTTCATATCCTGCAAGAGAATTCTGAATTTCCCATTACTTTTCTTTCCATAATTGGGTCTTCACTCTCTTAAATATGATGACGATAATAATAAAATTTGAGAGACGCTTCAGGGCTCTTTTTGCACCACCCATGTTAACAATCAACTCCCCCCAACTCCGACAAGACACTTGATGTCTGATACTAATGAGTTTTCCATTCCCCTATTATAGATTTACATCTCGAAGACTCCGGCATGTATACGTGCACGGCAATTTCCGAGAGTGGAGAGACTTCATGGTCTTCGTGGCTCACGGTGAGTAACTTGATGAAGAGAGGAGGGAAAAATTTGCAATTTAAATTAAAAGACTTCTCGCTGTGCTTTGAGAGCGGCGAAAATCCTTTTTTTTATCACTCTTCTATGCTGTGCTCACAAATTAATTTTTGATTACTATTGCGCATTTTTAATCAGGTCGAGAAGAGCGCCACGAGTGCACTACATCGAACGCCTGACATCAGTATGTTGCCATTGTCTCCTAGCGAGCCAAAACTGGTGAATGTGACAAGCACGAGTGTAACTTTGGCGTGGAACAAAGTGCAGCAGAAACAGGGCGGCACCTCATTTATCGGATACTCGGTCGAGTACTTCAGTTCCGATTTGCAGTCTGGATGGATTATAGCTGCACAGCGAGTACCCAGCAATGTCGTCACGGTATGTAAAAAGAACTTTATGCATTCAGATCTTGATCTACTAATTGATATTTATCGACCATTAACTAACTTACATGAAATTATCAATAAATTACACATGCATGGCGAGCAGTAGCTATAAAAGAAGGCTTCCTCATCATCATTGATTTCAATAGTGCTTGTATAAGCATACAATAACATTTATTCCTTTCATTTCCTTCTCAATTGCATCATTTATTCCATGCTCAGTCGCACTATTATGTGCGGAACATTAAAGTCAAAGAAAGAGGAAATAAATTGTTGCAAAAATGACCGTTGGCAGTTGGAGAGAGAACTTGGTTAAACATTTTTGAATCAAAGAAAATTGAAAAACTTATTTTGCAAAATTTTCTTTCTTTCCAAACAAATCATTAATTTTATTAATAGCCAAGTGCTTGTAAACATAATTAGAAATAAAAAAGCTAAGATTGCTTCCATTGACTGTATTATTGTTGAATTAACATTTAATAGTTCTCCTCCTAAATGGTTTTATGACCACAAAAGGCATAAAGAAAAATATGTTCGCAGAGCACAAAAATCGAGTGCGCGCCTGTTGATCAAAACACTAAAAAGAGAACAAATCAATAGCCGTGTCGCCGCCATTTAAGGGAGCTCAATACTCTCCTCATTTAACCATTTTCTCATTCATTATTATTAATTAATTATTCAAAAATTGTAAGTTATGCCTTTTGATGCTAATAGCCACTGCCATAGTGCCTTAATTACGACTCATTTATTCATCGGCAATATGTGTAATAAATGGCAGTAATTCATTTGACTACCGCTCTTTGCCACTCAACTGGGGGCGCTCGCGGCATTCCTTAATGAGATGAGCCGCTGATATCTGATCGAAAATGCTTGTGTGTGTAATTAAAAATTTGTTATGCTCAACATCGTCGTCAGCAGAACATTTATCATAGCTGATCTCTCTGGGAGTTCCTAAATGCACATATTTCACAACAATTTTCTCCTTTTCTCTCTCAACAGATAATCGATTTGAAGCCAGCTAAATCATATGTCTTTCTTGTGCGAGCGGAGAACTCGTATGGCCTGTCGGAGCCATCGGCAATGTCAAGTGCAATCAAAACATTAGCTAATGACAAAAACGGTCTTGTGCTTCCCAATAAACTTGCAGCTGTTCGTTCGATGCTTAGTGCCAAGGTGAGTGTGAGACATTAATGATGCTTAGTTCGAAGGAGGCACAATTTCTTTTTTGTTAGAAATGTAAGAAAGTTTAGAGTAAAATTTAACGGATTTTTTAATTAAAAATATTTTTTGCTTTACCTCTCAATTAAAAATCATCAGCCAATTTTCTACTCATTTTCTCTTCGACTCTATGAATATTTTTTCACCAACATAAATAACCATAATAACAGTCGGGGGGCGGCAAATGGCCATAATTTTAATGTTTACTTTTCGTTCTCATGAACGTGTACCTACTATGTGCTCTCTTCTCAACTAACTACACTCGCGTACGACAATAACGATCTGCTGTTGTTACCGGTCGTTGCAATGGCAAGTTTTCCGCGAGCAAAGTGCTGTTATTAAAAGTAATAAATAAATTTTCACTTCTCGCTTGTTTGTTTGTTGTTTCATTCTCATCTCTCTCTCTCTTTTTTCGGGTTAATATATTTTTCAACTACTTCGCTTTCTCGCGTTCTAATGCACTTTTCTCACACTCCGTCTCGCGAGTGTGCAAGGAGTGAGAAATGATTTATCATTATAGAAAAAAATATCCAATTTTCAGAGAAGAAATGCATCCAGTTGTGAAGATATAACGGCGTGATAATTCAGAAAATTCTCTACTTCGTCTTTTCTCATTTACTATGTTGCTTCGCTTTAAGAACGCCCGAGAATGGAGAAAATTTATTGCCGAAAAAATATTTTTAGAATTAGAGTGTGAGGCGAGGAAATTAAAAGAGCAAGAAATGTCCGTAAATTACGTCAATTCCAGTTTGAAATTTAGTATCTAAGCACCCGAAAAAAAAGAGCAAACCAACGATGATTAAATGCTTGCAATTCCTCAGCCACACCCATTCATGATTGAGTCTATTAAAGACTTTATTTCTCGAAAATGAAATAATTGAGATATGAGAGGCGATCAAGCAGTTAATGAATTTATCATCGAAAAAGATTGAGAACTTCGAACTTGCTAGTTTAGAAACACGCAATGCAATTAATGTTTTTTTTTCGAGAAATTAATAACTTTTTTAATTTCTAAAAATATTTTTGATAAATTTTAAAATTCTATTTTAAAGTCTGAGTGTTAAATTTTTTAACTTCCTTCAACATGATTTCACATTAAATCATAATTAAAATCATCTCAAAAATTCTCTCAAAATATTAATTAAAGTAATTTCACGTCAACATTTTTCATTCACATTTCCCCCGTGACTTTTATGAAATAATTTTTCCATCCTCAAGCACTGCTGCTCGTGACGGTTTCTGATGGGATGATGAAAATGTTTGTATGGCAATTAAGAGTGATTATGTTGCGATATCATTGCCATAAATTATATTTTAGAGACAGTTTTTTCTCATTTCATTGCGTGCTCGGTGAAGATGAAGACTTTTTTTTTGTTTTTCCTCATCTGTTGGTACAACAAATTTTTCAGATGTGATTATGACGTTCAGTGGGTGGATTAAAGCTAGCAAGAAAAAGTAATTTTTCATCTTTGAGTAAATCACGCTGTAAGGCATGTTTTTCTTTAAAGATTTCCTTTGTTCGACCCACAATCATAGGTTTGCATGTTTATGATAGATTACGATATCGATATGAAAATATCCAGAGTGCCTAATGAGAGGGAGGATAACTGACGTTTATCATGTGAGAGATATTCACAATCAATCTCTTTCAACCCTATTCTGATGCGATGTGAAACTCAACGATAATAAACTCTTCGTTTATCTTGAAATATATTGAAAACGCTTGTTATAATACTAAAGATATTCAATTTATCTCACTATCGAGTGTGTTGAGTTTAGTCGTTCGATAAAAATTCGAGCATATCATCAAATTTGATGCGATACTAGCGAGATGAGGAGAAATTGGAAGTGAAAAATATATGGTGATTCTAAAAATCAAGCGATGTCAAATTTTTGTTAAAAATTTAAAAAATCAAGTAGAAAAATTTCAGTTTTAAAATAAATTCTTGAAAAAATTATCAAAAAAATAATTTTTTAACCATTGTTTTATCTCCATTTTGGTGTAACTTTGAAACCTTCTTGCTGAAAAAAACTTCTAGAAAGGAAATAAAGTAAAATTTATGTCGACATGCGAAGTGCTTTGGGTGAACTAACTCGCTTGATATATTTCACTTAACGATGTTCCATGTGCACATGAAGAAGGAGCAAAAATGTATGAGACGAGGTCAAATTGCAATTTAGTCATATATATATACCTTTTATGTTCCTCTCTCTATCTTTTTCGGATCGGGAAAACTTCGTTATGGAAAATTTAATGAAAAATTTAAATTCGATTTTATTTTCAATCTCCAAATTTACGACTCGATGCTAGTTTCAGCTACATGTGCTGAATTTTTGTATATTGAATTTTAAAATCCTTCCACTCAATTTTTCACGGTCGAATTGAGAATGTATGTGCATAAATTACTACTAAAAGCTTTACCCAACAAGTGTGTATGTGCACTTAACGAAAATCTCTCTGAATTGCTGATGAAGAGCTCTTGAACTTACTCGATTGGACTGCAAAACTCTACTTTGCAATAGTCGTTAAAGAGACCAAGTTTAAAGTTTTATGAATGAGTTTTGAAAAAAAAAACTGTGAATTTAGATGAATGGCGGAGAAGGGATGAAAACTTTTTTTAATAATACTTTTAAAATTTATTCACTTTTTTATAAATTACCATCGCTCTTCTCTCTTCACCACCTATTTAATCCAATAGAGCAATGTCAGTGCTTCTGCTTGAGCACTGTTTTTGCTTTACAGTGAAGTAATTTGTAATTCAAAGTGATTCTCGAGTGAGAGGAGATTTGAATAGCAGACAGCATAAGCAATTTAACTACTTTGTACAGCTTCCCAATGGGTGCTCAAAATGAATCATTCATCAAAAAGTAGCTCTGAATAAATATACATACACACACATCTCGAGAGAGAGTGAGAATGAAAAGGCTGTGCAGTGATTATGAAATCGCGGTTGAAGAACAAAACAAAAGCATTTTTTTCTTTAAAAATAAAATTATTGAAATTTTAAACGTTTATGTGCACATACATGAGCGATTTTACTTTTGTTGTTGTCCGTGGTCAGACGAGAGAACTTTTCAGACATTTTCTCATGCTACGAAATTTATTTTAATCTTCATTCAAATTATTATGGAAAAATGTGGGTAAAATGCAATTTTCGGTATTTATTCAGCTCAGTCTGAATTGGCTTCGTTTTCATCATTTTACCATTCATTTCTGGTGGAAAGACAAGGGTTGGTGATTTCACAAAAAAATTTAAAGTTATTTTTTAAACATTGAAATTAAAGATGATGAAAAAATTTCCAACCCTACATCCGACATCTCCACACACTCATGCATGCTCATTGCAGAGTAATTTCATCAATGCAGTGCAGCGGAGAGATATATGAATAATGGAAAAACCACTTGCAATGTGCTCACATAACATAAAAAGGCATAAATTAATTTTCAATGAACGAAATTTTTTCGTTTTTCTCTCTCAATGCCAATTTGCGGCTTTTTTTGCTGTTTCGTCTCCACATAATTTCATTTCATCCTCTTTAAATGCTTTTTTAAAAATCATTTGCGCTTTGAAAATTAATTTTTTTTTAACTCGTAAACGAAAAGCGGAGTGACATGTGAATTTCGATCGGAAAGCAAGCATTTCAGGGATTTTGCAATTTTTTTAAGGATTCCAATTTCCATTACGTTCCGAATAAAATTTCTAATTTCACATAATATTCTAAATTTTAAGTTTTAATTTCCAATTTTAAAATCTTGTTCTAAAATTTATTAGAATCTTTTCATTTTTCTTAAATCGAAAAAAAAAAATTTTATATTTTTTGTTTCATCTTTCAACTTGTTTCAATTTCCACTTCAATCCACCTCTAAAGCTAAAGTGATTTAAGAGAGAATAAATCCAATTCCGTCAAATCACTCTCGATACCTTTTCTCCCCCAACTTAAATTCATGGTGATGATGCCTCCAAAGCCATGATAGAAAAAATCTCTTTAAGTAATCGAAGAAAAATCCAATTTAAAGTTACATAACCCCCATAATAAACCCATCATTCAATCCCGTACTTCCAGTTCCATCGCAGCAGCATCAACTTCAAAAAAAAACATTGCGTGTATTTAAAGGAGGGGAAAAAATAAAATTGAAATTGTGCCAGTTGATTTTTTTCTCTGCTTCCTTTCAATCAAATCACTCATTTGTGAAATTTGTGCTCTCTTTTTTTCTAGACTCTGGAATTGACAGATGCCCTGGCAGTCAACTCAACGGCAGTACGACTCGAGTGGCATTTATTATTGAGCAAAACTGAAGATTACGTTGAGGTAATTCAGTGGAATAATTTAATTGAATTGGCAAAAATTCACATAAATCTCTTTTGGGCATTTGAACAGGGTCTTCTTATCAGATATCGTGAGCTGCATAGTGGAACACAGAAATACAGCACTGTCGTCGTTTCCGAGCCCGACTCGGAAATGTATGATGTTGGCAGTCTCAGCAAGTTCACAAAGTATGAATTTTTCATTTCGCCATTTTATCACTCGGTTGAGGGCATGCCGAGCAATTCAAAAATCGTACAGACATTGGAAGATGGTAAGGATGACTTTTTCTCTATTTCTCCCTTTGGTTTAACTCGTCTCGTTGAACATGAAAACTGAATTTTACAGTCGAAAAGAATTTTCTGCAAGGGGTGGAAATTTTCTATTATAAAAATAGTTTCGTCACTAATTAAATCAGTTTTCATTCCTGTGCGTCTATTGTTTAAATTAATTCATCTCAAACATGCTTTCCTGTCTTTTATTATTAGTTCCAACGGCTTCGCCAACAAACGTACAAGTCGGAATGCTCAACTTGACATCAGGCGTTGTTCGATGGAGTCCTCCACCTCAACAGGATCACAATGGCATTTTGCTAGGCTATAAAATACAAGTTAAAGCCGGCAATTCGACAAAAATTCTCGCTCAAATGACTTTAAATGCAACAACGCTATCGGTCGGCTTGCACAATTTGACAACAGGTGCGACATATAATGTTCGTGTTGTGGCTTATACACGAGTTGGCGCTGGGCCATTTTCCAAGAGCGTAAGTTTTATCCCATTTTTGGCTTGCATTTCAAAATTAATTTTTTTCCATCTTTCTCCCACAATTATCAGGTGGGATTGGTTATGGATCCGGCACATTTAATAACACCACCGCCACGAGCACATCCCAGTGGCATTTCAGCCTCAGACGAGAATTATCAAAGCGAGAGCATTATAAATGAGCCATGGTTCATGATTGCAATTGCAATTGTCCTCGTCATGTTCCTCGTCTCTACCGCATTCACACTCCGCTTTCTCTATCGAAGACGAAAAAATTTATCGAAGGGACTTCAACATTTGAGCGGTGAGTTATGGAGAACATTTTTTTTAAGCTCTTTGAGTGAATATTTAATCTCTATATAAGTAAATAACACTTTCCGGTGTTTCTTATTTGTCCGCCATAAATATTGACGATACACAAAAAACTAGAATAAATTATTTATTCGATGAATCTATTTGTAAAGATGGTTCAATGTGTTATTTGTGCGGAGGAAGAGGAAGAACTCGAAAAAACTGCTGTGTTTACACGTTCAGTAAAAAAATTATTTTCTCGCCTTTCTTTTCCTTGTTATTGTGCCAAATTATCACTCTCCGATACATTTTTATTCCGATATAAACTTCAAGCACCCACCAGCTTGTTAGCTAATAAATAAAAATGTTTATTGAAAAATTTCTTTGAATGTTTTTGTAATTTTATTTAAATATTTTTATAATTTTCTATAACTCAGATTTTCCTTCCCTTGGCCAATTTTCTCGACTGTTATCAATTTGTTATCGATCTGCTTCTTGAAAAAATATTTTTCATCTCTCTCTCACTCGATAATAACAATTGAAAGCATCTCTGAATGTGAATGAGATGTAAGCAGAATAAAATTCGTACGTTGGTTGAATACCAAAAAAAAAATTTATTGAACATTCGGATCAATACGGAAATGTGTGTGAATTTTTTATAGAATATTAATCATGGATGGTCCATTATAATGGACAAAAAGCCTTTAATAATTTAATTTTGCAAAAGCCCGAAAAAAAAAATCATAACAATAACTTTGATTATTTCATTCCAGTTCCGAGTGTTGTAAATGGTGTTGGTGGCGACGTGACGATGAATATAAATGGCAAGGATAGCCTGTGGATAGATTTTAAATCGTCAATTGGGCCAATACAGCATAGCCGAGGATGGCGAACAGGTGATATGGATAAGGATTCTGGATTGAGTGGTATGAAACTCCTCGATAACTCTCAGATGGGTTCTACACAGGGTAATTATACGGATTGTGGGACTGATTACGCGGAGGTTGATCCAAGAAATATGAGCACATTCTATAATTGCCGAAAATCACCCGACAATCCAACGCCATATGCTACAACGATGTTAATTAACTCAATGCCCACGGAAATGTGTGGTCATACACATTCCGATCACGAAATCGGCCAAGGCGGCTCATCGGGGACTTCGAGTCTTCACTCAGATGGAAAACAATGGAATTGCATGCATGCCAAGCATTTTAATCCCGGTGAGTGTCTACTAAGTACCATTTGGGAAATCAAGACATTTGAGATTTTGAATTTCTTTGAAAATGTTTCATCGAGGAAGGAAGTCATGAATTTCCGATTCAATTATTGACGTCACATTCTAATCTTTTTACAGCTCCTGCAAATTGGATTGACTTCCTACCACCACCTCCAGTCCACCCACCGCCCATTCCGGAAATTTCCTCTGATTACGGCTCCGATCCTTTCACTGCTGGCATCATAGCGAATTGCAACAAAAAGTCTTCGTTAAGCTCTCGCAGTGGGTCATCGAGACAGCAGCAACAGCAGCCAAAGTGAGCACGAGACAAAATATAAAAGTTGAGCATTTTATTCATTTTTCTTCCACTTCACAGCATGAACATATCACAAGCGTCTGAGTACAACTACAATCATGCGACGTCGTCAAGTAAGAATTCCTCAAACGGTATGCCGTACTCAAACCGACCGCTTCCTTTTCTCTGTCACGACTCGACAATGAATCAGCAGCAAGCATTTAGCCACATGATGAACAATTCAAATGCCTGTTGTCCTCAGCAGCCGCAGATGATAAGCAGTGAGCACATCTATAATGAATATGAGCCATATCAGGCGAGAAAATACAATTCTAGGTGAGTTTAATTTTGTTTTTTAACAACTAAATTCAAAGACCTTTAAATTTCACCACATTTATGTAGATCTCAAAAGAACATTTTCATGCCCGAAATAGTTTCTGAATATTCACAATTCGCTTCACTCAAAAACTATTTTTGCAATTTACGCATTTCCTCTTCTCCTCCACAGATTATGCGATAGCTACGATGCATTGCCAAATTGTGCTGGCAATTCAAAGCAAACGACACCGACGACGCTTAACAATCCTAGTTTTGGGTCACTCAACGATAACTCGATTTATAAATGTTCGTCTGAGTGCTGCTCTATGGAGCGTCAATCTCGTCACAATCACCATTCGCATTCGCATTTTAATAATCAGACGGCGAGTGGAAATGCAGGCAATAATAAGCGCAAACAAAAGACTAAGCATCATCATCGAAACAATAATCATCATCAGCATGCGAAGCATCAGCAGCAAGAGGCTGGCATTGTGCCCTTTAATATGATGGCGGTCACACCCGATTCGCAGAAAAATTATGAGTACATTATTGGCGGCGATGACGACGAGAACTCGTGTAATTTGGGAAAGGTTACGATATCGGAAAATGAGGAAACGACTGAGCATGACGACGATGAGATTGGAAATAGCTACTCATGCGATGACACGTTGACTGACGATGCAATTTTATCAACGGGTGGCGGACGTAGTGCGGAAGATGCTGATAAATTCAAGAGTAATCATCACAATTGCGAGCAGACGAGTCGTGATAGCGGAAGTGGTGGCGATACTTGCTGTTCATGCAGCGACACTTCATGTGTCTACGAGGAACCTCCTAGTCATCCTATTGTTAATGGTAGTAATGTAAAACAAGCGTTGAGAATTAATGATGAAAACTAAAAGAATTCAATTTAATGCAAGGTTAATTGAAATTAATCAAAATCTCAGTAAAAGAAATCTCTCGACTGAACACAATTAATTACGTTGTTAAGACTCTTGAGAGACAAATTGGAAACGTTGAGCTTGTTGACAGTGCATCATTTTGCTTCTTTATGTCTCTCTTAAGATGATGGAAGATTTTCATCATTTCCATTCTTGTTAAGCTTTATGAGGAGAGAAATTCCGAATGAAAATACCGTGTAACCTAGGTTAGAAGGATAGGATGATTTAAATCAAGCTCTCGCTATCTCAATCACAAACAAATCATAAAAATGAATCTAATTCCATGCAGCAAGAAAAATAACATTTATGAGAATGAAAATCTCTGTCTATTCAACAATGTACAATAATCCAACTGAAAAAGAAAAAGAAAATCGTCACAAACAAGAACACAAAATTCCCTCAACCGTGATGATGAAAGAAAGTGTCATAAAAATTCCTTAGCTACACAATTGCTGCAAGAAAATTCGCGGGGAAATAATTCAAGTGAGATTGGCGCGTCTGCTTTTCATCACAGTGAATAATAAATGAAATTTATGAGTCTCCGTCTTTCGAGAATCACCTTTCGGTAGTTTTGCTGCAAGGGGTGAAAAATTGTTGGGGATGAAAAGAATTTCATTCAAATCCAGGTTGCTCCAAATTTTCAATCAACATCACACGTTTTCTTATAAAAATTGAATGAAAGAAAAATCAAGAGCGAGTTGATTAAATTTAAATTTAGCATCGAGATGAAAGCTTTTATAAAAAGCAGCAAAAAGAAAATTCTAATTAGATTTAGATCTAATCGAATTTCCGCCACGTTTCTCATTCTCTATCAAGCTTAACAACATGTTCAATATTGAGGAAGAAAAATATCAACTTTTTTCATGTCTCAACCGAAAAATAAAATCTCATCTTTTTGCGATTAAAAATCAACGCGGAGAAAACTCATTAAAATTCATAGCGAGAGAGATTTCTAAACACAAAAAATATAAATTCTACCCATTTAGTGAAAATGGAATTTAAAATTTCAATTACGCACATTTTGTCACACAAAAAAAGCTCTAATTAAGCTAAATTTTTGAACCAGTGAAAAATTTGTAAATATAATTTATGAACAGAATTTTTCTCATCTAATTCTTCTTCTCTCTTAATTGATAAAAATATTCGAAGGAAAAAAATAGAATCTGTGATATTTTTTATAGTGTGATACAAGCTTTGTGTATAGTGAAAAAAAAGTTAATGAACGCATTTTAAATTATTTAATATAACATTTCTATCTAATTAGAACTTGAGAAATAATCTCTGATGATTTTGTAAAATCAGAAAAACGACAAATTTTATTCAAATGTGATTTACTGATTTGTCATTAGAGGAGAATGAAAAAACTTTAAAAATTGGTGGAAAGTTTTTTGAGAAAGTTTCATGGAAGTTTATTAAAAGCTATTGCATTTTTTAAATGAATCTTTTCTAAAAAGCTTATTTCAAAATGTGTTCATTTAAAACGATGATTGAGACCCACTGAAATATTGTCAAGACAAAAAAAATCAAATTAATTTGCATTGTCAAAACTCATTAAAAAACACAGCACTTCCATAAGCGTTCACTTTCATTCTGACTGACCATAATTCATAATTGATTACCATTTAAAAAAGAACATCAAGAAAAATTATTTCCGTACACACAACGATTTATATGACAGTGCATTTTGCATTGTATTAAAATTTTTTATTTATTATATTAAAAATGCATCACACATGTGAATAAAATGTCTCCACCGATTCGAAATAAATTAAAAATAACCCAATTGTGAAATGAGAAATGAAATTAATCATTTTTTTCACCGCGATGTTACGGCACAAAAAGGATTACACGAATAAATTTTAATTATAGCCAAAAAATTCATTTCGAATCAGCGACACGAGAAAGATTAATTGAAATTAAAAACTCATCAACTACAATAATAATCGAGAAAATTAATCAAAAAAAAATATAAATTGTGAGAAATGTAATTTTTGTAGATAAAAACTTGTAATAAAACTTTTTACATGTATAAATAATTAAATTTAAAATATCATTAATGAAGCAATACATAAAAAATTTCTTCTCTAACTAAACACACGCTGGAAAATTTTCATGCAACACGCTGAGTGATCGTAAAAACTTTAGTTGAAAACCAATTAAGGCAGGAAAAAATTCAAATTCAGAGCGAGATCATGAAAATTTTCTCTCGTTTTATTTATTCAAAAGTTAGGACTTTGCGATTGAGAGCTAAAAATGAAAAGGTGAGCTGGAGGAAGCAAAACTGAATATTGACGAGGGAAAAAATAAAACGTGACGAGAATTTTCGATTGGAAATTGCGTAACTTTTTATTTTCTTCAATCAACATTTTTTCTTGCTCACCCTCAACCTTTATTTTGAAGTTTGGGTGTATTTGAAAATTATGTGGAGTCAAATTTTAAAAGTGCTTGAGAGTTAGAAAAAGGTTCAAGTGAAAAATAAAAATAATTTGTTAAGGTTTCAAAATTTTTTCTACATAATTTTCAAACACATCCTTGCAAAAAAATAACTTGTTAAAAAGCCTGAGTCAACATGAAAATAAATTGTAGGTAGAAAACACTTACGTAAAAACTTTTTTGGGTAGTAAAAAATGCAGAAGAACTTGAGGGTAAAAATCAACTTCCAGGAGGTGGAAATTTCAAACTACAAACTCTAAAAACTCATGAAGTTTAAGAAACAGTAACATTATTAAAAAAGTCATCATCTCCTGGAACTTTATAAAAACTGAATTTAGGAATAATAAAAATTCTGGTAATTTACAGTCACATGTATAACAACATCCATCATATTAATCGGAGATCTGTGTTCAATTTCTCAAAGCAAAAATTTAAATAAAAAAATTGATAAAAAAAAATTCTTAATGTGTTGAGATTTTTTTCTTCAAGAGAGGAATTTTCCTTTTCAGCTTTCGCATTTCTTCCGGGATTTATGTGCGCTAAGCAGTTATTACGGAATATCATCAGGCAGTGTGTAAGCTACTTGCAAGATGTCGAGGAACGTGACGAGTGTATTAATTATTATTCCGAAAAATCTCTAGCACGAATGTGAGCGCAAGGCAAGCAAGAGAGCTAAAAAAGGCAAGAGGAAGAAGAGAAAAAGTGTTCGAATGATTCACGTATGCATATAAGACTGGCTGAATGACTGTGAATCACGTTTCGGTAGCACAAAAATCTCTTTGTAATTATGGAAAAGAATATACGAAATTAAAAAATTTTATTTTTCAGCTTTGGTGTAATTTTCTGTGTCTTTTTGAGATTTACGGGAGAAATTCTTGTGATGCATATAAAATTTATAGTTTGTCTTGTGTAAGTTGGAGTAAAATGAAAAAGGAAAATTTGTGAAATTAAATAATTCCTGAAAACTACTCAAATTTTCCTTCTGATAATAATTTTCTAATAGTTTTTTAATTTACAATAAAATTTTTATTAATTTAAAATTCCAATAATTTTAATAACAAGGAATTCCACCAACTTGTTTATTTCCCTCAGTTCGATGAGTTTTAAACTCAGGAACAACGACATCAATTCCAAGTTTCTCGAATGTACGCATGATAACACTCAAGTCATTGCACTCGAAACGGTTTCCAGCAATACCGATTTCATTGAGTTCCGGTAAAATTGTTTTAATTTTTTCAAATCCATGCAATTTATTCAGTTTATTTCCAGATAAATCTAAAATTCGTACTCGATTTAATCCCTCGAACATTGTCAAATCAATATTTTCAAGTTTATTATCCGATAGATCGATGGTCCATAAATATTTGTTGCTAGCAAAAATTTCGAAAGGAAGAATTTCGATTCCACAATCTTTGAGAAGCAAATTTTTAAGTTCTTTCATGTTAGCAAAAGTGGTTTCTTGTAGCTCGCCAACAAAAGAATGTGAGAGGTTTAAAAATTGCATTTCCGGCATTGCCTTGAGGGAGGGAAATATGTGAGAAACATCTTGATTGTCGCTCAGGTCAAAGTGATAAATTTCTGAAGCCTCGCCCGTTACCACAAACGAGTCAATGTGATTTTTGGGTGCAACGAGACCTTTCAGATCGCTGTGAATGTGCAGCCACTTTAAATGATTGTGAGATGCCACCAAATATTCAACGGAACAGTTATCGAAAGAAACAACTTGAAGACGATTATCTTCTAGATGTAGTTCTCCGATTTTCATGTCGGGACATGTAAAACTTTCGAGGAGATTACTTTTTAGTAAAAGAGCCTCGAATGCAAGATGAGAAACGCTGTGACTTTCTTTAACTTCTTTAATCTCATTATGATTCAAATTGAGTTCAACCGACAGTTTTCGAGGGTGTGCAATAGGGACCAAGGTGCTGTAATCAAGCTCCGAAATTCGATTGTATGATAAATCAATCTGTAAAAATTAATTTTAGTTTTTCTTAATTATTTCAAATTATTTTTACCTCATAAAGATCAGTGCTGACTCCACTGAATGTCATCTCATTAATTTCGGTAATTTGATTTCTCGACAAATCGAGTCGTTGCAAACGCTTCAGATATGAGAAAACTCCATCTTCTAAGTGTACAATCTCATTTCTGTCGAGATGTAAAATTGTCAAATGTTCAGCATCCTTAAAGTCATCTCTCACGATTCCCCGCAAACTGACATCGGATGCACGAAAAACGAGAAGATTTCTAAACTTGTGGAAAAGCTGTGATGGCAAAATGATGAAATTTGAGTTTTTCACAACAACCGCTCCAACTTCACGTGGCTCAATTATGCCATATTTTCCATCTACATTAGCGTGCGAAATTATTTGATCAATAATTTCAACGCGGCTAGTATGTTGTATGACATTTGCTAAGTAACAAACGTAGTGCGGGCCCATCTTGAAGGCTACACCACTTCGATGAAATGATGTACTTTCAGTCACAAAGTCATTGCACTTGAAAGTTTGTCGCCGCTGATATGAGGGATCTACAGCACCGGCTATCAAGAGAGCTACTAAAATCAAAAACATTTCACTTCAGAAATATTTTTAAAACTGGAGAAGATTCAAGACGAGTGAAGCTCTTATATATGAGACAAGAACAGCTATGTAACTGTTTTTTATATCATAACAAGAGCAAATTCTTCACATATTAAGGCAAAGGATGGAATTTGTTTTGTATATTTTTTTTTGAAACATTTTTAAATTTTTTATAATTTTTAAATTCTAAAAAGTTTTAAAATTTTTTTCAAAAATATTTTATGTTGCACTGCACTGCAAGTCCCGTAAAATCTGCTCTAATGGGTATTGACGGTTGAATGATTAATGTGTTTACAATCTCCTCGAAATTACTGGTTTTTATGCTTAAATTAAATAGTACAAAATTTGAAAATTTGAACATTTCAAGGGTTGAGAAATTTTTATATCAAAACTATATGTTGAAGGATTTTTTTTTGTATATTGTGAAACAAATTGAATCTCCGAATATTTAATAAAATTTCAAGGCCTGGGACCTACGATCTTTTAAGAGCCTTTACAGCTGCAATAATTTAAAGTTCTCAGGCCTGGTAAAATTTAAATATTGAAAGTTTCCTTCGAGCTCCATTTAAAACCTTAAAAAATATTTAATTTATTTATCTTCTAAAATTCTTTTTTAAAAGCCTTAAGACAAAAGGAAAAATTCATTGTCATCATTACCCACATCATCAAGTGATTAATGTGTGACTGTAATTTTCTTAAAGAGCTTCAACTTGAAAATCCTAGCAAAAAAGTGCTCATGAAAGTTAGTCTAATTATTGTTGGAAAATAAATAAGAAAATTACGATACTTTTCCTTACTACACACACCATGAGATTCCTCCTCCATTGTCGCACTAAAGCATCATCATCTTTGTCATCATCCATGAGAGATAGAAAGAAACATAAAAACTTTTCCATTATCTCTCTCAGCTCTTTCACATGAAGTGTAATGGCAACATTTTCGTATATATTTCTATTTGGTATGTGAGCGCTTAATTTATGACATTTTAGCAAAGCAGGCTGAAAACAAAATGACAATGCTGTAATGGGAATAGGGGAGGGAAAAAATCTAGTTACAAGTTGTACATAAAACTTAATGAAGAGGAAAAAATTCTTTAAATTATTTTGTGAGCTTTAATTTGGGTTTGAACTTGAAAGTTCTGTAGGAAAAATAAATTAAAACACAAAAAAAAAATTATAAATAAAATAAAACTCACATGAAAGTTCTAATGAAAAAGTGTCAAGCACATGCAGCAAACCGGCAACATATTTCTGAATTGAAACTTTAATTATAATTTTTTTATTAAACATTCAAACAAACGAGGAGAAAAAATTTATGAATTGAAATTGTTCATAAATGAATTTCATATACATAGCACACATTTGCCGATGAACGAAACATATGGCGGAGGTTAGATTAAAACTTTTTTCACTCTCATTTAATTTTGAACTAAAAAGCAGCGACAGAAGCAAATTCCCACTTCGCACATGAATAATTTTTTGCTCTTCTTCCACACTCAAACCCACCTCGCTCCTTGCAAAATACATTTATGCCATCATTTTCATCGAAATTATAATTAAAACTTAATTAGGTATTGTGTGAGTGTGTTGAAAACTTTTACCCTGTCGCATTAAATTCTCTGAGCTAATTGGAATTTGTTGGCTGATTAATCATTCATTGTTCGGAATTGAAATGTTAGATTAGATTAGATGACGATTAGGTGGCCACTACCGAAGTAGGAGAGACGTCCAACGCAACCACACATGATTGACCCCCGATTCCTCGGAAAAGCAGGGTCTAGCGGGCTACTTAGGCAAGTATCTACAGTCGATACAAGCCACAGGTTACGAACAAACCCCTTCTCGGAATAAATACAATTAGATGAATCGGTTAGTGAGAACTGATGTCGGGCCAACTTTATTTTAAAATACCTTTACGGCAATGTTAGTGTGTTAGTGTTTTTGTTTTTTGTAATTTGTAAGTTTTTGTTTTCGAATGATTTTTTGTTTGTAGTTTCTAGAGAAACTACGGTTGAGAACAGTCTTGTTTACTGAGCAGATATTACAGTTTCCAACTAATCAAAACCAAATCAACAATATATTTCAAATCACTTAGAGAAAAGCCGTGATTCCACCACTACCTTCCTCAACTGAGACTAGTGTACACAGTTGGCAACGTTCACAAACAAAGACCCTCCCTCGAGAACGAAGTGTGCAAATCCCTTAACTACCTATCAAAAGTCTCAAGGAACTACGGCAGAGAGGTCTCGCCAATCGGGTGGGAGACCAGGGACTTTATAGACACTTTTCGGACTATTTTCGACATGCAATTAGTTTTTTTCGCCAGATGGTATTTTTCCCTGCCTCTTCTGCCGGTCTATGACCTGTGGCAGAGAACTTTGAAAAACTAATTTTTTGAGTCATGCCTATGGTATCAAATCGCATCGACTTTTTCCGACCATTTTCGACATCACATTAGTTTTCCGATTCACTTACGTTTTCCAGTAAAATTTTTCATTTTTACTTTGAAATTTTTTTCTCACTAACACAAAAATCATTCTCTGCCGTAGTTCTTAAGTGCAAATCCTGGAAATCAAAACATTTTTCTTACATTATTTTACTTTCAATCAATTATAATTATTTCGACAATTTTCGACAGCTTAAAAAATTTAATAATTGAGTTGAAACCACTTAAATTTTTGAAAAAGAAAATTTTCAAAGCTGTCACCAATACAACCATAGTTTTTTCTATCGGTATTAAATTTTACTACCTAAAAACTAACTAAAATAATAAATCAGAAAATTTTTCAAGTCAAATGAATTTTCTTTTTAGGAAAATGAAAGATAATAACAATTAAAATGTTTAAAAAGTTAGTTATAGAAATTTTACAATAATTTTAGGTAGTAAATTTTAATACCGATAGAAAAAACTATGGTTGTATTGGTGACAGCTTCGGAAAAATTTTCTTTTTCAAAAATTTAAGTGGTTTCAACTGGAATGAAAATTTTTTAAAGCTGTCGAAAATTGTCGAAATAATTATAATCGATTGAAAGTAAAATATTGTAAGAAAAATCTTTTAATTTTCAGGATTTGCATTTAAGAACTACGGCAGAGAATGATTTTTGCGTTAGTGTTAGTGAGAAAAAATTTTCAAAATGAAAATGAAAATTTTACTGGAAAACTTAAGTGAATCGGAAAACTAATGTGATGTCGAAAATAGTCGGAAAAAGTAGATGCGATTTGATACCAAACATGTCTCAAAAAGTTTATTTTTCAAAATTCTCTGCCACAGGTCAGTCGAAGTACGGCAGAGAAGGCCTCAAACTTTGAGAGGTCATAACTCAAAAAATAAAAGGTGTCGAAAAAAACTAATTGCATGTCGAAAATAGTCGGAAAAGTGTCTATAAAGTCCCTTCTCTCCCACCAATTGCGATACCTCTCTCCGTAGTTCCTTGAGACCTATCAAAATACTTCAAACAAAAAAAAAAAAAAAAAAAAAAAAAAAATTGCCCAAAAACACCAAACAATTTTTACTTTAAAATAATTTTCACAATTTATTTTTATTTCCCATTCTATATCAAATTATTTAAAAGAACCATTTGTTCGAGAATTATGAATGGGTTGATGGTGTGAAGGGAGGTCGAGAACTTTGATCACACTTGGATTTTAAATTTATTTTTAATTAAATTACAGGTTTGGATTTTTTTTATACTTTTGGTGTATCATCATTTTATACATTAATTAAGTTTTAGCATCCAAATAGCGAAGCACTCAACGTATTTTTTCATTCATACCTTATTTGAATTTTAAAAATACGTTAAGAATATTCCATTTTTTCAGGTTTAGTGTTATTTTAGAAATATTTCAATGCCCTTCTGTATGTGGGTGGAATAAGTGATTTTTTTAATTGCGATAAAATTCTTTCACAATAATTTTCTGTCCATTCATTATATTTCATTCTTTTAATTCTAAAAAGTCGAATATAATGGAAATAATTTGAGAATTATGCTAACCAAAAAAATTATGATGAAGAGAACATAAAGAAGGCATTATGGTGAGGTGCTATTGATGCCATAATTGAGGATTAATGTTTTAACGACTCTTTGTTTCCTCTCGAAGCCGCGTCTATGAATGGGCAAAGTTATGGGCAGCATAATGTCGAGTATAAATCAGCAGCTAACAACAAACATAAGCACTCGAAAATAATAATAATGATGACCATATAGAAAATTGATAGATGGGATATGATGCGAGAACCTGTTCTATTGGCACATCGATCACCATACAATTGTATTGTTGATATTCGATGGTCTACAATCAAATAGAAATTAGTTACAAGAGTTGTTTTGTGCGCCTCGAACATATATCGATGATAATAATAGCGTTCGACATCCAGTATACGCACACAAATCATGAATTCTGATCTCTCTCTCGATGTTGTTTTCATTTCTTCAACGCTTGTCATTAATAAACGTGAACATCGTCTACTGATGATATCTACATTCGTATGGTTCACTTTTTTTGAAATTGATGAATGAAAGCCTTCTCTTTCTTCTCTGCGGCGACTAGAGCTGATGTTCGATTGGAGCTAAAAAACATACATTTCTTATTTCTGATAAAATCAGTTTATTTGAGCAAAATTCAATGAAATATTTTTTGTTTAGGCGCGTTGCGTTGTTTAGATGACATCGTAAATAAAATTTTAACTTTTTTGTTCATTCTCATTTGAATACTTCAAAAATAATAAATTTTCCTCGGTGGGATTAAAAATTCAAATTTTTGTAAATTTTCATAAAATTTACATCTGCCTCCTCAAAAAAAACTTTTCACTTAATTTCTTAATTAATTTCCACCGCAATTGCTGAATTTTTAATCGAAAAAATTTATTTTTCTTTTAGTCAAGTAAAATAAAACTCAATTTTGTGACAAAAAAAAAGTTAAACAAAAGAAAGCTGAACAAAAAACTTTTTTCTCTCTCGTGTGATAAATGAGTGGCTTTTATAGAGAAGAAAAAATCAATATCAGTGTATTACATATTATTTAAAACGCCTTTTGTTTTGTAGAACATAAAAACTTTTTTCTCCTTCCATCCTACCTTTCACAGCAGCAACAACAACAGCAGCATGACCATTATCTATGCAAAAATATGCAGAAATTTAAAACAAAGAGATAATCAATTGTAAATAAATATTCATGTGAAATTGAAATGAGCGCTGGTAAAATGGCAAATATTTCATTTTCAAATGCACAGTGCTTAGCTATTCCGCTCGCGGGACCTGTGCGAGAGATGCTGATTGTAGAAAAATACTGGAAAAAAGCTAAAACAGAAAGAGATTTCAATTTCAGCTGAAAAACCTTTATCTTTGGCGATTTCTTCCTCGAGTAATATTTTTTAGCCAGAGAATACGAAACAGGGAAAGAATAAATTTATTTTATGCCAAAGCAGGTTCTCTATGTGTTCGATTGCACAAAAGAATTGATTTCAATTCCGCAATTTATTTAAATATCGCCCTTTTTGTGGTTTTTGGAAATAAATTTTCATGTTTTTACAATTTTTGGAGTGGCGAAGAAAAGATAAATTTTGCAATGAAAATTTTAGGATTCAAATTTATTTAAACTTCTTTTATGCTTGCCTCAATTTAATATTGAATTTTTATATATGCATAAAACTATCAAATTCTCGAAGATCTTTAAACAGCAGAGACTTCATTTATTTATTTTATGCTTCATTATTGAATATTTTTTTCAACATTAGCTGCGATAGTTTCCATTGTTTATTCAAAAGTAAAATATTCTACCTCTATAGTGAACGCTTTTTTTGATACGGTAAAATGCATTTCTTTCATTCGAGACGAGATTTATGTAAACTTCCTCTTGTTGCGGTTGAAAAAATGCATATACAGCATCAGCAGTAAACATCCCAGTGTGAATGCACCACATAAAAGTGAACTCCTTGGATGTGGAATCTAAATTAACCCAGAAAATTGCATCTGCCTTCATTTATTTATCTCTCTATTCACCTAGTGTGTATTTTTTTTTGTGTGAGGGAGATGCAGTGAAGTGCTCTAGATGTAAAATAATTACTTTAATTGAACACAAAAAATAAAATAGAAAACATTCTTCGGTAGCATGAAAATTCCATTTGTGACTACAACCGCACTTTTATCTCGAGAGGATAATATGATGGTGCAGTAAAATGCAATGGTGGAGTTGCGAAAAGGTTTTCACACTTTTTTGAGGGTTTTAAAAATGTTAAATTCCATTTAGACATGCTCAAAATTCCACACAGTCATTCTCTCAGGAATTTATTACGTCATAAACTGCCTCATTATGTCATCATTGTCGAGGATATTTAATTTCAACTTGAGACCGCGTAAAAATCAGCTGCTACCGCCGCTGCACAATAGCAATATTGCGTATGTGAGCAAATAAATAAGAATAATATGAAAGAAAAATAACACTTTAGAGTGTTTATTTATGTTGCGATCAGCAGCCAGTCGGTAGTGAATGTTGAGGATGAAAGAAGAAGAAAGAAAAACACAAAAGACCTTTCATCTTTTTTTCATACACGCATTACATGAACATGCGGTACATCTGCCACAATTCAATCTTTCAGATAATGCCACAATGATACTCTTTTATGTGCAGTGTTGTGTGGGTGCATCTGACATAATGATACTCAATAAATTGCGCCTTCAGAACACCTAGTGACCGGCCAGTGTGGGGCATAGATTATCTCGATGATTTATCCTTGAATATGCTCGCACTCTCTCTCGATTGCGAAGACTCATAAGTGGCTCAACATTTGTCAAGTCAATGAACATTGCATACACACTCATTCACTCAAGTAAAAGTGAGTCAAAAAAGAAGTTAAATAAATCACACATGAAGAAGAAAAAGGCTAATGGATGGCAACAAATTGCCGAATGAACCTTCGTCATATTGTTGTCATTTTTGTTATGTGTGTGTAGTTTTTGAAAAGTGACTGGATCAATTCGTCTCCGTTATGATCCTCAAAAATGTGAGTGTCAGGGTTGAACTTTAAAAAGGTATTAAAAAAATTAATTTTTAGGCTAAAATTAAAAAATATTTAACGGCTGTTGGAAATTTAAAAATCATAAACCTAACTTACCACAATTCCTCAAATTTAATCCCCTAAAAGCATCAATTTTAAAATCCAACACATGTCATTTTCATCAAAACCCCTGAAATTCACGTACAGACAAAATCATCAACATAAAACCTTTTCAGTGAGTGCCATAAAGAATTTTTTCAAGTGTGCGCCACTTCGAGAATGTCCCTTCGATGTCGTCAGAGGATACAAGAAGCAAAGAAAAACTTGAAAAGGATGTTGACTTTGAACAAATGGTGTTTTTCTGTTAAATTTATGATGACTTTGAAATGGGATCATCGTTCTTGAGGATTATTCTTAGGTGAGTGTCGGCAATGAAGCATGTCTCCATTAGCGTTTTTTTTCTCTTCTAGAAAGAGGGCGGATAACATTTATTTGCTCTCAGCTCCACCAACGCTAAAAATTATTTAATTAAAAATCATTGAAAATGAAAGGAGTGAAGGGGAGAAAAATTCAATTTACACAATGCGCAATTTATGAGTGCATGTGAGTGACAGTTAATTTATGTATATTCAATTGAGAGCGGGATAAGAAGATGCAATGATAAAAATTAATTTATTAATTGGAGATAAAATCGATGTTGTGACAATGAAAATATTTTAAAATCATAAAATTAACTTCACTAGAAACTTTTTTGATAAATTAACTTTATCTCCATCATACACAGATATTTTTCGTCATTGACTTTAAAGAGCATTTTATAACGGATATTGCCGCTTATAATTTGCTCACAAATTAATGTCCTCTCCATACACACAACACAAATTGCTTAATGACGGATGATTTTGGTGTGTCCGCATCCATCAACTTCTTCGCTTTTATAACATCGCGTTCAATGAAATTAAAGCAGAAGCGACAGTGTGAAAGCAATTAATTAATTCCATTTAAGCGTCACTCGCGGAGAGGATAGTTAATGATGTAAATTAAAGCCATATAGCGAAGAGGCACATTGAAATGTGATATTTTAGTAAACTTTTCAAGTTGGATGTCATAAAAAAGTATGAGTTAAGGCGTCGGTTTTTATTGCAGCTCATCAATTGCTATAGAGTCAATCCCTTCGTAGAGCCATTCGAGACTGTGCAGACGGCTAATGCAAAGTGCATTTTGCTGTGTGTTTACACACTTTGACGAGCTATTTTGTAAAAATAAAATTGAACTAAATTTTTAAAACCGTAACGAAATTTTTATTTTTCGAGTTTTTTAAAAAAATTAATTTTTTTTTCAATATTTTGCACCATTTCTAAAACAGGACTTAGACACACTGCATTTCATAGTCCCATGCCATAAAGAATGGTATTGAATTGCACTGAAATTACCGCCATAAATTCCATTTTTTTCTCTCTTTGTGTTTTCTCTCTACAACGTGCACATTTCGTAATCATTTCCAAGTCTCTTTTATTTCTTAATTGAAAACGCTTGTAGAATCTTTATGTTGAATTTAGCACGGACCGAGTCGGAGAGCTTAAGAAGAAGAAAAAGTGCAGTCCGAGCCGCTCATGCTCGACGTGCATGTTTACAAAACGTTTAATCGTCTCGTGTGTATGTGCAAACATGGATTTTACCATTTGTCAATAATTTTTATGGTCTCTCTGCCGCGACGAAGGCGGTTAAGTGCCGCATTGCAATTAAAATGCTTTAAATTCAATAAATTTTGAGGTATTAAAAGTTCTGTTTGTGTATAGATTGTTGCTTAATGAATACATTGATTGCATGCACACGAACATGACTTTTAATAGACTTTAATATTTATTTTTGTTCATATGCGAGAGAGAGAGAGAGAGATGTTGGGTAATTAACATAAGTCTGAATGAATGTGAGACAATTCATAAAAATTCCTCAAGCGAGACAAAAATGGAAATCTTGATTATTGAGGGGTTTAGTTAGAAAAGCAGTTGATATTTGCTAGAAAGTGATTTTTAAAAATTTAATAGCTAATTTTAAGTTTAAAATTTGAACTTTATTAAACAATTCTCTTCGGAACTCAGCGGTAGTCATTCACATAATTTTTTTTATGTTTGCATTTGACTTTAAAAAACTTTTAAATATTTCTTTCTCGTCTTTTATTCTCGGAAAAATTCTCTTTTTCTTAGTCACTTTCTCAATGACACTGATGGTGGATACCGCATCGTTGAACTCGCAAGTCAAAAATGGATCTTCAGTCTTTCTCTCTTCTTTTTTTTTCGGGGGGAAGAGAAACAAAAACTTATGTTTATCCGAAGCTATATAAAAAATTACCAAAAGAGAGAAGAAAAGAAAAAAAATCCATTAAACTTTTTGTCATTTTTCCTTCTGTTTGTTTGCTCATGTCTCAGAAATGACGTTCGGTCAAGGGTTGGTGATTTAAAATTTGAAAGAAGTCCCTTTATTTTTTCACAAAACGATCGAATATGAATTTTCTTAAACTTGTTTGTCAATTTTATAAATTTTAACTCAAAGTTCCATCCCTTGTCAAACTTTTCCTCTCCTCTCTCATCTCCAGCTCCATTTAACTTTCAAGAAACAAAAGATGGAACAAAAATGTGTTTAAAGATTAAAAATAAACAATTCAGTACATGTAAAAACACTGAAGCTGTGCATCACTATATTTGGAAATAAAAATTTTCAAGGTTTTTTTATGTTGCGATGTAACTGCTGTGATTGATTTCTTGTAATATTTTTTTTTGCTTTGATCTGCAATTTATTTAAAAGATGCAACATGAGCTGTTCGATGAGTTCAATAACACTTGACATCTTTCACTAGATATATTTTTTGGGTTGTGGCTCTTAATGGAGTGTGTGAACTCTCAAAATTTGAGGTTTTTAAAATTGAGCAAATTAAATTTCTTTTATAAATTTAGAAACTTCATTAAAATTTGCGAAAGTTTCCAACGCTCGCCACTAACCCAAAAAAAATCTTCACACATTCTCTAAAAACCGCAATATTTGACAACTTAGACATGAAACGGTCAAAACTTTAAATTTATTCGGAGCATAAAATCCATTTAAATTGATGCTTACAGTCAGCAGAGTGCCGGAAGAGATTGTCAAAAAATCGTTCAACGGTGAAGTGTTAAAAAGCGTGTATAATTCTAAGCTCCATGCGGTCACTCCGCTCCTTCTGATTGTCCAAGTTCCATGAGAGCAGAAAATAAGACAATAACTCGCAATTAAGCAAAGCGATGAATATTTAGTTTATGTATGCTCGCTTAATTTTTTTTATAAATTCCTCCTTCTTCATGTTATTTTTTTTTTCGTAAAGTGTGGAAAAGCCAAGAGAAGGAAAGATCGATTTTGATATATTGATGGCAACAACACGACATAAAGAAATTATCATGCAACTTTAGGAGTGAGAGACTTTAAAAATAAAATAATGCCTCCGAGCGTAATTGCTGGCTGCTGTTATTAGCTTCGTTGAATGTTTTGTGTGATGATTCTTGCAAATTCAAGGGATGGGCAAATTCACACAAAAGTTATCAAAAGTTTTTTTAACAACCTTCGATATCGCATCTGAATGGTGCTTGGCATTTCATAAAGAAAGGTGGAAAAAGAATAAAATTATCGCCATCAGGTAATTGAACTGCCGATCCATTCTCAATGCGCGATCGGAATGAGATTGCTCGAGCCGTGGAAAATTAAAATTATTCAAATTGCGATGCAGCAGCCGAGAGAGCAAGAGAAAATAATCGAGGGCACGGACATTGCCGACTTAATTATTAATTATACTTTCAATTATTGACATAGCTATTGCTTATCCGCATCCATCGAGAGTGGCATTTAAATTTTCTGCCTTTGGGCGAAAAGTTTGTGAAAGTGTATTCGAAAAAATTGTTAAGTGCAATGTCTATAAAAATTGCCGCTGTACATCATTCTTTCATCACTTGATCTAAAAATAATTTTTCCTTCTCTCTCACGCGCGACATCGCCGCCACATTTATTCTCACACTCGCGCTGTTATAAATATTGATTAATTACCGTGAATAAATTCTTTCTAATTTCCCTCTCGCTCATCGTGAAAGAAAAATTACTTTTTCATGCACTCATATCGAAGAATGATGACGAGAGCATTTCAACATATCACCAAACACATCGCGAGTGCAGCATATTGCAGCTTTGTAAAGGGCGACAGAGAACATAATGAAAATTTGTCGACATATTCAGCATGTGGATCATGACGGCGATGATGATGTATTCTAAAATTACATGCGAGGAAAAATTATGTTTTTAAGAAGAGAAATTAAACGTGTAAATTGAGATATTTTTAGATTTATTACACGTTCGAAAGATGAGGAATTAGATGCTAAAGTATTTTAAATGTGAATGAAAATTTTTCAATTCAACTTTTTGAAATTCTAAAACTTTTTATTTAAAAAATATTTCAATACATTTACAATTTTTAATTACAAAAAAAAGAGAAAAAATCTCTAAAACCGTAAATTGTGAAGCTAAACATTAAGAGTCTAGCATTAATTGCAATTAACATTTTAATTAACTTTATTACCACGACATCGCACATTGGGGGAAAATAGAAAAATAACGACAAAAATCAAATTTCGAAAGTGAGACTTGCAATGATATGACATTAAAATAATTCTTTGACACTCCTATTAGTTCCACTCTTTTTTTTCCTTAAAAGTAAAAAATAACCAGAATTATAAATTAAAACGTAAATTGTGAAGCTAAACATTAAGAGTCTAGCATTAATTGCAATTAACATTTTAATTAACTTTATTACCACGACATCGGATCTTTATTTAAAAAAATTATAATTTCACATTCAGCCATGAGAATTTATGGCTCAGATGCGATTTTTACTCGCGTATGAAGTTTGATTAAAATTGCAAAGCGGCGCGAGATTTTGTTGTTGATTTTAAGCCTAAGTCTAACAAAATCGAGATCTCCTTTGTGAGAGATGATGATTGTGCTCCATGTAGATGTCGAAATAAATTCGATGACTGAGGCTAAATGCGAAAAGAAGTTATAATTAAGACTTTGACTTCGCGCTAGAGATTGGAGACACTTTTATAGATTTTAAATTTCCTGCTTAATCTGCTTTTGCGACTATTTTTTTTTGTGTCGGTGAAATCGTCAGAAAATCAACAAGGGTTGGAAATTTTGGATTTTTTTATAAAATTTTTAAAATTTAAATTAATCGGTGTTTAAAAA